>SEMN01000274.1:0-702574 GCA_005408345.1 Macquaria australasica
CTTAACTGTGACACTTCAATAAATGAAAAGACATAATGAAAATATAATGTTTTTAAATTGAAAACTCAAAGTTCTTTGTAAACATATGGTACATATATTCTCTCACAGTCTCTTAGTTCAGATTTTGGATGTTTGTGGAACTGTAACATTGCTTTGGTGAAGGCAAAGTAAAGCCAGTATAGGGATAAAACTTGGTGGCCACAGGGGGCCACCTACATGGAGTATTTGGTGGCCACGGGCCATAGGGCCATGGTTAATGTCGAACCCTGGATTTATTTGTTAGAATTTGAGTATATTTGAGAGTGAGGGTAGCAGGTGCAGTTCTTTAGCAGTGGAGGGACCCGTTTTGTTAACATGTGAGGCATGGATGGACTGTGCCTTAAATGTAGTGCAAAACTCATGGTCTTGGCTTATTAAGAAGCCAGATCCTGTTTGACTAAGGGCTCTTAAATTTGATGAAGTTGTTTTCTTAATTAGAATTGGCTAAAAATAATTCATCTTGCCTATGTGGTGCATGCGAGCAAAAGCTGAGGCCAAGTCATTCTGACCCAGTGGTTTAACAATGCACTTGGAAGCAAAATATCTGTTGGCTCTAAATGTCTGCCAGGGTCAAGAAAACATGCTTGAAGACTCCTTTGGGATTGCCCATGTTGCCGTGTTTCTGTAAGCCATGAGAACTTGAAGGCCTTATGGTTTTGTTGCTGGGTTTGTTTTTAAATCTTTCAGCCTCCTGGTGTTTTGGTGGCTTCATGCAATGACCAAATACATTAACTCCTATGATTAAATTAAATGGCCACGTGGACTCATTCTTACCATTAACTGGCACAGTCAATCCTGATTTAAACAAGCTTGATTTACAAATAAGTTCAGCAGAAATGATTCTAGTGATGAACTGATTAGATGGCTCAGAGGGTTAAAGATGTGCGATTGCATCATCATGATTCATGATCACGACAAATGATAAAAACAGAATGTAACCTCGGAGTTACCACTACTGCGCTTTGGTCAATATTAGCCTAATACGTTCCTGTGCCGCCCCTTGTTATCCCTTTTATCAGAAAAGGAAATTGCACCTTATGGACACCTGGATAATGACATTTCAGTTCCTTAACAGCAGACAAAGGGTGTAAATCATTACAGTTGGTTACATTTGTCACAGTCCAGTCTACACAGTGTTTGTCACTGAACAAAATACCAGCAACGTTTCTGTAAGATGAGAGCTCTCAAGTCATTTTCCTCTTGTGTTCGCTGAAATCTAACCAAACTGCACAGATTTGTCAGGACATTCAGTAATCAGGTCTGTAGACACTTTACTCCCACTCCCAGACATAGCTACTTTTGTTTTAAATTGTTCATCCTATACAACCTTGGAAGTTCTTTTTAATTGTGCAATAGTCTCTTCGGTTTACTGTATTCTTGGATTTTTTTCATGTAGAATATTCTCAGACTTCTTAAACTCAGGGTCTACATTGTTTAATAAAATCACTTTCATCTTACTGTCTTGCTGCACATTGGGCTGTTGGACATTTCTAGCAGTTCTCTGTACTATTGCAGACTGCATTGATGCACAATTAATGTTCCATACATGCAACTTGAAAAAATAAATGTGTTGCTAGTAAAAAAAAACGTGTTTCCATGTGAGTCATTTAGAATTTACACTTGTTGACTATGTTGTTGCAACCTAAGTTATTACACAAACTTCATTTATCAGTGTTTAATCAGCAGAATGGACTTAATGATTTTGTGCACCAAATAGATGTATGCATTATTTAGTTCTCTGGGTACCCAGTGTCACTCCTCAGGGGAATATGGAAATATGATGTGTGTTCCATACTGAAGTTTTCATTAAAATTGATTAAGGAATTGGATGTATTTATTGTATCAATATTTAATTAAGAGGCATTAGTCTTTGGTGATGTGGAAGCAACAACGTGACAATAGATAATCTGAATAGAGAAACTTAAAACCAATGAAAATGAACCAGTTGGTAAACATAATAAGTGTAGCCCTATTTAAATTAAGTTGTCCCTTCAACAGCACGCGTAGAATGTAGGACACTCTGAAGGTATACTAGGACTGTAATAAGGGGAGCATGGGATGTTTGATTACAGTTTTAGATGGCATTATAATTATCTTGATTGTATAAGAAGTAATAAGATACTTTTACTTGTTAGTGTTATTTTCAGTATTTTGATATTTCCAGTAGTATTGTGCTGGCTGACAGCCCAGCTACAGTGTTGAGTGTTCTGATTGTTGGCCGTGTGTGAGAAAAGTTTTGTGGGGCTCTCTAAAGTCTCTGCTGCTTAGGCAGCCTGGGATGTCGGCATGTCAAGTACATTTGTTAGCCAAGCCTTCCAGATCATGACCTATACCATCTTGTGATCAATTTAATTGGTAGATGGTAGCCTGAACGATAATCACACTTATTATATATTTTGTATTTGCTGTGTGAAATAGGGGCCTCTGCTCTTTTACCCTGAGGCCATGGATGATGACAGAATGGTGCAACATATTAATTCAACGGTGTGTACTGAACACTTTGAACACCTGTTTGTAATTGCAGTAAGGACATAAGCACTATATATTTGTCATCAGTTTTATAAATTTGCTGTTCACTACTGCTGATTTGATCTAAGTGTGTAATGTAATTATGATTTCTATCTGCTGTATTCAACACTGAGAACATGAGTATATCTGATAATATTAGAAGTAGTACAACATATACTGTATGTCTGAAAATGAAAGCTGTGCGCTCTTACTCTGAGAGGATGCTGTTTTCATCTCTCCAGCCTCCAGCTGCCCTCTTCCTTGTGAGAATGGAATCAATTTTAAACATTAAAACGTCAAGTTGGTCTGTCCCAAGCCCTATGGCCTCTAACATAAGACATATGACTTCTATCTCCTTTCCCAAGGCAATCACAAACACCACAGAAGTCATATATTTCAGAACTGGTGTCACACCTTGGTGGATATGTCATTGTGCTCTTACTGTGTATGTATTTGTGTGTGTGTGTTGCTATTGCTTTTAGTAACATCAAATATGCCTCATTAGACTGCATAAGAGCCGGAATGGCTTTCTGAGTGCTTTATGTGTGCACGGGAGAGGCAACTCAGCCTTTGTTGAGTTTGAAAGCATGTTCATCCATTATTCAGAGGTAGTGGTAAATGGACGTGTCCTGGTAAGAGTTCATGTTGCAGTTTTTCGGCAGGTGCAGTCCATGGGACACACACTGTAAAATCTTTGCACAGATTCTGTCATGTAGCCAGACTGGAGAGAAATATTCTAAAATGACTGAATAAATAAATAGATAGATAGATCCTTCAAAATCCATAACTTACTTGGTTTATTCATTGGTTGTTAGCAGAGCTAACAGCTCTGTAAGGCTCTACTTCAAATGCTAATGTCAGCAGCATCAGCACCAAACACTAAAGTAAAGCGGATGCTGATGGGAATGTCATTAGTTTGGCAAGTATTTGGTCACAAACCTTGACCACATGCTGAAGGCTGATGGCAATCCATCCAACAGTTATTGAGACATTTCACTAAAAAGCACAATATGTCAACCTCATGGTGACTCTAGAGGAAAAGTCAGGGGATCACCAAAGTGTGGTGGAAATTGTGTATTTTCCTTTTGAAGAAATAAGCAAATAAAATGAATATCCAACAAGCCGTTGTCTTTTGTATATTTAATTAAGCAAAAGGAAGAAAAAAGGAAGAGCGAGCAAGCACAGAGTCAATCTTATTTCAGCTGAAAGGACAGAGATCATACACCAAAAGAGTCTGACCCGATGGGCAGATGCAGAAACAGCACCTGTTATTTGCCATTTACCAGTTTAATTGTACTGGTCTGAAGTGGATCTTCCCCCTTTTTCTACCTAACTCTTCTGCTAAAACAGGATATATTTGGTTAGGAAGGGAGTTTTTTAACAGTCCGTATAGCCTGCGTGCCAACAAATTACATATACAGTAACATGATAGTGACCATTTTTAATGTTAAATTTAATAAAGGTGGTTCTATCTTGTTTTAAACTGACATATAACATGCCTGGTACACTCACACAGGTGTTTTCAATTCTGGCCTATTAGACCTCGGCTAAAGCTGTGGGTTGGTGGAGCTATGCTGGAAGTTACATGCCATCACCAAATTTTCTGTACTAACCACAGCAATAGAGACGTAAGCTGTCCTACCCTAACGGGTGTAGGGAGATGTCAATCAAGCACAGCACACTGTGCACTCACTGTACACACCCACACAGCCCTGAGGAGAGGTTTAATCACAAATGAAGTGAAAACACCTGTGTGGATGGACCAGGGACCATCATTTAAATGAGTTATAACCTCCTTTATCAAACTTGACACACATGAAAATATGCTGAAAGGCCTTTGAAACAATGGTTATGCTGTATGTGCTGTAACATTGGTACAGATGATAAAAAACACTTGACCTTATTAACCAAATGTAGCCTGGTTTTAGCTTAAACATTGAGATAAATTTTCACCTACAAATCACCTTAACAATGTTCATTAAAATAGTGCTCACTGGGGGTTTACATGGAGAAGTATATACAGTTTTAGTAGTTCGGTTATACACGAAATCAACATAACATTACTTGTTTAACACTAACAGGAAATTAACCAAATGTCAATTAAACTGTGACTTTCTGATCGCTGCCAATTAAACTACTCAAAAACAAAGCTATATGTTTGTCTAAAGATTATGTATGTACTATGTATTTTTTGTTGTATTTCAAGATCTTTCAGTTGCTGTCTCATCGCCATTTTGAATGTACGAGTAGCTCCTCCGTTTCTTTTGTGCATTGCATTGTGGGACAAGAGTGTGTCAACATCGACAGCGCACTCAAAAATCAAGCCTTTTTTTTTAAATCATGCATTACTGACTCATTTAAGTATACCTAGCATGGTAAAAAGCAGATCCACTCATTTATAACCATGCTGGATAGAGCTAGGCTTAAACAAACAAATGGCCAATGTAATTTCATTATTCTAACTGTTTACAATGTCATGAAACATGGAAGTTACAAGCAAAGAGACAGGATGTCATCGTTTACTTTCAGATAGACAACAGGTGGATACTTAAATAGTTAGATGGTTAGATAAAAGCACAGAACAGTACAGCACATACAGTAGCTGCAACTTATTCTAACCAGTTATGAGTTTGCTTCACACATAGTTTTAGGTATGTGATGATGAAGCATGGTCCCGCAGTTTGCCTGAGGCAGCCTCACATCTAATGGCTTGAGTCCAGAGAGCTCATTATGGCTCAGTTTAGGGATTTGCTGATTCTGTCTGTGGAGTTGCCCTCGAGCAAGGCACCTTAGCCTGGAATTTGTGTCAACCAGAATAGTTTTTTCTAATTCAGTATTTTGTCAAATGATTTAACTCAGGTGCAGCTTGTGAATGTTTGTGCAACATCCAGTTACAGTTGTGATTGTCAGTTATGTATCAGAGTAGCCTTGAAACTAGAAAGTTTCACTGCAAAAAAGATTTTTCACTGCTTTAAGGGTGGCAGTTCCTTTTGATTCATTAATGCGTGTGTAATTCGTTAACTTAGACTGAAGGAAATTCATTTGGAGGCCATCTGCTGTTTGGCTTTCTCCTGTCGGGTTCTGTATGCCAGCTGCTGTGACTATGAATAAACAAGTACACAGATGCAAGAGTCCATATCTCTCCCACTGTTCTGTATCTTCTCCAGGTCTCTGTGCTCTCCTTCCCCAGCAAGGATAATCATAAATAACCACTTGTTTTTCTCTGTTCTTTCATTCATTGCTAAATATTAGATATCTGCCACTCTCCAGCGAGCCAAGCTCTCATCCCGGTGTCGTGCGAAGGCAAGGCATGACACGCATGGTTTTATTTTTATCCATCTCCTTGCGAGTGGGAGTTGGGCCCATGCAGAAAACACTGCTGTGCTCTGATTGGCCGCCAAGTGCTCAAGGGTATTCCATGGTGCCCGCCGCCAAGTGACCAGCAGTGGATTTACCTGGCTGCTTGGCACACAGCTTCAGAGCTGGATGGACAACTTAGTTAATTATTCAGCTTTATAGAGCTCAGCAAGAAGTGGTAGTTGGAAGTTTATTATACTACGTGTGTGTGCATTGTCTGGTCCATAGATTAATAACAAGGAGTGCAAATGTTTGCAGAACTATTCTTTTAATTGGAAAGAAACTTCCCCTTCTTAAAGTTTCCTTGGAAAAAGTTCTTCTAATTTAAAGAGTTTATTTCAGTCTCTGCTGTTAAAAACACATTTGCACACATATACACTATATAAATGTTATTATGCTGAAAAAGACTAAGGTCTTGATTTTGTCATTAAAAGTGTGAGTTTTTCTATTTTAAAGGACACTCTTTTTAATCACATCCATTCAATACAATTATCTTCAGTTCTTGTGATATCTCGTAGGGATTTATCAATTTCGTTCTAGCCAATTTGTTACACTTTGGTTTTTTAGTCACTGATTGTTTAGGCGTAAAGGTGTGAGAGAAACCTTAACTAACTCATTTTATGGATGCATAGTTCACAAATGGCAGGAGGGAGGCAGAGCCTAATGTGAGCCCAACTGTGTTGGGCCTTTAACGTGCCATAAAATTGCATTTTGAGCGCTTAAGAGATGCCTTGATGAGGTGTCTGCTGACAGTGCTCAGCGGCGTCCTGGTGGTGAAAGTGCAGGTTGTGCAGCAGCAGGTGCTCAGTTCTCTCCGTTAATTGGCCCTCATGTTGCTAACTCACTCCGCAATGTCTTTGAAGCAACACACCAAGTAGAGACTTCATTAAAACCAAGCCTATAATTGGAAACCCGCTACGCAGGAATCCCCTATCTGTGTTACTATTTATTAAGCTGTCTATAAGGTGACTACATAATTGATAGCTTTCTCAGTGTGGTTGTATATCATCAGCAGGGATAGTGTGTAGAGACATGTACACTGAGGGTCTGAATAATATGAACTGGTTTCAGTTAACAGTCTAGTTTAAGAACATAGTAAAGTAAGTCAGTAAATTATTTATTTAGTAACCTGGAATGTATTTAAAGTGGGACTCCACTTATTTTACACATAAAGGTCAGTTTACTCCTCAGGGAGAGAACTCTTCAGCCTCTGTAGCTCTGGAGGAAGCTTTCTAAAGTCTGAGAAAATAACCTTGATAATGTCATCATGGTTAACCTTGAGTTAAGTGGTGGTCACACCACAAAGTGACATTTGCTCGTCCACGTGAAATACTCGCAGGAGAGCTAATTGGTGAACTGCTGTAGTTGGCGAGCTATCTGTTAACTCGCTAGTCAGTCACAGCTCTCTGAGTTCACTGTTTTCTCTCTACTGTTCTGTTTACTTCCCCCAGGCATTTTGTTCACCATTGCACACCATTTCGTGCAATGAAAAGTTATTGAGGAGGGAAAATATAGCTCTCCAAGCTAACAAGCTTGCTAATGGTTAGTTAGTTAGTTAGTTAGTTAGCTCATTAGAGTAGCTCGGTCACTAACGGGACAGTAAGTTCACACAGTTTATTCAAGAGACGTATTTATACCATCTCCTCCTGTCTCATAACTGTCTGCAAACCATTTACCCCAGTTTTTACTCACATGACACAGGAGGTAAAATAAAAGTGGATGGTGCAACACAGCTAATAAGCCACGATAGCCTCCTCCATTTCGGACTCTCCGGCTCTCCGTCCCCTCAGATCTCAGCACTGTCAAGACGACTTGCTATTCAGTCAATGGCACAAATTAATGTATCAAAGTTCACTAAGTTGAACTCTGTGTGGAACATTTGTGCGGATGAATTTCGCCTCGAGTGGATCCTCCGGTCGCAAATCTATTGGAATGAATTTTGCTGTTTTCAATCCTGGTGTGTCCGGACCTTTAGGCTTGAGACTTGAAGTATTTGACAGAAAACCTGTGTTATGAACTGGGGCCATGGAGTTTAAAGGATGAGGGCATTTAATAGGCGAGGAATGTCTAATAAAAGATGCCATTGAGTTGCATGGTGGGAAATGTAGGATCCAGCATTTTTGGAGCTTGACCCATACTAGAGACTAAAGGTCAGAATATCTCTGCCTCTGCTGCGTTGATTTTGACCATTCTTTTTTAAATCTGTCTCAATACAATACAATCAGTGTAATACTAAATCGCTGGAGTTCGTCTCTTTCTGCTCAGGAGACTAAGGTCTTTTGGAGTGCAGGGTGCGCTCCTGAGGACTTTCTATGACTCTGTGGTGGCATCAGCTGTCTTGTATGGGGTGACCTGTTGGGCCAGTGGCATCTCTTCCAGGGATAGGAAGATACTGGACAGACTGATTAAGAAGGCCAGCTCTGTCCTTGGATGCCCTCTGGACCCAGTGGAGGTGGTGGGAAGCAGGAGAATGGTGGCCAAGCTATCATCACTACTGGAGAACACTTCCCACCCCCTACATGTCACTCTATCAGCACTGGGCAGCTCCTTCAGCGACCGGCTGCTCCACCCGCGGGGTCTGAAGGAGAGGTACCGTAGGTCCTTTCTGCCTGCTGCTGTCAGACTCTATAATCAGTACAACTCCCGGTAATCTACACTTGACTGTCAGTGTGCAGACTGTTCACTACTATACTTCATCTACTGCTGTGCATTATCTTCATACATATATTGTATTCATGATGTTATCTACTTCATATGTTGCTGTGAAATATTTTCATATACATGTATATTATATATGTGCAATATTTTTATCTTATCTATTTGTTCATATTTACAACTGCACTCAGTCACTCTATTATTTATTTCTGTCTATACTGTGTACAGGACTATTTTTCTATTTATTTTTATTGTATTTCTATATATGACACTTTTGCTGGCTGCTGCAACGCTAAAAATTTCCCCGCTGTGGGACAATAAAGGCTTATCTTATCTTATCTTATCTTAATCCTTTAAACATGTTGAAGATGTTCTATGATGGGGCAGTCAACAAAATAACAGGGCTTTTGGTAACATTACCAAGTTTCCAATGCAGCTACATGAACATATAAGACAAACAGTACAAGTCATATAAGTCTTGATTGAACAAATGTCTACTTACATTTCCATCAGATGGTGCTGTCTATTTCTGTGCCAGCATGTTGTGGAATCACTCCAGGTCTACATGAAAGATGATGTCACGTTCACATACAACGTTGCAGTGGGATGTTAAAGATTTAAACGCCTTATGTAACCTCATGAATTTGTCCTCTCTAACCCCTACTGCAGCTACGTAACAGAAAAGAATAACTACTCTAAAATTACCACAGCCATTTGAGTATAGCTACTCTGTAACCACGAACATGTCTGTAACCAAAAGTCACAATAAAATTTTGCAGCTGTTCCAAAACACTGTAATGTAGGCTTGAAAATCAATAATGTCGTTAAAGGCAGGGCTCTTAATCGGGACATTATCAAGAAATCACAACAAACAATGCAGCGTCCCGTCCCTCTACAGTACAGACAGTCACTAATTAAGGTAAGACAAGAGGAGCACATTAGCATAATCATTTTGAGGTCCCCCTTTGAGTCCAGTAGCAGCTCAGGACTTGAATGAGCTGTTCTTAAAACAAGCCCACTGGGTCTTATTAACAGGCGTGGGTTCGCTTGGCTGGTGAGAGACACATGAAGGCGGTCTGGGGGAATAAGGCCGCTGTTGTCAGAAGACATGTTGTGAATGGAGGACAGCTTTCTCCTGTTATTAAGGTGGCCATTTGCACAAGAGGAACTTGTACACTTTATCCACTTCAATTAGAGTGTGACGGATGGTAATCAATAGGTGCCAGACGCTGAAGAAAAAGCTACATTGAATAGCCTAAATGTCAAGATGAGACATTTGCACAGACGGCCTGGAATCTGTGGGAGAATTCATCAAACACAAACTGGGTGCTCACAATAAATGTTGCATCATTGCCTTCACACCGAAGGGAATATGTACCATCCTGTATGTTACGTAGTTTAATACCAAACCTATCTACCTTTTTCATAATTGCAATAAGTACTCACTGAACAAGTGTACAAACGATTTCATTAAAAAGATGGCATTGGTCAGTTTTAACCCTTGTTTCTCATTACATGATTAGTTTTACTTAAGGTTTGTTATTGGTCCGTAGCCAGGCGTTTTAAATTATAGCTTAACTTCTTGCAGTTCAATGTTGTCCTTCCTTTTGAAATTTAATAAGCTACAGTTTTCACTGCCCTGTGAGAACACACCTCTATTATGGCCTGAATGAAAAGAGGATATTGCTATGTTATCTCTGCCTTTGCTTTAGATTTTACTTTTATGTCTGACTAAAGCTTCTAATCATTTGAATCCCATCATAATCTCTAAAATAGTGTTCAGCGTTAATGGCAAAGAGGATAAAAAGCTTATGAGGGGTAAATGTTCAGAGATGCAGAGCTAATTCTGAAATGCAATCAAAAATCTGCCTTGTTAATCACTTCTTTTTACCCTAACAGAAAATCACTAAATAATTGCAGCCATGAGCATAACTAAGCTTCCTGCTTCCACCTCAGTAATTAAATTCCCACAAACAGACCTGGAGTTATATCTGAAGATATTGACAGAAACTGAATACCACACTCAGTTCAGCCTTTTAAGATTATGAGAATACTGTAGGTTGGATCGGGACATTAAGGGACATGTTAATGTTTCCCTGTAGTGCTTTGGTGTGACATCTTAGTGATGTAATTCAATGTGCATCATTATACTGTTTTATACATACATCCAAGCAAAATCAAAAATATATGGGGAAGGAATTTTAGTGTCTCTTCAGATTTTGTTCATACTGCTCTCTCCCAGATAGTACTTAGAAATAAGGACGTGCTGTCTGTCCCTGAGTGTTGAAGCTTTCAGCAGTGACTGAGAGGCACAGAGAGTGCTGTCTCACGTTGCTCAGTGGTCGAGGAGGATGAGTCAGCAGCGAGGACACTGGATCCTAATGTTCTGCATGCTCTCTCATAATCACTGATCTGAAGGCATGCTGTGCCAAACAAATATTCAGGGTGACAAATAGTTACTAAACCACATACTGTAAAGTCAATATATTTTATTGTAATGTGTAGGGCTGCAGCTATTAATGATTTTTGTTATTGATTAATCTCCATAAAGTGTCAAAAAGTAATGAAAAATGCCCATTGGAGTTTACATGGCCCCAAGATGACATCTTCACAATGCTTGTTTTGTCCAACTAACAGTCTGAAACTCAAAAGGTATTTAATTTACAGTTATATAAAAGATAGATAAGCAACCGCTTTACTTATCTGAGAAGCTTGTCATAGGGAATGTTTACATCTTTGCTTGGTAAATTACTTAATCGATTAACATATTATCACAATTAACTCGTCGCTAAGTCCCGCCCACCTTGGTTACTTAGAGTACGTACACTAACCCAATTAAATCTCCCCAAAACGGAGCTTTACCGAAATGGCCTCCAGGGTGTGTACATTTCAAAACACCAGCTTGGTGTTTCAGTGTGTATGGGGTAAATTAAGCTTTTCACAAAACGATGGCCAGCCCAGTGAGGGTCGGGGGCTACGTGTGCCAGTACAGATAAGAATGACAATGACAATATAGCAGAATACACAGTAGAGGTGTTGTCATTAATCTGGCTTTATATTGCTTTTGTCAGACGATGTCGCAATTAGAAAATGAGTATTTTATAACCTCAGTGCAGCAACTTGGGAATTACTGCTGGTCAGCATGTGGTGTTTATGATGTTGGAAGTATCACGAGGTCACTGTAGGTGACTAGTTAGCCATGCATGCTAGTGTTAGTGGCTTACATTAGAGCAGATAAACCCACTTTTTAATCCATTCCATTGACTTTTGCTCCTAATTAAATAAAAGTAACCACCTTTCATACTCTTTAAATGCTGAGTACTGCTTTTACTGCAGCTCATTGCACACAAAATTGGACGAGTCATGATGGAGTTTTAATTCCAAATAGACCGTGACCGAGTTAGTAGAACCTGTTAAATTAGCTGGAATCTGTCTAAAGCAGGACAGCTCTGGAGCTAAGTAAGCTAGAAGGTGTATTGATAAATTAGCATGAGATAATTAGCATAATCAGGAGCTGCGCATCAGATCCAGCCTTGCAGATATAGAAACCAAGTGAGGGCACAGACAGATGTAATTAGTCTGCCTGATTAAAACTCTTTCTGTAAACAATTGTATCTGGGTGCCCATTTAATGAACTGTGATTCAAAGACAGATTGTGTTTACTGAGTGAGCCTGTGCTTGCAATTTTTGAGTACTCAGTTACAGTACATTTCTTTCACATGAATAATCAATTGAAATTTCTCAGATATTTAATAACAACAAATCTGGAATGGCAGCTGCACAAAAAGATGTTGCATGTTGACCTGGGGGTATATGTAGATGACTAGATTTAGGTCTATTAGTCAATAAGATGAAATGTCAGTAAACTGTATGGTAGTCGGCACCATCCAGAGGCTGTCCAGTGTTTACTGGCAGATTAGACATAACTGCAGCACTTTGGACCTGTTCCACTGGAGATATAGAGATATAGGATACCAGATCTCAACCAACCATCTGCACTGCTGCTAAATGGATATAAGAAGAGGATGTGATTGATTCATGCTGGCTTCCCCATTTGCTGTGCTCCAGTCCCCTTCATTAATAAAACCACTGAGGATAAAACATCTGAAAACCATATACGCCATCTATCAGTGAGTCAACCATGTCTCACCAGCATTCTTTCCTATAAGTGATTAATTCTGGTATATCATGCCTTATGCTCCTAAAATGATGAATTCATTATTGAATTGATATGAAATTAGGTGGCTGTTTTCCAGTCGTTTGTCAGTCACATACCATAACACACCTCCATAATGATTCTTGGCAATTTAGTTAGATAATCAGGTCTAATAGTTGGGTACATTAAGGTACACAATAAGAATACTTGTGGTGTTCTTCTTGTGTATCCACTACAACAACAGCTTGTCCGAAATGGATTTTCCTAAACCGGCATTAAGGAGCACGATGAATCAGTCGTCCCTTTAGCTTCACCTTGATATTGATGGTATTGCTAGTCTCATGAACAACAATTGGAGAGTGTGCTGTCCAGGATTACTGTAAGTTATTGTTTGCCATGCACAGACATTGATCATGGGAATCAATAGTGTTGGAGCTGAACAATGCTAATTTGCAACAGATTATTGATTCCTATCACTAATTGCAGTGTTCTCTGACAGTTGGAAATTATTTGTTGATATTATTTTGCTTCAAGGTACAATACAGTGTGTTGCTATTATTCAGAGTTACCCTGTTTATAATCTTTGTATAATATAATCTTTAATATTAATAGAGCACTTTTCAAAATCCACGTTACAAAGTGCTTCACAAAGATAGCAAAATAAAACAGACAAGTCATAAAATAATTACCAATACAGTGTAGTAAAAGGCAAGGATAGGAAAAGGAAACATTTTTAAAGGAAATAAAAGACAGTTCAAAGAAAATTAAAACTCAGTAAAATCAGGAAAGGCTCTCCGATAAAAGCATATTTTAAGAAGGGACTTGAAGCAGATCACTGACTCAGCCGACCTGATTTCCTCTGATTGTTCCAGACCCTTGGGGCCCTGTTTAAGCCTGTAATGGAGATTATCAGTAAGGGATATTGTGCTTTTAAAAAAGTCCTGTAAAAAAAATTTATTCTCTTTTACAAACTAAATTTACAACTTTACAAGCAACAATCAAAATTAAAAATTTGGAAAAACTAATTTTTAGGTATTATTAGAGTGTAACATGCAAAAACTCAGCCGATCTGCTACATCAGGACTGTGTGGGTGTGGTTTGATCAAATTTGATTGACAGTGGCCTGGGAACAACCTCACAACTGTTATCGTATTTTGGTTCAAATGTTGCTACACTGTGATTGGTGCACAGAAATGCCTTACATCACATTTTTCCAACAGAGCCCTGCCCCCTTCAAGCCAGTGACAAAAACTGGGTCACAAACAGAAATACAGAAATCTCTCATTGGGAACAGCAAAAACTGTTCTAACTTTAACAGAAAACTGTGTGTTTGATGTCATTTTATTAGACTTCAATCTTCAGTAATCAGTGTGTTGGCTTTCCATTCGGCTTCAATGCTATGCAGACGACACAACTGTAAATGTCAGTAAAACCTGTTGAAGCCCTCAGACTTTTCCCTCAGGTTTCCTATGGTTCTGTGAAAATGAGTTTGCATCTTTGCATCTCCCCATTAAATATATATTAAATGGGAAATGTACGCGTTTTGGGAACACACATAATGCCAGCAGCGGCAGCAGCTCTGTAATTACATCTGGACCTGATGCCACTGCTGACCTCCTGGTCACCCCCACACACAGTAATGAGCTCCCTGGGCAGCAGTGACAGCCATGGCAGAAAACCATAACCACCAATCCCGCTGTTAGGTTTACTGAGTGTCTGAATAGAGAAAGACGAAGCCTCTTGTCTCTCATTTAACGCATTCTGTCTTTTGTCTTCTCTTACAGTTGGAAAGACGTCTCTGATCACACGGTTCATGTATGACAGCTTTGACAACACATATCAGGTAGGTGCTACGGCAGCCACTGACAGTGAATATTTTGTCTCTGTTGATCAGTCAGTGCTGTGTGTCTTTCCTTCAATAGTGAAACATACAGCTGTACATAAATCAAAGACATAATAAACAAGGAAATGAATTCACCAGAAATAACTATATTTGTGTGTGTAAAACGAGGACGTTTTAGCCAACATGGATGTTAAAACAGACACCTTTTGAACTGAACAACATCAAGAGCGCCGCAGGCCCTCAGGCGATCACTATTTCGAATCCTGTTCTCCAAAGCAGCCTAATCTCACTCGTTGTCCTAAAAACTGAATATTGCTTATGCAGCTACAGCACTTATAGAGGTCTTTGCAAGCGTCGGCAGACACACAAAAGGACCCTTAAATAGAACCTGCAGTATTATTGCTTCATAAGCAAAAAGTATCTACTTATATAGTAATAAAAAAAGGAATTAAAAATAAATCTCACAAAGCTATTCTGTCCTCCTTCTCATATAGTTTAGAGAGTGTGTGTGTGTATTTTAGCTCACTCAGGCTCTTTATTGACGGAATGTTCAGTGTTATGAGCCTGTGCAATGAGTGAAAAAGCATAAACAGATTAACCTAAGAAACACTGAAATGCCATCAGTATATGAGAACACTGAACGTGAAGAAAACCTAAGAGGTAACTTTTGTTTTGCTGAACTTCAAGTCAGAAATACACCTTAATTTGATCTTAATATTGTTGCGGCATGGAATTTTTGTGGATTATGTTCAAAATATTGATCTTCACCACACAAGGAGTAGAGACGAGTCCATAGAGACGAGTCCATAGAGACTCTGAGGCCTTTCTTGGCGATGAATGATGTCTCTTTTTGACCAAAACCTGAACCCTACCTTATCCGACTGTACAGCATCTCTATTTTAATTTGAAAACATCTGTGGGTTGGAAAGGACATTTCCATCAGGTATAAAATTGGCCAGCATGTTTGCTATCAGGCCAGCAGAGTTAATCATGTTCTGCAGCCTCCTGGTCCTTCTAAAGCTTGAGACATGGGCTTCAGTCCCAAAGTGCTAACCTGGCCCTGCCTTTAAATCATCTACAGCAGTCTCTAAAGATTGCTTCAGTTGTCAATCTAAGTCGTGCCTGCTTTTTCCTCACCTCTTCCACCTAACTTGACTTTCCTGGCAACAGCTCAGCACCAAGAAATATTCCGGCACATAACCCACACTAAAATGGCGTATTGCTGTTTTTATACTTTGTACAGATTAAGTAAACAAGATATAACGTGTTAATTAGAGGTTACAGGTGGATTTTGTTACCTTTGTCTGACTCACAGGAAGTAGGCTGTGGGTATAAGTCTGCCATTGGCCTACTGTTTCAGTCATAATTTTCCTCCCCTTCCGCTATCTGCGTGTTACCGTTTACACTGTTTTGCAAGGGCACTGTTGCTGCATCCTGTGCTTAGCGCCGCCCAAGACAATTGTGCTTAGTTTAAAGAAATACAAACAATCCAGAGAGTTGTTTTCCCCCTATACCAGAATGGTGATGGGTTCAGCCAGGCCTTTCTCCAGCGCTAAAACGAAGTGTAGAGATAGGTCTGGCTCTGCGAGATTACCTTTTGACAGAGCTGTCTCCAGCTGTTTCCAGTATTTGTGCTAAGCTGAGCTAACCAGCTGCTGGCTGTAGCTTCCCATTTAACAGACAGATATGAGAGCGAAATTGATCTCCTCATCTTACTCTCGGCCAGAAAGTGTATTTGCCAAAGTGTCAAACTTTTGCTTTGAGAGAGTTGCACAGCACGGAGAGCACAACGTCTGCTACACAGACAGGGTTGAAACATGGTTCAGCTTGTATTCAGTTAGTTTTCATTATATTATCAGTGTTGCTACAAAGACCTGTCTTGTTTGGCGTTACTGCATCCTGCTAACCCCCCCCAAAAAAAAAGAAAAAAGAAAAAACACATCTCTATTCTTCAGTGTTCGCACAAGTACTGAGCTGTGCTGTAATGAGATTTGGATGGCTCATTGTGTGTGGATTAAACTGTCTGTGTTAGCCCTGTGATGCTGTGCTTTCATACTCACTGCTGTATCCTCTTATATTTGTACACCCATAAGTCATGAAAGACTACAGAGCCAGACATTTCACAGTGACTGCTGGGGCTCATGTCTTTGTGTTGTTAAGCTGCTGAATCTTCATGATGCATAGGTCATCTCTTTGTCACAAATTACTGTGGAACGGGCTTATATTTGGGCAAAGTTGGCTGTGGACTCAAAGACTGGGAAGCAGAGTTATTTTAACAGCTGTTTGCCCAACATCTTACCTTATCAGCGCCTCAATAGAAATGAATCTGTTCATTGATTTTTGTTAAAAAGGGGAAAGTTTTTGTTAGGTGAGTAGCTGCTAGTGGAATGGAGAGATGCCTCTGTATTTGGCAGTCCATTATTAGTATTTCTGGACCCAAATTGTCCCCTAACACAGTGAAGTTCGGTCAGGCGTGCCTCCCCAGGTGGGCATGCACCTTTCACCACAGGTGAAGTTAGCTATTGTAGTTTGGCCCACTGATTTGTTGAGCTTATTCACCCGGCCAACAGTCACAGCAGTGGCTGTAACACACAGCTCATGGAGGCAATTAAGGTACTTTAAACCCCTTAGCGCCCGAATGCTGCAATTTGCATCAAAAATCGTACTCCTTCTCATAGTCAAAACTCAGGCAAAGCTAAACAAGAGACATGACACATATTTTAAGATTCTGAGTGACTTACACTTTCCCGAAGATATCATTAGCTCTGATGTCCATCGCTGTTAAATGGCAATAAATCCACTTAGACATGACTCCAGGACTTACCTGAGAATCATCACGTTTTTAAGTTTTCTTCAGTATCAAGGTTATCCATTGAATTGATAGAATTGTCTCTACATCCATGGGTACTTTGCAGCTAACAGCTAATTCGGCATACTTTTAATGGTGTCAGTTAGCCAAAATGTAAATAAATATAGGCTAAAAAAGAAGTTGTGGCCTACAGCGTAACTCACTGAATACATGGCAACATTATAGTTCCTGTTTATATGCCCCAAATTATTATAGGAATTGTAGTTCCTAAAGTTAGAGCATGATTATCCCCCCAAATAGAAGTAAGACAAAAAATAATAGGAGTGAAAAAATCAGTTAATATTATTATTGTTATTTTTGTGTCAGTTTTGTCTGAGTGGGGGCACACAGTGTTATGCAATATGTCATGACTGTAGTGAGATGAATAGCTTTATAAATAAGGCCTGTAATGCATGGATAGCAAATGCGACATGATCATATTATTTCCTGCATCATTTTCAAGTACCATTACCTGGAGTGAATGTGGGCGTCTGTTGTTGCCTGCAGTCCGTCTCGCTCCAAGGCCACTGCTGCTACTCCCAACCTGAATGCAGCTGGATAAATTACGACTCTTGAGATCCAACAGCCGTCAAATTTAGAAGAGCATGGGGGGAACGGGGTTTTCTAGATCCACCGGCCTCGCTGTTGTGATGAGGCCTGGAGGGACACAGAGCTCCTTTTTCAGCCATGTCCTCCCATTATAAGTGGGCAGGCAGCATGCTAGGCGGACAGATGCCGGATAGATAGCATCTGCTTATTTAATAATGTCCCCATATGCTGTTTAATGTCAGTCTCTGCCCCACGCTATTGTAATGGCCAGTGCACCAAATGATAACAGCAGCCAGGGAGGGATAGGAAAATCAGCTGGTTATTTTATTTGTGTGTAAAACAAAGCCATTTGAATCCACCACTTAACCGTACGTTCACAAAACAGCCTTGTCATTCCCTTCTTAGTCACCTTCTTCT
Source organism: Macquaria australasica (assembly GCA_005408345.1). Classification (NCBI taxonomy): domain Eukaryota; kingdom Metazoa; phylum Chordata; class Actinopteri; order Centrarchiformes; family Percichthyidae; genus Macquaria; species Macquaria australasica. The sequence goes on from SEMN01000274.1 coordinate 18,373, forward strand.
TTTTTTCAGATAGTGGATTAATGATTTTGTTATGGGTGCCATAACCTCTGCTTTGTAGCCATAGATCAAAGCCAAAGCTCAGTCTCTCCTAAATGTGTGTGTTTGCATCCTGCCCCCCACCCCCACCCCCGTGTCTTAAAGCCTCTTCTTTTTCCTCCCTGGCTCAGTGACAGGAGATGAACTAGAAAAAACCTGCAGAATCATTTACAGCCCTACCTAAGACCTTTGAGTATTAATTAAAATGCTGCATGCATTAGCTCTGTCTGAGTGTTTATGCTGCTGCTCAGAGGGGAGGCTGGCTTTGCCCAGTGAGGGTGGAAAGATGCTGTGAACGTGAGCCTGTAGGAGACATCTGTCCTGATGAGAAGATTTATGAAGTCACGGTTCTCTGGGCCTATATACTGAATCACCACATGTTTTTGTTTTCACGTGTGTCAAGCTTTTAGATTCGGGCAGATCCAGTTCAATCCTCTGAAGGAAGAGAGCGGCAGTGTATTTAGAGACCAAGGGCCCATCAGAAAGATGAAACCGAGCGTGGTAGTGGCTTAAGTCAGCAGGAGGAGGACTAGGGCCAGATTTGCTGCCTCTAAAGCAGCAGACTCCCATCAAGCAGCCACCCAGCCGAGAGAGACAGAGGCAGGCGTCCTTGCTGCCTGGCAGCACATGCTAAAGGGCTCAGAGGCCTCCAGAGGCAGAGTGCTTCAGTCAGCTGTGGTGGAGCTGTCAGTCAGGTCTGGCCACCAGGCTGTGACTGCATCTGTCTGCTCTGCCCAAATACTCAGCTATTTAGTGTAGCGACGGTTGAATCTGATTCATTGGACATTTCAAAATATATATAAAATGTTACTCTTCAGACAATTTGAAGCAGAGGATAAGACAATAAAGGTGTGAAATTTTACTTATGACCATTGTGGTCCTCTTTCTGTATTTCAGTTGAATTTTTTATTACACTAAATTTGAAAATGGTTTAGTTTGCAAACAATTTTCCACATCATTTATCTAATGTGTATTACCCTATTTGAGTAAACGGTGTAGAACTGAAACAATTCATTCATAAGTTGAAAATTGTTTATGTATTTTTTTCTAGAAATGCTGATGATGATGGTACTTTCATTGGTTCCAGCTTCTTCTTTTCTTTGTGCTATGTGATAATAAATTGGATATCTTTCAGTTTTAGACTGTTAGTCAGTCAAAACAAGCATTTTGAAGACGTCACCTTGGACTCTAGGAAATTGTGATGGGCATTTTTCTCTATAATCTGACATTAAACAATGAATCTATTGTTTGGGAAAATAGAGCTGATCATAGAATAGAGCTGGTCATTGTAAATTCAACAATTGATTGTTGACCAATTGAACTGTTGGTCTGATAACAGTTTTGAAGATTTTGAAGATACTTTTGAATATTTCCTAATGTTTTTAAGTCTAAACGATAAATTGAAAAAAATAACTGGTAGCTAATCAATAATGAAAATATGAAAACAGTTGTTAGTTGCAGCCCTAATCCTCTGTTATCTCTTCTAACTCCAACACCTGTTTCTCTTTGCTGCTGCAGCAATCTGCTATCAGGGTTGGAAGATTAGTTTAATCTTAAATTAATACAAATCTACCCATAATGCTTTGTGGCATGAGTAAAGTGAGTTAAATAGACTACTCATTACTGTGGTTACATATGTAGCATGCTGTAAATTGTCATGTTCTACATATATTATTACCACAGCCTGCTGTCTGATGAAGACGGCATGATCATAGATTGATCTATTCCCTCTTGTGTTGGCAGTAAACTTCAAATTAATCCAGTTTTATGTGTTCACAAACTGTGGTCAAATACGGCGCTGTGAGCAAATACCAGTCTGCTTACTGGGACTCAAGGTCTGTTGGTTAAACAGCATCCCTGCCAGATGGAGGACCTTGAAAGTCCTGGTGGGGAGCAGCAGTGGTGGAAGAACTATTCACATTCTCTGCTTACATAAAAGCAGAAATACCATATTGGAAAAACACAAAAATGTTTTGTATATAAAAGTTCAAATCCTACATTTGTTAATTAAGTTACATGCAGTGCTTAAAGCTAAATGTGGCATTCCTGTTGGATCATAAATCCAACATCTTGCCTGTGCAAATATGATTTAGTTTGGATTATACTGCAGGCCTGCTGCTCCGTGACCTCCTCACAAGTGAACCCTGAGTTAGTAAACAGTGAAGACTGTGCTCCGTATAAAGAGATGGGCTGGTAGACCGTGCTCACTGGAATCAGTGGCACGTATGTTGGCTCAGAGACTGATTGCCAGACATCTCCACGGGATTACAACATTGTTTTTTGGAATCATTGTGAAGTGTTTGATCATTCCAACACCTGCTGTCACCAAAATGTCACAAACATCCCTTTCCTTCACTATATTTAAAGGGAAATTCCAGTATTTTTAAACCTGGGCCTCATTTTTACAAATTTTGGGGTCTAAATGACTTATACTCACCAAAACTTTTGGAATTGGTCCAGTAGATCCCCTCTGCTGGCATCTACGAACGGGCTGCAATGGCTGCAACGTAATACTTTTGGGTAACTGTGAAAAGTACATCCACTAAAAGTGTTCGTTTTTGCCACTGACAGGCTCAGACTGTTATTGGAAGTGTCTGACAACATTATGGAAAGGATCCCTACAGAGACAGACCGTTTGTTAAGGAGTAAGATCCTTTCGTCTTCCTGCAACAACTCAAACTCTCATGAGATTTCAGAGTGATACTTTTCCTTGAGTGAGACTTTCTGTTTCTGGTCATACAAAAAAGATCTTTAACAAACGGTCTGTCTCTGTAGGGATAAGACTAATGCACATACTAGTTTTAGTCAGCTGACATGGTTGCTTTAGAAAGATACAGTTCATTCACCCTGACTCGATCATGGTGGTGTTGCTTGCATTATTTGGATTCTACATATTTTTCCGTCACCTTCAGTGTGGTTTGTACTCTAAAACTCTGTTGCGTGATGGAGTCATTCGCTACAGCAGTAAATGTCTCCTGGTATACTTGCACATCAGAAATTCACGTCAAAATCAACTCATTTAATGATGATTTCATATGTAAAAACATATATTAAGGGCATATTAAAGTTAAAAAGTCAAAAATGCATTTAAAATATGTCAGTGAAATCCCTCAGATCTGTTAAAAGCATTTTTTGCCCTAGTCCCTGGCAGAATGGGCCAGAGAGCCATGGTCTGTCTTCTAACGACGTGCGCTAGTTAAAAATTTAAAAGGAATATTAATAATTTCTGGTGATCTAATCTGTTCATGTGTTGCTGTCTGTGTGGGATTCTATATTTAAAACTGGGGGCCAGAAAGAGCCTACAGCCCCTCTGCCATCCCCCAAGAAAAACTCCTGCAACATCTCTATCGCTTTAACTTCATTCAAGCTATTGTGTTTTCTCAGGTGACCCAAATGTTCAAAATTTCTTTAATTTTATCTTATTTTTAAGGCTGTTGTGGTGGGCCAATTCAACAAAATGAATACTTTTAACCTTCAACACACATTGATTGTTTTTGAGTATGTTATGCATCTCAGTGACAGAAAGACAGAATAAATAGGGGATTTATGTTGGAAGTCCATGTAATCCACCTGGCTGTTTTGGGGCTGATAATGAAAATAATAATAAAAAAACCTTTTTATTTTACTTTCTACTTTTAATTCTTTGATGCAGTTTATTTTCCGCCTAGCTGTGCTTGATCTGACTGAGTGTAAAGGAATAAGGAGTATAAATGACGTCCTGTCTTCATGCCAGGCTCTCTGAGTTAGTCCACTGTGGTAGCTGGCATCGCCAAGGAAACGAGTGCGTGATCAAGCTGCTGATGCCCAGTCCTGTCAAAGTGGGCAGTGGGCACCCTGCTGGACTGCCTAACAGAGACAAACACAACAGACCACCTGCTTAATCACAAATGGGTACAAACGTATCAAAATGTATCTCAGTACAAATAAAATGCATTAAAATCAACTTGACTGTTAAATACAAGTAGGAAGCTGCATCCTGTCAGCCTGTCAGACCTGTCAGCCATCTACAGTACGTGCTCCAGCTGGCCAGTGCTGGAGTGTGCAGGCTGGGGTCACACAGGCTTTAAACATGCAGCTGGGGACTGCTCCGTAATCCTGGGTCAGTCCTACACCAGCTACTGTCAAGGCCTTTATGCCCCTGTCCCCTCACATGTACACCGAGACACCAAACATCTGGATGCGCCACATGAATCTGCCTTAACCAGCTGTCATTCATTAAAGTGTAACTCCACCCTCAGATTCTGCTAGAACCCTCCCTCACAGCATTTTTAAAAATGCAACGAGTGAGGGAACAACAACTATAACAGGTGTGGCCTCATGGTTACATAAGAGTGTAGGTCAGGAGACACAGGGGAGACTGACTGACACTGATTAGTCTTTTTTATATAAATTTCATGACGTAGACAGGTCCTAACCAGTTGATTCTATGTCAGCATTGGCCTTGCAGGTTCAGGGCTGATTTAAAACAGTAGATGGCGTGTTGAGACATTTTCAACCCATGAAATGCAGATTTTTATATATTAATATTAACACCATCAACGATGTGTTTCATCACAGTATATAGCATTTAGTTTACAGCTCAAAAAACATGTTTGCAGTGTGCACTACCTCTTTAAAAGTCTCTCATTCCAAACTCCTCTGTCTCTCACAATGTATCTATTGCTCTTAAAAATATTTAAGGTGCATACTGTCTAATAGAATATTAGGAAGATTTCCAACACTTGGTCCATGACTGCAATACACTACTAGAATAGTTACTGCTAATATTGAATTTCATAATAACAACATGAATGTTTTACAAGTGCTGTGTTGTTTATTTTGAAAAGAAGCCATCTTGTAATTGTGAGATTAGAAAGCTTATTGTCACGTGTTAAAAACGGGACGGTTCTGTCATATCTTTCTGCCCAGGGACCGTAGATGTAAATTAGCTATATAGCTAACGGTTGTGTTCTGCATGGCCCCTCTTATATATAATAAACTAATGAAAAAATTTGGTAACACAAACAACCCCCAATCTGCAGTTTAACATTGCTTTGTCCAAGCCAGAGCACCTGATGTTATCATGGCAGGCAGCAAAGCAGAATGCCGTGGTGGGCTTGGCTGCGGAAAGTAAACATCCCTTGAAAAGGGAACACAGTGCCATCTGCGTCGTGACACAATGAGGGAATGATTAGATTGCTATTATAAATGGATAATGTGGGATGATAAGAGCCACGATTTTAAGTAACCCATTGGCAAAATATACAACATATTGAAATAATACAGCTGATGTGATTATTGAAGTGGAATATTTTCACAATAACAGCTGACATACTGTAACCTGCTCCAATTTAAAAACACTGCATTTGATGATCAATCAATAGACATTAGAAACTCAAAGGTAATCACAGACTTGAATCAACAATCTACTAAAATTGAATGTTTAACCTTCACAAAGGTGTTATTTTTTGCAGTGCTGTTATATTGGATTGTATTATATTGTACGGATATTGATTACACCATACATGGGGTGATGTGATGAGGATTGTAATGAACCATGGATTTTACAGTAATCTGTCCTCTTCTCCACCTTTTGCATCTTTAACTTGCATCATTCAGATCCTCAGTAAATACGAGGTATTTACAGTGATGTTGATCCATGGATGTCTTCTTTCCCCAAACTAGGCCACAATTGGAATTGACTTCCTGTCGAAAACCATGTACTTGGAAGATCGAACGGTAAGAACTTCAGTTACAGCTTTATAATGTCATGACAAAGATGTTAAGTGTTTGTAGTGTGTCAGCAGTGCAGAACCTCCTCCTTTCAGAGAAAGACACATACTGTAGAACTGTTCATCACTACAATAATGCATGCATTGAAACCCAGCAGTACTGATGAACAGCATGACATCTTTCCAGCTTGTCATATGTAGATGAATACAATCAAACCTGTCTGCATGTCTGTTTATCTTGGGGAATCTTTCATACAGCAGTACGACCTTGGAAGTCTCATCATGTCCACTCATATAGATAATGACTGAGTGTGAATCTTGTGCTGTGTATACTCAGACGTGTTTATGACAGTGTACGTTTTGTGTAAGCTCGTGTGTGTGTGTGTGTGTGTGTGTGCGTGTGCGTGCGTGTGTGTGTAGAGAGAGTCCACTGTTTCCAGGCTCTCTGACTATCCGAATAATCTCAGCCTCCTCAGCTTTCTCTCTCTGAACCCCAGGTGCGGTTGCAGCTCTGGGACACAGCGGGACAGGAGCGCTTCAGGAGCCTCATTCCCAGTTATATACGGGACTCCACTGTGGCTGTGGTGGTCTACGACATTACAAGTCAGTGGTCCCTCATGAAAGTTATCCTTTTTTTTCAACACGAGTTCATCGCTCTCTCACTCTAAAGAAAAAACATCACTGTCTTTAATTGTGAAACGTGTGACAGATGGATTTCCGAGATGAAATCTGAGTTGAGACTTCACAAATATTAAATATCTCCTTGATATTTCCCAAAAGCAAATTGGATCCACTGCACGATGAAATGAGACTTATTGCATTAACCTCCCACCTTCTCAAATTCTCTTCAAGTCCAACTGAAATTAAATAGCATTTACATTTTTTTGTCTGCTGCAGTATACATATCTGCTCTGTAAACCACACATCCTGTGTTCTTCTTGGAGAAAAAAATTGGAAACCAAAAGGGGGAAATTTATATATTACATTTTGGTTGGTTTCATGGTGATGCCCTCTATCTTTGCATTTATTCGTCAAAATACTGTTTGTTTCCATACAGCCAATCAAATCTTTGCATAAAGCAGTAAAGTCAGCATTTTATAACAGGCAGAGTGGATGGAACAACCACATTAGCTTTCCTGCTAAAGTCTCCGTCTTATCTAACTTACAGACATGAACACATGTCTTGTCCTGCAGCTGAGCTTGTTGAACGAGCCACCAGACAAACATTCACAGGGCTGTCTCGTGTGTTCAGTGAAAGCACCTATATGCTCAAAAAATAAATAAATACATTTTATATCTATATATTTCACAAAATATATATATTTCACAAAATAGGGGCCCCCACAAAATAGGGGCCCCCAAACAACATTTTGCATAGGGCCCCCAAAAAGTGCACTGCTGACGTCAGTTTGCAGGCAAGATTGCTAATTAGCTGCTCAGCTGCAGCACATTAAACAGCATGTAAACTTACCTGTTAATATCACTTCACTCAGTTCAGATGCTGATGTGGTCCTTACTCTTCAGTATGAATATATCACCTCACTATTATATTCTGCTTAACAGCAGTATTTAGAAGCTAAAACCATGTAATTTATTTTCAGTTGGTATTGTAAGGAATGTTTATCATTTTCCATGACAAAAAGTGACATTATTCTCTCTCAGATTTTGTCAGTGGCTTCTATTTAATCATTTAAAAGAGAAAAAACCAAGACACTTATTGTAATATGGCTGTCCTCAATTTTATTCTTGATTTGATGGAAAAATAAGGGATACCATCCCCCCAAAGCCATGCTCTTTTATTTCTCACCTTGAAAAAGATGTGGGGGGTCTGTGTCATCAAATTCTTAGTCCAAGGATACAATACAACCCTTAGCCTACATGCTAGCAAGCCTGCATACTAAATGGACGTGGCAAAGTCAAAGGGATTTATTAAGAACTTTAACATGCATCAGAGCTGGGCACATACAGTATAACATGGATTTTGTGTGTAATTCCAGTACTGTGTGTATCATACAGTGTCAACTATCAGCTAATATCTTGAGATATTTTTAATATAACCATATGGGATTTTTTCTGTATCTTCTTGCATTAATTATTATCAGTGCCATGTAATGCAAAATGTTCGATTCATTTTATATCCGCAGATTTTATTAATGGAATTGTTTCGAGCATTAACAGTGTGTTTAACGTCACTGCAGTTGTACGAACAGCATCTTAAATTTGACTCTGCTTTGTTTCTTACCTTTCTCAACAGATGTTAATTCATTCCAGCAGACGTCAAAGTGGATTGAGGATGTGAGAACAGAGAGAGGAAGTGATGTCATCATTATGCTTGTCGGCAATAAAACAGACCTAGCAGATAAGAGGTATGTAGTTACACACTCAACCTGCCTCCTAACGTCAGAACTTGTATCACATTTTAGTCTTTTTAGTCTGCTTTTCCTTTTATGTCTCGACACCATGGCAACCATCAGTCTGTAGGAACATTCAGCTGAGCACAATACCTCGAGAACAAAACATGATGAACACATCAGGCTGACTCCACAGGCTCCCCTGCAGAGTAGATGATTTGATTAGATGTCGGAGCGTCTTGCTGAATACATCTGTATATTAATGAGACAGAACTGATTATCTTGAGACCAACATAACTCTTTAATACTTTACCATAAGAATTGAATACTAATATCACCTCCGTGTTAAATGAAGACATGTATGAGCTACATTATATGTAAAATATCTAAATTAATACACACAGCATAGCTGGTTATTTTTAGTGTTGTTATAGTAGTTATAGTGGAACATTAGGCAACTCAGCCGTTCTTACTGCTTTGAAATGAGAAAATTATAGCTTGCTTGGGGAAATTATTCAGTGATTTAGCCCCTGGTGACACTCGAGCAATCATGAACAGTGTGCACAAGGGAATTCATTTTATCATATATACATATATGTATGTATATAACTGACCTAACTATCGTTGTAGTGAGGAAAGGGTGAGAAAGTGCTGATGAAACAGGATGTTTAATAAAGCCGAGAAGGAAAAAGACATTGATTTGAAAAGAGAATGCTTAGAGAAACAGCAGAAATATACAGTAGAGGAAGAATAGTGGAAAATAAAGGGAGAATTGAACCATAAAATGGCCTGTGTCCTTGTGCCAAAATGCATTAATGGTGCATACTGTACAGTACATACTTGAGATAGATTGCAGGTGCAAAGTATTGAGTAAAATGTGAATGTGACGGCCCGGCAAATCTTCAGTTCTCATGTTGCCTCCTTTTTTCATGTAAAATCCTATTCCTGACATCCTTTTAAGAAGTGTAGAAAATTAAGCTGAACCACTTGACCTGTTATTCCTTAACATTTGTGGATATACAGAATTTTCAGTAATGTTGTGTTTGTTCGTGTATTTTTTATTGATTCTGTTAGACCTCTGTTTTACCAGGAAGTCTCTTGAGATTCTTTATCTTTTTTATCAGAGAGACCGGTCCAAAAATGGTCAAAAAACGTGCAGAATGAATTGACTTTACTCATGCGTGTGTGCAGAAATGTGCAGTGGCTGCTGAAGCACTGTACAAAAACTGCAAACATTGTCTGTTTCTGTCCCTTGATGAGGCTTAAACTACTGAACATTAATTGGCAAATGTTTGCACTCTAAACTAATATGGTGAACATGGTGAACATTATACCTGCTGAACATCAGCATGTTAGCATTGTCACTGTGAGCATGTTAGCATGCTGACGTTAGCATTTATCTCAAAGCACCACTGTGACCGAGTACAGCCTCACAGAGCTGCTAGCATGGCTGTAGACTCTTGGTCTTACTTGGTCTTATTTTTCTTTCTCATGAAACACATATTTATGAACCTTTAGTGTCACTTTCTTAAAATGAACTTCACCCACAGAACTTTACAGTTCTCCTATCATGTATAAGTAATTTACATATATGCAATGAGTTTTGTATTTGAGAAAAATGCATGCATATCTTAGTACACATTCTTTAGTTCTCTGTATACGTCAAGAGTGCTTACTAGTTGTCATTAGTAGCATATTTCTGAGCTAATGTGAAGAGGGTCACAAACACTTCACGTGGTCCATGAATCTATCTTCCTTCTGCAGTCCTCTGGGACATCCTTTATCTTAGTTTGGACAGCTGTTTTGGTTTCTGGTCTGTTTCTTAGCTGGAGACACTTCCCAAGTCAACACACTGCTGAAACAGCTGACCATCTACTCTCTGGTCTGGTTGGCTGAGTGTAATTTTAAGAAAACAGTGCGCCAACATGCTGAAAAATGATGGTGTGGTAACGAGGTGTCGAGTGATTGCAGGTGTCCTTTAGCATAGGATCAGACTACTTCCTGTTCTTTTTGTTCTTTCTGTACTCGTCAAATATGCAGCCGTACTGAACAGTCAGGTTTGCAAAATTGTTCAGCATTTTCACAAATAATCCTTCTTCATGTGGTGAGTAACCATGCATAAATTATACACACATATGGACCAATTTAATTGTTATTGCCTGCATTATTTGCTCATTTGGTAGCAATAACATTTCCAGCATTAACATGGCGAGGATATACTTTGAGCTGCAGAAAGAGGTTCCCTCTGGCATACTTGTGTCTTAGATTCAGTGTGTAACAGTCTGAAGGGAATGCAGGAAAGCTGCTGGTGATGGCAGTTTCCAGGATGTATCTCACTGCATCTGTCAATAAAAGTTCATGGCTGCCATGACAACAGACCAAAGGCAAAAGCTTTGGTTTTTGAGAGTGAGATTGCGTAGGTGCTCGGTAAGTACAAAGTGTCCCATCTGTTTCCACAATGTAGCAAGGAGCATATTTAAGATGATGTCAAATTAAGACCGACCAATTGTAATAATGTAAGCTAGCTGGTTTGTAGCAGCCTTTAGCTTATGTTATGTCTAAATACATCTTGCTAGCTGAGCTGTTACAATAATCAACAGGATTAGGTGTGGTGCTAAGTGAAATTATTTAGAAAATGTATTGGTCATTTATCTTAACTGCTATTGAGTTGGGTTATAAAGGGGTCTGGAAGTTAAAGCTCCAGTAAATGTTCCATGATAAAGAAGTAAAGGCTATTTACTGCATTAACATCACCTCAGCATCCTCTCCCAGTTTGCTTCTTCTTACAGGTAAAGCAGCCTTATTGCTGTGTGTATGAGCACAGCTTTTTGCCCAAATCAGTGCAAAAAAAAATTCTGATGGCTTCTTCCTATTTTTTTTTAAACTACAGTACCCACAGTTTTTCTGTACTCCAGTTTTCAACGGCATTGTGTCGACCAGTCATTCTGAATCTTATAAATGAGTCCCCTTTTTTCTTTTTTTTTCTCCACCTTTTGTTTCATTTATTGCAAAGGAAATTGAGGTTAATCATAGTGACATTCCTCATGCAAATGTGGTCGGACATGCCAGTGAATGTTTCCCATATAAGAGATGATAAATGTTGCCGTCGCTGTGGGGTACTGTTCTGTGTGTTCAGTGGCTCCAGTGATGCTACATGAGAGGGGAGGTTTAAATAGCAACAGTCAGATTCAGCTGATACTGATGATTTTATTTGGATTCATGTTACAATGTAGGAATATGCATCAAATTAAACAGAACAAGTGGTGCATCTGCATCGTATGTCAGTGTCTGATGAAATGACTTGGCATATGATCTGACAGCGCTGTAAATAATGTGGCTGACATTGAAAAATGAGTTGAAAGTCATCAAAGATCTCACTGTGGGGGAGAAATAAGTGTTTTTCTCTGTGACATCTTAAATCTCTTTCTAGGTGGCTGTGTGTGTGTGTGTGTGTGTGTGTGTGTGTGTGTGTGTGTGTGTGTGTGTGTGTGTGTGTGTGTGGAAATAAGTCAATGATGCGATTTTGTTACAGTATCTTACACTATATCAGCACTGACACGTCTGACCCTACCTTTGACATTACTTGAGAAGAAGCCCAGATTCACGTGTATTGCATTACTGTGATATGGTGCATCTGGATTATCATTTGCCACAGAGGAGCACCTCTTCTCTGTGTTTGTTGGTTTATTCATTCATGCGTGGTGGAGCTTTTCCCAATGCTCAGTGCTAAGGGGAGTTAAAGTATGCACAGTTTAGGTGCTGCAGAGTCCCTGGAGCCCTGCAAAAGGGAGACCTAGTGTGCATTGTACACCAGGCAGCATCAGCCAAGTGGAGCCTGATGTGCTGTACACTGACAGGTGTCAGCTCAGGGACTTTTTAAACTCTACTGGTTACGCCAGCATTAATGAGTATTTTGTTCAGCTATTCTCTTCTACACTGCTCCTACAATACTTTGGTGTGAAGTTGATGTACTTCTGGAGCCTTCACAGGATATGCAGAGGCGCATCGTCAGGAGAGGCAAACCAGGCAAATGTTTGGGGCCCCCCAAAAAAAGATTTGTGAGAAGGGGCCTCCACTGGCCCCTCATATTGGCACATGCTGCAATGACAACTATAAACCCCCTTAAACTCCCATAAAGGCACTATACAGTGCACCGCCGCTGCCTCAAAAAACCCTAAGTGGGGCCCCTTCTATTTGTCTGAATGCAATTTTATGGGGGTGCGGGGCCTCGATAAGATTCTTTGCTTGGGGCCCCCAGGAATCTAGGATCACCACTGAGGATATAAAGATGATTTCTATAATCCACAAATGTATTGTCATGCTTATACTTATACCTTTTAATACACAAGGTAGACAAACAAATAACACAGATAATACAGTATCCATGTAATGAATACTACTCTGTTGAAGCTTGTGCTAAACCTGCATAAATTGATTATTTTTGGCTACTTGGGGGCAGCACAACAAGCTGTAAACACAACATTGACATTACAATAATATAATATTATAAAGTTGTTATGGTGAACATGTTTGCAAACAGTTGCCTGTTTACACATCCGGCTGAACCAGAACAACATTAGCATTCTTGTGAAATTGTGTTTTTGGCCACCTGCCAAATGTAAGTCCAATATTCACTCTACTTTTTGCTCTGTTTCGGTCTCCACCAACTCCTAAGGGAAATATCCGGCTCTTTAGCTGCTAAATGCTCCACTATGTTCACCAGCTAGTCGCTAACTCTGTCTGTCTGCTGTTTGGTACTGAGCAGGTAGCGTACAGTGGCTTTATCAGAGGCTTTTTGCTGTAAAAGTAGTAAAATTGGGGGCCCATACAACCAAAACAATGAACTTGCTGATGCTAAAAAGCTCTGTAGAGCTGTGAAGAACTTCAGAGTTGAGTGATAATTCTCTGTGGGTTTGTCATTGGCGACACCTTTCGCACCATATGTAGTAATCTGATCCAAACTAAACTGAACTAAAATATCTTGTAAATAGAAAATAAAAATCTGAATGAAGAATCAAAGGTCAACATTTGAATAAGTATGTATCACTTTATTTTGGAGGATCCTTAACCAGAAAGGTTGAGAATCACCTGGTCTAGTCAAGTTGATTTATAATGACATCTAGTAGAATGAGTGTTTGCACTACAAAAAACTTAACTTTGTTATGCTTGAGTTTATAATGACCATGGATAGTAATGGTACCGCTCCCTTATTTGCATACACTGTTAAAGAGATGTGATCACCAGTGGCTTGAGTGAGAGCTGATGTCTCATTTCAGGAGAGAACTTCTCTGAAACTCCCAATGCCCACTAGCGTGCATGGATGTTGCTAGGGTGCCACATATTGCGCATCCATTATGCAATTTTCTTGCCAACTGCCTGTCTGATGATAAATAAGCCTCGGTGTTGTTTAAGTTGGAACTCAGACGCATGCATCCAGAAATAGCCACAGCAGCACTGGTGCAGCTCTGTCAGGTGGTGTTATTATGTAAATACGTCTGCAGAGACGACTTTTCCTAACTCACAAAGACGGAATTTCTCTTTCTTCTGTGCCGTGATGCAAAGGAGGAGCTATTTAAGGAGATGAGGATCAGTTAAATATAATGTCGCCCTGTTTGATGCTTTGCACAACAGGATAGCTTGTCAATGTGAGTATGTTCAGACAGATGTTACACCCGACAGATGTTAGCTGAAGTGGTATTTTTGAGTTAGTGCGCAGCTCAGATTCCCTTTGTGTTGAGAGGAACAAAGAAGACAGACTGGTGACGTCATGGTTCCCCCAGAAGACCAGCGGCAGGTGGATTTAAGCCAGTCGTCTTAACGAACCTACTGGCTGTGCGGGCTGTGGAGTCAGCAGGACTGCACCCATCTCTCTGTGTTAATGGACACCTGACACAGTCTGTGTTTCACAGCGAGAGCCAAACAATCACTGCCAGATTCATTTAAACGTAATGCAAATTGGCTGTTATTAATTTCTTGCAGAACAATGTCATTAATCGTTCTCTGTCATTAGCTAATTAAGTCTGGTGTGTCCTCACTAGCCTAGAATAATCGGAGTGTCAGCTGCAGATAGTGGGCTTTACTGGGTCTTGGTGTGCTTGTCTTTGTTGAATGTTAGTATGAGGAAATCATCCTCTGCTTTGTGTCCACATTCTGTAAACAGTCAATTATTACCTCAAATGCATTAATCTGCAGTATTTTGATGATAATTCCCCTCTTTACACAGGCAAATCACAATTGAGGAAGGTGAACAGAGGGCTAAAGAGCTGAGTGTCATGTTCATAGAGACCAGCGCCAAGACGGGTTACAACGTCAAACAGGTGAGTTCAGAGTCACTTTGGTGCTTAGATATGTTAAGTCTTTAATAAAGAATTTCAGGCCACTCTGCATATGATTGATTGATGCAATTACGGAAATATAACCATAGATTATGATAGTGTTAATGTTGTCACAATGTCGTCATGGTTCATGAAGAAACATTCTTCTGTCAAGAACATGGCAGAAGCTTCATATTTACACCACGGGTTCCTCCTATAGATTAGATCAGGGATAGTCAGCTTGCTTTTCCCGAGGGCCACTTTTGCAAAATGAAGGAGGCCAGGTGCCAGTTCATAGATAAATATTAATAATATTTATCAGATATCTTGCGGTGCTACCAGATGGGAACGCTGCACTGAAGCATGTTTTGACTCATGATGGCGCCTGCTATTAGCAACCTCGCATACAGCAGTTGTCATTTGGCAAATTCAACACAGAGGTTTGGTGTGAGGCAGAAAAATAAAGTCAAATTCATCTGTTCATTTTTCATTGAATTGCCTGTTTTCATTGTCAGCCTTTCGATGTTTGCTGTCCTCACTCATCTTTGCCATGAAGCAAATCCAGTTGCAGCAGCCCTGCACAGGTACTTGGGAGAAGTTTGCCCTCAGGAATTTCTGCCAGGCAGACAGCCGGTGAAGGCAAACTCCTCCAACGTGCCCCGTGCAGGTCAGGTGTACATGAACTTTTCACAGAAATCAAGTGTCACCACTATCACTGCACAGATCACTGATAGGCTAATATGCAACTTTAAGAGCCAAGGGACTTTATTGAACATTTAGTAATTGGTATAAACAAAAAATTCCCAGTGTGAATCAATTTATTTTCATTGTGAATTAGAAAATGGTCGGCGGGCCCTATCAGGGCCAGATTTGGCCCATTGGCTGTAAATTGAGTATCACTGGATTAAATGATGCGGTAACCTGTAAGTTAGTTTCAAGCTAAATGCATTCATTGCAATTTGATCACAGATTTTCTTGAGACTATTATATCATCCCGCTTTCCTCATAAAACATTAGCAAAGCAAAGATAATTTTTTTGCATGATTTACATCCATGTTTGCTAACTGGCAGCCTTCAGGCAATTGCCAGAGTGTGGCCACTGGAACAACTATAAACACAAACTAGTTATCTTTTCTTGCTATGTTTTTTGGCACGTTACCGCCACCAACTGTGCATTAGTGGTATAACATGAAACTGGCTGCAGGAATGTGTCTAACTGCGCATGCATGTGCGTCCTTATGTGCATGCACAAGATACAAACAAAACTGAGACCCCCTCATCAAAACATTGCTCCATATTGCTACTAGTGGTCAAAAACTCCACATGGTACCTTTAAAGGTTTCTTGTTGTTCATACAAATACCACTCATAGAAGCACAGGTAAATACAGGTGAGAGTGCAGTATTTTCTTCCTGTCTAAGTCCATGCTGCCACTACCTGCACCTCACCAAGACTTAATTGTGCATGTATTCATTCCTTTTTAGTGACATTTAATTAGTAACTCTAATCTTTAGAGAAATGTATGTGTTGCAGATACAAAGAGAGGCACAGCCTGCTTCAACAACAGTGATTTGTCTCTGAACAGATGTTTGTGGTCGAAAACAACGACTGTCTGTTAAGTTAATAAGCAGTGAGATGAAGGCAAGCTGTATTGTGTCTGTCAGTGAATGGTGTTGCTGGCAGGCGCCTCTCTCAGGCCGCAGCAGCGCAGACAGAGGAGGCTATTCTTCACCTTACTTCAGGGACTGGACAGGATGGAACGTAGTGGTGTGAAACCTGCAAAACAAAGGTCACAGTACTGCCTCCAAAGGCTGTTGTGTCAGCAAAATTAAAGCTTTCAGACATCAATTTTCATGATCTTTCATGAGAACTGATAAGTAATGTAATAAGACTACCTATTACTACCTACTTATCATCATGTTTACATTACATTTTTGTTATGTTTAGCCAAAAATTAGATGAATTAGACATGTTTTTGTTTTCTTATTTTTGAATTCATTTTCCCTATTATGTAATCTTTATTTTTTACATTTCTTTTATTCTTTCCAAAGACTACTACTTACAATACCAACCCATAAGAGCAAAGGAACAGATGCTTAAGCCACAATTTGGTCCCAAAATGTGCACATGCTTCATCAAATGTGACGCACAGCAAGCTATTTGTAGAAACATTCAGATGATAGCTACAAGGACAAACAGTAATCTGAACTTTTGATTTGAATGTGTACAGCTATCTGACAGGCACATATGATGAGATATTTGTTTCTCAGCTTTTGTTTCCAACATGGCTTTCTGTTAATAAAGCTGGAATTTCTTTATTTTTATTATTACTCAACTAAAATAGTAGATGGAATTGAAACTTTAAACAAGTTGACGCAGCTGATCAATTGACAGGATGGTATCTTGACAATGTGAGGTACCCTAAATTGCAACAAGTGTCACAATTGTTTGTGTTAATGTGGACAAAATGTTTATGGACTTTACCAATATAGAGCAAGTCTGTAAGTTCATATCCTAGTTAATATCCAAGTGAATAGTATACTAGTATACTATAAAAGAAATATAAAAAAAAAAAAAACATGCAAAACAGTAGTTTGTACTGGATATTATCTGGATATTAAATCACTGGATATTATTTTCACCTGAAATGAATTGATGAACTGTGCATCAAAAGGCCAACTGTTAGACAAAGTAAGTGTTAGTGTTGTGTGTCCCTCCTTCAGTCTAAAGACAAAGTGCCCTCAGTCTTTTTCTTTCTTTCCAGCTGTTTCGGCGCGTGGCAGCTGCTCTTCCGGGAATGGAAAGTATGCAAGAAACGAGCAAAGAAGGGAGTATCCTTTGACCTATTTACATATCATGAAAATCCCCCCTTTCTTGATATGAAAGACTTATATTAATAATGGTGTGTGAACAGACTGAGCTCAGAGGAAACATTTTCTCATTTTAATCTTGATGTGATAGCATCATTCACTGCTCGCTTCTAAATTAAAGGAGTTCCCGAAGTGAACTCTGCATACTGGCACCTGTTTAAACAGGTGTCTGCTCCCTGTCCAATTAAACGCACAACACTCTCGCTGGCTGTTTTTCAGCACTGGTGCCTGACAAGTGCAGGAGGTCAGTCCGACTGTAGGCGCCTGCAGTTTTGTCTATGGTGGGTGGGCAGGTTTGCTCATTTAAACCAGTGACAGGAGTCTCAGCGTACAGTCATCTGTCAGTCTGTGCTTCTCTGCTAACTGGCACCTCATATCTGCTGCTGTCAGCTGAGCATGTCACAGCTCCACCTGTGGAAGATTTGTCTCATAAAAGGAAAATTCAGCTAACATGTTATTCTTCAGGAAGTAGCATTTAATACTGGAAAATAACTGAAATATCCCACAGCTATTGAGAGCATCTTAGATCGTTTTTCAGTCTTACAAATTATAAACACACATAGAGACACACACAGTGTAGAATTTATTTGTTTTGATTACATTTAAGGAGTGATTCGACTCAATATGCTCTCTGTGGATTAATTGCCAACACAGAGATGCACATGTTTATATCTGATGTGAAAGGAGATGAATACAGCAGCTGAAACAGATTTTAGCTGTAATTTTCATCAGCAACTAAAGAGAGCCCTCAGGCTGTCTGGGCTCCTCTCACACTCCTGCATTGATTTTTATATCTGTAAATATATCCAATGCGGGTAACAATAAGGCAGCCTACACTTCACGCTCAGACTCTTTTAGACGAGTTTTGTAGTCTTTAGTTTAAAGAGGCATTCCATGCATTATATATCTGCACACTACTTTGATTGGTTTGATTCTCAAAGAAAGCTTTTTAGCTCCTTAGACCATGTTTTGATTTGTAAATACAGTTCTATATTTACTGTAATCTAAGCATTTAAAACAATTTAGTTCATTTGAGACTATTTTGTTACAGTATGCTTCTGTGAAGTTTTACATTATTGTCTTTCTTCTTGTGTTATAACAGTTTTTATTGATTTTCTTTCTTTTAAAGAGATAGAATACAAAAAAAGCAAAAGCACAACAGATAAAACACATAATGGACTCAACCTAACAACACAGACCAACCAAGATGACAGCACCATCTCACAAACAAGTCCATTATCACAGCACCGGAGTGACCAGTAAATGCATGCAAAAAATTTACCAACAAAAATATTTATGACTTTACTATGACTGCAAGAGCCCACGCATACAAAGACCATTTACACATTATAATACATAGAGAGATAATAATCGTAAATCGTATTAAAATAAATGATAAGCCTTTCACATTTTATTCAGCTATGTGGCTAGAACAAAAGCTAAACCCACCCTCACATCAGGAGGTAGACAGATTACACCAAGTAATGATGGCCTCCTAACACAGGCTGCAATTAGTTCATTAGTTCACATCAGGGCTTTTCAAAGTCTGACACTGTGGCTTCCCCCTCAGACAGGATTGAGACAAGTGCTGTTTTTTTTTAAATTTACATTTTGGAAAATGTAATTGAAAGTAAATTATAAGTACGCTGAATTACCTATTAGTAGATCCTGTTTGCAATGTACCAATGGATGTACAGACAGCTATCACTGGATTACTTTGATACTGAAGAAAACTTAAAAACGTGATGATTCTCAGGCAAGTTCTGGAGTTACAAGGGGAGTAAATTAATGGACGTTTATTTGCGATGGACATCTGGGATAATGATATTCTCGGGAAGTTGCACTTAATCTAAAAAAATGTGCAAGTGCTGTGATAATTCCTTCTGTTCATACTGACCCTTAAGAGATCCCTTCCTTACTGTATATGCTTCCAATGTAAGTGATGGGGGACAACATCCTCAGTCCACATTCCAAAGTTCAGCTGAAGATAATATGAGTGCTTGTACTGAGGGAATATTGTACTAAAATACTGTATTTTGGAAAATAACCACTTGATTTGTCTAGCTTTAAGACATGTTAGCTTTAGCCACATTTTAAATTGCATTTTTGAACTGAAAGAGAACTGTAGATTTTGTCCCCCATCACTTTCATTGAAATAGCATTAGGTTAGAAGACATGAAAAGATCTGAATCCTACCCTATCCTTTAACGTAACCCGTTCTGTATGTTCAGGTCTAGCTTGACTTTTCCATTTAAGTTAATTTAATTATTACAAAGTATGATCCAGCAGCAGAAATGAAACCCATTAGAGAGAAATTAAAGGTAAACAAGAGCTGTCACCTAAACAGACAACTTAAACTAAGTCTATATACAGTAAATCAGCAGCATTTACTGTTGTCACTGTTCTCCTCTGATAGCACCAGTCCCTCATATCCTCCTCAACACACAAAGGAGGATGCCATCTCTATGGTAACAGTGGGTGAACTATGACATTGCCTTTGATTTTACCATGTGCATATAGCTCTGCCGTTACTCCTTCAGTGTGAAGCCGTCTCACAGGGTGTCCAGATGATCACTGCAGCATTTCTCTGCTCTAACGTCGATATAAATCAGATGCTGACCTTGGTGTAGTGAAGGAAAGCCTACATTTGTCTCCCTGTGCATCTTTGATTATAGCCCACACATCATTTACTGTCGCCCAGCCTTTGCAAAACTGCATGGCCTCAATAATAAACTCAGTAACCTAACCCCTTTGCTCTTTATTGCCATCAGCCATATTTCCTGGTTATAATGCATCACTCGCTTTCAGCCAATTACCTTTATCTCTCTTCCTATTTCTAATCTCTATCTTTAATGAAGCCTAATGGATGTGGGAGTGAGCTGTGTGAGGTGGAGGTGTGGTGATGGATGGCAGGTGATGACAGTACCTCAGCAGCTCTGTGCCTCTGCTGACATTGTCACTTAATGGAGCAGCCCCTCTGTTGTTATTGCACTCTGAATAGTATTGATTTTACTGGGAGAAGGGCGGAGGTCGTATAGCCTGAAAATGCACCTGTGCTGTTAATAAGCATGGTGCACTGGATATTCACACTCTTCTTCATATTAACCTTCCTGCTGCGTAAACTAAGGAATTTTGAGGTCAGCCATTGCACATTAAACAAAATCCCTAATTGAAAATATACTCATTTTTAACATTGTGTCCTGGTTCGAGCATAGAAGACTGTTCCTGTTGCCATAAAATATCTTAATCAGTAGGGACAGCCACTTTTTGAAGATAGCCTGTTATTTACTTTTAATGTACCTGCTATTGTGTTTTTATGTAAATGTAAATTTTTATGTTGTGTTGTAATGTACCCCTTTTTAAAAGCAGATTTTTGCACACGCAAGCAAATGCAGATTTCTGCCCTTTGCACGCAAAAGGTAGACAATAAAGTCTTTTTTCTATTCTATTCTAAGCAACCATTCATGGACTGTAAGGGAAAAGCGTTTGAAGAAAGAAAGCCAACAAAAGTAACAAAAATTTAAGAAGGGAACAGTTAGATACAAAAAAATTAACTTAAGTTTTCTCACTATGGACTTTAGAGAACAGGTGCTACATTTGTGAATTTCAGTGGGTATTTAAACAGTATTCACGGTATACTGTCTGTTCCCTTTAATTGCCTGTTTTAAATTGGGGACGGACAGGTCAGGACAGGATTTATGGTGGATGTCAGGGCCTATGGGGCAGTCTTCTGCTCTCTCTCTGAGAATAATTTCCTGCAGAGTTGCTGGGTATTATCATCACTGCAGGTCTGCAGAGAGAGAGAGAGTGAAGAGGGTGCTTGACCCAGATCAAGTGCTGGGGGTCATCCGCGTTAATAAGAGAGAGTCATAAAGCAAACTAAATCACACCAGACTCATGTTGATCAGAAAAAGGCAGTCAAAGAGAGGTGCCACTGTGAGTTTTATTATTCAGGGGTTTTTTTGTTTTTGTTTTTGTGAAGGACTAACGGCACATCATGGTGGTTCCATTCACAACATTTTCAAGGTAAAGCTTTGTAGGTTTAGATTAAGAAGAAGTCTTTTTAGTGAGATTGATGTCATGATTGTCACTGCGTTGTGTTCTGGTGAAGCAAGTTAAAGTTAAACTTGACAAGTTAACATTACATCAGTTTTTAGTATAAATCATAAAATACAGCTACAACAGAGCATAGTGTTGCTTCTCCAACCTAACTGAGAATGTGTTGGCAGGTATATGCCCGTTCCTGTACCGCCTCTTGAAGAAATAACAATCACACACTCTCCCCACAGCAAGTTGGACTCACCATATTACATCTTTGGCTTTCTTATCCAATTGGTATCTTTTAGGATATGATTTTTAAAGCTGTTCCAATCAATGCTTTTATTTTAACAGTGTGCCTCTGTGGACATTTTTAAAAGAATCCTTAAGACATATCTTTTTAGCCTGGCTTTTAAATCTTTTTACATCTATTTTCTATTTTTTTGTCTCTGTTCTTTGTGTCTGTGCTGTTTTCTCCTTGCTCTGTGAAGCACTTTGGGCTGCAAGTTTGTACGAAAGGTTCTATATAAATTAAGTTGAGTTGAGTTGGACTAAGTGCGTCATGTGAAAGGGGTTGCTAGTAGTGATGAAGCCACAGAGATATTTTCTCCAAATTCTGCAGTGTACATCAGCTCTATTGTTTTAGCATCTTGCAGCCCATTATTTTGACTTTGCTGTTTTGGTTCAGTCTCACCCCTCTCACCAGCATTGTTTCCAGTCGCAGCAGGCAGCTGTTTTTAGAGAAAAACGCTCTGATAATCCCGATAATTCGCTACCTGCCCAGCACTAAACAGCAGGCACACAAAGTTAGCAGCTGGTGAACACAGTGAAGTGTTTAGCAGCTAAAGAGCCAGATATTCACAGTGTTCACAGCTTGTTGCGGTAGTGTTGGCTGCTGAGATAAGGCCTCTAGATTCCAGACGGGAACGCTCAAGTATATGTTCTCATTTAAAGACAGTCCTTCAAACCTTAGCCCGTCATGATGACATGCTACCATAAAATATGAAGACACACACATCAACGTCTGCATTTAACAGTCAGCAGCAGCCAGCGTGGGGTGGGCATTTCAACGCCACAGTGGGACTGTTTCCAGACTCACTTGCATACAATATGTAGGCCACTGTTTTCGTAGGCCCCCCTCTCTATAAATGCATAATGTTAACCAGAAAAATTAATAAGTAAGAGCCTGCTGCTGTAGAATATGGAAGCAAGCACTCAGTTGTGATACACTTCTTGTCTCCTCAAAGCAGAGGAGGTCTGCCCCTCAATCTCACTGCAAAATCTAAGAAAGGCTCTGGAGGATTGACTGGGAACAACACCTTATCTGAACTGTGAAAAAAAAAAAGCCCTGCAAAATCATTCTGACTTACAGCAACAACTCATTAGTACGCCATTGTGCATCAGCTTTAATTGCAGCACAGCAGTGCCAACGACTTTAGCCAACATCCATTCTCAGTTTATCACCCAGCTAACAACAGAGGAGAGGATTTCCCGTCGAGCTGAATAACTTGTCAGAGGAGGATTTTTAGGATACTTACTCCCAGCAACCACTCTCCCACCATGTTCATTTTTTAAACCTAATTTCTTCTGTAAATTAAACAGTTATTAATTGTTGTCTCATAAGCATTTTGGCTGTTAGAATTGTTGATGCCTTGTCTATAGATGAAATAGATTCATGGGAAATGGCACCATCTAGTGGTAGTAAAGTGGTACTAACAGGGTTCGTACAAAGACTGAAAGTTTGGAAAATGCTTAATTTTACCGTTATGTTTTCAAGGTTAGGAATATGTTTGAATTCAAATATACTCTTTGAAAAATTCTTGATTTTCAACATAATCTGGTGTTTCATCATCTACACAATCACTCATGAAAACCAAACATATTTTAATATTTGAAATGAAACGATCCCGTCGTCATATTTGTTTGTTGTCTCCTGACATTTATAGTAACTATTTAAATGTGACAATAAAGGCTTCGGGAGTCTGGACATTTTTGGTTTAGGTACTTTGAAAGCTGTACCAACCCTGTACTACATTAAAAATACATAGTTTTGGCTCTCTGAACACAACATGAATGGAAATTGTAAGAGAACCCATCACTGTCGTCTGCATTTCCTCGGCTAATTGATCCATTCAGGTGCATGTAAGTGAATAAGATCAATACCAAATGTTTCCAAAGCTTCCTTAACGTTCTCCTCCAGTGATCGACATCAAGTTGGACAAACCACAGGAGCCCCAGACTACTGAAGGCGGCTGCTCTTGTTAATACTCAGCCACCGTCCTGGAACAAAAAAACATCATACACACCACATGCTTGTTATGTTGCTTCCTTTTGGTTAACCTCTAGTTGACTTTGCACGTTGAGAATCTGGCCTCCTCACCTGACTACTGGTCATCGGTTGGAACTAGCAATATGTGAATTTGGTTCGAAAGTAGTGTAGCCTACTTTGTTAATGAAACTGCCAAAAAAAAGTCTTACAACTTGCAAAAAAAAAAAAAAAGATGTGAAAAAGATCCCCAAGTTACATATGTGGATACAATTTTTTTAAGTAGAAAAGGAAGTTTCCCCGGTTTCTTTTTTGTATATTTTTGTATATTCAGGGAAGTCTGTCTGGAAAGGTTGTTTTTTTAAAAGATGCAAACAACTGAGCTCTGTGTTTGAGAGCTTGATGAGAACAGGTGGTTTTAGACGTATTTTTATGGATCCCACTCTTGTTACAGGCAAAAATGGGGGTCCTCCCCACATTATACCCAAATGTTAACCACGTGAAACTCTTACCTAACCTGCTACATAGCCATTTCTGACCTTATACCTATACTTAACCATCTCAAGGCTTATTACCTAAACATAACCATTTTTAATCTTCAACCTAAACCCATCCTTCCGGTTTGGCCGGCCAATCACAGCACTCCTGCCCATAACCCCCCGTGGGATCCATAACTTTGCGTTCTAGACGTAACAGGACAAACTGAACAGTAACATCTTGAGTATCTAATGCATGCCTAGTTTTCCTGCATAGGTACTGTCTGCCAGTGTACACAAGTTTGAATATGTAAATGGTAACATTACACCAGTGACTTAATGCACTCTGATAATGACTAGTCCAAGTCTTTTTGTTTATGAAAACTGTTTGTATACTTGCCTTCAGAATATCTTTTTGTCGTGCGTGTGTGTTAATGTGTGCTTTCTGTATAGGCAACGTTAGAATGCAGTTATATAGAGGGCCACTGCCAAGTCATGTCATTCTTGCCACATTACAGCACCATTTAGGTCACCGTTTGTTTTGCAGTATGTCATAGACTCCCCCACTCACAACAATATGACATCTGTTGTTGCGTTGCGTGATATCTTGCTAGTTTGTGATTATGCTAGTCTGCACATATGCTGTAAGTGAGCAGTGGAGAATCGAAGCCCTTGCCTTGTGTCACAGAGGGACGTATCTGTAGACTTTAATGCAGGTTCTGTGATCAAAACAGACCTTTAACATTGTAAATCAGTGCATTGTTTCATTCCTGACAAAAGACTAATTTGCACATGTAGACCTTTCAGGTTAATATGAAGTTATGAAAAGCTTCATTGTAAATGTACAGTCACTTAATTCAAGACCTGTCTGATTGTCATAGAAACTGTAACATGTCCCCACTAAGATGAGGTTTTCTTTGCTGCTTGTGTTTAAACTGACTACTGACGTTGGCGTTATGCAATGTTGTTTCAATTTTGGTCTTCTTTTTTTTTTCAGAGCCAGGTATAACGTACTGGTGGTGAAGTCAGCCAGTGTTGAGAACACTACTTTGATTTGACTCGTCTTTGAAGTGAAATCTTACCGCACTTTTTAAGAACATGTTTTAGAGTTAGTGACGATGTAAGTCTTAGAAACATGGTAGAAGAAAAAATAAACGTTATCTCCAGAACATTTTGGAGTACTGTGTCTTAGAGTAGACTCGAACATTTATGAATTGTTCACACATGTCCAAAAAGGGGGAGCACTCTTGTGAAAACTAGTGAGCCTTTCTAACCCACATAATGAGCCAAATAATAATAATAATAATAATACTAAGAGACAGAGTTGGATCAAATACCACAGGAGATCTTGACCGGAACACACTCTTTTCTGGGTTTGGGAATGACAAAGACAGGTTGCATTTCAAGTTCTAATCCCTCGAAATGAAAAAAGAAAAAGTAATGTATCAACCGTCTGTGTTGCTGCCTATTTATTATCTGGAAACAGGAATGTACTGCTCTCATTACTGACCACACAGCCTTGTAAGGAGAGCACTTTTTGAGAAAAGACTCAGTGGGTATTTTAAATGAGGACAAATGATTAATAAGTTACTGTAGGCGTTCCTTTGTATTTATACCCCTTACATATTAAAGTAGAGTCCACCTTTGTTTCCCTAAGGCCCATTTTAACATTCCCTGGAAATGGACCAAGTAATGCAACGAATGTCTTTGCATGTCGGGGGTCTGCATTTGAGGATGGAGGCCATGACCATTCCCTGGGGGGTGGGGGTGTATGTTCTGTCACAGCTCTGTGCAGTAGACCTGATCAGTCCAGAGCTGGCTCTCCATTCACACTGTACAGAGATCTAGCATGTCTCTCCAAATGATTAATAAAGATGTCTTATTACCAAAGTCATGCAGAATTGTGTTTTTTCTTGAACTTTTCTTTAACACTGTGCACATCTGAGGTATCTATCTTCCATACTTCTACCTGTACTTCTACCTATTGTGTTGTTTCACACTAATAGCCTCTTTTACTTTACTGCTGTTTTGATTGAGTCAGTATAGTTTGAGTAAACACTGAAAAAGATTAGTAAAATCACACACTAAGTAAACTGACATTCATAAGACTACAAAACTGTCATTACTTGAATGTGGGAGTGATATCTACATTCTGTGATTGTGTAGCTCAGTGATTCCAGCCACCATGGATATATGGCTGCCTTTGAATGCATGTTAAACTTGTTAGCAAGCTGGCAGAGGAGTTGAAATAATTAACAAAAAGTAATAACAGTTTAAATAATTACCTTAAATTAAGTAATTTATGGTTAGCTAAAGTAATGGCTAAATGGTAGAAGTAGTTAGCTCAAAGTAGGCTAATGGATGGTTGAAACATTCAGCTTCTGCCGCTCCAGTCGGTTGTAGTAAGATTGCAGACTTAACCAAACCAACCTAAAAAGCATTGACAATTCAATCAGGTGAAAAATGACAATATCCACTTTTTTGTAGTGTTACTTAACATCCATTTTAAAATCAATCACAACATTTGGAACATGACGGGTGGTGCTGATGAAGAGGTATGTGAGTTCATCTGACAGGAATGTGGTGGTACATCAGACGAAAAAGGTTGGGAACCACTGGTGTATGAAGCAATAGTTGTGTCAATGCTAAAAAGTATTTGTACATGTTGTGGTAGGCATGGTTGCTAGTTTGACACAACAACAAATAACCCCAGTTTGTATCGACGACTGGAGTCCGAGTCTGTCGTTGGAATTACCTGCTGTATTAGCCAGGGCTGGATTAACCTGCAAGGGGGCCCTGGGGC
Organism: Macquaria australasica; assembly: GCA_005408345.1. Taxonomy (NCBI): domain Eukaryota; kingdom Metazoa; phylum Chordata; class Actinopteri; order Centrarchiformes; family Percichthyidae; genus Macquaria; species Macquaria australasica. The sequence goes on from SEMN01000274.1 coordinate 45,237, forward strand.
ACAAATGACCACCCATAACCCACCCACCTCCAGGTAGTTTGATTAAAACTGTATTAAATGCTATTTTATTTAAGAATACACACATATTGAAAGCATAATATCAACTGAAAAATTAAAGGTTTAAAAATAGATTTTGAGACCGGGCCTCCCTACAGGACAGGACCTTAAAATAGGTTAAAAAATAAAAAGTCAGGAACCGCCTTAAAGCGAGACTGAAGCTTTTGAAAAAAGAATTGATGTCCTTAATCTTACAAATTAAAAGTCAGATTCTTACACAATAAAACACACTGTTGCTTAATTCAATACATTCAAGGATTTTGCTGCTACAGCGTTATTTGCTTTGGTATGAACACTAGCTTTAGCCAATGTTAGCTAACACTAGGTAGATATTACTGTGTAACTGACATTACTGAGTCAAACTTTATGACTATTTTCTGCTTCTGTTACTGTTACAGTATGTTTGAGCATTTACCATTATCCTGTAACTGCCACTTGTGTCCACAGTGACTGCTATTAGCAAAAGTTACATAGTCTCCCTTTAAGGCCCCTACCAACAAATTGTGCATTAGTGGTGAATATTATCAAACACATTTGCATTTGTTAATCAAGTTACTACAAAATAACTGTCACAAAGTGTAGGTCTACATGCTGACTGCGGCCCGTGAGTGTCTGGGACCCCCTGCTTTACCCAGTCTGTAATCCAGTTTTGGTATTGGCACTATATTAAAGTTCTGTCCTGTTCTGTCCTAGTTTAGTCCAGTGCAAGAACACATTAGCACTGACGCTATTTGGGTTTATTCCGAGCACTCGAAACACTCATTGCCTGGAATACACGTACTCAAAAAGGAATGTACTGTTGCTTGGTGTAATGAGCAGTACTGTGGAAACTGTCTTGCGCCATGTTTTTGTTGTGAAGACTCCCCACTAGAAGTCCACCTCTTAAATATGTTTACATATTTTGTGGCACCTGATCTGATTACTGCCTCATTAGTCAGCCTGACCAGGCCAACCCACAGAGGTGGGATGTAACAAAGTACTGAACTCTGAGGTACTTGTACTTTTGTGTGAGTATTTGAGGGAGGGAAACACTGCACTTTTTACTCCAGTACATTTATCTGACATCTGTAGTTACTAGTTACTTTGCGGATTAATATTTTATACACAACACATGGGCCATTTTGCTGCATAAAATAGTAAAGTACTTTTAATACATTTTTCTGATAATACTTTTATTTAGGTAAGCTTTTGAACTCTTATTTGTAATTCAGTATTGTTATATTGTAGTATTGCTCATTTTACATAAGTAAATGATCTGAGTAGTATCTCCACCACTGCCAACCGGCACAGGGAGTTGTTTCCTGCTCTGTTAACCCGAATCCCAGTGATCAACACTACCAGGACCGCATTGGGAGCCAGTAAATACATTGCGAAACTGAAACTGGTGCTTTGCCATTTTCACAATCCTGTGTTGTTTGTTTGTTCTCTGCAGGGTTGCTGCCTTCCTGCTGTAGTCCAGACTGCAGCTGTGACAGCCAACGCTGCTGATGCCAGTTCATTTTAGAACTTGGATGCAGCTCCGTGTTTGGCATTATGGAGGAGATGTGTTAATACTTAAATATGGGGACACATAAATGGTACTGAGAGGCAAATTGACACACCATCTATCAAAATAAAATAAAATATGTGTATTTCACAGGCACACAGTTGAGACAGCCTGTTACAACTAGTTGGCTACCAAACCAGTTTGACAGCTAACGGATTTCTTGCTCTATCCAGCGTGTCTCCCAACAGGCAAATAACAGTGACCTTAATATGACTGAGACGCCAAACACAACAATAACAGTAGTGACCTTGAACTGAGATTTCACTCTTTTCATCTCAGAATGGTACGTGCTGTATATTTTTGAACTGATATGTGTGCATAAGGTAACACAAAAGAATGAAGGCCATTTCCATGCAAGTAATGATCTAGTATTGTAATATCTTCGAACATGGAATACTTGCCAGATGCTCACTGAATGAAGTTTATAATCCGCTTTCATGGTTCAACGAGTCTTTTGTGACACGTTTTTGTTGTCTATCGAGCCCACAAAAAGTAATATTCACATTATGCTATTCACAAATCTCCTGCCAGCTTCACTTCTTTTCAGTCACTTAAATACTTAATGTGTCATAAATGATGTACACAGTAAAGTAGAAAATTGTCTTGTCTTTGCTTTGAGCTCATGCTTCTTTCAGATGACAGTCATCTCCCAAAGCCACGTGGGGCATGATCAGCATTAATTAGTAAATAAAAAAAAACAGATCAAAGAAACGTTCTTTCAAAAATAGTTTTATTAAATACTTTGTCAATACTAGCTATCATAAATACAAAAGAAATGTCCAGCAGTGGCTACGCAAAAAGAGAACGCCCTCAGGAGACCATCTGTTACGAGGGGGTCTTTGGGTGTGAGTCCCACTGGGACAGCTGAACCAAATCTCACTGCACCAGCTGGGAGAATTAAGCCTAGAATAAATAATGGGGAGACAGGGCACCTTTGGCTGAGGACAAAACAATGTCTTGACAGGAACACAAATGGATTCTTGGTCCTAACGGCCTCAACTTTCCCTGCACTGACAAGGTTGAGCCGAGTCTTCTCATGGCGTCTGCCATCCCCCGAATAATATCCTGAGAGGAACTGTCACTCGTCACATTGTCCTTGATCCGTCTTAAATAGTCTCCTCAGTTGAAAGCCTGCGCCAGGATTTCATTTCCCTTCAAAACAGACAAATAGAAACATATTAGTCCACATTTTCACTAAACTTCTCCTTGTTATTATTAGCCATTTATACCACAAAGTCAGAACTTACACATTGCTGCCAGGCACAATTTTCTCTTGGTGTTGCTTTGTCAAGCTGAACTTTCTGAAGAACGCAGGCAATTTGAGCTTTGTTCTGGCGGACCTGGAGGCAACACTGGAGAGTAGAAGTTGCTGTGTTAAGACAGTATTTTACTCCTACTACAAAATGTGGCACTGCAGAGCTGAGGTGCTAATGAGAAGCTTTGTGGACCAATGCACTGGTTAACATTGATGTGTGAATGGGTAGGTAGGTATGGCTGGAATTTTTTAGATCCAGGTTCCAATTCTTTAAATTCAACACTGGTTTTAAAGAGACACTTCTCGATTTCTTTGTTGTTGTTTTTTTTACATTTTCAGTCCTAATGCACCTTACAACAGCAGTGTATACACAGTTTGTAGAGAAACATCTTAATAGTAATACAAGAAAATTGAAAATCATGGGAAACAACAAAGTTTACTGTTTGTAGATGTCATCTGCTCATGTAAATAGTCCTGAAAATGCCCATAAACAAGAAGGAAACTGAACCTACAATTACAGAAAACCAGTATGAGCTTTTCCTTGGGTCAGTGTCTGTTTGCACTGTTAAACCCACCATTCTGCTTGCAACGAGGGTTGTTGTTTAGTCTCCATCTTCTCCACCTCAGCTTCTTGTTTCAGTTCATCTTCCTCTTCCTCCTCGGCCTCTTCGTCCTCAGGAATCTGCTCCCACATGCTGCTGTTCACCCACAGAGCTTCCTGCAGGCTGAGGCCACGTCCAATGCAGGTCACCCGGCGACACAAAGGGCAGCCCACGGTGAGCAGCCCGCTCCTGGCCTGCGACATAGTCTCCAGGCACGCTTCGCAGAAGGTGTGCCTGCAGTGGAGCACCCGGGGGATCCTGTCCATCCGCGAGTAGGGCAGGAAGCAGACACTGCACTCGCCGTCCTCACACAGAACCATGGTCAAGCAAGTCTTTCTGGATGATCTGGATCCTGTAAGTCCCAATGAAAACAACTAGCAACTGATAAGGGCTTGTTGAAGTAGATGGTTTCTGCAGGTCCCAAGTTCCCAGTTTGCTTCTCTCTGTTAAATACAAATTTTAGGAATGGTTATTAGATGTGCTGCTGGATAAAAATTATAAAACTTTTCAGAGCAGTAATATTTGAAAAGCAAGAGGTTTTTAGCTAAATTGAATTGAAAATAAATTACTTATCTTACTTATTTTAATTTTCACAGATATCTCTCAGATGAGACTTCAATTATACTGTTATTTAGGCCTAACGGATAACAGTCATGTATATTTTGAGTATCTCAAGACTGTGTGCTGACAATAAAGAAAGCTTAAGAAAACTGGAGTTGAATAACACTGAAATTGATAACCATAACACAAACCAGTATCCACTTCTAAACATCATATTTGAAGGAAAAAAGTTAAAAGTGTAAAGCCCACTTACAGTATTCTTGAAGCCTATGTAATAACGTTATTCCCAGAACAGACGCAATGCTCCTTCAGACCTGTTTCAAGAGTATTGTCCCGTTGGAGTGCAGGCTACCTACAGCACAGCCTCACTGCAGTGAATGGAGAGGGAGAGCCGGCTCGTCTGCCGCCTGTTAGGAGTGTCTGGTGTATTTGTGGGGGCGGGACAGAAACGTCTCTCTCTCTTCTCACGGCCCAAACCCTCACAACGTAACAGCTGGGGAAGCGGAGCGGTGGAGGCGCCCTTTGTTCAGTGTTTGACGGAGGGCAGGTGGAGGAACGGGTGTGGGAGGTTAAAGAAGAAGGGTTGAGAGGGGGTATAGGCAAACAGTGATAACGAACCTAGCTTGCTGCTCCCGTATTCAAAGCGTGAGACGCGTCATTATAAATGTGGATGGATGGACAAAAAGATTCTTCAATGAAAAGGGAGGGCTCGTCCGGGATTTGAACCCGGGACCTCTCGCACCCAAAGCGAGAATCATACCCCTAGACCAACGAGCCACACTTACGAATGATCCTTGTTGGGTTTTAATATCTAACCAAGATCTGCTCCACTCAAAAACCATAACACTCTTTCTCTGAGGGTAGCACACCAGTTCAAAGGCTGTTGCTACCTGCTAACTAACCCTAACATGAAGGTAAAGGCCGGGGGTCAGGCTGTGCTTTTGAAACAACTAACTTCAATGTGTGGATTGAGTCACGCAGCAAAATGCGGTAAACCGCCCCACCGCGACTCCATATTATATTGCAAAGGATGATAAACTAACGCCGGTTGCAGCTTCACGTTGGCACACAGCTAAATGCTAGCTACTCATACAGAAGGGGCATTTACCACTATCCAAAAAGAGGGCTCGTCCGGGATTTGAACCCGGGACCTCTCGCACCCGAAGCGAGAATCATACCCCTAGACCAACGAGCCACGTGTTCAGGATGGGCGATACAACATGACTTAATGAATTCAACTACATCATTCTGTGTGTGTGTTGGGAAGATCTGGATTTCATATCGGTTCCCTTATAGTTGCAAACCCAGTGCCAATTTGGCCCCAAATTATCGAAATACAAATTGTGGAAACAAGCTTCATTGCACAATGCGAAATGTAAAACGGCTGTACTGCAGCATCAACTTTAAGCGCTATAAAACTGGATTACTGCCGTATTCTAATTTGGTTTTATTATAGCAGTTGTGCTGTATGAGATACTTTCCACCAGACCTGGATGCAGATCCCCGTCTGACCCAGCACTCTGGACGTACAGCGTGCTGAGGTCACAGGTTGGAGGTGGAGTTACCGCCTTACACCAGGAAATCCATTGTTGTGTAGTTCATTTAACGATGTAAACAAAACAAGTTAGACGCACTGAAACTAGCTGAAAACGTTAGTAACTAACGTTAGCTAACCATGTTAGAAACTTTAATAATTGTCTTACTTCACTTTAGCCTTAGGTATAATCCAAACTAAATTCATGTAACGTTAGTTATTTAATTTCAAGTCACGCAACTCAACTGTCGTCGTTGCTGCTCAGCTTGGTTATGGTTAACGTTAGTTCACGCTGCTGTCACAGAGGTTGCTAGGTTAGTCAGTTTAAAAGTGTTCACAGAGTCAGGACGCTACAACCAGACTTGATAAACACGGACAGTATCACTTCAACCAGATGGAGGCTTCTCTGGGATCTCTGCAGAATCCTGATCTAAGGTCATGTAAACAGTGGCTAAAGCCAGTGACTAGCTAACTAACTTGTACTAATTACTTATTATCACAGGCAACCAGTGATGGGGAGGTCTTGCAGGATGGCAACCCACTCTTTGTGTGGTGTTTTAACGTATCTTAGCAAACATCATCATGTTTTTATCTTTTGTATCTGTATTCCAGCTCTGTCCTGTCATCGTGTGAGCCAGAGCTTCAGGAGCTGATGAGACAGATTGACATTATGATCAATCATCAGAAGAGGGAGTGGGAGGCTGAGATTCAGGCCATGGAGCTCAGGCTGAAAAGTGGGGAAGAGGAGCTGTTGACTTCCAGGAATCTCATTGAACGGAGGGACCTGGAGGTGCAGTAACAGATCCTTCCTGCAGTTACATTGTTCTGTTTTTTAGTGCAGATAAACCAGTGAGGGTTCTCTGTTGAGAAGAACTGAGAGGGCTAACATTTTCTTCAGTTATAGCACGAGGAATATGACCAGAATATTGAACCTGTTTGGTAACAGAGAGAGAGAGATCGAAATACATTCACCATCAATCTTATCTTGAAATATACAGTTTTGTTGTTTTACAGCACGATTATGACAGTTTGACCATCCTTCGCATGGCACTTATGTTACTAAATGGTGTTAACATGTTGATGTTTTCCCCACATTTTTCCAATACCATTACTGTCATCACCCCTGATTGTAGATCGGATTGCTTCGCAAGCAGCTGGAAGAAGTCCAGCCTGGTCGACAAGAGTTAGTTACAAAGTACGAGCAGCAACTGCAGAAAGTCCGGGAAGAGGTGAGACTTACACGATTACAAACAATCGGTCAAACAGCCTTGTTCAGTAGATTGAGGTCTAAATTTTGTAAAAATCTTTTCAGTTCCTCAACATGTCTTGAAAGTCCTTGAATCAACTGGTAGTTAACAGATTTGCCGAGTCATGGTTTACTTTACTTAATTTCTTACTTGAATTTGAATTTGAACTTGCGTTTGAGAATCCTTTCTCACAAACCCTTTTTTTCCTGCAGTTGGATAAATTAAAGAGAAGTTATCACAAGCTTCAGCGCAAACAGCTCAAGGAGACCAGTGGAGGAGCAAATACTGAAGAGACAGTCCGGCTCCATGAAAAGATTGAGGTACAACAACACCCGTCCAATTCCCTTTATGTCCTGTTCCTTACATTACTAGTCACTTACAGATCACCTTTTACTGCCATCTCTTGGTAATGTGGAGAATAATCATCCTTGTCTCTCACTGCAGGAATATCACCTGCGCTCTGCAGAGTGGGAGCAGCAGCGCATCCAGCACCAAAAACAACTGACAGCACTGGAGGCCCAAAATAAGAGCCTGACTGATGAGCTCACACACAAAGTAAAAGCAGATTAATAACCTTAATTTGAAATGTCAAGTCAGACAGTTTAATGCTGAAGCAAAGTGGAGGCAGGCTATTTTTCACACATTTTCTGTCATTTTATTTCCAGTCCCAGTGGACATTGTTGCAAAAGGAGAGGGAGCACAAGGAGTGCTGCTTAGAGGTGCAGCATCTGGGTACTCAGCTGGAGAAGGCCCGGGCCAGCCTGCACTCACAGGAGCTTGAACTTGAACGCCTCCGACCTCTCGAGATGCACCTGGGACAGTACCAGAGAGAGCAGCAGATTAACAGAATGGTAGGAACATATACAATCTTAATGAGAACGACTGGCAGCATCTGGATCTGAAGACTTCATGTTAAAATCTTCACATATCACACACAATGTAGTTTTATCTGCCAACTGTCAACACCAACAGACCCGGTCTAACTTGGTCCCATCAGTCGTCACGCCCAAATCATATTCATAATCGGCTCAACAGTCGTGTGTTGCCTTAAGGTGATCATGATGGGCCCCTAGGCCTGTCATTTTTGTGGGGCCCCCTACCATCCCATATTACCAAAAAAAGAGAAAACTGAGTAATTCAGTAACATGTTTTGAGAAATATCAGGCTAAATACACGGTTACCAATAGGGCTGAACAATTAATCGAAATATTATCAAAATCTCAATATAGCTATATCCAAATCGCAGGAGCTGCAATTCTTTTAATAAAGGTGAAATGTGTCACAACATATCATTATAAATGAAGCATTGTGGTTCTACAGAGATGCCCTGGCCTACAAATCATATTCTCCAGACATAAGAGAACATGGTTGTTTGACCTCAGCAAAAATCACATCATCATCATTTTTATATTTTTTTCAGTGAAAATGGAAAAAAAACAAAAAATACTATTAATTCCTACTAAAATCATGACTCGTATCACAGTATCTGTCAAAATAATAATTTCTCTAAGTCCAATTGACAATCAGGCACAAATCAGCAGAGGTTGGCGACAGACCCGCAGCATGATATCAGCACAGAGATGGCCACGACAAAAAGAAAATGCCAGAGTGGTTCCTGTTCTTCCTAAATTAACATTGATGTTATTTTTATACAGCTGATGGCAAGCGCTGTATGCTGCTACTTTCGATGTGACTGACTAACAAACTGAGCAGTGGACTGCATACAGCAGCTTTGTTGGACTCGTGAGCTAATATCAAATACACTAAAAACACCGTAAACAGTGAGATCCACTGCTGTTCCACAGGTCTTTTCAGAGGAAAGGGAGGAACTCCACGCCACGCTGGACTCCCAGGATGCATTTGTGCGAAGAGCCAGTCTGGAACACCAAAGGCTTCGTAATGAAGCTGTCAGACTCAACCAAGTACTGCAAGCTAAAGATCAAGTCATTCGGTGGGTGAATTTCTACCTGTAAACAATGTGTTTTCAGTCATCACATTATGATGTAGTACAGCAACAATACACAAGAGGGCGCTCTATACTGATACTGTAGGTAGGTTGCACCATTAAGTTCAATTCAATTCAGTTTATTTATATAGCGCCATATCATAACAAAGAGAACATCACAGCAGCACAATACAGTTCCACATAGAGATGTAAAGCAATAGCTGTGATAATGGTATTGATGTTAATATTAACAGAAATAATACTAAGAGCAATATTATAATAGTAATACTAATAATAAGAGCAACAACAGTAATAGCAGCAGCGGGTGCAGAGCAGGAGCACGGGGGCAGCAGGTGGTGCAACCACAGATCCAGACTCTACAGCTCCGGAGGCAGAAATACCTGCAGAAAGCAACAGAAGGGGGGAGAGAGAGGGAGAGAGAGAGGGAGAGAGAGAGAGAGAGGGAGAGAGAGAGGGAGAGAGAGAGAGAGCACACAACTACGGGAAGACGTTGAGTTAGTAACAAGCATTGATGGGATATGAGGGCGTACAGATGGAGAGGAAGAGGAGGAGAGAGGAGCTCAGTGCATCATAGGAAGTCCCCCGGCAGTCTAGGCCTATAGCAGCATAACTAAGGGGTGGCTCAGGGGTCACCTGAGTCAGCCCTACTATAAGCTTTATCAAAGAGGAAAGTCTTAAGCCTACTCTTAAATGTGAGGAGGTTGTCTGTCTCCCGTACACAAACTGGAAGCTGGTTCCACAGGAGAGGAGCTTGATAGCTGAAGGCTCTGGCTCCTATTCTACTTTTAGATACTCTAGGAACCACAAGGAACCCTGCATTCTGGGAGCGCAGTGCTCTAGTGGGGTAATAGGGTACTATGAGCTCTTTAAGATATGATGGTGCCTGACCATTTAGGGCTTTGAAGGTGAGGAGAAGGATTTTAAATTCTATTCTGGATTTTACAGGGAGTCAGTGTAGAGAAGCTAATATTGGAGAAATATGATCTCTTTTTCTGGTTCTTGTCAGTAAACGTGCCGCAGCATTCTGAATCAGCTGGAGATTCTTAAGGGACTTATTGGGGCAGCCTGATAATAAAGAGTTGCAATAATCCAGCCTAGACGTAACAAATGCATGGACTATTTTTTCTGCATCTTTTTGAGACAACAAGTAGTTGCAATACATTAGCTTAAATGTCAATAAAGCACAACTATCCTGTTTTCTCAGCTCTCTGGAGGACTGTCTGGTGGCTCAGGGCTGTGCAGGTGTGGAAACCCTCAGACAAGATCTGGAGAAGACTGCAACCAAGCTTCACTGTGCCCAAGCATGCGAGGCTCATCTGGAAACTGAACTGGCACGTCTCAAAGACAGGTGAATGCTGGCCTCTTTATATGCCTACATTATTATTATTTTGGACACATAAGCTTGATATTTGTGCTTCTGTATGTCTTAAATTTGTGGCTTTGTGTTTTTATGATTTGCTCAGACTGGAGAGGGTGAGCCGACAGAGAGCTGACCAATCAAAGACTGAGGAACTGAGGAGCATCAAAGCAGAATATGATTCCTCCATTGCTGAAATGAAAAAGGTCAGAAAACTTCTCTGACTGGTTATGTCTTTGCGTTTTTGACGTACATACTGTGTTTGTGTCAAGTATACCCAATTAATATCGTCACTTCCTCTGCATTCATTCTACAGCTCAGAGAAGAGCTTCAAAGGGCCAAGCAGACCCACAGGGGTGAGGTGGAGGGCATGAGAAAGGAGGTGTCAAAGCTGACCACTGAGCTGCACCAACGGGACGTCACCATCGCCACGCTCAACGGCTCTTCATCTGGCATCAAGCAGCAGCTCCGTGGTGAGGCGGAGCGAGCAGAGCAGAAGGCAGCTGAGCTTAAAGTAAGCAAGTAAACAGGTGTAGCCCTCTCTGTGCATATTTAACCTTGTGCTGCTGCTGCTGCTGCCTTTACGTTAATGTGACGGCAGTCAGTTCAGACGTGTTAGAGTTACAGAAATCATAACCGTTCGTAAAAGTGACTTGGGCACTTATTCAGACATGAGACTGTCATGTAAAACCCTGGCCCTGACTGCCCCGAGGCTCCTTTTCCTCAGAGGGTTGAGGAAAACTGCATCCTGCTGCAGCCCAAGCATCTGCTCAGGGGTTCAGTAAAATAAGTCACATTTTTCTTCTTCTCCTGACTTTCTCAGATGACTCAGGCACAGCTGGAGACTCTGCAAAGTGAGAACCAGCACCTGAAGGGTCTGCTGCAGAGGCTGGAGTCTCAGTCACCTAAGGTTTGTCTGCTTTGACCAAGTTGTTATATAGTCATTTCACAGTTTGACAGACCGCAGCAGACAGGATTCTTTTCTTAATTTGGCTTCAGCGATTGTTTCTAAATCTGACTCACCTTGCTCTGCTTTGTACTCCCTGAATCACTTCGCTCTCCTCAGGGGTGGGATTCCTCGCTTGCATCCCTAAGGGAGAGTTATGTGTCATCTCTGAGCAGCCTGGAACAAGAGAATCAGCAGCTAAGGCAGGCACTTGCTGAGATGCACGCCCGACCTGAGGCCTCCAACCGGGCCTGTGAAGACAAATACGAACAAGCTCTGCTCAGCCGTGCCGTGACTGACCAAACACAGCCTGCTCAGGACAGGTACCCGGCATACACACAGAAACACATGCAAAAAAAAAAAAAAAAGATCAAGATACTGAGCCCTTATGCAACTTCTTGTTTTATCTGTAGCAATGAAGATACCAGACATCACAAAGCTAAGCTGCAGGAGAACGCCACTCGCTACGAAGGGCAGATCCATAGGCTCTTCAAACAGCTGCACACCCTGTCCCATTCCTCCGGAGAGCAGCCCTGTAGCCAGGCCCAAGACAGCAAGTCTCATTCATCAGCATCCTCCTCCTCTGGGAGCACAAGACTCACCAGGAAAAACTCAGTGCCAACCACAAGTTCAAATGAATCTGCTGCTGAGGGGCAAAGCTCCAGCTCCGAAGACTCTCTGACCTTAGTGTCAAGAGAAAAAATCATACTCTCTCCCTCTCTAATGGTGAGGCTCGTCACAAATAATAAAATGAGTCCACAGTTGTGGTAAAGCTGACGTACTACTGTACTCTTTTTTTAGCAAAGAATCCCATAGTTGTGTGTTTTTCCTCCCTCCCAGGAGCTTTTGCCAGTGTCACCTGATGACAGCGTTGTCTCTCGTTTCCTGAAGGAAGAAAACTTACTGTCCACAGAGCTACTCCAGAGATTGGACACCCACATCCAGGGTATGAGCGAGGACAACATCAAGACAGTGTCCAAGTACCTGCCAAGTGGCTCAGGGCTCGAGCCTGCCCATTCTTCAGTACAGAATGGTCAGTGATTGAGTAAGGTGGAATAAATGTGGGGGGAAAAGTGCCTTGAAGAGCAGTGCCGAAGACTACGTTCTTGTACCTTATTGATTGTATGTGGAGAATGACATTTGTGGGTTGTGCACCTCACTTGACACATGCACATTTAAGTTGAGAGTGACAGCGCAGAGCTTTGAGGTCACCCAAGTGTTTCATAAGAACTGTCAAAAGGAGCGATGTGTAATTCAAAAATTCCAGTGAGCTCTTACCAAGCCCACTCAATCCCCACAGTGAAGGCCAAGTTGTATGAGGTTACACATAAGACATAGTATTAGTCTTGCATAGCTGATTAGCTCCTATTGTTGCCAAGGATTTTTTTACTCATTCTGTTTATCATGTGTGGCAGCAGAAGCTCAAACGAATTGTTCCACTAAAGATACATTTTTGTCCCGTTGCATTGAGCTAATCTCAAAGATCAAGTGCTGACAAAGGCTGACTGATTAAACGTTTTGCATTACCTCGCGTCTTGTGTTAAAAGCTGCCTTTGCACACATCACAAAGACTACAGCTGACATATTGTACGTGTTCCTGTGCCTCCGCAAGAGGTAACAAAGGCTCAGTAATATGTATTTGTGATCCAAAAAACATTGCTCAAAGACAAACTCGAAAATATGTTGAAAATATGTCTGATTAAAAAGTTACAACAAAAGTTACAACTGTCTGATAAAACGTTACAACAAATATCTGCAAACTAACAATTATTATCAGAAAACAGTTAAAAATGCCTATTATTTCACAGAGCCCAAAGTGACATCTTCAAATGTTTTGTTTTGTCCGACCAATAGTCTAAAACCCAAGGATATTCAGTTCACTATCATTTAAGACAAGAAGAAGCAGCAAATCCTCACAGCTGAGAAGCTGGAACCATCTCATGTTTGGCATTAAAACAGGTCAAAAGGCGAAAAGACTTGCTGTGCGAATTAGGTCTCACCGATGGCCTCCACTGCCAGTTCAACACGGGTGAACATGCAAGTGGCCCCAAAGACACCACCTTACAGTAACTGTGAGTCGTGGTGGTCGGCAACTGAAACTCAACGGACAATGGTTCTTTTTGTAAGGGCGCTAACATGTATTGACTACTCATAAGAGTTCATCCAGATTGCTTGCCAATTGTTGTGTGATCAAGTGATTGCCATATCTGAAGTACTGTAAAGATGCTTTTATGCCCAAGCTGTTTTATGCCGTTTTTTCTGGCTGGGAAAAGCATAGAAACCTGCTTAATTTAATGACCAGAGATGCTTTCTGATTACGCTAACACTTTGAGAGTAACCCATGTTGTCACTGCAAGTATAGGTTTTCTTAACTGACCAATGTGGAACTGTGCCTCAATAGTGCAAATGGCCTTAAGAAATTGCTGACCATTCATTGTGTGTTTTGCCCAGCAGTCTGTCATATTTGTGTGAGCGCACATAACTGACTTTTAGTTGCCGAATTCCACCTGAGTTACTTGTTGGAATTCTGACATTAAGTGGTGCTCCTTTGCACTTTTCCTCACAGGACGCTGCACATTCCGATTTTTCAAGTTGCCTGGAATGCAGCATTAATACGAGCTTTGCATTTACATCCAGAGTAAAGAATGTCGCTGTGAGCCAAAGGAGTGTCCATCCTCCCTGCACGTCTGTCATAACTGGGAACATCCCACATATGTACATGTCTGTCCAGACATCCCAGACAGTAGGGAGGGAGAGGAGGCAGCTTATACTGTAGCTCTCGCAACCCCTCCAACCCCCACACCACAACCACCACCACCCACCCTGCAGAGGCCCTCTGGCTAGTCAAGTGCAGGAATGTGTGCATCATGCCAGTGCTGTCATGAACCTTCCCCTGCGGCCTGCTTTGTCCTCATCATTAGAAATCTGATGGAATGTTAATATCAACCATGTGGGTCGCTCAACCTTAAAAACACTGAAAGGCCAGGGGGTGAATAGTTCTATTTTACTGCTTTCCTAATGAAGGACACACGAAAAATCTCAAGAAATATGTGGGGGGGTTTTTTTGTTTTTGCTCTCATACTATTACAACAACAATACAGAAGTTCTGCTCAGCTGTGTCTTGAGTCCAGTGACTTGTCACTTTGGTATTTGGTAGCCTCTGTTACTAGCACTGTAAGCCCCAATAAACAGCACTGAGGAATTTGGCAAGGCAGGCATTCCTCTGGCTCTCTCTGGAGGGAGGTGAAAAGATTTTTATATGTGGAGATTCTTTGAAGGGGCCTAGTAAAAGGGAGGCCGATTCAGGTCCAGGGAGAGTTTGGACTGCCTTATTTACGTAATGATTCACAGGAAGAATTTGCTTTAGGCTACAAGATGATTGATTAGTTAAATTTGAACTGAATAGGCTCTTAACCCTATCAGGATGTTACAAGTGCAATTAGTAGTATGAGGTAAACGGGGCACCTTGCCCTCATTTTTCTGGATAATCACTATTTGCTTCTAATGATTTTAAAGGGGCACTAGAAGCAATTTCATATTGCACTTCCATAACCTTGGCTGCCTTGCAAGAGACATAATATTAAAAAAGGAATGGTCAAAATTGAAGCCACAGTGGCCAAGATATTCTGACTTTTAGTCTCAGGTATTGGTCAAACCCACACAACACTGAATCCTACACTTCCCATAATGCAACTCATCAGTGTCTTCCGTTAGACCCTCTCTGCCTAGTAAATGCTCATGTCTTTCAAACTCCACGCCCCCAGTTTGAAACGCAGGCTTTCTGCTAAACAAACTGTAGTCTCCAAGCCAAGATAACCCTGATAACATCATCAGGGTTATTTTTAGAAAGCTCCCTCCAGAGTGTAAACAAGACATTTTGTCACAGGCTGAATAATGTGTGAACTTGGTGGAGTGCCCCTTTAATAAGCATATTAGGATTGTTGAAAGTAACGTAAAACCTGGTATGTTCTGGGATCTATACAATGTCTTGAAAAGCCTTGACAATTCTTGAGCTTGATAAATAAATCAAAATAAATCAAGTCCACTTAATTGTTTTTTCCAAAGCTCTTAGCCTCAGGGGAGCTAAACTTTAATTTCATTGTGCAGAACTGTGTTGTAGAATGACTAATAAATGTACCTTGAACCTTGAACTTGTGGCCTTTCTTAGCAGATGGAGTTTGCTCAGTTAAGTAAGTTTAGTTAGTTACTATTCTGAGCAAACTTCATCTGAGGAATGCAAGTGATGTGGCTGAAAGCTTCAGAAAACCCAAGTAAGTAGTAAGTAAGGTAAGTAACCTTGCAATATGATTTTTTTTTTTTTTGGCAAATTGACCATCAGGACATGTTTGAAGACATAAAATACTCTGCTTTGAATAACTTGTGTCTGATGGGATGTTTCCACAATCCGAAATCCTCAAAAATGCATCTACTCTTACTACCTCACTGAAAAATCCATGAAAATCTATAAATTTGCAAATATTTTTCATTTCAAAAGTTTAACTGCTAGAAATAAGATGCCTTCATGCTCAGTGTAGGTGTCCTGGAGGCTTCAAGTTTCCACATCAAACTTTCATATTGGACCATGATTGGCTCTCAAACTTTTGTGTGATGTCACAAAATCCTACTCATACATACACGTCTTAAACTCAGATTTAAGGTGAAAACACTTTCCCCCTTCAGCAAATGAAAGTGAAAACAGCCTTCTAGTGTTGAACTCTGCACATACATCATTCTGCACTGTACAGGTCAAACATCCAAGTGAAGGAACTATAAGCAAAACATTTTTGAGTGGAGGGGGGCTTTACATTAAGGCTAGTGTAGCATCCAGATGTGTTTCACATCAGTGAAAGAAACCAAATATGGCCCCAAGAATTTCTTCAATTTGTCCTTTGAGTGAAATGTGGAAAAATGACCTGTGAAAATGTAGTGAATACTGTCCTGTAATTAAGACCATTCCACTAACTTAACATTTTCATTCAAGAATTAACATCTGTACCTGCAAACACACTCAGCTTAATAGTATTATAATCTATTGAGGTATTGTTGCAAGAGCCTGAAAGCAAATAGCTTGAGAAAGACCAAGTGTGATGATGGTTTGAGACACTTGAGTCTTTCATTGCTTCTCTTGCTGTACCACAAACAAACAGCAGAGGGGGCAATTTAAGCGCTCTGTCATCACACTGTGGTCAACAGTAATGTATCTGCCAAGTCTGATACTCCTCAATCAACCAGTATGTCTGTGGCTTGTGTCTGTGTTTGCAGCTTGAAATATACTTTACCCTGCTCCTGTCATAAAACAGAAATGCCTCTACAGTCCAACACCACACTGAATACCTTCTGTCACAAAGCAGACGTCTCAGAGGTTAGGTCTACATGAAGCCAAATTAACAAATAAGTGAGTACTTTTGGCAAACTGGGTTCACATTATCAATCATCTTGAAGAAGGAAGGTATCTGAGGTATTTGTTTGAGGAATTTCCCTTATCTGTGAGATCATAACTTGTCATGGGAATGAAGAAGAAGATAGATTGTTTGTGTATAGAGCTGACTTATTTCTGTAGAATGGCTGGAAGGTAATACAGGTTGGCGGGGATTTCTTAAACCCGGCACTGCCAGGATATTGATGAACATGGGGAGGGAGGAATATCTCTGACTCTGGGTGATAATTTATTCAAACTTTTAACCAGTCATCAATTAGTGGTTAACACATTTGTCCCACAGTTTGTTTTTGTGTGCAAAAAGTGTTGTCATAGTTGTGAGAATGTCTCTTCATGTTGCTCCTAACTGATGAACTACTCCACTCACATGTTGTTGTCCCTTGATGGATGTGATAAACATGTCTTTCTATGAATTGCCAAACTTCCTTTACAAGATAAGACGACTTTTCCCAGAATTGTTGCAGCCTGCATGCGTTTTTTGTTGTACATTCCATGGTGGGGCCTCGGAGAGCATGCCTGTCGTAGCTCCAGCCATGTCCCTTATGTGATGGGGACGTCTCATTGTTCCTGAGTCTGAGCACGCCCAGGGAGGGTGGGGTCGAGGGAGTGGGTGCAGGTTGTGGTCGGACTCATCTCATGCAGTGGGTCACCGGACGTTTGCTGCAGGACACTCGGAATTCTGCAGAGACAGAGGGGCACGTTCTTATCGGTCCGCTCGGTGCTCCATGCCAAGGGAACTGTGCCAGAGAGGCCAAGAGGAAAAGACTCATTCCTCTAACACACAATAAGTGCGTGCATGCACACTAGTGTCCCACTTACAGTACGTGTTTGTCTGCATGCTGTGGCGTGTAAACAGTGGTGAAAGAAGTATTTAGGTCTTTTGTTTCGGAAAAGTAGGAATACCATGACATAAAAACACTCTTTCTGACTTGACAAAAAAAATTCTCAACACACTTTGTGTTTCCGAAGCTTTCAAACGTTGTCATGGTGAGGATGTAGTTGTCATCACATGATCTAAATATGGAATTGTAGATTGTAACCCCAGTCTCTGTTCAAGGATGGTCTCTGGTGCCAGATCTGAATGGCCCCCTTGATCTTTCGCAGGATTTTTTGGGGGAGATTTTTAGTGATTTTAATAATCCACTGCTGTGTGTAGAAGGGTCCTGACCACTGATCGTTTATGTTGCATGTGATGGTTAGAGTCAAAATTAAGATATTGGTATATTTGAGTGAGTTCTCTGTAATATATGTATTTTAAATATACAAGAAAAAGTTTTGCATTCATAATTTTATTTAAAGCAGCTATAATCAGTATTTTCCTTACAATAATGTGAAAACAATGTGACAATGTGAAAGGGGTCGCTGGTAGTGATGATGCTCCCCTCAACTTCACAGAACTTTATAGTGAATTTCAGCTCATTGTTTAGCTCTCCGGCCCACAACTTTACTGTTTTGGTCCAATTTCACCGCTCTCACAGCATTATCGGCTGTTTTTAGCTTACCAGCTAGTCACTAACTTGCATTGTCAAAGACTCAGATTATTTCCCCCAAGAGTTGGTTGATATACAGTATGTGTGTGTGTGTATAAGGGATAATGCTCTACAAGGTATCCATTATCAGGAATTAATGGACGACAGGGGCGCCAGAACCTTCGTACGTTTTTTTCATTGAACGGACATTCTGACAATGAGAAGTTAGTGTCTGACAAATGCATCGGGGACCAGTTATAACTCGTCAGTAAACAATTAAAACAAAACAAATTGTTTATAGTATCCTGGATTCATCTGTTCAATATTAGGTATCTTAAACAAATGAGCCATTGAGATACAATAGGGTTAATACAATGTAAGATAAGCAATATTCATGCTATTCAGGAAAACTGGGGATCAAACATCCACAGACCCAGTTCTGAATCTTAAGATCAAATCTGATGAAGTGAAGGTGTGTGGGGTTTTGTTATATCACAAATAAAAATTCCAATTGAATTCAATACTCAAGTCAGTTTACTTACAGAGCACATTTACTATAACGTATGTTGTTGTACAAAGAACACATAATATCTAAAATACATAATTTAGTGATGAAACAGATCTCTGAATGGACTTTTGTACACACGTTCTTGTGAGCCCATGTGTGTATTTGCCTGTCTGCGTGCATGTATGAATGGATATACTCTACTCTTTACAGTCACCCATGCTTAGTGACTGCTCCACAGTGCAGGAGTCCCATTGCACAACTCCCTCCTGACCCTCGCTTTATGTCGCTCTCTTTGGGATGGTTCAAATGTAGACGTCAGTGGAGACTGTGAAGCTGATAAATCGAGGCTTCAGTTACCTGGCATCTTAATCCTCAGCAGTCAGAGGTGAAGTGTGTGCAAAGGGAAAGCTTACTTTGTAGATCCTCGACAGGGAGCAAATTGTTAGATTAGTAATTTAAACTTCGCTTGCTTTAAGCAGTAAAATTAGCATTAAAAGAGGCCCATTTCAACTGTTTTGCAGGGTTTGTACAAAGTCTTGAAAGTTTGGAAAATGCTTCATTTTAACCGTCAGGTTTTCAAGGTTAGGAATATGCTTGAATTCGAACATACTCCTTAAAAAATGCTTGATTTTCAACATAATCTGATGTTTCATCATCTATACAATCACTCATGTAAACCTTTTAGAATTTAAAATGAAACAATCCCATCGACATATTTGTTTGTTGTCTCCTGGCATTTATAGTAACTATTTAGATGTGATGATAAAGGCTTTGAGAGTCTGGACATTTTTGGTTTAGGGACCTTGAAAGTGGTTGAAAAGTGCTTGAATTTTACTCTTACAAAGCTGTACGAACACTGGTTTTGAAATGTGGTACATTAATGTAAAGAACCAAACAACACATTTTGGTAGATATCAACACAAACTATATCTCAGCCAATATGCAGGTGTTTCCCTCAATAATAACAGATTATCAGTGGTGGAATGTAACTAAGTGCATTTACTAAAGTACTACATTTAAGTACAAATTCGGGGTACCATTTTATGCATCTTTATACTTCCACTCCACTACAACTGAGAGGCAAATATTGTACTTTTTACACTCCCCTACATTTGTCTGACAGCTTTAGTTACTTTTCAGATTATAATTTTTCATACCATTCCTGTCCAGTGAAAACCATGTATCTCAAAATTTGGTGATTTTGAATTAGAATTTATCTGATGAACTAAGGAGTAAGGAGAAGTGTTCCTTCCTTTAGCTTATACTTCTTAAGCTAAATAAACTATTTAAACTCCCCTTGGATCAGCTGGAAGATGCATCACCACAAAGCTGAAAACAGGTCTGTTCTTCTGAGCTCTTTTTAGAGATACGTGGTTCGCACAGGACAGGGGCGCTACCAACATATGATGATCTTATAGAATATGATGCATTGCTGTAGATTAAACTACCCAACAGTATATAAAGTAGTTGAAATGAGCACCAGCTTAAACATTTACAGCAGTAAAATGCAACATGCACATTAATGCAGCAGTAATATTAATCTAGAAACCTCATATATCTTGCTTATGTTGGTTTGCCTCCATGGTGAAAACAATGAGGTGTTACTTGTTGATCTGCAGCCATTCAGACTACAGACTACTGCACTACAGCTGGGGGCGCAGAAGACAATCTGGCAGGGAAGTAATGCTAGAGGGCAGGTTTACTGTTTACATGGTGAGACCGGTGGGGCAACGGGAAGCAGGTGCACATGCAGGTGAAAGCATGAGAGGTGGACTGCCTCTGTTTGTGCTCATTTTGCTTAGATATCACATGTCATTCAAATTTCAAATTAAAAGCCCAATCTGTATTTTATTTTGATCATATAGGTTGCAGGTACTCTTACTAATAATTTCAGACTTTGACTTAAAGAACTTCTGTTGTTTGATAACTGATCAGAATTGAAATTGAGGGCCTGTTTTGCTGCTGTGTTTGCAGGCATTACTTATGTAAACAAACTCTTTACAGCATCAGAAACATGAATAAGTCAGATTTAGCTGTTGTGAGATTTATATGACCCATTAACCAATCTCAGAGTTTTTCATTTTGGTGCTGGGGCAGCCCTTTTGTTTACAACATGATCATGGATTGTTCTTTTAATGAGAAGGGATGAACTCCGAAATAATATAAATCCCTGTAAAATGGAGCATCCTCGTCTTGTTGATATTCAGCCCAGTCGGAACAGGAATTCTTTGATGCGGTTTCTGCGCGTACACTTTGATGCTGGGGTTCTGTTATGTAAAAACTATTTAGAACATTCCTTGTTCATTCATGACTAATGAGGGCGTCCATTTGGATCGTCTCGTGTAATTAGTTTTCAGATTTCCTCCGCCGCCGCAAACATCCCAGGCTAGCCTCATTTTCTCTCTCTCCGTCTTACGCAATGACATGCACAAGTTTGATTGAGTGTGACCAGTGTGCAGGGCCTTGGGCTGCAGGATTGAGGTGTGAGCTGTGACATAATATTAAATACATAAAACGGTGTGAACCAGACACTTTTGAGTGTAGTGGTATATTATTTTGAATGCTATATCCTTTCATTTGCATATTGTTGCAGCTGTAACTATGTCATTGCGAACTGAAGTAAAACCATTAAAACATCAAAATCTGAATGACCAGGTTTTTACACAACCGTCACATCCCAAATGACAGCATTATTCGAGATGACGTTTTGGGTACCATTCAGTCTGAGAAGGTTGTGATATGCTTGATAAGGCTATGCCTGAAAAAGAAGCTACAGTAGAATAAAAGGGGGGAAAAAACAATGAACAACTACTGATGATAATCTACGGCACACAAGCGTCCTGGGACACGCTGATGAATTGGTGAGAGGAAGAGTCTGTTTACATTCTTTCAGTAGTAGTGAAATAAACAGCTGAGCGTGTTTTGATTTGTATGTCTTTTCAAGAGAAATGCCTGAGGAAGTGACACCCTTCCTCGTTTCCAGTTTCTAAAACCTCCTCATCTTTCCAGGATACTGTAGAAATTTACCTGCAACACAATCTGAAATTCTCCTCCATGAGATTACAGACTTGTCAGGTCTTGGTTTATGCTGCCGGTCTCATTGCCTGATCAGTGGTTCCCAAACTACGGGTTGAGACCCCTAATGGGGTCGCAGCATAATTCAAATGAGGAGAAAAGAATAAAAAACATTTCTGCAACACAAAATGATGTTTTTTTGTTTGCTTTACTTTTTGGCAAACATCTTTGCTCTACAAGCAGCAGTGTTGGTGTGTCAGTTGGTCTACCTCTTTGGTCCAGAGTGAAATATCTCAACTATTGGATGGATTGCCATGGATGAACTCCACTGACTTTGGTGATTCTCTGACATTTCATCTAGCGCCATCATGAGGTTGACATATTTTATTCTTAGTGAAATGTCTCAACAACAATTGGATGGACAGATCTTCAGTAAATTTGGCTCAGATATTCATGCTCCCCTCAGGATGAACTGTAATTACTTTGCTGATCCCTTAACTTTTCATCTAGCGCCACCATCAGGTCAGAATGTCAGTTTATCCAATTCTTTGGTTTAGGACCAAATACTGTCAATACTGACATTAGGAGGAAAGTAGAAAATGTGTTGGAAATATGTTGCATTTTTGTTTGTGTCATGCACTCATTTGAGGAAAGTTCCAGTTTCCTCATCACTCCCATGGATGTATAAAGAGAACAGCATACAGTGTCGGATGCGGGGCCCCGTTCATTCCTATGAAAGTTGCTCAGTGGCGCTTGAAGCCAAAAAAGTTTGACTTCCCGGTTATAAAATTACCCAAATCGGCCGCATAGCTTGTGAGCACACTAGTGTGTTTGCTCTATGGGCAGTGACTCTATAACTCTGGATTCGGTTATTTATGCATTTTACATCTTTTAGGACTTAAGGATTTAAATAAGGGCTATTTAAGTGTTCGTACTGGCTAGTTGATGTACCTCAAAAAAAGTATTCACTGATTGACTGAGTCGGTGTGTACATATGCAAAGACAATGTCGGACTCCGTAGTTTTCTCTGGACCCCTGCCTAATCTTACTAGCGATGACATGTATAGCCGCATGTCATCATTCAACCGCTGGCTGTCGAGGTGGTGTCCAGGTAATGATGTGGGCTTTGTTGATAATTGGCGGACTTTCTGGAGAAGACCTGGTCTGATTAGGAGAGATGGCATTCATCCCACTTTGGATAAAGCCGCTCTCATATCTAAAAATCTGGCCGAATTTATTAGTGGCCCAAAGCCATGACAGCTCAGAGTTCAGACCATAGACTTAATACAGTCTGTGGTCCAGACCAGGAGGCAGAGCTGCAATCCTACGCGCTTCTCTGCGCTTCCATTAGAGCAGTTACCCACCCTAAACTCCACAGAGAGGTTGTCTGCCCCCCCACCACTTAAATTATTTAAATCAAAAGTAAACAGAAGAGGAGTTGCACATAAAAACCTAATAAAAAGTAAAACCACCACTGCAACAGTACAACAAAATAGGAGAATTAAATGTGGACCCTTAAACATCAGATCTCTGTCATCTAAAGCTGTTCTAGTAAACGATCTAATATCAGATCATAATATTGATTTATTTTGTCTTACTGAAACCTGGCTGTGTCAAGGTGAATATGTCAGCCTAAATGAATCCACTCCCCCCAGTCACATTAATACTCACATTCCTCGAGGCTCAGGCCGAGGAGGTGGAGTTTTATATATATAGCCTTTCACACCCAACCTGGAAAACACTACAGCCAATTCTATTTGTTATAGTATACCGAGCTCCTGGACCGTATTCTGAATTTTTATCTGAATTCTCAGAGTTCTTATCAGGTTTAGTTCTTAAAACAGATAAAATAAATATTGTAGGTGATTTTAATATTCATGTGGATGTAGAAAATGATAGCCTTAGTGCTGCGTTTATCTCATTATTAGATTCGATTGGCTTCTGCCAGAGTGTACATGAACCCACTCACTGTTTTAACCACACCCTCGACCTTGTTCTTGTCTATGGCATTGAAATTGAACATCTAATGGTCTTTCCACAGAATTCTTTTTTATCAGACCATTATTTAATAACTTTTGAATTCCTATTACTGGACTACACGCCATTAGGCAAACATTCCTACACTAGATGTCTATCTGATAGTGCTGTAGCTAAATTTAAGGAAGTGATTCCATCAGCATTTAATTCAGTTCCATGTTTCAATGTAACAGATGACTCCTATGCTAACTTTAGTCCCTCCCAAATTGATCATCTTGTTGATAGTGCACTAAGCTGGTTTAAATCCTATTTATCAGATCGATATCAGTTTATACACGTTAACGATGAATCCTCTATGCACGCCAAAGTTAGTCACGGAGTTCCACAAGGTTCTGTGCTTGGACCAATTCTATTCACCTTATATATGCTTCCTTTAGGCAATATTATTAGGAAGCACTCCATAAATTTTCATTGTTATGCAGATGATACCCAATTATATTTATCAATCAAGCCAGATGAAACCAATCAATTAGCTAAACTTCAAGCATGCCTTAAGGACATAAAAATCTGGATGACCTGCAATTTTCTGATGTTAAACTCAGACAAAACCGAAGTTATTGTACTTGGCCCCGAACACCTTCAAAACACATTATCTAAAGATATAGTTTCTCTAGATGGCATTGCCCTGGCCTCTAGCGAAACCGTAAGGAATCTTGGAGTTATCTTTGATCAGGATATGTCCTTTAACTCCTACATAAAACAAACTTCAAGAACTGCCTTTTTTCACTTACGTAACATTGCAAAAAATCAGGCACATCCTGTCTCAAAAAGATGCAGAAAAACTAGTCCATGCATTTGTTACATCTAGGCTGGATTATTGTAACTCTCTATTAACAGGCTGCCCCAATAAGTCCCTTAAGACTCTCCAGCTGATTCAGAATGCTGCGGCACATTTACTGACAAGAACCAGAAAAAGAGAACATATTTCTCCAATATTAGCTTCTCTACACTGGCTCCTTGTAAAATCCAGAATAGAATTTAAAATCCTTCTCCTCACCTTCAAAGCCCTAAATGGTCAGGCACCATCATATCTTAAAGAGCTCATAGTACCCTATTACCCCACTAGAGCACTGCGCTCCCAGAATGCAGGGTTCCTTGTGGTTCCAAGAGTCTCTAAAAGTAGAATGGGAGCCAGAGCCTTCAGCTATCAAGCTCCTCTCCTGTGGAACCAGCTTCCAGTTTGTGTACGGGAGACAGACAACCTCCTCACATTTAAGAGTAGGCTTAAGACTTTCCTCTTTGATAAAGCTTATAGTAGGGCTGACTCAGGTGACCCCTGAGCCCCCCCCTTAGTTATGCTGCTATAGGCCTAGACTGCCGGGGGACTTCCTATGATGCACTGAGCTCCTCTCTCCTCCTCCTTCTCTCCATCTGTGCGCCCTCATATCCCATCAATGCTTGTTACTAACTCAACGTCTTCCCGTAGTTGTGTGCTTTCTCTCCTCTCTCTCTCTCTCTCTCTCTCCCCCCTTCTGTTGCTTTCTGCAGGTATTTCTGCCTCCGGAGCTGTAGAGTCTGGATCTGTGGTTGCACCACCTGCTGCCCCCGTGCTCCTGCTCTGCACCCGCTGCTGCTATTACTGTTGTTGCTCTTATTATTAGTATTACTATTATAATATTGCTCTTAGTATTATTTCTGTTGGTGTTAACATCAATACCATTACCACAGCTATTGCTTTACATCTCTATGTGGAACTATATTGTGCTGCTGTATGTTCTCTTTCCTCCTGCTCTGTCTCCCCCACTCCCCCCCCCCCCCTTCAACCCAACTGGTCGAGGCAGATGACCGCCCACCCAGAGCCTGGTTCTACTCGAGGTTTCTACCTGTTAAAAGGGAGTTTTTCCTTGCCACTGTCGCCTAGTGCTGCTCATGGTGGGAATTGTTGGGTCTCTGTAAATATAAAGAGTCGGTCTAGACTTGCTCTATTCGAAAAAGTGCCCTGAGATAACTTTGTTATGATATGGCGCTATATAAATAAAACTGAATTGAATTGAAAAATTGAATTGAATTGAATTGAATTGAATTGAATTGATTTACAGACGTCTCTTTCACAATGTAAGTCTATGTGAAAAAGCCTTTTTTGGCCAGTGTGCATCACGTGAAGGACCCAGAAGCTGTAATTACACGGTTTGGCCACTATGTCAAATTGGCTTCAAAGCCTGGTGCTCTTCCTGGGGGCTTGATCATTCCACTACGATCTGATGTTTTTGTCTGCCGCCATTGTTCGGCTCTTCATGAAGCATGTGACATTTAAGTCAAATACTTCATGTACATTATGAAGCCAAGTCGGTTTCCATTGCAGTGTTTTACTTTTTGTTTTAATCAATACATCATCTTTTCCACCCCAGCCAAGCAACTCTTTAGCAACATTTTCGCATTTCCACTCTGGGTTTTTTTTTATGCACAAATTGAAAATGCTCATAAGAATAAGTGGATGGAAATGCACTTTTAGTCTTGTTTGTTTGTGAAATGCAATGTGATGAGGGATCATCAGTGGGCACAAGGTTGGAAACCAGTGATCTAGATCAGTGGTTTTTCCCAGAATTATTTTATGTTTATGTTTATTTTATTTAAGAAGGGACAATGCACATTCATTAACATGGGCTCATAGATCCATGATGTAAATGTGCCAGATTTAGCCATACAGGCTCATTTTCATCTACAATCCCTGACAGGTTGATGGCATATAAAAAACATGAAAAGAAAACATATAAAAGCACATAAGTACAAAAGCACAGACAAATAGTAAGACAATGACATAACCACTACTCCAGATTATGACAGCATGTTTGATTGTTCAGTAACCACTGTTTTATAGATTTGGAGAAGGAGTTGAGAGATGTGATGTTCCTTAGTTCCTTTAGATTTGGCTCTCAAACTTGCTGAAATGTCTAAGATATTCTGCCAATGCCAAAAATGCTTCCAGCATCTTTTTACTCTTTGCCTCTTGTCCAAATTCTGCAGCTTTGGTTTTCCTGTGATAAAATAATGTTTGATCATTCCTGGAGATTACTGATGACTGAGAAAAGTGCGAAAAGTGTGTCAAAAACCAAACAAAATTCACACACACGGAGAAAGTGCCTCCTCTAGTATTTGTCCATCTAATCATGCCCAGCTGTCTCGTGTGATTGATTTCATATTAACCAAACATGGTGACAAGAAATCTGATACTGTAGTGGATGATGTCATAACGTGCACACTCTTGTCTCATGAGAGGGAACCGTTTCACGCTTCATCACTTTCAGGCAGCTGTTGTCACTTGACAAGGAGGTGGGGGTAGATAACAACAGCGTTATCAAGATTATTCTCACTCACAAATTGATGTCTTTATCTTTCCATTCCAAGAACACCCAGAAAGCTGAAATCATCCCACTGTACCCGACCCTATACCACTCACTAATCCTCTTACGTAATGTCTCTTGCTTCACGTTTCATCATTTTAAACTTCACATTTAATGACATTTAAGAAAGTAGTGGGCTTCTATGAATGTACTGCATACTTCTAATTCCACGGCCTTATCTGGAATCTCCAAAGCCAATTTAAATGCCTTCCCAGTCAGACTAAAAACATTATAGACTCTTAATGGCTTCACTTCCTTTCTAGCTTGAGTCAACTTTGGTGCTGCTGTGTGTTAAGTCTTTAATTACACGAGCCATAAAGTTGTCAGTGTTGTTGGAGATCACAGAGAAAATTGTCGTCACCTGTGGGGATCTCTCCGCTGGGTGACGCCGTCATAAATCAACAGGCTCCCGCGGCTGCTCTAACCGTGTTGATTGAGCAAAATCTGAGAGACACTTCACTTCAGATATGATGGATTTTAAATACACATTTGCAGAATTATGCAGATAAAGTGCCTTAGTCAGACACCACAAATTTGACTTATTAGCTTTAAAATATTTGCTTTAAAAGTCCAGGAATATATGGCATCCATTCATTACACAAACAGGACTTGAGTTGTGATGTGTGATTGTTGGAGGTGTTTAAAGTTGTTTACTGTAAGCCATTATTTATATGATTTATCTAATGGTGGTGTGTACATTGCTGTCAGCATAATACGCAAAAGGGTTTTGAGGGATTACCTATTTATTTATACAAGCTTTTTATGCTCTCAGGCCTGTGCTTACTTTCTATAAGGAAGCTAAATTAAATTTCATTCAGCTGGTCTCTGGTTCAGATCCTCTCTTGATGAATGGGACTCCTGGACTTGACATAAATGGTTCCTCTTTATCTCCACAGCCGCGGCCTGTGGATGTCATCAGGCACGTATAGGGTCACCTGACAACGCACTGACAATCACTGGTCTGCAGGTCTCCTCCCACGCTTTTAACACTCTCACCCCGAGCTGCACATATTGCATTGCCGAGGGTGAATTTGTATGCAAATGGAAGTGCTTCCTGTCCTCTATCTGCTGGGGCCAGGGTGGGATTTCCTCATTCCTGACATCTGACCCCTCTACTCCTCTGTCTCCTATTTCCCTTTAACTCCAGTCTACCATCTGGAGATAGAGGTTATCACGGCAAGCCTGTGGCCTCTTTGTGTTTGTCAGTTAGACCTGTATGCTGACACAGTGTTCTTTAATGAACAGGTTCCCTTTTTATTTAGAAATTTACATGTAGATGCCCTTAATAACAGGTAAGACTAAGAGTGGATACAGCTACAGAATAAAGGCATTTCAAAGAAAGAAAAGAGAGCACATCACATATTGGCACAAATTGTTCCAAACTGAAGGCTGTGGATTCATCAGAGATAGTTACTGACTTACTGACTCTATTAGCAGAGGTATATATATCATCAGAGGACACATTCAAGTGTCTGTTGGTTTAATCAAGTAGAAAAGAAGTGGTTTATTTTATGGAAGAATATTCTTTCTATTCAATCAAGACACCTGATGTTCTCCCAAATAATGACCACTGATTTTGTTTTTGAATGATAAACCACATTTAACTTTTTCTCCTTTCAGCTTATTGTAAGAGTCAAGCTGAGATCTTGTTTTACATATATTAATTATAGTTTCACATATAGATACATATTTCTGTTTTAAAGCAGTGGTTCCCAATCTGGGGGCTGAGACCCCCCAACGGGTCCTTGAGACAAATCTGAGGGGTCACAATTTGATTTAAGCAGCTATAATCATAATTTTAATATTAACAATTGATCACATGACTACTTGTATGTGAAAGGCATTGGTTGTAATCATGAACCTGCAGAGAATTATAAACCTCAGCTCTGTGGAGCTTTGTAACAGCTTTTAGGTCATTGCTTTGGTTTTCTATCCTGCTACTTTACTGTTTTGGTTCACTGTCACAGCTCTTATAGCGCTGTCTTTCAGCCATAGCAGGCAACTATTCTTAGCAAAAAAGCTAAAGAAAAACAGCCTTGTGCACCAAACGGCAGACAGACAAAGTTAGTGACTAGCTGGTGAACATTGTGGAGCATTTAACAGCTAAAGAGTCAGATGTTTCCCTCAGGAGTTGGTAGAGGCCAAAACAGAGCTGAAAGAAGACCAAATATTGGACTTACTGTCATTCATCAGGTGGACACAAATACAACTTCAAATGAATGCTAATGTCGCTCCGTATATCTGCTGGATATATAAATAGGCAGGTTTGCCATATCAACTTATAAAGTGATAATACTGTATGTTAGTGTTATTTTCACAGCTTGTTTCTGCTGCCACCAAATGGCCAAAAAATAATTGCAGGTTTACAAAAACACTTTTTTTTTTTACTGTTAGCTAACAGTCTGAGATGGTAAAATGATTATATGGTTTAACTGCTCACAACTCAGGTTCACCCTTAATTTATAACCTGCAATTAGGGGTCACAGGTAGAATTTTAGAATGACAAACCAAAGTTTGGGAGCCACTGTTTTCAGTCACAGTGGTGTAAGAATACTCATTGCAACTTAGCATTAGCATTGCATTTAATATGTCAATAATATGCAATGCAACATATTTCAAATCTGACTTATAAAGTCCCATCATCGATAACTACAGACTTTCCCTTTTTAAGATTCATTTATTTGTGCTTTTAATGATAAATCAATTTCCTACCCAAAATATTTAATGTTGTTAAATGTGGACAAAAGGACAACAACAATACGCACTGGTGTGTTACCAGTGAAAATAAATACTTTGTTGGCGTTTATCATGATGAATAAAGTTTAGAATATATGCTCTGTGTTCACTTGCGTGTCGGTCCGGAAACACTTTCTCCAGGCACCACGGTGAAAATGGAAGAAATCGGCCCCAGAAATCCAAAGAAACATCCGTAATTTTAGAAAGGAATGTCACATTCCTTTGCAGTTGACTGAGCCCAGTCTTCCAGAGTGCCTCCTATCAGGAAGTGCTGCACAATGGGAGCAAATTGCCAGAAACACAAAGTCAGACATTTGGGACAGAGGTGGGGGCAGACAGAGGAAACTGTGTCAGGCGCTGCTTTCAGACAATAACCTCTCCTACCACACTCTGATTCAACAATAAATATATCCAAGAATAATCTAAACAGTCAAATACTCTGGGGATGGACCCCTATTTAGAATGGCCTCATCAGCTTTGCAGCTATTAGCTGAAATGTTGCATTACTCCACTTGTGTTAAAGACAACCTGTAAACAAACAGGTCTCTGCACAAGTATTGATTGATGAGACTATTAATACATGGATTAACACTATATATTGAATTATGTTTGTGTCACAAGTCAGAGCGTGTGATGGGACATTTTGAATACAGGAAAAAATATTTTTTGAAAAAATAATAATTATATTTTGTAGACTTATCATGAAAAATAATGTACAATGATAATAATGTAAAAATAATGTAATTTTGAGAAAACAAAAGTCTATTCTGTGCTGAATAAATGAGTAAAACTGAGTGAGATAATTCATTATTGTGTGCTTATATACATAATAGCAAACATGTACATACATTTAATGAGCGTATGTGTGCAAAAAATCTTTTGCAGTGTTTAAAATCACCCATTGGCTCAGAGTGTAGACACCCTTGCCTTCCAGTATCAGGGCGGTGAGATAATTGGCCCCTGTCGCAGAGGTCCACCACCTGCTCTCTGTCTGACACAGGGCCGTTTCTATAGGCTTCAAGCAAAAGAGGCATCCATCTCTCAGCTCAGTGGCTGATGAGCAGATTGGGGGCTCTGCACTCAGCATGGCCCTAGGAGACATCTTTATCTGGCCTGGAAGCGATGGCTTTACCCAGCCATCTGCTCTCATGGGGACGTCACCAGGCCCCGCATGGCTAGGGAGGGGGCAAGCGAGCTTATATGCGCAAGCGCTTACGAGCATGTGTGTAGCCTGAGATTCATTGTTCAGACTTGTTGTGACTGCCATTTTGGATCCACAAATGATGGTGCGGATTAAAACGGCACATTTTCTAGATAAGCAGCAGCGGCTGGCCTGTTAGACATTTGTTTAACAGCTGTAAGTGAACTGCAGCTGATATGACATTACATGGTTCTTCCACCTGCTCTCTACATAAAGGGGGCGACAGGTGCACCTGCCTCTAAGCTGGAGGGCAGGAGATAGTCTGCGCTGTGCTTTGTTTCCACTAAACATCTGCCACTCAGCCTGAAGCCCCGTGATATACCACTCAAGACCATCTTTGCTTGAGAATGCAATTAATTAATTAAATACTCTTTTATTTCGAAGGTTATTCTTCATCAGCAATGTACAACATATACACAAATAAACCTATAATGATGACTTGCAGGCCTTCTGTGATAAAATTCTCCATGGATTTTAACTTTGTTTATGCCACTTCTTGTTGACTAAACGTACTTTCAGATAAGTTATTTTTCCAGTAAACAATAGGCAGCATTCAAACAGACAACTCAAGTGTTCAAAAGAATGCTGGTGTTATCTGTTGACACAAGATCCGTGTTGTGAGCCAAACACGAGTTGCTGGTTTTCCTGAAATGGCTAAATTGAGCTTAACACCTTCCAAAGGTTTCCGCAACAGTGACGGCAAGGAATGTTTGGGCATCAGCTGTTCTGAGTATTTACACTACTCAAATGTCAAATTTGTGTCTTTAGCTTCATTAAAGCAGTGATAAGTGTGGTCACATGAATATTTGAATGAATTTAGAAGGCTTTACATTTTATTTTGGCTTGTGATTTTTTAGGTAATTTATTATTACAACAAAATTCTCCATTATACAGTATCAGTATAACACAGTCTAAACTCTTTGTTTCACAAACTAAAACCATCATAAGAAAAAGACAAAAATTATCTTAGTAAATGTCTCATATGATTTGGTTCATACCTTCTCAACAGAGTGAGAGTGAGTTCATTGTGTGGATATGTCGACAGTCCTTACCTGCCTGAAGGTGAATGTCAGAAGGTGAATGTCAGGACACTTTGGCTACAGTAAAATATTTAAAGAGAGAGGAGTCATTTAACAGGCAGCCTTAATCATGAAGTTTTGTACACCTGGTTATTAGGAATCGTTAATTTTTGGAGATTACAGTAGACTTTCTCCTGTTCACCTTTAACATATTTATCTGTCTATAAATACACATTTACTCTCAGGATGGGTCAGTATGAGATTAAGTCATAGCAAAATCAGTATCACTCATTAGATTTGTTCCTAAATTGGTTTGTTTCTGTGTTTTTTCAACAGAAACCACTAGAGTGATCCAGGAGGCCAAAAGCCGTTTGGAGATGTGACATGTGGTTACATGTATGTCGGTCTGGCCGTCAGGAGAGCATCTTAATCGATACTGGCCTGGCTAGAACAGATTTGTTTAGGCAAATGAGGCAGCAGGATGTTGGTGTAGCTGCAGAGATGACTATCACCACAGCAGTTGCTCTCTGACCCCTGGCTAAAGCAAATGGCCAGCAGCCTCCGGTCACCATACAGGTCAGCACTGGATTCATTAGATAGATCATTAGACGCATTATTTAACATTCACAAGCAGGTTATAAACACTGAATAACACACTATAATGTAAAGTATAATGTAAGCAAATATAAGGCCTTTTTTTTTAAAGCTTCGATTAATACTTGATCACATTATATCTTAGGTGTATGATTAAACAAATCCTTCCAGTGTATTTTAAAGCATTTATTAACTGTTTATAGGCATTAACAAATCAATCACTCACGCTTTTTGAACTGGCTATATCCAGTGTTGAACAGTAATGCATTACTTAGTGATGTGATAACTTTTTTCATTAATAAGTAATGGGATTACAATTTGAAATTCAGTAATTACATTATAGTTACTAAAGCCAGTAACTTCTTTGCTGTTGATATCAATTTCTTATCAGTGCGTTCAGTGGACAGACTGCTGTGGGATAGCTGCGTTAGCTTGGCACAGGAGGTGTGGGGAAGCGGATAGCCTCAGTTAAACGAGGAGATATGCGCCTCCTGGGAACTCAAAAGTTCTCTTATTCACATTTTGTGTCTTTTTAGCCCGTATCTAGCCAACGATAGCTGTGCCTAAATGTGGCTGGTAATACTTCAATTGAGGTCAGGACTTCTCTGGAGTGCTGCAAGCAGTCAGTCACCAGGGCTAAGCTAACGTTAGCTGTTGGTGGTCAGAAAATACTAACCGTTGGCTGGCTGCTTGTTAAACCTCAATGTCTTTTTTTCTACTTCTGGACATGTTAAATACAGGTTTGACGCACCTTTGACGGATGTGGGCTGAGTAAGAAAAGTAAAGTAATAAGTAATGTAATTTTCCTGTTGACTTTTTGTAATTACTTTTTCAATGAGTAATATGTGATGAGTAATTGATTACATTTTACAAGTAACTTGCCCAACGCTGTTTATAAATGCATTGAAAACATATCATAATATAATTACAACTTTGTTTCATCAAATTTTTTGCTCAACTGGAGTGCCTTGGTAGCCGAGTGGTTACAGCAGGTCACATGGCTGCATGGACGCCGCCATGTCGCCGGTTTGATTCCAGTTGGTGACTTTTGTTGTATGATTTAAAATGTGCTGCTAATGTGAAACTCTGCTTCTTTTTCTTGTCAACCACCATGCCAAATGCCACCTGCTTTGATCTGTTTTATGTCCATACGTGCAAAAAGGTACATGAAATTGCGGTACATAGAAGCGCATGTAGTCATAGCAAAATTATATTGCTCCATCAGATATTTTTAATTAATTTGTAGGTTGTGTTAACCAAACTGTTGAAAATACTGCAACAATTTAATCCCAAATTGTCACTACATGTTGTATTATATCATGAAAGACAATAATGTAGACCTGAATCAGACTGTACTGAATCCAGTGACTCAAATCCAGTTAAATGTAGTTGAACTGAGCTGAAGTGGACCAGAGTAGAACCACTGAAGCAACAAGCCCATGGGGCAATCATGAAAATATGTGTCCTTGCCTTATCTGTAAACAGCATCACCCACAGGCGTAGTCCTGTTTGGAGTTCCTCACTGGTTCAGTGGGACTTGTTTACTTTTATGGTTTAGTGAGGAATTTCTTGTGTCACCAGGTGTGAGGGACCGTTTCTTAGTAGACCTGCAACAAGTCGGACTTGTGTAAATGTTGTTTCACCTCCAGTTGTTTCACAGTCCCCAAATATGGCTGCTGACGTCTGTTGGGAAGTTTTAGTCTGAGAGAAAGTAAACATAGCATATCTCTCATGTCCGCTGCTTTCACGAATGACATTTACTCCTACCTAGAAATTATTCACTGCGTTAGGATATCATCCGGATATGTGTGTTCAGTTTTTAAATTTTACGAATTTTAGAAAATTGTTCTCTGCTGATAACTTCAGCAAAAGAAAATCCCAACTCAACACACATCAGAATTAAGTAGGTCTGCCTCTGCATATTCAACTCACTTTATTTCCATAAGTCATTCATAGCTATTGTCTACAAAGAAAAGTTGTGCTTATGATGAATTAGGACAGCAGCATTATTCATTAGAGAAACCCCCCATTAAAATGAAAATGTCAGTGGCTGCTGGTTGCCCTCCTATCGTCCCCAGTAAAACAGCAGACTGGAGGTTGGTCAGACCCCATGGACATGGTAATGTGAGGAATGCGGCTATTTCCTCCTTTGCAGGAAAACAAAAGGAACTGCTGAAGCCCCTAGCTTGTCCCACCTAACATAACAAGGCTGCCGCTCCCAGATCCGAGTCTGTATTGTGTTAACTCAGTCAGCCTAGGCCATGCCATTAATAGGTTCGAATGGCTGATCTTAAATGTCACTCCTGTTCGCAAATGTGTTTTTTTTAAAAAAAGGTTAAAGTCTTACAGGATGTCTGTTTGATAAAGCTGAAATGTGCTAACATGGTGACAAACTTGGTGTAAATGTTTGAGTCTTCAGTTAAATCTTTGACTTTCTTCCCTTGGGAGTGTGTGTACCAACCAACGGTTCAAAAACACACCAGTAGTCATCCTGCCTCCCCTGGGAATCTGTCACCTGTGCGAAACAACTCTTAGCGAGAAGCACCGGATGAAAAATAACATCTAGAATATATTCCTAACATTCGCTATTCTCTTTCGGCAAAACACAGGTGATGCTAATGCTAATCATTTCTTCTGTGTACTGATTTAAATAACCAATGATAGGACCTGCTGTGGTTAAAGGAATATAGGTTATGGGAATATGGGCACGACATTTTGAGAAATATGATTATTCACTTTCTTGATGAGAGTAAGATGAAAAGATTGATACCAATTTCATGTCTGTACACTAAACATGATGCTACATCCAGCAGCCAATTAGCTTAGCTTAGCTTAGCTTAAATACTAGAAGCAGGGAGAAACAGCTCGCCTGACTCTATCTAATGATAAACAAATCCACTTACCAGTACCACAAAATACTTTGTTTTAGTAGGTAATAAACAAATAAGATATATCGTGTTAATTAGTATGCTTTACATGTGCTAGTAGGCAGATTTCTTAATATTCGGACGGAGCCTAGCTAGCTGTTTCCCCCTCTTTCCAGTGTTTATGCTAGGCCAGTGGTTTTCAGACTGAGAGTTGAAGGGGGGAGATGTGAGGCAAAGATACTGGCTGAGGTGAAGAGCACAGGGCGCATGCCAGTGTTCTAAAAAAAAAAAAAAACGGGAAGTTAGGTATTGTAGTTTGGCCCACTGACCAACTCGGACAGCAACAACGGCAGCAAGAATGGCCGTGACACACAGCTCATGGGGGCAAGTAAGGTACTAACCCTTACCGCCCCATTGCTGCAATTTGTGCCAAACATCATACTCTTTCTTTAATCTATAACTCAGTCAAATCTAAACACAGAGACATGATACACATATTTTTAGATTCTGAGGATATCAATATTTTCTTGTCCATCATGAATAAACGGCAATAAAATCTCGTAGAAATCATAGAAAAACAGCTCTCCTTATACCTCCTTATACCTCCAGAACTTGCCTGAGAATCATCATGTTTTTTAAGTTTTCTTCAGTATCAAAGTAATCCAGTGATAGCTGTCTGTCTACATCCATGGGTACTTTGCAAACAGGAGCTGCTAACAGCTAATTTGGCATACTTTTAATGGTGCCAATTTGCCAAATTGGAATGAAATACAGGCAAAAAATCCCCAGTGCTAAACTAAGCTAATGACACCTCTTGCTCTATAGTAATGTACAGATGTGAGCGCTGTATCAATCCTCGCGTCTAACTCTCAAGAAGGTGAATACTCGTATTCCCCAAAATGTCTAACTATTCCTTTAGGACAGTTTTAGGACAGGATTAGTTTCTTTCTGTTCTTTTCTGTTTGCTAGCTTGTGGGATTATATTAGGAAGCGTTATGTTGCGTGATGTTGGTCTGATTCACTCTCTTCAAGTCTTAATATATGTAATTCACCTCTGGTTTAAAATGATGTGCTGGCAGAACGTAATAGTTTTGGATGGGTGGATATACTGGAATAATCATTCATTCAGTTGTTTGACTGTAAACCTGGTGTGGTTGAAAGTGAGTGGAGTCATAAAAAAGAATAATGTCGACTTGTTCCAGCAAGTTTAGGACTGATTCATTTTGTGTGTCTGCTCGGGCTTTGCTGTCTATGTGCAAAAAGACACAGAAATTGTGCTTCAGAGTTTCGGAAAATGATTTTCCCATTAACATGACATGACACTTGACATATCCATATACTGTATTAGAAAATGCAACATTAATGACACCCTGTACATCAGTTTGTGTATTTTCTAATCACACCATACAGAACCTATGTATTGACGTCACAGGTTTCCACTGTTCAGATGAAATGTGTGAGTCACGTTGCTCTCTGTGTGCCTCCTCTCTCTCTGGCTGGAGATGACACAGCTCAACAGAAATGCTACGTTAGTTCCACTAAACTGGACTGAATGAATAATGCAGGGCTGATGTGTGATGAATGTGGCTCATTGTTGCTGATATATAGTTTCATAGTAGAGATTAGTGGTATGAATTAAAATGTTTCTTCACTTATATTAAAAATTTAAAGGAATAGTTTGACATTTTGGGCGTGTTCTTGCCGAGAGTTAGACGAGAATATTGATACCACTGTCATATCTGTTAGTTAAATATGAAGCTACAGCCATTAGCCGGTTAGCTTAGTTTAGCATAAAGACTGGAAGCAGGGGGAGGCAGCTAGCCAAGCCAAGGAATTACACAAACCCCTGTAAAACCACAACTTGTCGTTTTTACACTTTGGTTTTTGGACAAATTAAACAAACATGATACAGCGTGTAATTAGTGAGCTTTAGAGGTGCCGGTAGGTGGGGTTTTTTCATCTATGGACAGAGCCGTTTCCAGTCTTTGTGCTAAGCTAAGCTAACTGTCTCCTGGCTAATATTCATATTTAAAGGACAAGTATTAGAAGGTATCGAGCATCTTATTGTACTTTCGTCAAGAAGGCAAATGAGCATATTTTCCAAAATGTCAAACTAATCCCTTAGTGAGCTGCTGCACTGTACATTATAAGCTCCCATTAAAATGGTACATAGTGCAACAAGACAATGTGAGGTGTTATAAACCTCTTGCTTATCTTGTTGACCCAGATGAATCATGAAATGGCAAAACCTGATGATCCTTATCAGTTGTTGAAGTAATCAGCATTCTTCAGCAACTGTTGGCCTTCAACTGCCATGCAAATCAGCAGGTGGACGTTTGCCTGTGAGTGTTTGAGATAAAGTAACCTGCAGTTTTTTGTGCTGAATGACTGCGCCGCGTTAACAAGGGGAGACTTGTTTACACCCCACAACATCCACCACCACATTAGTATGATCCTTTTCATGCAAAAAACAAAAAAAACAAAAAGGCTGCACTCAATGACAATACTATCCAATACTACAACCCAACCCCCACTGCCAGCTGATCCCAGGGTCTCCATCTATATGCATGTGTGTGTGTGAAGCGTATAGCCGGTGCTAGTGGTGGAGGGGAGAACAGCAGATGGCAGGGCTGCCCCCGTCATGTCTGCTTTTTGGGGAGAACAATGCATCTCTCAGAGCTCTTATTAAAGGAGGGGAAGGGGATTTCAGTCCACGGACAGCTGGCAGGCAGTGTGCCTCGCACCCGCCCCTCTCCCTCCGTGTCCACACACAGACACACATTCTGCAATTAACTGGCACGGGCCACGGCTTAAATATTTACCAGGCACATGCAAACAAAAGGCTGTTCAAGAAAATAATGATTAATCCATGTCTCAATTATATGACAGCACTTGTTTTCATCACTGCCTCAATGTGATAGTTATAATAATATGTAGTTTCTATCATGTAAAGCAGATAAAAATCCACCATGCAATACAGTTCAGCTTTAATTAACACAAATTATAATGAGGTCTCGGTTCAATATAACATCATTTTTAGAGCTGATTATCAGTCGATTTTTCGATTAGTCGTTCTACAGAAAAAGAATCACCAAAAGTGTGGTCATTTAGGACATTTAAAAAGCAAAAATGTCAACTGTTCTTTGTTTTCAGTTTCTCAAATATGAGAATTTGCTGTTTTTCTCCGTTTGCCAATTAACTTTGTCTCTTTGGGCTGTTTGTTGGTCAAAACAAGGAGTTTGAATATATCACCTGGGGCTTCTGGGATTTTGAGATAAGCATTTTTCTCAATTTTCTGAAATTTTATAGTCTAAAAGATATATTAATAGATTAATGGATAATGAAGACAGCTGTTAGCTGCAGCCCTGATCATTTTACCAATTTTTGTAATGAGAGATTGAGACTGTGCATGTGTGTTTTGTCACGTATCAGTTTTCTTTTGAAAACTTCCCCCCTCTCATATGAGTTTAACACAGACATCCTTGTATATAATCATATTTCTTAATATTACATTCCCAGAGTATTACAATAAAGTCTTTATGACAGCGAGGTTGTAATGTTTTACTGCATTTTATGATCATTTTATCTCCAGCAGTCTCACAGTCACATTCCTATGTTGCTCCTAAAACTGTAAGGGCTTAAATCTGCTTTAACTTTAGGAGCAGTATAGGGACTTCAAATTCCTCAAACTGCAAAACAACAAAAACAATAACAAGCTCCTTTACATGACACAAGCAGCCAGCTGAGATAGTGCTGCTGCTCTGAATCCAATTTTTTTGCTCACCCCCACCCCCCACTCACCCTCACCCTCTCCCTCCCTCTCTCCTCCTCCTCCTCCTCCCCTGTGCTCTGCTTTTGATCCCACAGGGACTTGGAGCCTTTACATTCCAGTCATTCCAGCCGCAGCGAACAATCGGCCCTCAGTTATTTATTCGTGCAGCCCGCAGCTTCGGTCCTCTCAGTCTGCTGCTGGCCGTCGGCGCGTTACTTATATGGAGGAGCTCAGAGGAAGAAGCTTGTGTTGAATTGAGCGCAGAATACTGTGAGATTACGCCACCGTTAACTGTTTCGTGTGGGATGAGACTATAATTTGGTAAGTTTAACATTTTGTTTTATCTCGTGTTTGGATATGCCTGATAACTAGAAGTCCCATTGGCACGGATTTTTTTTGCATGGCGCAGTGTTAATGTGTGATTAATGATGTGTGATTAATTATGTGAGTTTTCAATGTGCGTTTTCATGTTTTGTTTAAAGATGAGTCCTGGTTTATTTATATGTTTTATCTAGTGAAGAGCATCACCTTTACTGGACTAGATTCCACACATAGGCTATCCAAAATGTGAAATTAAATTAATCTCGCAAAGTTGAGTTTCTGGTCGATTTAAAGCCTCTTAGTAGGATTTTATCACATTAATTCCCACAGGGAGCTTTTAGAGAACAGGAAATTAAGCATTTTATATGTTTCAGTATGTTTCCTGTATGGGATCATATTTTGGGACTATACGTCACTGTTTA
This sequence comes from Macquaria australasica, assembly GCA_005408345.1. Classification (NCBI taxonomy): domain Eukaryota; kingdom Metazoa; phylum Chordata; class Actinopteri; order Centrarchiformes; family Percichthyidae; genus Macquaria; species Macquaria australasica. Next base: position 85,047 of record SEMN01000274.1, read on the forward strand.
TGCCAAATTTGGGAATTCAGTCTATTTGTTGTTGTGTGAGTTTGTGGAAACTAGTCTGTGGTGTCTATAGCAACTGTTGAGTGTTACACTTCTGTCTGTCTGAAGGAAAGTTATGCTTTATTGGAGTGTGTGGGCAATAAAACTGGATCTGCACTGACATCACTGTCAGGGGTATTTCCAGCAACAGCTCATGCAGTTGCATGCACTTAGTCTTTGTGCAACAGAAGTTTGTATATGAATTGGGAAGAGTTCTCAATGTTGGCTTCTGCTACCATTGATACCATTGATCATTGAATGATTTGGATGATAACAATATGGGTTGAGGAACCCTGAAAAAATAGTGAGCTGATGAGATCAAATCTAACATATATGTTGTGCAGTGCTGAGTCTGATCAAGATTCTTATTTTTCCTTCAGATTTGTGACTTGTGACGTGCCCAAACCGCCACCTCTAGGCTGTCTTTGTTCATTTCTCACTGACTGAAATGAGAACTGCTGAAGACTCATCTGGAACGGTCCTGCACCGTCTCATCCAAGAGCAGCTCCGCTACGGGAATCTGACAGACACTCGCACGCTTCTTGCCATCCAGCAGCAGGCCCTGCGTGGAGGCAGCAGCGGCGGGGGCAACGGCAGTCCTCGCTCCTCTCTGGAAAGCCTGACTCAGGAGGAGTCCCAATACATCCAGATGTCAAAACGACAGGAGCCTCAAGGCCAGGAGCACCAGGGGGACTGCCTGCACTCCGAGAGCCAGGTGTGCCATCTGTACCAGCTCCATGGAGAGGAGCTGCCCACTTATGAGGAGGCCAAGGTCCACTCCCAGTACCTGATCTCTCAGCAGGCGGAGCAGGAAGGGCCCAGTATGGACATAATGGGGGGTCACAGTGACGGACAGTGGGATATGAAGAGGGAGCACGCTCGCTCCCTCAGTGAGAGGCTCATGCAGCTTTCTCTGGAGAGGAACGGAGCGAGACACAGTCCGGCTATGAGCTCGTCACACAGCTATCCACAGCTGTATAATTATAATGTTACAAATGCTGTGGTGCCTGACAGGCAAGGGGCCCAACAGTGTGTAGACCAGCGAGGGCCACCCCCGGACTATCCTCTCTTTGCCAGGCTTCCTGGATATATGCTCAGCCACTCACAGGAGCATGGGCAGTACTACAGAGACCCTCCTCCCCCCTTCTACTCACAGCATCACAGGTAATCACAACAGATGGAGGACACATTGGGATTATGATTTAGTTCAGATCAAATGTGGCCAAATTAGCAGCTCCAGACAGTTCTTTCATTCAGCAGTGTTGTAATGAATTACTCATGTCTCCCCTCAGCAGGTATGTGTCTGCTCAGTCCCAGGTGGCTGACAACAGCATCACCGCAGCCTCCAGCCATAACTCAGCTCAGACCGACGTGTTGATGCGGGAGAATGAGCGGCTCAGGAAGGAGCTGGAGGTCTACACTGAGAAGGCCGCCAGGCTGCAGAAGGTGAGAGAGGAAGGTGGTGCGATGAGCCGAGCTGTTGGCTCATAGAGGGGTGTGGAAGTCGTAAAAACAATAATTTCTTGCCAGTGCATGTCAGGGTGATAAGCCGTCTGGCAGTTAAAGAATATGCACAGGAGAGAGTTCCCAGTGATTGGTTCACTTCATGGAGGAGCAACATAGACAAATCTCCCAGAGTTTTTATCATATTTATTTCATGGTATGTGACCTTTCAAAAATGTGCTCTACCACTGAGGTGTTTTCTCCTCATTCCATCCTACAACACATCCTACCCCCTTTGTCTCTCAAACATGCTGGCATATTGCCATGAAAGGAGATAAATGCCTCGACACCTGGGACCCACAAGTGTTCACTCAGGAATGTTGATTCCCGCTTTTCAGTTGCGCATAGTGTTAAAAAACCATTTGCCTGCAGGTGGTAAAAAAAGAAAAAGGGTTTTTGTGGAGATGACTAATTAGCCTCATTGATATTAACAACTGAAACATAAACCGCAATCCAGACAATGAATTGGGATGTCTCTCCCAGAGACTGATCATCTTCTCACATTTTCTTCCCAGCTGGAGTTGGAGATTCAGAGGATATCTGAAGCTTACGAGACTCTGATGAAAGGCTCTGCAAAGCGGGAAACTCTGGAGAAAACAATGAGGAACAAACTAGAGGCAGAGATTAAGAGGATGCACGACTTTAACAGAGACCTGAGAGGTATGTGCCCATTCATCTGTTGGACCAAAACTGTCCTGGTAGTAATGCACAGCCTGCTTTTAAACGTAACCCACTGTGTGTAACTGTCGTGTTTTGTTTTTTATCCTCTTAACAGAACAACTTGACACAGCTACCAAACAGCGAGCGGCCAAGGAGGCAGAGTGTACAGACCAGAGACAGCATGTCTTTGTTAAACTGCTGGAGCAAAGTAAGTTTATGTCTGCAACAGTCTTTTATTAGAGAAACTGTCTTTTCGTAGCTTGACAGAAAAGAGTAGGAAGATCTTTTAAAAAAAAAAATCTGATTTGACAAATCACATCGCCATGTGAAGCTCTTAACAATAGCAGGAACATAGTTTAGCAGGGATTGGTTTCCTCCCTCAGTGAGGTGGTGTGTTATAAAAGCTGTGGCCCTGCATGTCGGGACACAGATGGCTCTATCTCTAATGTTAAGAGTTACTCTTGGCCCTTTAGACACCAGCCATTTTTCATGGCTGTAGTAAATGTGGCCTGGATTCCAGGAATTTTTTTTTAGGTATTTCAGGCTGTTCCAGCATTAGGAATGCCTCCCGCCCCCTTCCCTCTCCCCCTCTGCTCAGTTTTGCATCACTGCTGACTTCCCTCCTCAAGGGGAACTAATAAGTCTGGGACTCCAGGGCATCCAGGCCCAACTTAACATGACCCCTGGCTACTTTGGTCTCCTTGTTTGGGCATTTCTTTACCTCATGGTTTAATCATGATCGGCCAGTTGTGAATATTTCTTTCCTCCTTTTCTGTTCTGTGCAGGGATGTGCTGTAGAGTAAACCCAACTAACCTCGGTTTAATGATCTTTTTTTATTTGCCAAATACCACTTTCGATTCGATACATTTGTGAATGATTTTCTGACAATGTAAATGTTTTTTTACCTTGCACAGACATATCTGACAGCGAGGACTAGATTTTCTTTTCAAACATCTTGTGAATCAGCTCTAGTTACATAATCAGCCATACTGTTCTGTTATACATTACCCAGCTGGAATGACAATTGCACTTTGCTGGGTATTTTAACCAGCCATGTCATTGTCTTGAGCAATCAGATCAGAAATATTGTCTTGAAAACAGTTATCTTGGAACAACAGGAGCAAAACCACATTTAAATGACAACAGTGGGATGTATAGGTTATGTATTATTTTTTTTTGTTACAAGGACCGCTTGAATTATATTTTGAGCTGCTTGTTTACTTCACGGCCTTAGAAGCATTCCAGAGCTTTTCCCAGTACAAAGCTATGCCTGTGTGTGCGTAAGTGGATAAGAGGAAGTCTGCATTCCCTCCACAGGCATGCACTCGTGTTGTGTAATCAGCCCCCTTTTAAAATGGCACAACAGAGAAAGTCTCCTGTGTAAAAGATTTAATTAAAAAACGGACTAGGTTTTAATTAGCAAATGAGAAATAGTGAATAAGTTCATGATACAGCAAACTGGTTGTAACTCTGTGATTCATTTTCATTTTAGACAGCATGGTGTCAACATGGTCTGTCGTTGAACCACGTGCCTTAATGGCAGTGTGTAAATGTCCCTTGTTGGGTCACATTCCGTTCAAAATGTAACTACCTGAGCTTACATAGCCACTTGACTGACCCCATCGATGGCCACTAAATAGTCTTGATATACAGTATACCCTTCTTTAACATTCATTTGACCTCTTCTATGAGGCTGCTATATTCCAAGGACAATAAGAGATGATAACCTCCCAACCTCACATCTTCCTCTTACCACCATTCACCTCTTTTTTCCCCCTCCTTGTATCTTAGATGAAGAGCAGCAGCGGGAGCGCGAACAACTGGAGAGGCAGATGCAGCACCTTCGCGTCTCCGGGGAGGAGTGCCAGCGGAGACGGGAGCTGCTTGAGCAGGCTCTGGCCTCGGCGCAGGCCCGCAACCGGCAGCTGGAGGAAGAACTGCAGCGGAAGAGAGCCTACGTGGAGAAAGTGGAGCGGCTGCAGAGCGCGCTGGCTCAGCTGCAGGCGGCGTGCGAGAAGAGGGAGACGCTCGAGCTGCGGCTGCGCACGCGACTGGAGCAGGAACTAAAAAGCCTCAGGGCGCAACAGGTGAGGAGAAGAAGTCATCACATAGACTTGTGTTTTATATCTGTAATTTAAAGGAATAGTTCAACATTTTGGAAAATATGCTCACGTGCTTTCTTGTCGAGAGTTAGTGTAATAATGTTGGTGTTGATTAGCTCAGCTTAGCTTAGCTTAGCATAAAGGCTGGAAGCAGGGTGATACAGCTAGCCTGGTTTTTACCAGCACCTCTAAAGGTCACTAATACACATTATTGTAATACATCATTGTTGTTTGTTTAATCCATACAAAAATGCTTTGAGGTGCGATAAGACTGATTTTCTTTGTCTGTGGACAGAGCCAGGCTAGCAGTTTCCCCCTACTTTAAGTCATTATGCTAAGCTAAGCTAACCGGCTGCTGGTATGTAGCTTCATATTTAGTGTACACATATGAGAGTGGTATCAATCTTCTCACCTGACTCTCGCCAAGAAAGCGACTCAGCGTATTTCCCAAAATGTCAAACAATTCATTAAAATGAAAGGTGTTTGTTTCCCTGGAAGCCTAATGCTAACAACTGTCGTCTATTATCTCAGTCTCAGAACCAGGCAGCTGACCCCACGGCCTCAGACCTGAGCTCCATCACGTCGCAGCAGCAGCTGAGGGAGAAAGAGGAGCGCATTCTGGCCCTGGAGGCAGACATCACCAAGTGGGAGCAAAAGTACCTAGAGGAGAGCACCATGAGGCAGTTTGCAATGGATGCTGCTGCCACTGCTGCAGCACAGAGGTACGATAACACTGAGAAATATTGCAAAGATAAAAACATAATTACAAATTTATTGAAGTTTAGGAACGTTTTTTAACAAACATCGATTTTCTTTGCAGAGATACAACCATCATCAATCATTCACCCCGACAGTCACCCAACAGCAGTTTTAATGAAGACCTGCCTTTGTCGAGTCATAGACATCAGGAGATGGAGAACAGGTATACATCCTTCCACGTCCTTGTTATAGACACTACTTTATGCCTGCTTCTTGGGGGGTTTCTGATCTAATGGTGTATTCCATGGGTTTTAGGATCCGTGCACTTCACGCTCAGCTCCTGGAGAAGGACGCTGTGATCAAAGTCTTCCAGCAGCGCTCCAGGTGGGAGCAGGGCAAGCTGGAGAAACAGGGGCTCCGCCTCACCAGGTCCGTCCCCTCTATCAACACTGTGACCTGCAGCACAGAGAATAAAGGTGAGTACAAGATGCTTGCCCCCACGCTTCAGGCCAACACCGAGGAATTTTGAATCTTTAATGACGCATGCTATCAGGCGACAACTGGCAGACTGGCCAGCGTCGCCAGACAGAATGTACACTTCCTAAAAAAAAAAGTAGGGAGTAGGAGACAACCCCTCAAATAGACAACGTGTTTTTAAACTGGAATGCATATCATCTCTCACTCCAGAATAGCCCGATCCAGAATAGTCATGGGAAGAACCCCGCAGATGTTCGGGAGTGTGCAAATGTGGATGTAAGCGGGCAATTAAGCAGCCTCCTCTCTTTGTCTGCGTTTGCAGGAAAGAGTCTCTCGGATGACCAGACAGGTGCTGCTGCGCTGCAACCCCAACCCCGCGTCGTGCCCAAGAGGTCGAGCCGAGACTGCAGCACCCAGAGTGATGAGGCCCCGCAGGAGCCTGAGCTCACAGCGGAGCTTAGCGTGCTAAAGACGTCTGAGGCAATCTCAGCAGCTACCACTGGTGGGTTTATTGTTTTGTTAAGCACTTAACACCCAATCACCACCACACAAACTGTGGCCCTTTGATCTTCATCCTGTTTGACCACTATTTAAAGTGTAACCAGACCCTGGATCAGGGCAGACTAAGGATGTACTCTTGATGCTAATAAGCTAAAACTTTCATGATAAAATTAACAAGGTTGTGTGCTTTGCAAATAGCCAGCATTGCGGTTGCGTTTGCTGCAGCATACCAAAGTTGTTTTCCTAATCTGCTAATTTTATCTCCACTGTAGACACATCGGAGGAGCCAAAGGCACCACTCAAGTCATTCAAGAGCATCAACAGCTCAGATGCAGAGGTGGTTGAAATCCTCATTTGAGGACTCACTACAGCTGACACGAGTGAGCAGTGACAGGCAACGATTATGGAGACTTTTGGCCGAGGTGTTAAACATCTGACCACAAGTAAAGACAGGCTGACCGTCTGACGTGAATCTGAATCAACGTGCACAGTCCAGAATGTGGTGCCGTTTGGAGAGGAGAGCTGAGCTTTCCTTCTGCCGCACAATTCACAAACTCTCACATTTGCCTCATGAGTCAGAATTCTTCAAGGTACCTGAACAGCGTTCTGCATTATGAGAGGAATTGGGCTGCTGGTTGTGCGTATACATATGTTGTGCATGTTGCTTATTTTAGTTATGTATTGTATTTATATTTGTAAATGCTGCTCATATTGTGGTGTTACTTCTGTGTTTGAGAGGTGAGAAGAACAAGGATCACTCGTCCTGCTCTGCTCCACTTAAGTTATATACAAATATACTCACTTTTCCTGGATTACGTGCGCAACCCATCTATGTTTTGCTTGGTTTATTTTGAATTTCCAGTAGCAAGCCTATTACCATGCCCTCTGAAAGTAATGGGAATATTTATCAAATGACTCCTCTGTGTTTCCATGCCGTGTTTGAGGATTATTCTGTTCAACAGAATTACTCAGACCTAAATTAACAGTTGCTCCTCTCTTTAAAATACACTCGGGGCCCTGCTCACAGCTCAGCAGAGGATTTGGAAACTTCCTTTGAATGCGGAGCCCGCGGAACGTCTGCTCATTTCTCTCTTTAAAAAGCCTGAGGATTGACAGTGTTTCACGGCGGTCTAATTTTTCCAGATCCCGGGTTAATGTTTGGGGCCTCAGATGGCAACTGCCCATGCATTTCGCTCCCCTCCGCTGACACGCTGGAGCTAATCTTCTCACATTCCCTCGCTAAGGGAATGCTCCCGTTAAAGAAAAAGGCTATCTAAAGTCTGACCCCTCGCCCTTGTTAAAATGGCACGCATTCTCCACATGATTCCTTTCCTGTGGCTGGTTATTTCTTCTGAGCTGTGGTAGCTGGTTCTACGGCGAGCAATAGAAATGGTCAACTATAATTGGCCTGCATTTGCTACTCTATTTGTTGTCCCCATCACTGTGTTATATTGAGCTGTGTTTTCTCCATTGCTCAAGTATCTCACATTTCTGAGTGGACTATACCCTTAACATGGAATCTTCTATTTATTTCTCCCTGCATAGTGTAGGATCACTGAACACTGCTGAATGTAGACTCCTGTTTTCCAGAACTGTGTTTTGTATTTAACTGGAATGTGCCACCAATTCAGATCTGTTGTACTCTTTAGAGGGGAATACAGCTAAAATTCAAACATCAATGGATTTGTGAAGAAGTTAATATATCATCCTCCATTTTTTGAATTGTTAGTACTGATGTTAATTTGTTGGGTGCCTCAAAATTGTCATGTGTGAGTCACAAACTCTAGTTCACTGTCAGGTTCCATCACAACAACATTATCGACAGGAGAATTGTTTGAAGTCCCACAAATAGCATGAGAAATCTGGTATTCCCCTTTGAGCTTTTTCATCATGTTTCCCCGTCACTATGCGTTTGCTGGTCAATGCAGAGTGTCAGTTTGAGGTAATGCCCTTCACTTTGTTTGGAATGTGTTTACATGAATGGCTATTTGAAGTGAGAGAAGTTAATATATTTTCTAGTTGTTGTTGTTTTTGGTTTTTTACATTGATATACTTTTGATTTCTGGTGCCAAAGATGTACTCTACTTTTAAGTTATAACCGATGACAAATACAAAAGGTTCTGTAAAGGGGCCTTGCTTCAGCTGGTTGACCCATTTTGATGTTGCTATGAACTTTTGTAAAGGAAACATTTGTATGTATGCCTTATCATTTCACTATAATAGATTAAAATTCTTAATATATGTCTGATAAAGGGCTTCCTGTTTTGAGTTGTTGCACTGGTTTAATACAGTATATGCATTGGATTGATGACAAAAACCCTGTCATCTGTTCTTAAGTACAAATTCAATCGATCCGCATCACAAAGCTGAAAACAGGGCTGTTTTCCTGAGCTTTGTTTAGAGATACGTGGTTCTCACAGGACAGTGACGCTACAAACATAGGATGATCTTACAGAATATGATGTATTAAACATTTACAGCAGTTAAATGCAACATACACATTAATGCAGCAGTAATAGTAATCAGAAAACATTTCATTTCATTTCATTTTTCTGCAAAATGAGTACTTGTACTTTTGATACAAGTAAATTTAGGTGATAAAACTTCTTACTTGTAGTGGAGTGTTTTCCAGGTGTAGTATTGCTACTTTTACTTAAGCAAAGGATCTAAATACTTCTTCCACCTCTGCAAAAACCCTACTGAAGGTCTGAGGTGTCAGTGAAGCTTGGCAGATAGATGTTATAATATTTACCCCCACTCAAGACCTTCACTGTTTGTTTATTCAATATCACTATTCAGCTATGGTCCCTCGTGATCAATAAGAGACATAATGTGACGTGCCAAAGCTCAACAACAACCTCTTGCAGTTGCATGTTCCTAAATGAAAGAATATATTAGCCTTATAGCAAGATAAGGTTTACTATTTTACTGCTAATATTTAAGGGCTCTATTGGAATATGAACCGCAATATTCGGTACTTCAGGTGCAGCAGGTTAATTTTTCCTCTATAACTTAAGAATTCAGTTAATCTAAAACTAATGTGTTGGTTGGGTATAGTCACACCACTGCAGAGTAAAGAAAATCAGTGGAATGACTCAGTAATATTAGTTACACAGCTGTCTAACGTTAGCTAACATTAGCCGCTATAAGCTACTGGTCATACCAGACCAAGTAAGGCTGTACCACTAAAGCCCCTGAGTGTACTGAATTAAGCAAGGGTGTGTTTTATTGCGTAGGAATTCAACTTATCTTTTTTAAGAGAGGTGTGTATTTCTAATTAAGTCCATCCATCTTCAGAGTATCAAAATCTCACTCATTGTAGGCTTGAGAGGTGGTTGTATTTCTGTCCTTCATGGAGAATATGGAGGCTGTGGTCTGCTTGAATTCATACTGGTCACGATGGATTCCAATGGTGACAAAATGTATCAAAGTTTCCACAGACAGTCCTTAAACCACGCTGGAAGAGCAATGCGTCCCACTGTTTCACATCACATGCATGCTCAGTATGTTCCAAACAGTTGGATATGGCTAAATATACTGCTTCTGGTGAGGGGTATTGCACTTTTAGTTCACTCTCACTAGTTTCATCAACCTCTTTTTTGTTGCCCTGCCTTGGACCAAACGGCAGACAGAAAAAGTTAACGACTAACTGGTGAACATATAGATAGTGGAGCATTTAGCAGCTAAAGTAACAGATGTATCCTTCAGGAATTAGCGGAGACCAAAACAGAGCTAAAAGGAGGGTGAATATATTTGCTAGGAGGCCAGAAACAGCTTTAAGGTGACAATATGCTGTGTTTACAGCTTGTTACGCTGCCCCCAATTGGCTGGGGAAAACATTATTAACACTGCTTTGAATCATCTTTATGAAAGCCACATCACTGGGTGATTTTCCTTTGGAATTTGGCAGTTTTATGTCAGTCACATTCAAAAACAGCTATAGTGAAAATGAATGAGAAAGTTTATGTGACTGTAGCGTTACTCAGGATGATGAAACTGATAACTGACAGTAAGCTGATAATACGAAGCTCAGGTTTCATTATCTTTATCTACATATTTAAAGCCTACTGGTGAGACATATCTTGGCATTATTTCTGACAACACTATCAGATTTCAGGAAAACATCATAAATTCCTACTATAATATTTCTCCAGAGGAATGGACTCTACAAATCCAGAGCTCAGTGTGTCTCAGTGTCTTATTGCTAATGTTCCAAGATTTTGGAATTGAATGCTTCACCATGAACACAATGCCTTCATGACATTTACCCACACCTGACTGACACAGTGTAGCCCTCAGCCTCTCTGATGGTGGACAAACATTAGTAGCATTGTGCTGTGAGCTGCACTTTGTGTTCTGTACATTCGAATCCTGAGCGAATGAAGAAATACTTGGAATTTCAGTCAGTCTCATCAGTAACAGAGGATCTCGTTTCACCTGCTCAGACTCACAATAGGGACTGTTCTGCTGACTGTGACGAAGCATAAATTCTGAGAATATGGTTATGTGAGCCATCAGTGTTAACTGACCAATGTGACTGAAAGTCAAAGTAGAGTGCAAATAGAAATGTAAACCCCAGATAATGTTATGTCTGAATTATCTCTATCCAAGTTGAATATTGAATTCTATTTTACTAATTGCTTTTAGGGAAGATTATTTTCTATCTGTATGATCTGTCTAGTAGATTTACAAGAAGTCGATGCAGCTTTGACTTTTAATGTAAATATTTTTTGCCTTCCCTGTTCCCCTGGTGAGCTTGGGATGGCATTCCATAGATGCCACACATTTTCCTCCTGCTGCCTTTACTTGTTGTAGCCGAGTGCCACTTTTCTCAGCTCAGAAGGGCTGCAATAATAAATCTCCATCTGCCAAATACCTTTTTCAGCTGGGACACATGTAGCACCTTGGGGTATGTGATTTACCATTATTTAGGTCCCATTTGTGCTCAGGCAGATCACATTTCAGATACTTCATCCTGCCTCTAATATCAGTACATGAAAGCCCCCACCAAACTGAGAGCGATGTTAGGGGCTTCTGTAGGTGAAAGGTTATGATTACGTGACTCCAGGCAGTGCCAAGTTTGAACAGCTTCACAGGGGGAGACTCATTCCTGGGGACCCTCAAGTGTCCAAAACTCATCATCATCAACCAGCAAGGATGAAAAAAAAATTCAAGGCTATGTACGTGTATGCATTCTACACACATCTGGAGTCCTGCAGGAATGACTGTGATTGCTGTCAGGACCGTTGCATTTATCACCATGATTTCACCACTTTGACTCCCAGCAACCGTGAATGGTTCTCACTTGAACCAAAGCACCAGTCATAGTGGATCAAGAACAGATGTCAGATGAAGTAGGCTTGTTCCAAGATAATGAAGCGTTTTGTTGTTTGTTTAACATGGTCAGTAAACTGTACAGTCATGTGAAATAATGTGCTTTCTTTACATGCTGTCTTCACGTGTGCAGATTCACTCTGTTATTTATCTTGCCTCTACAGTTGTTGTACTTTTAAAGTCATGCACTATTTGTATCATAATGCAAGTAAATAAATGTGTCTGGCAGCAATAGAGGGGACAATTGGTAACAAATCATGTGTCTCCTTTTGGAGGCTCTTGAACACATTTTGCACTAAAAGCCAGTGCGAAATACTTGGAAAAATAACTGTGGAGCTCTGTGTTTTGCCTTAATTTCCATGGAGATTCCAAAACTTCCTGCCTAGAGCAGTCATGGAATGTGCCCCCACCCCCTTAACTTTTCCACATAAATCAGGGCACCGTCCTCTAATTTTAGGGCTGTTACTGAGATGAAGCAAACCTCTCAGATAGCAGGCCACTTGCAGCAAATTTTTCGGTCTGTGTCAATTGCAACATTGTGTCGCTGGTAAGCCAAAGGTATGAAGGTGTTTTGCTTTATAGGTGTTGACTGTGGCTGAGCAGCAGCAAGAGCACCACACCTGTTCTGCTCCTCTGCCACCCCCTCAATCACTCATCTCCCATCCACCTCTCACTCCTTTGCATCACTTTATGCTGCTCCTTTGCCACTATTTACATGTTTCCAGTAAAAGACAGATCATGTCAAAAATGATGCTTTTCTTTTAGAATAATACTTGGTATTGCAAAGTATTTAGACTTGAAAAGCTGCTCCAATCAATATTTTTATTAACAGTGAATGAACCCAATTCTGCAGTTCCTTTTAGCTCTACAGAGTGTTTTAGCATTTTTCAGCTCATCGTTTTGGTTTTACAGCCTTTACTGTTTCGGTTCAGCCATCAACCTCCTTTCCAGGCAGCTGTTTTCAACAAAAAAGTTCGCAAAACCTATTGTACGCTACCTGATGACTGTATCAAACGGCAGACAGACAAAGCTAATGATTACCTGTTGAACATAGAGGAGCATTTAGCAGCGAAAGAGCCAGATATTTCCCTCAGGAGTTGGTGAGCCAAGAGCTAAAAAGAGAACATAAATCCATCAGGTTGCCAGAAACACAACTTAAAATGAATGCCAGTGTTGCTTCGTCTCTGCTGGATGTGTAATTAGGCAATTGTTTGCCAACATGTTTGCCATGACGACTTTATGTGGTGATAATCTGTCAGTGCTGTTTCTATAGGTCGTTCTGCTGCCCCCAAGTGACCAAAAAATCACTCAATACTGCTTTAAAGTTGGGTGATGCCAGTGTAATTTTAATACAGAACCAATTATCGGGCTTAAGACACAAAAATGAGCACTTAAGTCTTGACTTGATTTACTTTAGACTTGACTCCCTAAAGGCTTGACTTGAGACTTGAGTCCTGAAAGCAAAAACAATGACGTCTTAAATTTTGATGAGGTTAAATCCCAGAACAATGAAAAAAACAAATAAGAGAATGCTAGACAGGCCTCACATGGCTTCAATATTTATTGATTATTCATGCACTGAAATGACTTCATATCTGCTATGTAAAACACAGATTGAAAGGAAAATGTCCATGTCAAAAGCCGTGTCCTTTTGATGGTCAAAATTCAAAGACACGAAAGACTTGCAATTTGCTAATGAAGACTTTCGACCTGACTTGGACTTGCCCTCAAGGACTTGAAACTTGACTTGGACTGGCTCCAAAACACTTAAATGCAGCCGTTCTAGCAGTTGATAGGTTCCAAGCACTTATTTGTTTCACTCGTAGACTGTGTTACACCTAACCCTGTGCTTGGACTAGCCCCTAACCCCAGTTCCCAACAAACAGCTATGACAGTGTTCATGAAACATGCATGAGGCACCAGGCTGACCATGGCTGTTTGGCCTGTTCCAGTCTCGGACTGCCTGTGGTTTCCAGTGAATCAATTGAGCTGCACAATCCAGAAAGACTGATTCACTATAGAAAAGGAATGGGTACATGAGTCAAAACATTCTGTGTCTGAAGCAACGCAGAGAGACGTGCTGTGGTGGCATGAAGACAATGGCACCTGAGTCAGTGTTTAAAGATCAGACACTGCGTAGCCAGGTGCAAGCTAGTTACCTGTGAAAATTAAAAAAACACAAAAGTCTACAATGTCAATGAGTAATTAACTATGTAGACGGATGAGTAAGTGGCAAATTAGTATGGGAAATGGCACAGAGAGGCTAAAGAATTCATACTGAGAAGATGGATTAAAGGATGGATAAGTCAGCATAACTGTGAGAGCCATGGGCAGAAAATCCCCTATCAGCAGACACACGTTAATACTTGGGTGTCACACTAGTTTAGTCTCAGCTTGCCCCACTCTGTGCAATTTACACTCTCCTTTGTAATCTTTTTACTGACAGTTGCTTAAATCTGCTTGCTTCTCTGAGAAGATAAGTTCCTCTGAAGCTTCCTTTCCATGACAACCCACATCATGTTCTTAACTAGTCAGCAATAATATCCAAAGAATGCTTGTCATGAGGGTTTTACAAGTTCTCAGTTAAAGCAACATACCAACAGGTGTATGCAAGTGAGTGAGTGAGTGAGTGAGTGAGTACAGCTGGGGAATTTAGTGGTCATGCCTCAGCTTGCAGGAATGTTTTATATAGCCCTTTATGGCCCAGGTGTATGTACATGATGATGTTCTTGACCGGTCCTCTATGGGGTTGTGGGGTGAATAGTGTGCACTCATGTGCTGAAAGGTCAGTGATATTAAGATAATCATGAATCACTGTCACTGATATTGAACAGAACAGAAGGCATTCTTTTTTTTCTTCTTCTTTCTATTTCTAACCAGTATTTACATCTTGAAAGATTCACAGTATATGAAAAAACAGCCATAGGTGGTGCAGAACCAAAATAAATGTATGTTTTTCTAGACCTAAAATAAAGTAGCATTTTTTCTTGACGCAATAATATAAAAAGATAATTCAATATATAGGTAAATCAAGCTATACACTATTCCATGGCAATGTCTTGGAGGCACTGAGAAATCCTTTTTAGTAAAGTTGAAATGTAGGTGTTTTTTCAACGCTGTATATGTATGAATCTTTTGTCTTTAAAGCCACAGGCATTTTTTTGTTGATGATCAACATATTAATTATATTCCTCTTGCACTTTTAACCTTGTTTTTTTACCAGAGGGAAGTACAGTTAAAGAATTATTTGCATGTCAGTTCTGAACAACATGCCTACAGTTAACAACTGAAAAGCCTCAGGGAGTGTACTTCTCTTGAACTGCTCAGATGTCCTTCTGTAAGGGCAAGTGACAAAGATACTACATAGGGGAAATAGCTGTGGCCTGTAGATGTGAAGATAGTCAGAGATACAGTAATTTGAATAATTGAAGAAATGGTGGAACTGAAAGCCATGTATAATCATAATATCTTTGAATAATACCCAGAAAAACAGGGAATCTAATAAAGCACCTGGTCATACACACTGACCTGTGACGACATGACATGACTAGATTTACACAAGTATTGCAAATCCACCGTTACTAATAATGACAATGTGGTGACCTGTGCAGTCTTGGAAAGTGAACTCTGAACAAACTGCTCCCAGAAAAATTAAGTGGCAACGGACATTAGCAGGCAAAGCACAGATGTTACTTTTAACGTTAGGTTCAAGGTACATTTATTAGTCATTCTACAACACAGGGCCCCACAATAAAATTAAAGTTGTAGCCCCCTTCACGCTACACACACAAAACACAAGTACACAAATATACACAAATATATAAAATCAGAATACAATAAAAACAACGATGTCTCTGTTCTGTTCTGGTGTAGTGAGCCAGCACGCACAATACCAGGACCCTGAAACTGAAGCAGCTAAATGGAATTCAGCCATCATTCATTTTATTATTTACATCTGTGTTTTCCTTCTGTCACATGTCAAACTGTCTTTTGTGAATAAAATAAGGCCTATGAACAAATTCTCTTCTGCTCAGCTCAAGAATTTTCCTTCACACACACTTGACCTGTAGGCCAAAATCATAGAGCCATGTGGCGTCCTAAGACATTTCTGTAGTTGGCTACTGCTCCCTAGTGTTTCATTGAAAGTATTGCGGCAGTGCACTAGGAGGGCTCAATCTTTAGCTCACTCGCAAGTGCCAAGCAGCCAGCTCCAATCAGTTTGTTCAGCGGGAGACTCTGGATGGAGGGACCGCCACCACCTGCAAGGCGATGGTCACGTGACCGACGGAGATAGCCGAAGGCATGAGCAGACTGCTTTTCAGAGGCATTTAGTTGGGCTACACATACTATAACCCTTTAATTGGCTGGGACTTTAATAATGAAACACTGTCAGATACACAAACTTTGAAGTACTTGTACTTTACTTGATTAGTGCTACTTTATGTACTTCCATACACTACATTTCACTGTCAAATATTGTACGTTTTACTTCACTACATTTTCCTGACAGTTTTTGTAGATGAAGATTTTACAAACATAACACGATAAATATGATGGTAAAGATTAAACTACCAAATACATGTAGGCTACATATACATCGACCTGCTACGACGTTAAAATGCTCCTCATGTTGTGCATCAACAATAACAAATAATGTAAAATATGATATCTCTCTGAAGAGATGTTTCTGCATTTTAATTTTTAATCTTATGTACATTTTGGTAATAATCTGTACTTTTTGATTGCAGGATCTTTACTTGAAACTGAGTATGTGTATTTGTTTACCTGTAGTATAGTAACTTTTACATCATTAGACTTCTTCAGCCACAGGCCAGTGGTGACCTGTGTAAAATGAAATCGTACAATATTGTATAACATAATAATACTCTTCACAGTCAGCGGTGGTCAGCTGACAGTGCCAGCAGGTTAGCGCCAGTGGTAGCTCGGCTGCCTCCGTCGACCACGTGACTCTGGTGTTGCAGGTCGTAGCGGTCCCTCGGCTCCAGAGTCCCCCCTTCCTGGTGCAGGTTTAGGTTGGTCAAAACATCTCCGGAGCTCCGATTGGTCGGCGATCCGAGAGTCTCTTCTCTGATTGGTGGAATGAAACAGGGAGGTCCGGTCCTTGTTGAGCGTTCTTCCGGCTTACATGTTGGAAAAAAGAAAAGACGAATGGAAAAAATTGTAATCCACAAAACGACCATTGCCTACTAACTCCGCGGTACGGTAACATCCGCAGCCATGTAGAAACGTGTTTGCTTGTTTAGCCCTACGAAGTTTACGCCGTTGTACTCTTTGGAAAGTTCAGGATTTAGCATGAAAAGCAGGCGACTCTAACGTTAGCCTGCTGCTAGCTAAGATAGCTGGCTAACAAGGTAGCTTCTTAGTTTTAAGGTTACCGAACCAAACCAGTGACCACAGTGAGCATTATCTGATTGAACAGATATCGCTTTTGGTCATTTTGATGTAGGCAGTCGAAAAGCCGTTTCTGTACCTGCACGTTACTCGGTATTTGATAAGCAACGGTAGAGTTGTTGTCCGGCAGTTTTGGCATATGTTATTGCACATATAACGGTAAACAAAGGTCCACAAAAATGTTACTGTCTTGCTTTTCACAGTAACACTTATTTACCACGTTACCTGTTTTTATTTACACCGGCTGCTTAACGGTAACGTTGTCGACTTGCTCCCGGCTCCTTTGCTGCTTGGTAACCAGCGCTACATTAGCCTGTTTACGTCCCCGCGCCGCCTGCTGAGGGTTGAACTGCTAGGCTTTGATTGTTGTACCGTCGTGCATGTTTAATATTCGCAATACAACTAGTTACTGACTTTAAACCTTAATGATGTCTTCCGTGTGTCTGGTATTGGAATTGATGTACAACCTTGACACTGTTTTAGGTCTTAAGTAGTTAAAATGAGCTCCCAGCAATTCCCCCGACACGGGCTGCCTGCCTCCAGCGGGGCAGCACCTCAGATACCCGCTGCTGGAAACCTGGGGTCTGTCAGTCAGCCGTCAAATGCACAAGGTAACTTATTGTCACCGGAATTACTCGCAGGATACTTCATATATGACGAGGAGACGCCATGTTTCATCAAACTATTTTTCCTTAGGTGGTGGAGATGCAGACAGCAGCCGGGATGCTGACCACGGGCAGCAGGATCATCCACCTGCTGGGGGCGGGGGGACCTTGGCGTTCAGTGATGACAAGCAGGAGACCATGGTGGTCAGACCTTACCCACAAGTACAGACGCACGGCCAACCACAGGCTACTCCCCAAGCCGTGCCCATCCAGCCTGGCACACCTGTGACTGTACCTGCCCCCTCGGGCCACCTCCCACAGGGTGCACAGCCTGCAGTCCTCACTGAGGGACAGATGAAGGTGATGATGACGTCTGTAACAGTTAAAGCTTGTAGAAGCTTTGTGTACATATTGATAGTAAAATATGTAGTGTCTTTACCATCTTCAGTGTGAGGTGAACACATAATGCATTCTGTGGTTAGAGAACAATAAACTGTTGTTGACTACGATTAATTTATTCACTCAAAGTGTTGAATTATTGCAGGTTCATGTAAGATAACCTTTCTGAAGTTGGAATAATAAGGGACCGACAATCTGTACTGGTAATCTTGAATTTTGAAAGGATTCAGCTTGTAACAATTTGCCCTCCTCTTCCCATCCTCGTGCTCTCCAGACAGAGTTGGACAGGTTTCATTTTAAAGTGTGCTCAATATCGCATAGCTTAGTCTGTTCGGGCTTGTATAGTGTCATCTGGTCCAACACTGAAATCTGAGATCAAACTTGGCTGCAGCCAGTGGCAGATTAGCTCAAGAGGAAGGACAATGGAATGGACAGGAAAATTATAACCATAATAAGTACAACTTGTTCTGTTTTCTGTCTAAAGTGGTAGAGATTTTCCATCTTCATGTAGTTCTTGTTATGTAATTTCATTTGGAATGATGAACCCTATGACTGAAAATATATTTTTACAAAATATCTTCTGAAGCAACTGCTTTTTTCATTTTTTTAATCATGCAGGTTGCATAATTCAACTGGAGTGAAGAGTTTTTAAAGATGTAGTTAATGTGTTAAGGGCCGAGGTTTCTAATTTTATGTGTTTATATACAAGTGTTTGTTTGGATGCACCTTCTGCTCAGTAATGAATCAGAAACAAATTGTTCCAAAGGAGCTTAATCTGGAAGGACTGTGACCACTAATTACTTTGCTTAATAACTGGCTCATCAATAACATTTATTGTCAACTCAATTAGGATACAGGCCATGTGCAAACTGTCTAACCTTACAATTATTAAAAATTCATTTGTAACATGTCGTTTAAGGTTTGCGTGGATTGTGTAGTTAAAGTATACTGTTGGCTGGTGAATGTGCAGATTTTCATATTGCAATTTGTTGGTTTCAGTAAACAGCCTTCAGGACTAAAAACAGAACATGTATTGTTCTTATTGTTGTGTCTCTCTCTTTAGGCTGTCCTGAAGACACCTATGCCAAGTCGTCTTATTGCCCCGGCACCAGCTTCCAACCAGGGTCATATACCCATTCCCCCCAAGGTGCCTGGTCACATTACTGTCACCATAGAGAGCAGTATTGCTCCAACCCCATCTATTCCTGTGGCAACTATCAGTGGTCAGCAGGTGAGTTCTCTGTGCATCCACTATTACTGTATGTTATTGTCTCTTTCTTGCCCATGACTCAAGTTGTGGGCTGCTTTCATTGTGTTTCAGGGTCACTCCAGCAACTTACACCAACTGTTGCCAACTAACATTCAGATCATTAGGGGCAATCCCTCTACATTGATTGGAACCCCTGCGGTCCCTCCCCAGACCTTCACATCCCATTTACCCCGAGGTATGCATGATGAACAGTATGGCAGGCTTAGTGTTTGCTTGTCCTTGAAACAGTCGTCCATTTACTGCTCATCCGTAGCATGGCATTTCTCTAGATCGGTCTATTTTTTTCCCTGTAGGGGCTGCTGCAGCAGCTGTTATGTCCAGCTCCAAAACTGTCCTGCGGCCAGCCACTGGAGCAAGTGCGGGCCCCGGCCAGCCCACAGTGCAGCACATCATCCACCAGACTATTCAGGTGCTCTGATGTACTTTCATCTAAGGAAGTGTTGTCATTGTGTTTTCAACACTTTGTGTGTAACTAGGGTGACCAGATCCCAACCAACCAAATGTGGGACAAAGAGTATGTTTGTGTGGGACTATGTGGGACACGTTATCAATGCTGAGAGGTAGTCTAAAATTTTGATATAATGTCAGTTTAACTTAAAAAATAAACATTTCTATTCTGCCCCTTAACTCTTAACATCTCTTTGCTTCACATCATATTCCCCAAATTGAAAAAGAACCAAATTTTGCAAAAAACTCTCTGCACAGACATTGGATAAAATCCAGATTTTAGAAAAGCGTCTGTCCAGCATTGGTTTGACTTAGTCAATCAAAATGCAGGACATTGTCTCAATATGTAGGATGCGGGACAAGGGATAAAAATGCTGTGTAGTCCCGCATAAAGCGGATACCTGGTCACCCTATGTGTAATGATGTCCCAATTCCCTGTCCACAGTCCCGTCCTGCTGTAACAACGTCCACAGCTGTGCTTCCAACTGTGGTGGCCCCCATTTCAGCAACGAGAACTCAGTCCCCAGTTATCAGCCCAACAGTAACACACTCTGCAGAGGTGGCACATGGGTAAGTAGCAGTCCTAATCAGAGGTGCTGCATGTGAAGAAGTAATAATAACATTATTGTCTCCTTAACATGCCAGTGGGCAGTCAACTGACCATAGATGTAATAGTAGCAACCTAAGTGTAACGTCTTTAGAGGCGCTATAGAGCGATGTGCTGTCAAGGGCCTCATTTTGAAGGAAATAAAAAGAAAATGACACAATCTTAAGTTAGGCTACATTTCTGTATACAGTGTGTTGTTGTTGTTTTTTTTTGCCTGTTTTTGTTCCTCTGGCCTCTATAGATATTTGTATGAATTTAAGGAAATAATGAGCTTGTTTACCAAGTATCCCTTCTCCATAAAAGATAGCAGACTAGTGGTTCCCAACCTTTTTGGCTTGTGTGACCCCTTAAAGCAAAGCAGTGTCTATTTGCGATCTCTCGTCAGAGGTGATGGCCTAAGGCTAGACAGTTGTTTTTCTGTGTCATATTATTTCATTTGATTAATTTATTAGAGGCCTAAAGAGGTGAACGTTCAGAGAAAATTCATTAAAAAAAACTGTGCTTTTATGTAACATGAAGATGTTTTCTGCACTGACCATTCCCTCTGGACTTTATCAAACCTTGCCTGAGCTGATATACTAAAGGGGCAGTGCTGTTTTCTTTCAGGCGTCCAGGGCTGACCATTCACCCCCCTCCGGCCACCGTCAATCTTCAGAGGTCTCAGACATCCCGTGACACCGTCACACGGATCACGCTGCCGTCTCACCCTGCAATCGGGGCTCAAAAGCCTCAGCCTCCGCACACCATGACCCAGGTTCCTGTTCTTGATGGCTGCTCTGCAATAATAACAAATAGTCATTTTATACAGTGACAGTGAAATAATTGCTCTTATTTTATTTTTTGTTTCCCCACAGAAGCCCATCTTCAGTCCTGTGACACCAGCAGCAACTGTGGCACCAATTGTCGCCACTAACACTGTGCCATCAACCACCACAATAGGTAATAACTGACTTTTTGTATATTAATATCTTCAAGCTAGTCACAACATTTTTACAATTAAACTGCAAACTGGGCAGTTATTCTTACACACATCTTGATAATCCTGTCTTCTTCATGTTTAGGCTCTGTGCCACATACCCAAATGACCAGTAACACTATTGTCACCATGACAATGGCCTCACACTCCTCTCATGCTACAGCAGTGACCACCTCTGCCATCCCTGTTGGTAAGTTGGCCATTTTGTGTCTTTTGTTGGAACACTGTTATGTGCTTGATAAGCAGGAGGTGTTATCTTAAATTAATTCATAGTGTGTTTTTTAAATCTTTCTCTTAACTTTTTCTTGGTGGTGTTCACAGCTAAAGTGGTCCCTCAGCCCATCGCCCACTCTTCGTCCCGCGTGCAGCCCGACTACCCCGGAGAGAGAGCTAACCTCATCCCCATCCCAGGCCATCGGTCATCTCCTAACCCTGTTACCATGGAAGCAAGAAATGACAACAGGTGAGCACACAATATTTGTTAATAATTGAGTCTGACTCATTGACACAGATTGAAAAATGGATTGAAAAACCCATAAAATGTACTATTATTTTGCTTATAAAGAGACAGGTTTACATCTGATATCCAATAGTTGTGTTTGGAAAGCCTAGTGTAACAACATTAACAGAGGAGAATCTGCATTCTCAACTGACATGAATATTTACAGTAGCTATCTATTTGTGTTTCTGTTACCTACCACAAAGAGTTATAGAGGTATATTCCTGCAAAGAGCTCTGTCATACTGCCTACTTTCCCTCCTTTTATATTTGCTATTCCCCACAAATTGAGCCACAAACAGAAACAGCTGAGTTGTACATATATGTAGCTGTAGTAATCTAAAAGTAAATTTGGCACATTGACCTGCAAGTAGTGACTAGTTAAATAATGGGCAGTAATCAGGTTCATGTGTCCATATGCTAAGTAGCAAGACTAAGACTCTACAGCCACGCTTGCATCTCTGTGAGGCTGTTTATTTAGCTCAATGCACCACTGTGCCTAACGTCAGCATGCTAACATGCTCACAGTGAATGCTAACATTCATGATATTAATAGTTGTAGTCTCATGTGTGCAAGAAAGGCCTGCATGTTATTATTAAATCTGTACATTTGTTCAGAAGTGCTGCATTAAAAATAGATGTCATTGTGCAATATGTTACAGTAAAAAAAAATGATGCGTTGTCCAGAAGGGCGAGATATAAAATATTTTTGCTGAGATGAAACATAAATGTGCCACTGTGGGCTAATGGCTCATATTTATGTGACATTTCATATAAGCTGTGATGTGATAGGAGAGTGATATTCATTAAATTAGACTTTTACTTTCAAGGATAAGTGTAATGGATGGACGTTATTACTTTGTGTGTCTTTCTAGTGCACACCGCCATATTTCTCAATTATTCTCCTCTCTTCTTATCCCACTTATCCCACTGCCGATCACATAGTTTAGCTGTAAAACTTTCTAAACTGTCAAACTGAATGAAGCACTTTCTGAAGCACCAGTGACGTTTTTAGCTTCGGACGTCATCAGTCACGTGATATTCTTCATTTGACACAAGCTCCGACAAAAAGTATAGAAACAGTGCACTTCACAGGAGTGAAACAAGCTTCGGAGCTTCGGTATCATCCGCCCATCTCTGATGATTTCACAAATTAAAAGGTTGACCTGATGATGGCACTTGTTGAAAAGTCAGGGTATCACCAAAATTATTATAATTCATAGTCATGGTGCATGTAAAACTGTGAAAATGTGCCATAAACGTAATTTGAGAAAGTGGTAAACCTGACACATTTACAGTTCAGACTTGATCAATAGCATTTTCAAACACTAGCAGATTGGTTTACATAAGGTGCATGATCATCCACAAAAACATTATAAAGGCTGTCAGAAAGTAAAAAATGAAAAAAGGAAGTAAATCTCGCATGGCAATCCAGTCTGGACCAACATGGTCAACCAACCGACCCTGTGAACGGTTGTGTCATCCCTAGAGTAACGCCATCAGTGTGGCTAAAACTAAGGATAGACCTACTGATAAAAGGATAAAACTGTCCTCCCGGCATTAAGAATAAATAAATTCCTTTACCAGCCAATATTGATTATGTTTATAGAAGCGGATTTCATTGTAATTATGACTTCTATAAATATATAGATAAGGGGAATATGAAAATGAATAATTATGAGATCCATATCTTACCAATATTAGGAGATCATCTTGTATTTACATCCCTTACTGAGGCAGTGAAGACAAGAAATAAAATGTGATTGAAATGTATGAGCCTCGGAAGTACAGACAGTTTATTCAGATGATGATGGATGTTGCATTAATCCTGTATGTCTTCTGTTTAAGGCCTTCTGTGCCTGTGCAGTTCCAGTATTTCCTGCCGGCGTACTCCTCGTCATACCCTCTGACACACACCTACACCCCCATCAGCAGCTCTGTATCTACCATCCGTCAGTATCCCGGTAAGCACCACTAACTAACCAATGTTGTTTTACACAGATAATTACTGTAGGGACTGTGAATAGTGGACGTACCCTTTTATTATTTGACTTGACGTATAAAAGTTTGGACTGTGACAAATTGTTAAATATGTTGAACTTTGTACTTTAAATGTGAAACTAGAGGATTAAACGTGTAACTTGATAGCACCAAGACCTCATTTGAACTTTATTTTCTCTCTCATTAAGTTACTCCTCAAGCTCCGAGTTCAGCACTGCCCACCCAAGCTGGAGTAGGCGTGGCAACCACTGTCCATCTAAACCACATGCAGCTGATGGCAGTGGATCGGATCGGCCTCCCATCTGCACAAATCAGCACCCAAGGGATCCAGCCGGCACCAATCACTGCGCAGGGCATTCAGCCCACACCGATAGGAGTGCAGGGCCTGCACACGTCTGCACCAATCACCACACAAGGACTACAGCAGGCACCGATAGTCACTCAGCAGCAGCAACAAGCGCAGTCTGATGCAAAATCTGGTAATTACTAAATCTGTACCGCCTCAGTAAAAACCACATGGTGTTTGAGTCGTGGGCTGCTTGTAATGCATGTTTTCTTTTATTCAGGGGTTGTTTTGGCTGATGGCTTTGTAGCCAGCCCCATCAGCAGCACCACCCAGCCAGTAGCCACCATGGTGCAGGCCCATCCCCAGGCAGGAGTAGGAGGAGCTCCAACCCTGGTCTCCTCCCCTAGACCCAGCATCCTCCGTAAGAAGCCCGCTAATGAAGGGTGAGTATGGCACCAGCACGTGAAACAGCGGGCCTCGTGCAAGAATATTTTCGCATTCATCTCCTAAACCTCTTACCTTTTTCTGTATGGTTTGCTTGTACGAGTGCTCCAAGTCGGATTCTCTTAACTGCACAAACAGGTCTAAAATTATGTTTGAGTAGGTGCGCGTCTGTGAGATTCCATCATTAGCGTAATAGTAATAAAGAAGGAATCATTTGATGAGGTGAGATTGTAAGAGAAACGTCTTTCCAAAGCAAAAGCAGTCCATGACTTAGATGAGAGGCGAACAAGAGGACAGTCATGGAGATAGACTACTACAGTAGGGGATGTCTCAGGAAATAGACAAGCCATCATAATTTACGTTTATGTTCTATCTAAGAACAAATCTGTTTGTACTTGCTTTGAGGTCAGCTGTCTTTTTGTGGAGCTTATGCAGCATTTTAAAGTTATTTTTAAAGTTTTAAACCAAACACACTGTGCAATAATGCATTACTTGACTTTTTAAACTCGACTTTTCAGTGGCACTTTATAGCAGGTTGACTGTCAGCATTAGATTTTGGTTTGACAGAAACTTGTAAAGCTCCACTAGAATGACTTCATGTTTACTTTTCCCAAACCAATCCTGCCTGTCTTTGGGTTTCAGTTGTGTTCGCAAGAACCTGATTCCCGCCCAGCCCACTGAACTCGGTAGTGGCAGAATTGAGAGTGGCGTGAGAGGAGCGGGATCTCCCCGACCTGCAGGGTGAGCCTCTGTCACACTGATCACATCACTTACATCCACGTCCTGTCATTGTAAGTTATGCTATGAGTCTGTAACCTGACACTTTGTATTCCTCTCTCAGTGTGAAGCCCAAAGCTGAGCTGCACATGACGGTGGCCCCTCCTGTCATGGCTACAGTAGAAGCACTGCCCTCTCAGGGAGGAGAGCAGCAGGCCGTGTCCTCAAACGCCCAGCACCTCGGCCAAGCCATCCCCACCATGCTCGCCACGCCGGGGCCTGTGCCTCCCTCCCAGGCCTCCACGGTCCTCTCGGCCCTGCCAGCAGCCATGGCTGTAACTCCCCCCGTCCCTGCTTCAATGGCCAACACTGTGGCCTCCCCCACTCAGCCAGCAGCCAGTAGCACTGCAGCCTGTGCTGCCAGCTCTGCCTGCCCAGATTTGAAAATTAAGCAGGAGGTGGAGACCATGGACACCTCCCATCCAGGTGAGGAGCATGTCAGCCATCAGTGAAATAGATTTAAAATTCTAGGAAACTGATGAATGTAAGGAAGTTGAAATACACACAAAAGAGAACAATGTGTTTTAACTCTTCCCCTCAGATCCCAATGCGAACTTGTCATCAGCCCCAGCCCTCAGCACCCAGGCCTCCACCCTGAACACTCCTGCCACTGGAGATCTGATCCCAGGGGCCTCCCCGAGGAAGAAGCCCCGCAAGCAGCAGCATGTTATTTCTACAGAGGAGAGCGAGATGGTGGAGACCAACAGCACGGATGAGGAGAAGGCCCCAGGCAGGCCCATCACTGGCAGGGCTGAGAGGCGCGAATCTCCACCAAGAGAATATGTTGGTATGTAATGTAATGCCATCCGTCTGTGATGATGATGATGTTTGTTATCGGCACTATCACTTGTTCAACATTTGCTTTTGTTTTCCAGATGAGGAAGGAGTGCGTTATGTACCAGTCAGGCCTCGACCACCTGTCACTCTTCTGCGGCACTACCGGAACCCCTGGAAAGCTGCCTACCACCACTTCCAGAGGTACAGCGACATCCGGGTCAAAGGTCAGTCGCTGCCTGCTCACAGGCAGAAATGTACCTATATTTTACACAGCTAATGAGGATAAACGATGGTGGTGTTTTCTAACAACAATCCTTTTGCTGTTCTCTCAGAGGAGAAGAAGGGCAGCTTACAGGATATGGCCAACCAGAGAGGCGTGGCATGCAGAGCACAAGGCTGGAAAATCCACCTGTGTGCTGCACAGCTCAGGCAGTTGGTGAGTGCTGCAAAAATATAACTGTAGTACTGTTGATCTTTCAGTGATGTAGATAAAGGCCGGTTTGCGGCTGCAAAGACAGACAGGTTACATATTAGCCCAATTCATTCTGCTTTGTCCTTCTGTTGGAGAGAAATTCACATTGAACTCCTTGCAAAAATACGACTACAGTAATGTAAGATGCATATTGGATTAAATTCAAATATCCTAACAACATGACCACATTTACAGACCACAACAAGGTGACAGCTGACAACTTTTGTAGCTGATTGAGCACTATATTATTTTTGTGCGCTATCTCTTTCTTTTTTTTTTTTTAAATGGACTTCTGTAAACATGGTATGTCTGTTACTTGATCTGTAGTCGAGTTTGGAGCATGATGTGTACAGCCGCCTCTCCACCCTTCAAGAGGGCCTGATTCCTAAGAAGAGAGCGGGAGCCGACGACGACCTTCACCGAATCAACGAGCTTATACAGGTAAGGTTGTTGCTGTAGACAGAGACCTTAAAATAAAACATACATTTCTCTGCTCAGGTATTTGTAGCCATTGCTTATCAAAGTTGTCTATAGAAATTAAACTGAAAGCAAGTTTTTTTTAGTTTTTTTTTAACTAACATGGTTCATACAGAGTCTTTTAAAAGTTTGGAAAATGCTTAATTTTAACCTTTATGTTTTTAAGGTTAGGAATACGCTTGAATTTGAATATACTCCTTGAAAAATGCTTGATTTTCAACATAATCTGGTGTTTCATCATCTACACAATCAGTCATGAAAACCAAAAACCTTTTAATATTTGAAATGAAACCATCCCGTTTCCTGGCATTTATAGTAACAATTTAGATGTGATGATAAAGGCTTTGAGAGAGGAAAATGTTTGGAACAGTGGAGGAGCATGATGTTGGCTTTATTTTACAACTGGCAAAGTTTTACTGTAAGTTATTTTGTCAAACTCATTTTTGTGGCATTGATGAGACTTAGGAGGCCTGCTGTCACATTGCAAAACGCTGCTCCCAAATTATTGTCTTTACCAACAAATTCTGCTTTCAGCAGCTGAATCATTTGTGTGTTTGTCCTCAGGGTAACATGCAGCGCTGTAAGCTGGTGATGGACCAGGTGACGGAGGCCAGGGACACCATGATGAAAGTGCTTGACCACAAGGAGAAAGTGCTGAAGCTGCTCAACAAGAATGGAGCCGTCAAGAAGT
The DNA here is from genome assembly GCA_005408345.1 of Macquaria australasica. Classification (NCBI taxonomy): domain Eukaryota; kingdom Metazoa; phylum Chordata; class Actinopteri; order Centrarchiformes; family Percichthyidae; genus Macquaria; species Macquaria australasica. The sequence continues at coordinate 112,499 of SEMN01000274.1, forward strand.
CCTCCAAACTGAAGCGCAAAGAGCGGGCATAAAGCGGTTGCGGCCTTCTCGCTCTGCCGACAACCACCACCGCCGTCCCCCTCTCTGAAGGGGGGGGGGTGAAGGAGCCACTCAGAATTTGGTGCTATGATTTGCTGCACACAATCACACGCACCCCTCCCTATCTGCCTGAGAGCGGACACAGAAGTGACAAGAGGGCGTGGAGAAGCAGAAAAGCCCATCAGGAATAGGTTCTCATTCAAGACCCAATGCACATATTGAGTGTGGAGCATTGTAGGTTGCATTAGAGTGGCCAGCTGGCAACCCTGTCACTGCCCCCCCCCCCCTTTTTTTTTTTTCTTTTTTCTTTTTTTGGTTAATTTTTGAAGAGACCATTTGTACCAACTTAATTTCAGCCACTTGTTTTAAGACAATGTTTGAACTGGCGCATTGTGTATCTTTGATATTTGGCACTAAAAGCAGGTGCAGTAAATCCATGTAAGTGATGAAAGTTATTGAATGGGGCAAATCAAAATCATTTAAAAGGAGTCCTTAGTAAGCTGTGTGTATACAGACTAATCTCAATCGTGCTCTTCTCATGAATCTGTGCCTTCATTTTGTCTGTGTACATGAATTGGACAGGAGTGTGAAAGCTGCTCCACATGCTGTCGAAATATTCTTAAAATATCATTCAAAGAAAAGTGTCAGTTTCACTGCTTCCCCCTTTTTCTCCGAACGTCCTGCGCCTGGATTTTTTTAACTTCCAATTTCTTTGTCTAGTATGGGTAAATGGTTGTTATCAGCCACAAGTTTAGATGTAATCTAAAAGATAATAAAATAAAAAAATACAAAGAGAACCTAAATGTGACAAATTGAATTTATTTAATATACAAAAAAATGCTCTTAAGGGATTAATAGTGTCCTGAGATGGTGATCTGGAAGTGAGGACGTACTGCATATGCATAATGCCAACAATTTTACATTTAAACTGCAATGAATCATCTACTTAATCCAAAGTAAATGTGTGTCATGGTGGTAAAACAATATTTTCATTTGGTTTCAGGAAGTAGAGCGCTTGAATAAGAGAGCGAGTGAGTATCCTCGCGTGGTTGTACCGGTGGACTGAATTCATGTAAATCACTGTAAATGTGCTTTTGGTTTTCCATTGACCCGGTTCTTTTCAATTTTTTTGTATGCGATGAAACATTTTGTGCTGTGTGATGTGTGCCGCTTCGTTTTGCAGAGTGTGACAATAATGACATTATGAGATGAAGTGAGGCCCGAAACATCCAGCTATTGTACATTGTTTTTGTCTGTGTAATTATAGTAAAGATACTTAAACAATTTGTCTACTGTGGAGTTTGTATGTTGCTATGTTTGTGTGTTTTCCTTTAACACTTGTGTCAAAAAATGGTTGAAAGGTTTTTTTTTTACTTTCACTTTAATTTCTCATTTGAAAATGTTTTTTTTGTTTTATTTGTGTTTGTGTTTATTGGTTTTCAGTTTTACAGATAAGTTCAGTGCAAAACACAGGGTTTGTACAAAGTCTTGAAAGTTTGGAAAATGCTTAATTTTAACCATTATGTTTTCAAGATTAGGAATATGCTTGAATTTGAATATGCTCCTTGAAAAATGCTTGATTCTTTTAATATTTTGACATGAAATGATCCCGTCATATTTGTTTGTCTCCTGACATTTATAGTAACAATTTAGTCACAATTTAGTTAGTATGTGATGATAAATGCTTCGAAATTCTGGAAATGTTTGGTTTAGTTACCTTGAAAGTGCTTGAATTTTTTACTCTTAAAAAGCTGTACGAACTCTGAAATAACATTTTTGTGTTTTCCAAACAAAAGAGCGAAAAGGACAAAAAATGAATAAATGATTGACGGAGAATTAAAACAAACAAAAAAACCACGAAACATTAAAAAATAATGACAATGACTGTAGGTCTGTGAGGTACATATGAGGAGATTTAAAGCTTGGCAGAACCACAAAGTATAAACCTGAGTTTCTCTAGTTTTAAGTGCTGTATGATCTCAGAAAATATGTTTTTAAACAGACCACACCTGAGGGCAGATGGTGAGATTACAAGATTATTGCTCTACAGTATTATCATTGATCCTCTTAAGGAGCATGCTCAGACATTTATCTTCGCATGTGATTATATTTCATTGTCGTTAAGTGAGAGACCTACACTATAACCCGACAGATGATGCCTGTTGTACAACCCTGTTTTTATCCTGACATAGATTCATTTGACGGTATGTTAAACCAGTCTGCACTCTTTGCCTGAAGCATTTTCAAGGTTCCACTTCTGGAAGTCTGTGTATCTTAATGGCTCAGTCTGACTATGCAGCTAGTATGGATGGTATGTTTTATTTAGTAAGATCACATTCTCATGTCTCCAGAGTGAGCCCCAGTCATTCCTCTTTATTATCTGCTGTTTACAACATAATTGCAGTATTACAGCACACATTGCGTTGGCAGTACTTGACCTGTGACGACTGTTTACGGATCAGGAAAAGTGACTTACTGGCATTTGGGTTTCTGACACCAGCTGACTGATTCTGTTGCTAAAGAATATGGGTTTTGTCTGCTGTTTTTCATATTCAAGAAGAAAATTAGCAAAGAAAAGGATTTTTTAAAAACTTTTCCATGTCTAGTAAAAAATGAATTTTTCAACTACTTCAGTTAGGAAGGACTAGAAAATGAAAATACAATCACTTGAAATCCTGAAGTTGACTCAAAAGTTTGGATAATGTTAATTTTGTTTGTCATATTTTTAATAGGCAGAAATATTGTGTTTGTATAGTTTACTGTAGCCTTGCCTCTACTTGTCAACCATTGTGAAGCCAAGCATGAGTTTTCAGTAGCCAGACATCTGTTCATTTAAAGGGAAAGAACCTGTATCATCACTTTTCAAATGATCCGTATATAATCATGTAAGACTCGCATCAGATATTTAACAGCAAACTTCAGTTATTGTGATGAAGACAAATGAAATCAATGCTCTGTGATGATATTAAGTGTATGCCTCGAGTCTGGCGGTTGGTGACACAGGGTGGCTCTACATTTGCAGGAGCAAAGTCAAAGGGCCATAAAGGGGTGATTGCTGGGAACACTCCCTACTTCCTGCTCCGCAGTCAGTCAAGGAAAAGTTCCCTCAGCAGCAGCAGGGGCTTCCACCAAGGAAACAAGTATTTTCAGGTAAGAGCTGACACCATGATACACACATTACAGTGTCTTCAAATCTGTGATTACTCTCAGTATCTTATTGTTTCCAAAGAGGTAACTTAATTACATTTTTTGTATTTTTTCATTAGGACTTTTCCATTGTGATCTTATGAGATTCCATATAAAATCATTAATTGAAGTTTCTTGAAAGTGTGATATGCTAAGATGAAGGGTTTCTGCGGTGTACTGAGTAGACATAACTGACAGAAATATTGGTTTGGTAGCAGGTATTTGTTAATTAGAGTCACTGTAACTGCTGAATCTGAAATAAGATAATTTTTTATTTCATTGTCTTTACAGGCTTAATCCACATTTCTACTATGCTACATTTGAGTAAGGTAAGAATCTATCTCTGTAATATAATGGTATACACATAATTCTAAAATTCATGATGCTCAGATAGTGCAAGAACTGTTTTTTGGGCACTGTATTTCTTATCACAACTTCTGTTTTGCCCAACTAGGGGGATTTTGTGTGGGTGGACTCTGGTGCGGTGCCGATCGGGGCGGAGGTCAAGGTGACAGACACTGGACAGCTTCAGCTGATCGATGATGAAGGAAAGGTACAAAACTCCTGCAAGAGTCACCTTTTTCAGCTCTAGGAAAATAAGTCTAAGTCTTCTGTAATGTCAACTCTTTCATAACACACGTAACAGGAGCACAAGATCAACAAGAAGACGGAGGGCACCATCCGGCCCATGCACCCCACCTCTGTGAAGGGCGTGGATGACATGATAAGGCTCGGTGATCTCAATGAGGCAGGGCTCCTCAGGAACCTCCTGGTGCGACACAAAGAAGGCATCATCTATGTAGGTTTCTATTCCCTGGATTTACTCGGAGCCAGCTAGTTTTATGATGTCCATAACCTGCTGTTTAAATCCTCCCTCGCTGTTAATGTCTTTCTATCTTAGACTTTGCCCTGTAGTTTATCACAGTGCTGTTTGTCTCCATAGAGACAAATGAGCCTCTGTTGAAAAAGAACGTACCAATGTTTCTATGTCACTGCATCAAAGCTCAACAGTGTGTCTTTAATTATGAATCAGGCCATTTTGTTGTATAAAAATACTACCGCTAAATGCTGGGGGCAGATATTCCCTCGTTTTAAACCACAACATTTCATGATTATAAACCATCCATGAGATTTTCAAATCCATTTAATCATATTAAATGCATCTCACGCTTTGCAGCCATGACCAAACGGGGTCATAGGGGTCACTGGCTTGATGATGTGCTTACACCAAAATAACTTGTTTATGCACACACACACACACACACACACACACACACACACACACACACACACACACACATGTCAACTGTGCTACTGTGTGATAGCTAACATCCCTCTCTGTTTTAAGACATACACAGGCTCCATTCTGGTTGCAGTCAACCCTTACCAGCTGCTGCCCATCTACACCACTGAGCATGTGCACATGTACACAGATAGACGGCTGGGTGAACTGCCGCCGCACGTCTTCGCCATCGCAGACACCTGCTTTTTCAACATGCGCCGCAACCGACAGAACCAGTGCTGTGTCATCAGGTCTGCTTTTGTCTACTTACAGGAGACTGAGGCTGATCCCAGAGTGTTATTTAGACTGTGTCAAATGATTGATTGATTGATTGATTGGGGAAACTCAGTCATAGTTACATAACTAAAGACAACATTATTATGCTGACACGATTAGTCGATTGACAGAAAATGAATCTACTAAAATACAATTTTGATAACCAATTATTTGTATAAATCACTTTTTTTAAAGTAAAAAGGACAAAACTTCTCTGGTTACAGCTTCTCAAATGTATATATGCTGGTTTTCTTAGTCTTATTTGTGTTTCGGACAAAACAAGACATTTGAACATGTCAGCTTGGGCTTAGGGAAATAATGATAACAAGGACAGAATTATCAATTAACACATTCATATTCAACTGGTGGAAGTGTTTCAATGATAGAGACAAACTCTGAGAAACTTATTAGTGTGCCAAGTCCAAGAGTTTTCTCTTCTTTCTTATTCCATTGTGAGGTGCAAAGAAAACTAATTCTTGATTAGCACTGCAAGACTTATAAAAAAGCATGAATTTATTTTTCCCTTAATTTAAAACCAATTTGAAGTTGTTGAGGGTTCTTTGTAAATGATCAGAACTGTGCTACAGTGTATTAAGTGCATGCTCCATTGTGTCTGCAAATAAAATAGTATCATCTGCATACAAATGGGATCAACAATTATTTCCGTACAGGCCCAGGTTATTATTATAGATTGTGAAAAGAACAGGATCTAAAACTTATCCTTGTGGAACCCCTTAATGTTAATGTTGAGAAGTTTAGGTTGCACATCATCAGCCACAACATATTAAGATCTGTTATGTAAGTAATTTCTGAACCAGCCAAGGATAGTGTTGTCAAAACCAATATCTGTAAGGCCCTTCAATGACATATTTTGATCGACCACACCAAAGGCCTATCAATAAGCAGAGCAGCACAATGTTGATTTGTCCAGGTCTGAAACCAGAACAGAGGTTTAGGTGAGAAACAGTCAAAAACCTTTGCAAAACAGGAAAGAGTTTAAATAATAAAGGAACATGTATTTTTTCATGCAACATGAAGGACATGAAAAATGCTTTTTCTCTATACATGCTTAATTGGTACTTGTTGTTTTCCCCATCAGTGGAGAGTCAGGAGCAGGGAAAACTGAGAGCACCAAGCTCATGCTGCAATTCCTGGCTGCAGTGAGCGGCCAGCACTCCTGGATCGAGCAGCAGATTCTTGAAGCAAACCCCATCTTGGAGGGTATGAGCAAAACACCAACATAAAGTTATAAGAAAATCTTCATAATCAGCTGAATCCCCTTTCTCACTCGATCTGCTTTGATAAAATATAAATTTTCTTCTCAGCCTTTGGTAATGCCAAAACCATTCGAAATGATAACTCCAGTCGTTTTGGGAAGTACATTGACATCAACTTCACCAAGGGTGGGGCCATTGAAGGAGCCCGCGTTGAGCAGTACCTGCTGGAGAAGTCCAGAGTTTGTCGTCAGGTGAGAAGATTGGTTGGCTGAATATTTGCAAGAGTAGTAACATGGTGCAAGTCGAATTTTCTTGTGGTAAAGAACATGTGCTTTCATGTGCAGGCGCCTGAGGAAAGAAACTACCACATCTTTTACTACATGCTGATGGGCATGCCAGCTGAGCAGAAAAAGATTCTTTCCCTTGGAAACGCTGCTGAGTACAACTATCTGACCATGGTACTGAAATAGTTCGGCAAACTGTGAACTTTGAATGAAGCACTATCTTTATTGATGGATTTAGATAACTGCATAGAGTGTGAATCACAGATAACCAGATAAGAATTCACATTTAGCTTTAAACCATGTGATCTTATCGCCAGGGTAACTGCACCAGCTGTGAAGGACGTGATGATGTGAAGGAATACGCCCACTTCCGTTCAGCTCTGAAGATCCTCATGTTCACAGAGAATGACTCTTGGGAAATCTCCAAACTGCTCGCTGCTATCCTTCACCTGGGCAATGTGGACTTTGAGAGTAAGCACAGCACCATACAATGGGATACATGTACTGTAGATACTATTCTCAAATGTATAAAATAATTGCATTTTTTTGAGCTATTGAACATGTTTTTCTTGCATAATTCCAGGCACCATAGTAAATAACCTAGAGGGCTGTGACATCAACAGATCATCCCATTTCAACATGGCCAGCCAACTTTTGGAGGTGTGTGTAGTTTTGTTTTTACAAATGCAAATAAATAGAGGCTGAGATTCCTTGAGATACCTTGTCTGACTGTGTTTGTCCCATTACCTCAGGTGGCTCCCACAGCACTGGAGAAGAGTCTGACTCAGCGCTCCTTCATGACAGCCAGAGAGAGTGTGACCAAACGTCTGACCTCTGCCCAGGCTGTGGACAGCAGGGACGCCTTTGTCAAAGTAACATCAGTCACACTTGATCTGAGTTTTTTCGAAGGCAAACATTTATTTCAGAGATAAATGCAGCTCATTTTAGCCCTGTGAGGATGTAACGCTCATATACTCCAGAAAACAAAATCATTGGATGGATGAAAAATGGAGAAACTTTTTAATTCCTTACCACCAATGAGGCAAACACAATTAAACCTGATGTATTGTAGCTGCTTTAGCTTGTCAGGCTGAGCTGCTCTACAGCTTTAATATTATTTTAAACTCTTCAGGCCTCTGAAATTCTTTCAAATGAAACAACCTGAGAGTCCACACCTGCAATGTGGTGCAGAGACACTGATTTGTTTTAAGGGGTCATACACTAAAAAGGTTGTGGAACCACAGGGCTAGCTGTTCTTTGTTCAGGCTCATCTTCCATCATTCGACAACTCATCAGCTTAAGCAAATTTCCTCAGTTTTTCTCAGCAGTGCTTTGAGCTTAATATTAATGTTAGCAGCTTACTAGTGTGTTAACTTCATCATTATAGTAACATTTTGTATTGAATCACGTTAACTAGCATGCTAACTTATGTAAGGATACATGCTAATGTTAGTATGTGGTGTGATGCTTGGTAATATACAATATGTTAACTTCAGCAGTGTAGTAACGTTTAGCATTTTATCATGTTAACATGCTAAAGATACATGCTAATGTTAACATGTTGTCATGATATGTTAGCATTAAGCTCAAAGTATAGCATGACACTGGCTAACAGACATGCATCCTGTTTCTGACATTGAAATAAACTGAAGCGAAATTTTGACCAGCTGTTAGCACTTGATGAAAAGTCCGTTTTTTATATACCTTTTATTTACCCTGAGGTTGGAAACCTCTTTTTCTAAGGGAGATCTGGCCAAGACAGCAGCTTAAAAAGTTGCGGACAAAGCAATACAAAATCAATTACTAAAAACATATAACAATACTAAAGTAAGATTAAAAATAGGCTAAGAGCAGAGGCAGTTTACCATAGCTTGGAAGTAATGTGTCAAAGCGTATGACATGTGGATCTTTTGTGTTGTTTTGTTCACACAGTGTGTGGTGCTATGTATAATTAGTAAGCTATTCTCTGTATTATTTGTCCAGGCTATTTATGGAAGACTTTTCCTTTGGGTTGTGGACAAAATCAACGCTGCCATTTACAAGCCACCTGAGGATTCCAAAGAGGTCCGACAGTCGATAGGCTTGCTTGACATCTTTGGCTTTGAGAACTTCAGCAAAAACAGGTTGGCGTTCACAACAGCTCTCATGGCATTAGAGCTTTGCTGATGTTTTATACATAGAGCACATTGTTAAGTTGACTAAAATCTGTTCGTCTTTCCTCTTCTGCTGTTGGTTTTCTGGAACCGTTGCAGCTTTGAGCAGCTGTGCATCAACTTTGCCAATGAGCAGTTGCAGCAGTTCTTCGTCAAGCATGTTTTCAAGCTGGAGCAGGAGGAGTATTCCCGCGAAAACATTGTTTGGAAGCACATTGACTACAAAGACAACCAGCACACCCTGGACGTATTGGCCAACAAACCTCTGAACATGCTGGCGCTTATTGATGAGGAGAGCAACTTCCCCAAGGTCTATATCCTCCTTGTACCTCATAAAATTCTGTTGTAACAAAGCAAAGCAGGTCTCAACTCTCTTCTTTTGTTGATTTTCAGGGCACAGATACCACCATGCTCCAAAAGATGAATAAGGTCCATGAGAAAGGGGACATCTATATTCCCCCCAAGAACAACTATGAGACACAGTTTGGAATCAAACATTTTGCTGGAGACGTCTTCTATGATTCACAAGGTACTTTTAAAAGCAACAAACCATTCTTGTGCAAGTCCTCTGTGATGTTCTTATTGTGTCTGTTTTCTTTTGAGGTTTCCTTGAGAAAAACCGTGACGCACTGAGCTCAGATCTGATCCAGCTGGTGGAGACCTCCACCAATAAACTCCTCAAACAGGCATTTCATAATGAGCTGTCCTCCAGTACGATGAAGACCAGCGTCAACCCCAGGATGATCATCACCTCAGCCACCAACAGCCTCCGGGTCAGTGCAGTCTTTAGCTTCAGCATTAGACACAGCTATAATCAGTTGGAAAAAAATACCAGTATTGGATGTAATTATTTACACTATGTGACAATTGTTTGTGTCCGACAGCAAGCGACTGATGGCAAGAAGCGTGTGCCAACTCTCACTGGCCAGTTCCGTCAGTCTCTGGATTCCCTGATGAAAACACTGACCGTGTGCCAACCCTTTTTCATACGCTGCATTAAACCCAATGACTTCAAGAAGCCCATGGTGAGGAAAGAAACTGCATTCAACCACCTAGAATAAAATTTAGTTACATTTGTACCAAAAATGAAAGACCATTTGGTGTAAGTAAATCAGATTACATCCCTCTGTGTCTCAGCTGTTTGACAGGGAGCTGGGCATGCGTCAGCTCCGCTACTCTGGTATGATGGAGACCATCAGGATCCGGAAAGCTGGATATACTGTACGCTACACATTCGAGGAGTTTCTGGGTCGCTACCGTGTCCTTCTGAAAACTTCCCTCTGTGATCCCAAAAGAGTAAGTTGGACGTTTTAACGTGATCGTTTTGATAATGACATCCTCACACCCTTTCTCATCTTCTCTTTCTGTGTTTGTATGACGATTCTTTTGCTCTAACAGGAAAGTAAAGAGAAATGCTGTGAAAGCATTTGTGAAACTGTGCTTACTGGAGAGGGCGACTGGAAGACTGGCAAGACAAAGATATTCCTCAAGGTGCTGCCTTACATTTTTATGCACAGTCTGTTGTCACTGATGATATGTGTGGAAGATACAATAGGCAAAATAATTTGCTGAATACCTAATCATGAAATCTAACCACTGCTGAATACCTAATGTTGAAATCTTTATGCCAATAATACTAATATGGTGATCATGGTCAACATTATACCTGCTAAACAACAGCATGTTAGCATGTTGATGTTAGCCTTTAGCTCAAAGCACCACTGTGCTTAAATACAGCCTCACAGAGCCTCTAGCATGGCTGTAGACTCTTGTATGAATATTGGACACCTGAATTTACTATGAAATTAAACAACTAAAATCAACTTTTTCAAAGAGCACCACATACCTACTGTATATTTCAGAGGGAAATTCAAACTATATAATTTGGTTGATCGGTTAATTTTCCCAATTCGGTATTCAGGTGCTTATAATATATAAATTGGATGTGAATATTTCCACCAAAAAAACAAACAAACAAAATAACTTGCTACTGTTTTCTCTCAGGACTTCCATGACACCATGCTCGAGCTGGAGCGAATGAAAGAACTAAATGAGAAAGCACTTCTGATCCAGAAAGTCCTGAGAGGCTACAAATACAGGTATGAGACAAATTTTGCTTGTTCTTTTTTTTTTTTTTTTTGCTCATTTGACTTGCAACTTCATGTCTGTATGGTTCATGCCCTCTAAAGGAGACAATTCCTGAGGAAAAAGGCAGGCGCTCTTGTCATTCAGAAACACTGGAGAGGACACAAAGGCAGAAAGCTGTACAAAGTGGTGAGTCACTTTTTAATATATCAGAATTTACCAGAGTGAGAATACATGCCTGGCTTGCATTAAACCTTCAATTATGTTCTGATTCTAGGTCCAGCTGGGTTTTGCGAGACTACAGGCACAGGTTCGCTCTCGCCAACTCCACCTCCAGTATAAGAAGAAGCGGCAGGCAGCCATCGTGCTGCAGGCCAGAGCCAGAGGATACCTGGCCAGGAAGGACTGGAAGCGCAAGAGAGCCGCTGTGATCCTCCTGCAGGCACACACCAGGGGTGTGCTGGCAAGAAAAGCTCTCAAAAAGATGGAAAGAGATGTAAGTTCAACTTAAAGAACTATTAAGAACCCTTTCTAGGTGACAATTGTCACTGCTGGTTTTATCTGGTAGAGTAGTGGTTGCCAACCTTTCTTGTCTAACTACCCCCACATCCCTATCAGAAGTACCGCTTCATCGACACCACCCGTCATGTTCCAAATGTCCATTACTTTAGCAAACTATTTATTACTTTTAGCTAACAATTTCAGCTGCTTTTCCATTCATTTCAACTTATTATTTCAACTGTTTAACTATTACTTTTAGATAATTATTTCAACCGTTGATCAGTTACTTTTAGCTAAATATTTTAACTGTTTATGCATTACTTTTAGCTAACTATTTAAACCTTGTATCCATAACTTTTAGCTTATTATTTCAACTGTTTACTTTTAGCCAACCATTTCAACCATTTATCAGTTACTATTTGCTATGCTAGCTTGGTAACTCGTTTTAATGCACTCTCAGTGGCACCACGTGGTGTTACAACTGACTCAGGTTGGTGGGAGTTGTGTACTGTGAAATTAGCTTATTGTAACTGGAGGAATATTACTGGTTATTGTGACGATACATTTACAAAATGTCAGTATCACACCAATTTGAAATTATATTTGGATGGTTATTTTCCTCATAAACACAAATATGTGGGTATATTTTTTAATCAAATCATAATTTCTATTTTTTCATATTATTTGAGCTACTCCACAATCATTTCACATATCTCTGTGGTTAGGAATCACTCTGGTAGAGGATGGTGTGTCAGAAGCCCCTGCTTCAGTAACTACTACCAAGGTGTCTATGAGCAAGGCACTGAACCCCAAACTACTCTAATGCTACCTCCAAGCCACTGCTGTGAATAATGACAAATTTGTTATTTGTGTTGCAGGTTAATTAGGTATTGAAAGATATTTGCAGGAAGTTGTGGTTCAAGATGATGCTTTTTTCCTGATCTTCTTTTGTGTTGTGTTATTTCAGATGAAACTCTCTGCTAAAGAGAAAGAAGAAGAACAGCGGGCCATTTTGGAGAGACAGAAACACTTGGAGGAAGTGCTGAGACAGAAGAAAGAGATGGAGGCCAAAGCTCAGTCCGAATCCATCACAGACCAGGAGATGGTGGACAGCATCTTTGACTTCCTGCCCATTGTGGTTGGAGGGCAGGAGGGACAAGCACCTGTGGGATTTGAGGTTCGGCATCCAAAGGTTTTGCACATTTTGTATTCCTTTTAGAGTCAGTCACTGCATGTCTGTATCTGTTTTCAGAAATTTGAGGGGAGAAGGACAATTACAGAGGAAATAGACATCGACGACCTCCCCATGGAGGAAGATCTTCCCAAAGAAGACTACGATGACCTGGATGAGTACTCCTTCTCCAAATTTGCCTCCATGTACTTCCAGGGTGCGGCCACCCCCACCCACATCCGCCAGAGGCTTCGGCAGCCCCTGCTTTACCATGAAGATGAAGGAGATGTCCTGGTGCTTCTCTTAGACCACTTTAATTCATCACTCCAGTTGTTCTTACATGAGGAATATCTTTGTTTATTTCATTAACTTACCATGGTGTTTCTGTTATGTTATCAACAGGCTTCGCTGACAGTGTGGTGGATCATCCTGAGGTTCATGGGAGACCTTCCTGAGCCGAAGAAGCAGGTCCAGGTCCAGGGAACCTCCAAGCAGGAACGCTTTCTGCCGCAGGATGTGCTCTCCAGAAAAGACAGACGTCTCAGCCACATGGTTGGCCTGGATCAGGTAAATATCCTCACAAAGCAAGGACTTCATGAATTTTGAATATTGCTTAATTTTGTAGATAACATGAATTTATCATAGATTTTGAAATATCATTTCTGACTGTTTTAGAGGGTACTAAGGAATAAGAAAGAAAGAAAGCCTTCCACGGTACCCGAGGAGCCAACAGAAAACAGAAAGGGCTCCATTTTCACAGACATTCTGACAAGAAACAGGAAGGCTTCTGCTGTGCCCAGTGAGACAACTCAAAACCCAAAGGTATACACTGTGCCAGAAGGGAGCCCTCGAACAAGGAAGGGATCCACATTCACTGACCTACTGTCCAGAAACAGAAAAGCATCCAGTGTTCAAGAAAATGGAATCCCAAAATCCACTTCAAGCCTCAGGAAACCCTCGATCATCATGGAGGAGGTGAGGCGTAAGCCTAAAAAATATCTTGACTTTGTGTTGCTGTGAAGTAAAAAAATTACAATAAAATAAAATGTTTTTTCTTACAGTCAGAGGATCAGACTGAGGTGTCCAAGCCTCCCACCCTGCAGACTGTGAAGGAGGACAGTGAAGTAATGATTGGAGAAGGACCCACCCTGGACCGGCCGCTGACATCTCTCGAAAAACTCCACATCATTGTGGGATATGCGATTGTCAGACGTGACCTTAGGTAACAGAAGCTCGATTTAAAAATCACATACATCCAAGTATCTTTTATTAAATTCTCTACTAATGCAATATTTGTCTGTTGTCTGTCCAGGGATGAGATTTACTGTCAGATCTGCAAGCAGCTTCAGGATAACAACAGTCGCAACAGCTACTTCCGTGGTTGGATCCTGCTGTCCCTCTGTCTGGGCATTTTCCCTCCAAGTGAGCGCTTTATGAGGGTAAGTACAACAGTTGTATTGGCCGCTGTAGTCTCATAAAACAGTGAGCTGCATGCTGTTTTTCTCATCTCTTCTTATCTCTTGTCTTGGCAGTACCTGCAAAGTTTCATCCGCTTCGCTCCAGGAGGCTACGCTTCCTACTGTGCTGAGAGGCTGCGACGCACGGGAATGAACGGAGTGCGAGGGGAGCCTCCAGCCTGGCTGGAGCTGCAGGTGCTGAGACTGACATAAGATGCTCCTGCTAATATTTAAAACTGATTCATGTGCATTGTCCCTGTAGAGATAAATGAATAATAATAATAAAGTGTTCCCAAATCAGAAAAAAAAAAGCTATTTTCACACTAGGTATCTAGTGGTATCTTGCCAAACAGAGTTTTGGTTTAATATGTCCAGGTTTATCTATTACTTTAGCTATTTCAACTGTTTATTAATTCATTTTAGGTCATTATTTAAACTGTTATGCATTACTTCTAACTAACTATTTCAGATGTTTATCCTCTTAGCTAACTATCTAAACCACTTATCCATTACTTTTAGCTTTTTACTTTTAGCTAACTGTTTGCTCTGCTAGCTTGATAACTAGTTTGAATGCACTCTCAGTCAGAAGGCACCCATTTAAAAAGACACAGCAGCAACATCTCTTTCAAGAAACAGTGTCCTTGTCATCTGGAATAGTCCACAGACCTCACTGTCAACAGTTTTCATAGCAACTTTTTCTTTGGTAGAAAGTAGTTCCAGTGCAAACTGTTGGCGGTGAGGTTTATGGATTATCCAGAGTATAGGGCATTGTGTTGAATTATGTAAATGTATTTTTCTATGCTGTGAACTCCACAAACAAAATTCTGCTGACCTCAGTTGTATTGAGGTGGCAGCTGAAATCTCAAAACCTGATCAGATTAAAACCCAAACTGTCTGCATGGCTCTAGCGGGTAAGTGAGAACATGACCCTTTAACACTTATGAACTTGCATGCACAGTAAGTCTCATTACGGTTTAATCAGCATGGTCATTTGTTTTTCTGTGCTATGATAGGCAACCAAGACAAAAAAGCCCATGATTGTGTCTGTGATGCTGATGGATGGACGCTCCATTAACATGCCTGTTGACTCAGCATCTACCTCCAGGGAGATCTGCCAGCTCGTCTCTACCAAAGTCAAACTCAAAGACACCTTCGGCTTTTCTCTCTACGTCGCCTTGTACGAAAAGGTATGCAGTTACAACCCCTAGGTGTATACAGTATGTTCCTATAGTATAGTAGGAGATGAGTAGATCTGCTATCACAAATTTCTCACATGGATTGTTTGTTCTTTATAACAGTCACATCAAAATTCTTTCTGCTTTTGAAAGGAAAACTTCGATCGTAGCTGAACAACACCCCACAATTAAACATTCTACATGTTGTGAAAATATAAGAAACAATAAAAGAAACATTTTTTAAGTTTTAAAATGTGGATGTTTTTTTTATCTCTTTACCAGAGTCCTCCACAGGTCCAGTTTTGCAAAACCATTCCCACTCCGTACTCGCAACGCTCAGTACAGAGCCAATAAATGAATGGTAAAAATTAAACAATAGCAATGCAGAGATAAGTGCAGACTGCTGAGAATTAAAAAGTGAAAAGTGACCTCCCAGTTGTAAGTGGATAATTATTTAAATCTTCCATTACAGGGCTTTAACAGAAAATTACCCTTCTGAGCTTTTTCTACACACCAGTAAAGTGTTCCAAAATATCCTCAAGAGTGGTCTAATGCCTGTTTTAGTGAGCAGTGCTTGAATTCTGTGACAGACTTGGACTAGAGGTTGGAGTCTAAAAATATACATATTTATTATATCTAGACATCCATAACTTCTAATATTGTCCTGTCCTGTAGGTGTGGGCTCTGGGCAGTGGCCGGGAGCACGTGATGGACGCCATCTCCCTGTGTGAGCAGGAGGTGAAGAGGAGAGGAGGGCAGGAACAGCACGCTCCCTGGCGTCTCTTCTTCCGCAAGGAGGTCTTCACCCCGTGGCATGACTGCAAAGAGGACAAGATCAGCACAGACCTCATCTACAGACAGATCATCCATGGTCTGAAGTTTGGAGAGTACCAGAATGAAAAGGTGGGCTTATATTTGGATTATCTTGCAAAGTTCCTGCCATGTTTTCAGATAGAAATTAGACTTTTTTTCTCCACATTTCACTTTAACAGGAGGATGATTTTGTTCAGCTGGCTGCGAAACATTTATACATCCAGCACGGCTCAGACAGCAGTCCAGAAAATGTGAAAGAAGCTGTTCAGGACTGCATCAACAGCTCTCTGCTGGAGGCCAAGTCAGAGGCCAAATGGACGCAAATGGTCAGCACTGCTCATGCTCAGGTCAGTCACACCACCACGTATCAGAAGGTGCAGCACGAACACAACGGGACAGAAAAAAAGCTCTACAATGGCCTGGAGTAGATTTAATGTTTCTGTCTATTTTTGCTTAAACCACACAAGGGTCCATATTTGAGTTCAAGACAAAAGGCAGATTCAGTGAAGGCAGAGATGGTGGACTACGCCCGAGAGAAGTGGCCCATGTTCTTCTCTAGGTTCTTCGAAGTTGTCAAACAGTCAGGTAAGCATCTGTTAGCAAAGAGTGTTTCTAACCTCTCTGCTGTTATGGGTTAGGAATTGATTATTTTAAATGGAATGTAAGAGGCTGCGAGTGTCATACGTAAAGACACATTTACAGACATATAGTATTTAGTGCCATCAGAGTTACTGTTAAAGACTTGCATCCAAATCTTGCATCAGAAAATGTAGGATTATTTTCCTTCCTCAAATGTTGAATATCAAAAGTTTGCAGAAACGACACAGAAGTGTCTGTAGATTTCATTGATTAGTATTCTTATTACATTTTTGGTGTCACTGCAGAACATAAAACATGTATAAGTTAGACATTTCTACACTTTTCGGGAATATAGAGACAAACACTTTTAATGATCAGCAGTGAAGCTGCCTTTTGAGCAATTAGTTGTTGCAGCTTTCTGTATCTATGTCAGACTGGAATATACAGGGCTATTTATAGATACACTGTACCACTGGGGTTAAGACTCAGAACAAAGTAGCTGATTAAGAGGGAATAAGTGGGCCAGGAACAACATGTCTTCCTGCCTTGGATTTCAGATTTACTGCCGTTTAGCAATTTGTAATAAAGGATGAGCTCTGACTCACTGACACAGCGTGCATTTTCCTAACCAGATCACATTTTTTTGTCAAATTTCTTATGTTACTGTGTGTAATTGCATAGTTGGCAACATGCTGGCAAGATAAAAGTAATTATACAGGCTTCCACAACACTATTCCTCAATATAACATTATCTAACAGAGTTTCCCAGTGAACAATTTACAGCTGTTTATGCTTTATTTCAACCTAAACAGACAGTATGTGTTATCCCTGAAGCCATGAGCTCCTGCCAGAAGTATTGGATAAACCGTCAAATCTGATTTTTTCAGATTTCCTCTAATATAAACAACAGCATTTCACATTTTACAAGTTGCCCATATAACGTACCATGTGGCCTTTCTTATCTTATCTAACTGTCCATTTTGTAAAAGGATATGGTGCTGAAATCATTAGCTGATTGACAAAAAAATTAATCATCAACAATTCTGATAATCGATTATTTGTTATTTATTAACAAAAATGCCAAGCTTTTCCTTGTGCTTCTCCAGTGTGGGGATCTTTTGTGTTTTGTGCCATTGTAAGTTGAATACTTTTGAGTTTTGGACTGTTGGTTGGACAAAACGAACCATCTGAAGACGTCACTTTGGTGCCTGGCATCTTGTGATGGGCATATGTCACTATTTTCTGACATTTTACAGACTAATTGATTAATCAAGAAAATAACTAATGAATAAATTGTGAAAATAATCGTTACCTGCAGCCTTAAAGTGAAAGCTGCTTATCTTTGGGTTGAGGATAGGGCCTCTACTGCTGCACACGTTTTTCCTTATAGAAAGTGCAAGCAACACTTTACTGCTGGACAAGAATGTCTCCCATCATATCTCCCATGAGTCATGATTTACTGGGCTTGTTTCTTGCATGGATTTTTTTTTAGGTCCTCCACTGCCAAAGAGTAAGTTCATTGTGGCCATAAACTGGACTGGTATCACCTTCCTGGATGAGCGAGAGAAGAGGCTGCTGGAGCTCTCCTACCCTGAAGTCACCGGAGTCAACACCATAAGGTAGAGACAGAATCAGAGGAGAAGGGAGCAGCGTAGTGTGCCAGTTTACAGTGAGGAAGAAGAGTCAAGTTTACTTAAAACAGTGTGGTGCTACTTTGCCAGCTGTGCATGACTCCTGTGTTATGATTCTCCCTTGATGCCCACCCAGGGAGGGTAAAGCGTCTGGCCAGGCGGTGAGCCTGCTGACACTGAAGGGAGACTTTACCCTGAGTGGAGGCACAGCTGATGCCATGGCAGAGCTGGTTACAATGTTCCTGAGTGGACTGACAGAGAGATCTCAGTATGCTGTGACTCTGAAAGAAGCTGACAGGCAAGGTCAGAGGACTGATTTTTCCTTTTTTATACCGTCACTGCTGAATTATCTCTATTAGTCATTTTTGCTAACTGATTTCTGAGTTGTCTTCCATTCCTCTACAGATGACCCCACGTTCCTTAGCTTCAAGAAAGGAGAGCTCATTAAAATAATCAAAGATGATGAGTTTTCTCAGGGACGTGGCTGGATAAAGGGAGAAAATGAGAGCACAAGACAAACAGGAGCCGTCCCCACTGAGGCCATCATAATCCTGCCAACACTCAGCAAACCCACCAATGAGGTCATGGTATGGAGATGTCCATACCATAGAGTGACACATCCTTCGAAGATGAGTTATTGTGCTCAGAATCTGTGGAGTATTACATGTGGTGCATGTTTCTTTATTTCAGAGCCTCCTCAACTTGTCTCCTAACCAGAGGAAGAACATCATACAGGCAAACCAGAAAGAAACAGGAACAGTGGAGAGATTAGCTCCTGCCACGCTGAAAGAATTCTCCCTCGAGTACTTCAGGTACCTGGAAATGACCTCTATTTTACTACATTCTGCATGTTTTCACCTGCTGATCAGCAGGAAAATGCTCACTGGAACAGTACTGACAGCAGGAATACCCATCTTGTTCCTTTGATCCTACAGGCAGCCCACTAAGGACGTGAACCGTCAGGTGATGTCCAGGAACGCTGCTCCTGAGAGACTGTGGGCAAACTCCAGAGAGCCAATCAGACAGCCCTTCCTCAAGAAACTGGTGGGCAACTCAGAGCTCAGCCACAAAGCCTGCCTGGCCTTCACTGATATCCTCTACACACCAGAGTCAAAAAGTAGCATTTCTTACTATGTTTTTTTTTTTTTTTTTTTTAAACCAGTGCACCTTTTGGCACGGGGTTACTACTTACCTATTTCAGGGGTTTGGTTTTCTACTGGCTGGAGCAAATATTTATCAATGGTGAAATTTGCCAGGAGATGGGTGAGCACCCCTGTGGAAGCCTGGTAACATAAATGATGTTTGTGCCTGTCAGTAGGCCCACAGCTCAGAGAGTTCTAGGAACAACCACCCTCTTTGCCTGCACACATACACTCAACACAGCCCTCTGCAGCAAGCTAGCACTGTTTGGCTTACGTCACTCTTTGAGACACATGCTACCTGTGCTAGCAAAAGGCCTCTCCATATCCAATGTAGCCAACATCGCCAAACACGTTAGCCAGTGGCTAGGCTTACATGGCCATGAACATGCCAAAGACGTAGCTTTGACATGGCTAAATAAATGAATGAATACAGCCAAATGAACTTAGCCATGCTAAGCTTGTTAGCATAGCATGTTTTTTTTAAATTCTAGGATGCCTAACAACGTCAGGCAAAGGGACTGCCGATGAAAACTAGCCTTTCAGCTAACTCGGGTGCATTTACATTTGTTTGAACGTTGATTAATGTACTTTGTCCCTTTTCAAATAAAAAAATCAATTAAAATCAATTAAATTAATTTAAACAAGCGTGTTGCCATCGATGGCAGAATATAGCTCAACATAGCCCAAGCTTTTCTTTTTCAAAGTTTATGAAACCAGTATGGTTAGTCCTCCTTGACTGTTGCGTACCGATCCTGAAATATATGGGAGATTACCCCACCAAGCAGATGCAGAGTCCTCTCGAGCTCACTGACCAGATCTTCGGCCCCGCCACTCAGAACGAGGCGCTCCGGGATGAGATCTATTGCCAGATCATGAAGCAGATGACCAACAATAACAACCGGTACTCTAATGTTATTTCACTATCTCAGCCAATCATTGCTTTAATCAATGATATAAATAAATACAGCTCACTTTTCTCCATTGCTTTAGTAATATTTCTGGTAATGACACATTAGAATGATAATAAGGCTTAGTGGCTCAAAGGTATAGGCCCATTCTGTTACTGTAATAATACATTGTTTTGTTATTGTAGATAGCAAAGCGTTGCAACACTAAGTCAATTGACAGAAAACAACTTTGAGTATCAATTGAGATCAGAATATTCTCTGGTTCCAGCTTCTCCAATAAGAAGATTTTCTGCTTTTCTCTGTTTTATATCGTTGTAAACTGAATATCTGTTGGTCGGACAAAACAAGACATTAGAAGATGTCAATTTGGAATTAGGGAAACTAGGATTAATTATTCAGGAAAATATTTGACAGATCAATTTATAAGAAAATTAAAAAATAAAATAAAACCAAGATTTTAAGCTATATCTGGTTAATTTAAGTAGCTAGAACTGTTATTTCCTGTATTTTTCTTTATTTAGACAGTAGGAAGTACAAACAGTAAAAATAAGAGAAATGTTCATATTTTTCCAGAAGTGGAACTGAAATGTAACAACCCTCCCACGTTTCAGCGTACAAGAATGGATTTAAATACAAACCAAGACTCCATTTCATCATGTGCTTTAAAGTGTCTTACGTATATTTTTTTGTCCCATCACCCAGGTTCAGCATGGAGCAGGGCTGGCAGCTGCTGTGGCTCTGCTGCGGCCTGTTTCCTCCCAGCCAGTCTCTTCTGAAGCACACTCAGCGATTTTTGGAGTCGCGCCGCAGAGAACCCCTCGCCTCCGACTGTCTGCACCGGCTGCAGAGCTCGCTGAGGTTAACCCGACATGCTGTATTACACAACACACAGCACCGCGTTTCCCCCCTCGCGTTTCAAAGAAGGGTGTATGAGATGAAGAGTGTGTGATGGCGATGGGATGATTTATAGAGCAGCATAATGCTTGTAGAAAAGTACAAGGCAGTTGCAACACTCGACCTTAACAGCCACCATGACACGACACCTCGACTGGTGTAGTGAGAAAAGGAAATGTCAAGCTGTGGTACCTTGTGTTTTAAATCCCTCATGAGCTAAAGGCTCTCTAAAAACTAAACTAATACAAGTGAAGTATATGGGCTTCTTATTCTAGATTTGTTGAGGACAAGTTGTGCAGTTTATGGCAGCACTTGCTTACAGCGACGCTCACATCACAGCAGAACTCTTTAAACAAATGTTGCATCAACTTCACACTGACTTGCCCACATTGCATTTGCATGGCCTCCTCTATAAATACATTTGATTTACATTCAGCATAATTAACACAATGACAACAGGCTCTAAGAGACCTTTGATCAGCACACTTGGTGCATGTTGTTGCATTCTGGTTTGCCATTTTAGTGACAGAGTGTGTGCTCTTTTCTTTATCTGCACTCAATCTGTGGCTTAGTGTCAAAACGATAAAGTGAAAAAAAACATGTGACTAAGCATTTGCTGTCCTTGTGTAGGATGGAGCCCAGGAAGCTCCCACCACACCAGGTTGAGATAGACGCCATCCAACAGAACAGCACCCAGATCTTCCACAAAATCCACTTCCCCAACGACACAGATGAGGTATGAACGCAGACCTCTTGTATGTATAAAGTAATGGATAAAAGCCAGGTCAGATATTCCCACAGTAATACCAGTGATCCAGTGATTCCTCTCGTCCCTCTTCAGATATTTGAGGTCGCGACAAGCACCAGGATCAGGGATGTCATCCAGAACATCACCAACAAGCTCAGTCTGGCATCAGCAGACGGCTTCAGCATTTTTGTCAAAACACATGACAAGGTTTATTACATTATATTATATTTACATTATATTTTGATCTAGAAGTTTACAATGTGTGTCATAAATTCTCAGAACTTCCGCTCCACTGGTTGTAAAAACAAAAAAAAGAAAAAGTCTGTAATTGTGTTTATTTCAGGTTCTCAGTTTGAATGACACAGACTACTTCTTTGATAGTCTGAGACAAATCACTGACTGGTCCAAGAAAGCCAAGAGGATCAAAGACGGTACAAAACATTATCTGATTGGATTTCCAGTTGGACTTTTGATGGTTCTTTGCATTTACCTATAAAAACCTCTTTTTTGGTGTGTGCGTGTGTTTTCTGCAGGTGGGCCAGTCAACATACCCTACCTTGTATTCTTCATGAGGAAGTTGTGGTTCAATGTCATCCCTGGCAGAGACACAGAGGCCGATCTTATCTTTCATTTCCCTCAGGTGCATTTGAATGAATGCAGCTCAGCCACCATCAAATTTTCCAGGCTGACTAGATTGTCCACACGATACGAAAGCCAAATCTGTCATGATCCACCATGGACTGTGTGTGTTAGGTGTCTGTGTTTCCTGTTTTATTTTGAAATTCTTACCTGTCTTGTCTGTTCAGTTCCTGCCCTCGTGTCTCTGATTATCCACACCTGCTTCCCATTTGCTCAGCTGCCCCTGATTCCCTCGTTTGCCACTCCCCTACATGTACCAGTCCCCTTTCTTTGTTCTCTTGTCAGTTCGTTGTCAGATTGTCTTATTGTCAGAATGCCTGTTTCGTGTCAAGGTTTTCCTGCCTGATTCTCAGTTTTCCTGGTTTCTCTGAGTTCCATGTTCTTGTTACCTGTAGTACCTTTTGCTAGTCTTCTTGCCAGATTCACCTTTAAGTTATTTTGTTTACATTTAATAAATCCTTGGACTGCTCCTGTCTGCCTGCTTTGTCTGCACTTGGGTCCCTTCCTGACTACGACCCATGACAAAATCTTTCCATTAAACATAATCCTACCGGACATACAGATGACACAGTAGAGTATAAATACTAGTTCCAGACTGCTCCTTCTGGTTTCATTTTGACCAATAGGAATGTTACAGATTAAAAAGTTGTCTCCTAATACACATTGTGAACAGTAGCAACTTGGTTTAAGGGTCAAACTTGGGCCCAAATCTGTTGGGAATTCCTGAAATAGCAGACTTTATAAAATATCTTTCTGTCCTCCAGGAACTACCTAAGTACCTGAGAGGTTATCATGTTTGCACCAAAGAGGAAATGGTCAACATTGCGGCTCTGCTCTTCAGGATAAAGGTCAGCAATGACAAGACCCAGTTTGTCATGATTCCCAAGATGCTGAAGGAGCTGGTGCCCGCAGACCAACTGAAAGCCATGTCTGAAAATGAATGGAAGAAGGTATGAGGGGCTTTCTTTTCATTGATTTCATCTCAAGAGTCCCTTTATCTATTGTATGGATTAAAGGATAGGGCTGACCAAAACCAACAGTGTAACAGCCTGTCTCTCAATACTTTCCGACTTCCTTATCCTCTTGATATTCCTCCTGAAGAAATAAATCTTTAACAGGAATCTATAAAGCCACACTAGCAGCTCAGTGGGGCTGTGCTTAGGTAGTACATACTTTGAGTGACATGCTAACGTCAGCATGCTAACACAATGACAATGTTAACATGCTGATGTTTAGTAGGTAATGCCCAAGTTCACTGTCTTAGTTTAGCATTTTAGCATGCTATCATTAGCTAATTAGCACTAAACCCATAGTACAGGTGAGGCTCATGGGAATGTCTAATGATGGGGCTAGATTAAAAGTCAGAGGATCACCAAAGTTATTACAATTCATCCTGATGGGAACATTAATATCTGTAATAAATTGTATTCCAATCCATCGTCCTCTGGTGACCTTGAATGCCTGTACAAAATGTCATGGCAATCTGTCCAATTGTTGCTGAGATATCAACCACTGACAAGGTTAGCGTTACCATGGCCAAAAATAATTCTCAAATATATAGTCTAATTTTTAAATAATGCTCTGTCATTTCCTAAAACAGCTGGGCACTGTAGTTTTTAGCAAACAGTACTCAAACTAGAGGAAATAAAGCATTTGTTGGGGACTATTTTTAGCCGTGGATTGATACACATTCATTGATGTGTTTTTAATAGTTTTTGGACAACAATGGAGCTCTGTGCCACAGAGGAATAAGATATATCAAGCTTTGGATACACAGTAACTTCTTAACAATTTATTGTTTCTTTTGGTCTTTTTCATGGGTTTTGTTGACAATAACAAAATATAGAATAGAACCAGCCTTGTGCTTTAAATACCCCATATGAACAATATCACCATTATGCCATTCCTGTGATATCATCTCTTCTTTGAGAATATTGCCTGAAGGCTGTGGGGCCGTCGGAAAATCAGTAACCTCATTAATGCAGTGCAAATACTTCTACAAAACATGAGTGTTGTATCATACTGTTATATATATCTATATATTTTTTTAATTTTCAGAGTATTGTCGCCTCTTATAACAAACAAGCTGGTATGACTGTTGAAGAAGCTAGAGTGGCCTTTCTGAAGGTGGTTTGCCGCTGGCCGACTTTCGGCTGTGCATTCTTTGAAGTGAAGGTAAAGGCTGCAGTGAACGCTGCACAAATGCTGCTTTATCTTGCTATCTGTAGTCCATTTGGTTAGGTGGGTGGCTTGTTTATCTGATGCTGTCTGTCTCAGTCCCTCACACCCTCTGTCACCATGGTAAACCAACTGCACATCTATAGAAAGCAAATAGTCATGACCACAGTGAAGAAAAGTTTTCTCATTTGCCATTATAACTTCCTTTTCAGCAAACATCCGAACCAAGTTTCCCAGATATTGTGCGAATAGCCGTCAGCAAGCAAGGACTCACCATCATTCACCCTAAAACCAAGGTGAAAAAAATCATTAACAGTATTCCCTTTAACATCCTGCTCCTATTTTTCTTTACCATTAACAGTTATTTTCTCTTGTAAAGGATGTGCTGGCAAATCACCCATTCAACCGCATCGCTAACTGGTGCAGTGGAAGCACCTACTTTCACATGACTATCGGCAGTTTAGTCAGGGGGAGCAAATTCCTGTGTGAAACTTCACTGGTAAGATCTGTCATTAGACCTGTGAACTTTGAATGATAAAGTGTCAGTAAGTAGAAGTTTGTCTTTTTCATTTCCTTTGTTTACCTCTGTGTCTTCTTTTAAAAAGGGCTACAAGATGGACGATCTTATAACCTCATATGTCAACATGTACCTCAGAGAGAGGAGGGCAGTGCAAACCAGGAACCAGCGCTTTAACATCTGAGCCTCAGTAGCAGCGAGTGTGATGCAACTTGAGCCTGTAGCCGCAGATTTAAACCAACACACTCAAAATGTAGTTCATACACACACAAGAAGGCAGAGCAGGACTAGGTCTTTGTTTTGCTTTATTTTACTACTACTTTAACTTTATTTGTGCTATGTGGAAAAAAAACATGTTGATTTATTGCATGAAGGAAAGTTGTTTTTTCTCTCACACTTTATTTAAAGCTAATGAATGTTTTCTTTCTAAGTGAAGAACCCATGTTTTAGGTAATACAAATACAGTTCACGCAATTTCTCCAGCCCTTAATTTATGTAGAGAAAATAGTCTTAGTGAAAAAATATATGTGGTTCATGATCCTCAAATAAAAACAAGATTTACAATTTGTGAATAAATTATGTTTTCTCTAAATGCTTCCTCCTATTCATAAATACCACACGAGTTTAATAAATGTAAAACAAATGTACAAATAAATGCCTGTGTTCTACATATTTCCAATTTCAATTTCTTTAATAACATGAATGAAATACTTCCTGCGTATATAAATGTCTAAGATTATTAGTGAAATTGTTGCATTAATCACTGCTATTGAGATGAATGTCTCTCCATATTAATATGCCTGCCTTAAAAAGATTAAAGGTGCTCTGTGGAGTTTTCTTAAACAAACAAAAGTTAAGTTTGTGGGGTTTTGTGGGCGAAAAATCCCAAAGATGGGCCAGATGTCTTCAGGATCTTCACCACAGTATAAGCACTTCAATACTCAAAAATAATTCAACTGAGTCAGAAGAGTTCTAATATGAATAGAGTTTACTGACAAATCAACAAATACAGCAAACCCGAGTTAGTTCATGGAACAACCAACAGTCAAGCGTACAAGCACACACAGACCTGAGTCAGTCCATGAAGTAACTGACAATCCAATGGACACATCTTCTTTTATAGCCACCCCTTTCACCCCTCCTTCTGGGGCTCAAAGTTGCGTAACCACCTGCTGACCTTGGCCTAATTTCTTTGATGTTTTCAACCTGCTCTGAGCCAGACACCACGGTTTCCTCCCTTTTTTTCCCACTGTCTGATACACCCTAACCTCCCACTGCCAGCTGCTGCACTTAATTAAGAATACAAGACTTCTGTGATTATGCCCACATCCAACAACACATGACTACATCAGGATTATGACTGAACCTGACTTTACCTGACCATTATCAATATGACTGACTTTGATTGACTTATACATAATACTGTAATATTGATTATGACTTATTTGGTCTCTCTGACCTTACCCTGCAATGATTCAATACTGATACATCAATATTATGCCACATTTGGTGAATAAAATTTCCCACAGTTTCGCACCAAAACGCATTGTGTCCATCCCTCAGGCCAAATGTGTTGAATCTATTTTCATAAAACATTTGAAAAGCCAATTTTTTTTAATAAAAATGTAACGGCTTACTTAGCACATTGCTATGCTTCTGTGTGCGCTATTGCCACCAACTATCATTGACTGGAATCAGGGAAGTGCACATTTTGAGGGGCTGTTGCTCTAACACCCCCCCCCCACCCCGATTTTAGGTGTCACTCATCTCTCTGTTGTAGTCTCATATCTCATAACGAAAAACAAGGCGACTTCTGTCAGCTACATCTGCTTGTTAGTTGAAAATTCACCACAACCTGAATGAAGCGTGTTCAAGAACATAGCCAGCAGCTCAAGTCACAAGCTAGAAAGAAGCTAACGTGGCGTTAGGTTGGTCTGGTTCGCACACGACATGTAGCTTCATATTGTCTGTAAAACACTAATGTAGCATGATTCAACAGTCAAAACCATCAGATCCCCGTAACTCTACAGAACGCACACTTAATGTAATGGTCGTAACTGAGGAGTTATCTTGCATGCGCGCGTACATGTGTATCCTTGTGCGCGTGCACATTACAAACAAAACAGGGATCCACTGGTCACAACATTGCTCCAGTGTGCTTATAGTGGTCAAAATCTCCACAGGGTACCTTTAAATAAGCCCATCATTAGAAAATATGCTTAAAATGATTATGCCCATGAAAAAACATTTATTGTTGAGAAATAATTTTTTTCTGCAAGAATTATCAAATAAACCATTTTCCCAGTGGAAGCCTGTTGGTGAGTGTAACTGTTCAAAATGTTGCAGTCATCTTATTTTCTATCAAAAACTCCTTCAGCAGCCAGGAGCTTCTCCTTCACAGCAGTGAGAAGAACAATATATTTATGACAGTGAGCGCCAACACAAGGCAATGTTTTCGCTTCAGGGTTACGAGACACACAACAGACAGAGCTGAGAAGCCGAACAAAAGCAGGGGGCCGTCCCAATTAGCAGTTGGCAGTAGATTAACAGGGTAGTGATGTCAAAGCTTCTCCCCAGTCCTGCACAGATAGTGGCTTCATTCAAGTCTACAGAATACCATTTGCATATCGATGAAACAGAGAAGAGAAAGGGCCGATGTGTCTGACACACAGCTGTGATCTCCTTGTATGAAAGAAATATTATGCTCCCTCAGCCAGTGGGACCTCTCTCCACATCTGTCCGATGGCTATGTGACTGATTATTTTGGGCATTCCAATTCAGGATGCCCCCAGGAGGCAAGAGACCAACAAGGGTCTCTGTTTCCTCCAAGCATCCCCCCCCCCCCCCCCCCCCACACACACACACACACACACACTCTCCCCGCTCTTGTTTTTCACTTGCTCTCCTACAGGGAATGGGGCCCTCTGTAGAACTTAACAGACCATTTACAAAAGATCATTTCTGAGACTTTAGTCATAAACTTCTAAATTAACAGCACAGTCCATCTTCTATCAGTGGGAGGGTGGGAGTTCATGGTAAAGGCACTCGGCGCACCACTAGGCTGCGTTTCCATGGAGTCATACCCGACTCCTCATTGGGACTAAGGCATGCCATTCTTCTCCCCGCTGCTAAAATGTGCAGCTTATTCTGACTTAGGGCTATTGTGGAACGCACAAGTGGCTCTCTGAGGAGAAGGGGATGGAGAAAGAAAGGGTGGGGTCAAGGTTCAAATGAAAGGCTCCCGTTGGGACTCCCTTTCTGTTACCAAATTTGTTGAGACACAAAAAGAGCAACAGTCTCATTCCCAAGAACATCTTGAGGGAGAGAAAAGGGGGTTATAGGACAGCATTCTTTGTGTCAGAGCTCCAGTTCTTCCACAGCTCAGCCGTCGAACTCCTGGTCTTGACTCAGCTCCTGCACCAATTGTAGTCCGCTCTGTGTAAGCAGCTGAATTGTTCCTTAAGCAGCCAACCTTTTCTCTACTCTCTGAGGTAAGTCTTTTTTATTTGACCTCAGATGTTGGTAAAGCAAAAGAGATTTATTTAATTTTTTTTTTTTTTTGATAACTTCTATTGTTTTCATTGTATACTATTCACTGTATTTAAGTGGCTCAAATGGTTGCAGTAAAACAATACATCCCTGATACTAGAAGTGCAAAGTTCACTGTACAACAGTAGTGAGTATTTATTCTGTAAATGTGTTGCTTTTGTCATATAAATCCCATAACAGCTCAGCATTTTGACAGGGTTATTTTTTTAAGTGTGCAGCGATGGCAATCAGTCATCTGCTTTTTAAGATTGGAAGGATGAATATCAAGTGCACTTAATCCAATAACCACATTTCACATTTACTGTATTCTACTTGGGCTTTACCGTGACAAGTTATAACAATAGCAGATTGTACGCATTACAGCTGTCACAGTTTTGTCACAACAATCTGTTACTGACTAATCTCTGAAAAGGACCAGTGCCAGGATGCTCAGTCTCTTCTCTGCCAACACTCTTCACATGTGAATGCCTGCACAGATCTGCTCGCCCAGATCATTGTGATGAGGGCATATTTCTAGATTGCCTCTCTTTAGGATTATCCCTCGGGGATCCGTATTTATGAAAGCTTTTCCATTCAGCGGTGCTGCTCCTGGTTTGTTATCCCTGGTGGGACTGCAACCCTTTTCTTTGGGGGACTTGTGCTCCTTAATGTGCTGAGTCTGAGCCTTGGCTGAGAAATGCCCTTCATTGTGGGTCTCACAGCTCCAGTCAGTGCAGGAGCACAGCACACACACTGAAAAGAACCACGCTGCTGCATCTGGCTGGTTCCTAATGGGCCAAAAGTCTGGACACTGAGCTGGTGAAACGGAGATTTGGCCCAGTGAGATAAAGAGAGACACTCCCTGTCCTTTTTTTTTGTTAAGGAGCCCTGCAATGGTGCAGCATTGCTTAATCACATTTCACTGCTTGTTGAGCTATCTGCATTGTATATTTGGGAACATCTGTTAGATGACAAGTTCATCCCTGCTACACATGTTTTGATATTGTTCTTGGACCCTCCACAAATACCAAAGTTAAGATTTGAGACAAGCCTTTTCTGAGATTCATTATTGCTGTTCACACCCCAGTGATGTTTATATATATGTTAGGCTAAAGCCAAAAAGGAGATGAAAACAAAATGAGAGGAGTGGACAGTTGGTGCTTACTGGAGTTGCTGGAGGGATGGAGGAGTGGGTGGTCATTTTTGAGGAGTGTCTAAATAGTTCTCTAAGATTGGGAAAAAACAAATGTGCAATACTATGAGGAATGTTGACAATTATATTGGTCAATTTCATACTCAAAGTTTAAAGTTAAAACTGTCACTGAGGAGGTGAGACTCAAATGGACAGTAACCAGAAATTTAAGAAAGTATTTTTGACTTGGGCATGCCAACAGCTGCCTGTTATGTCTCACATATGTAGATACGACTCTAGCATTTCTCTGTTCAATATGAAGCTGAAATTGAACTCTGCTTATATATAATTCTGTTACACTTGAATTTTACACTGTAACATTACATATATATTATATAGTTACCATGCAGTATCATCTTGACATTCCCATGTTTACCTTGAATAGTTAAAGTTTTGTGCACTACCTGTTCTTATATGCCCATGAGAGTTTGCCATTCAGTCTAGATGAAAGAATTCTTGCTGACTAATCAGACTACGAGGCCAGAGAAGTTGTAAAAAGCAGAGTGAAGATCTGATGACGTAGACTTCCTGGACTTAAGGGTGTGCGGAGCAAGTCTATTACTTGTAGAGGTCAGAATGAAGTAAGCATCCGCTCTGAGGACAAGCCAGGGACACTGTTACCTTGTGAGACTGGCACTGTGACAAACAGTCTCCCTGCCTATTGTCTGCGTGTGTGTGTGTGTGTGTGTGTGTGTGTGTGTGTGTGTGTGTGTGTGTGTGTGTGTGTGTATGTGTATAGAGTAGCGTGGACAGGGGCTGGGACTGGTATGGTTTCCTGTCACTGCGGTTGTTTGCTGTCTGAATACTAACAATGAACTGTTTCAGAAATTGAAAGCACTTGTTTAGAAGAGTCATGACTCAAATGCTGGTCAGAGATCAGACCCGATCTGTAATTTTTTATTTTTCATGCAAACGTAGAAATGTTTCTATTTATACCTGAAAATAGCTTTCAGCATAAATTTATAACAATCGTTCTGTCTCCTCAGCCACCAAAATGGAGTCTGCTACAATGGAGCTGCCCCCCCTGCTCTCCAATCAGTCATCAGAGAGCTGCCCGGCAGTGGACACAACAGCTGAGAACACACTGTTTGGATGCTTCTACATCCTGGTTTTCTTTCTGGCGCTGAACGGTAACAGCCTGGCTCTCTGGATCTTCTCTCACCAGCATGGCTCTTCCTCTCCAGCTAACATCTTCTTGATTCATCTGGCTGTGGCAGACTTATCGTACGTGATCATCCTCCCACTGAGGGCCACCTACCACCTCACCGGAGGCCACTGGCCCTTTGGCGAGGTGCCCTGCAGACTGGCGGGCTTCTTGTTTTATGTCAACATGTACGCCAGCCTGTACTTCCTGGCCTGCGTGGCGGGGGATCGCTACCTGGCTGTGGTTCACGCTGTGAGGTCCCTGAAGGTTCGTCGTGCTCGCTACGCTCACATCATCAGCTTCTCTCTATGGGCCCTGGTTACAGTCTCCATGGCGCCACTGCTAATCACCCACCAGACTGCAGAGGTGGATGGCGTGACAGTGTGTTTGCAGCTGTACAGAGAGAAGGCCTCGCGCAATGCACTGATCTCACTGGCTGTGGCCTTCACCCCACCTTTCCTCGCTACCCTGTCCTGTTACCTGCTCATCATTCACAGCCTGCATCGGGGCTCCAGGTTAGAGCCGACCCTCAAGCTGAGAGCCCTGCGCACCATCGGTCTGGTCATGCTCATCTATGTGGTCTGTTTCCTGCCTTATCATGTGAGCAGGGCCACTTTCATCCTGGGCTACAGCCATCCTGACGTCTCCTGCCAGACACGCAGAGGCCTGAGCTTGGCCAACCGCCTTACCTCCTCCCTCACCTGCCTGAACGGCGCCATGGATCCGCTGATCTACCTGTTTGGAGCGGAGAAGTTCCGTGGCACTCTGATGAGATTGTTTTGCAAAGACAAAGCCTGGGTGTCAGGAGCCACCAGCGGAGAGTTAAAGGGAACACATGAGAGCTCTGTGAGCGCCAAGTCAGAGTTTTGAGGAAGAGAAATTTGAACTCAATCTGGAGCACTGTAGATGCATTTCTACTGGGTCCAGTAAAGTGTGAGACTCATATTCCATGTATAATGTAATGAATTGGAGGGATTGTTGTTTGCTCCCTGTTTAAAAGCAAAATGCTACTTTGGGACCAAATCAACATATTTGGAAGTCACTATCATGCCACCATAAGACAAACAACTAGTGCCTGTTAGTGACATGTGTGTTTATACTTACATGAAAATTCCTTCCCGCCAACTCCATCCACGTTTTGCTAATGTTTCCTTATGTCAAGCAGAGAACCCTCGTATACTAGCCCCCGCCATCAAAGCCATGATGGCTTTTTTTTACTGGTTCTACTTGCCACCTGCTGCCACCGACAGTCTTCATCTGCAGAAAAAGTTTGCCTAAAAAGGCACAGAACATTTGTCCTAGACATGAAACAGAAAATTGGACATAACGCCAATTGAATATTATATTTTAACTGCTTCTGCTGTGTCACATAATGTATTAGCAACATGTTCCTAGCATCCAGTGCATGGTGGGACAGCTCCAGCCGCCTGTGACCTCGACAAGAATGAACTTGTTCAGTCTGCTGTTTCCACAAGCTTCCTGCTGATGTTGGAAAATGATTTTTGTGTCAAACACCAAATAATGAAATATGTACATAGTCATCTTTTTATATTTCCTGTTATTGCCTTGTATCCTATGCCAAATGTGATACTAATACTCACTAGTTAGCTTTTATCTAAGGTGTTTTTAGCTATGCTAGCAGCGTTGCTCTGGGGATGGCAATGACGGTCCACCACTTTGTCCAGACTGTAATATCTCAACAACTAGCCATGGAATTACAGATATCCAGATGATCAGATGATCCCTAGAGGTTCTATACTAGGTACAATACTTTGGTTTATGACCAAATACTTTTTGTGTTTAGTACTAATTAGCAAATGTTTGCATGCTAACACACTAAACTAAGATGGTGTGGGTGGTATATTACTGCTACCCATTCTATTACTGTCATCATACAATGTTTTTAGCCACACTAGCAGCAAAGCTCTAAGGATGGCGGTATTGTCTGTCGTTGGTCGACCACTTTGGTCCAGACTGAAATATCTCTTGGTACCTACATTCATGTTACCCTCAGAATGAACTGCAATTGTACGACCAGTACCCACTAAACTGATGACATTCCCATCTGTATCATCTGTGCTTTGTTTTTAGCGCTAATTAGCGAATGTTAACATGTCCCAAGCTAAGATAGTGAGCATGGTAAACATTATATCTGCTAAACATCGACATTGTTGTTGTGAGCATCTTGAAGAGTTGTACATACATTCATCATTATCCAGCTCCCTAACTCTCCTATGATGTGCATTTATTGTTTTGTCCTTATTTCTATGATATTGCACTATTGCATGACAAACTATGAACCCTATTACTATGAGTCAGTTTGGCTGAACATCATCTGAAGCGATGTTTTAGACAGAAAGACATGATTCACACAGGTTAGTAAGATGTGAGTTATAAATGTTCCTTATGACTTCAAGATGTAAATGAACTTGTAAGTCACTCTGCAGAGGAAATGTCAAGTCTGGAAAAAAGTTATCATATAAACTCTATGGATGCTCCACCAGCTTACTCATATGTTAACGACTGACTCACATTTCATTCTGTATTTCTTTTGTGTATTATTAACACCTGATCTTCAATGCTCTTATATAAAAACATTTCAAGTGTTGTCACTTGAAAGCAAAAATATGATTTCACATCCTCTGTGCATGAGATGATGTGTCTATATTGGCACTGCATGTCTGAGACTTGCTCTCTGTGAAAGTGGGAAACCTATTTTAAGTGCAGGACAGAAACCTCCGAGGCTGCAGTGACTTGTCACCGTGTAGTTCTCTTTTTGCATCATGTGACCCATGTTGTGGTTTGTGAGCAGCTTATTTCCTCCCCTTATTTCTGCAAGACTTCCTGTCCATCACATGAACATGGCAAGCCATTCTAAACTTGTATTTCCTGAATGTATACATTTTAGAAAACACTTAGCTCTCCTGATTCATATTAGACGATTAAACAGTTAGCCGTCACTCAGGCTGGCTCGTCTGGGTGAATATGAGTGCTTGTTTTATTCTAGATCATAGGACAAAGATGATTTGAGCATAAAAAATGCATCTGGGAACCAAGTGAGGCTTGTTATACTTAAATATATATATCATTTATTCACAAGCAAATTTATCTAAATGCTTTGACTATAAAGAGAAAGAATCATCATGTTTGCCTATATTTTTGTTACTTCCCTTTTTCACTTCTTTCAAACAAAGTTTTTTTAATGGCTTCACTATTTTCTGGACAGTTCACAAGCAGGTGTACAGAAACAAAAGAGGGGATGCTGGTTAATCATTTAAGTAATGTGATAAAGATTTCTACTCAGCAAGCGAAAGTTTGTATTTCCATTTACAGCTCTGTAGATCTGTCATATAACAGGCAGAGCAGAGGCACCAGGGCCCTCCTCTCATAACTTCTCAAATGAGGAAGTTCAGAACCGAGGTAGTAGCAGCTTCCTTTTACAGCTCTCTGAGGCAGGGGATGAACAAGTGAAAGAAAGGACTTCAGCAGTAAGTACGCACCATGAAAAGATGAAAATAGCCAGAAAGAAAAACTGAGTCTACTTTGGTTTGCTGGAATATAGTTTGAGAGCAGATGCAAAAGTCTTGAGCTCAGACTCTTGGGTGAGAGACAGGATGCCAAGTTATCAACCTTGGTGCCATGGTAATATAACTCGATCCAAAGCTGAGGATCTACTTTCCAAAGCAGCAAGAGATGGAAGCTTCCTTATCCGGGACAGTGAGTCCATACAGGGAGCATATGCCCTCTGTGTTTTGTAAGTAGACATTACTTGTTTCTATTTTAACTATTGCACTGACAGTTTATTTTGAGAGTGGACAATGATTCTTGTTCCTTGTTCAAAAACCCTTCATAACTTGCAATATGAGCTGTGTATGATACTAATTAATGGGAGAAGAACTGACATGACATGGCTGTTATTCTGTTTTGGCATCAGGTTTAAGAAAAAAATATTCTAAACATCGTTTTTGGGCATTTGTAATATACCATGATTACAAGATTCAAATTTCCCATATTACAATGTATCATATCACATTTTTTGCACATACGCACTGCGGCACAAGACTAGTTCCCCTTTATTTGCATACTGTGCTGCCACAAAGCAACACCCTTTGTCCTCTGCCACTCACATCATTTTTCTTGGAGTAACCTACCTACCAAAACTGTTCTGATTGCATGCTAAACACACTGAATACACCAGCCAGCATGTTTCTTTACTCTACATACATGTCATATTCCAATGACATTTGCATTTTATTATTTTAATCACAGATACCAGAACTGTGTGTACACATACAGAATCCTGCCAAATGAGGATAAGAAGCTCTCTGTCCAGGTGGGTTGACAGTTTGACACAAGCCATCATTATTTTGGTCCAAAGTCAGATGAATTATGGTTGGTTGTAGAATTGTTAGTGTTATGTGAAGATAAAGGCCAATTTCTCTTCTAATATCAAAACTAAATGTTGGTACGTAGCTATTTTTAATACTGCACCTGCTTAGCTGTAACCAAATTTAATACATATATTTGTAACAACTGTTCATTAGCTTGTAGCAACATTTTGAACCATGCTAACGGCATGGCTCTGGGTATGGCAATGAATCGGTTGCCTATCGGTTGGCCGGTCAGTCAGTTAGTCCACCACTTTGGTCCAGACCAAAACAACTCAACAACTATTGGAAGGATTACCATGAAATTTTGTACAGACTCTCATGGTCCCCAGAGGATGAATCTTACTGACTTTTGAGATCCCCTGATTTTTCCCTTTAGCACCACCATGAGGTAGTTTTGAGTGAAAGTCACAACAGCTACTAGACAGATTGCTGTGAAATTTGGTACAAATGCCCCCCTCAGGATAAATTGCAGTCTTTTTGGTAATCACCTGACCTTTCATCTAGAGCCAACTTCAGGTCAAAATTTCACTTTGTTCAGTACTTTGATTTATGACCAAATACTAAAACTAATGACATCCCCATAAGCCTCAGCTGTACTTTGTGTTTAGTGCTAATAAGCAAATATTGACATGTTAACACATGGTAAATAGTATACCTGCTTAACATCAACATGTTAAAATTGTCATTGTGAGCATGTTTGCATGCTGACATTAGCATCTAGCTCAAAGTACCAACTGTCAGCAGTACAGCCTCACGCTAGCATGGCTTTAGACTCTTAGCCTTGTTCTTGAATCAATCACATGTAGACTGACAAAGCTGCTACTGATAAAGCTAAGTCTCTGAATGTGCAATACTTCCTTCACTCACTGTATGAGGGTGCAATAACAATTTTGTCATGCACACATCCAAGTGCCATTGTAGTCATGCTTTAAAAGTGGTTAGTGACTGGTGAGGAGTTATTCTATGAGCTGAAGGCATGAGGAAGACTTTTGGCTGAGGCAGGAACTAAGGAAATTGCAGTCATTTTGTTAGAAATTATAAAAACAAAGGTGACTTCAATCTGCATATTAGTAGATGCTTTATTGGCTTTATATTTATCTGTAACTAAAAACAAAAACACATTTTTTCCCCCATCCACCTGGAGGAAGTGAAAGCAGCTTGCGTATGAGTTATTATAGGCAGATACTGTATAACTGAGTATCAACGGCATAGAATTAAAGATATGAACATGTGCATTGACCACAACAAAGGGCTTACATCTTTTGTTTTGGAGGATGGACAAGCATGAAAACATTTTATATGCAACAACTGCACAAACATGTGGCCTAAAATGTTTTAATGTGCTGAAAGCAGTGCTAGAATTGTGCTACTACTCACTGGTATAGAGTACCAAAACGTTAGATTTCTTGTCCAACTACAGTAATAATAAATCAGGCTGGTGGTTTAAAGTAGTGACACCTTTTTATTCCAATTCAAGCAGCAGGTGAATTTTCAGGACTTGTAGGCACTGTCAATCCCTGGCATGAGGCGAAATTAGTGGTTTTATGTTCTAAATGTTTGGGTGAATTCTTTAAATGTAACCATGAGGGTTACTTGGGGAAGAGTTAATAACAAAAATCAGGGGAATGTATGAATGATATATATTCTTATGTCTTAGAATGAAATGTACAAAAGAAACTCTTGAAACAGCACTATACAGCTGCTTAAGGAACTTAGCTGATGACGTGAATGCAGCTCTAGCCTGCTGCAAGAAGCCATAGATAGTGCAAGTAGACATATCTGACATCACATGGGAAGTAAAACTTAAAGATTGTGTCACCTGATTTTGTAACAAAAAGAATAACAAAGGTCTTCCAGAACAACAGCACCACATGACATTTCAGTTCTGCTGAGGTCTGAGGAGAATTATGTGTCTGCTGTGATTTGCTCTTCAGGCATCTGAAGGAGTTCCTATCAGGTTCTTCTCTATGCTGCCTGAGCTGGTGGAGGCATATTACAGTCCCAACATGGGTCTGGTCACACATCTGCAGTACCCTGTCCAGAGGGAGGAGGAGGTAGAGGAGGAGCCAGGTCAAACAACTTCACTTCGTCTGAATAGTGGCTACAATGTAAAAAAAGAATATGTGCCTGTCAAAGATTGAAACATTTCTAAATACCCTATACGTCTTTGACCTGTAGAATCCAATCATCTTCCGCCGCAGCTTCCACCCAGGAACTTCGCAGCCAACGATGTGAAAGACAGTGACCCCAAGTCTTCTGAACAGGCCTGCAAGTCCTTAACAGACACCTACCTGATGAGACTGCAGCATATGGACTTGTCCACGTATGGTCACATTTGCAAAGTTCGCACTGATGCAACACATTTATAACTGTCCTCAGCAGGATAATTCATCATGCAAAGTTTACGATAACACAATAGCAGTATACAGTATGTACAATGTGATCATTCCTACGATTATGGGCAGTGATTTGACGCAGTGATGTGCTTGGCTGAAGCTAACTGACATGTAAATAATGAGATAACAGTGTTATAGCGCTCCTGTGTTACATATTTCCAGAATACCTGAGGAGCATCAAATGGCAATCCAAGAATACTTCAGGACCTCAATCTGCTTGGACGCTGAACAAATACAGAATGGTTACCCTAATCTCCCCGGGCTAAAGAAGCTAATAACGGCAATCTGCAAGAATCTGAACAGGTATAGTTACCAGTCAACATAACGTGTTGTATAGACTACGATGTATAGGGCTGATTTAACCATATTCTGACCTTTTTTGTGAGACAGTGAAATTTCCTGCATCCTGCCAGCTCTGGAGGTCTTTCATAGAGCGTTGGACCAACAGCTCTCGCCAGGGATTGGACAACTTCCAAGACAAGTGGGTGGCACCCTTGATCCTTTCCAGCATTATCAACTCGCACAAAAAAAAGCCCTCATCATCACGTATTGTTTCCTTTATTTTCAGATGTCTGCCGATTCAGGTCAATCGGTATCCTTTAGACTTGAGCAACTGACTAAACTGCTCTACTCAATAGAAGACAAGGTAAAGTACCGTGGCTTACTTTCTGACTGACCGTGAACAATCTTGGTTATTAACATACCAACAGATGATGTCAGTTCCAGATGACAAAGCACTTCTCTATTTCTTTTTTCAGACTAAAAGTTTTGTGAGTGAGTCTGTTGGATATGAAGGAGGTCACAGGAAATCTGTCATACCGCTTGTTACGTTTGAGGTGCTTCTCTAAATGAGTAATTGTATTACAATTCAGGAAAATGAAATTATTTAGAATGTATGGAGGTTTATGGTTTATTTGATACATTTCCTCTTTCACTCGAAGGTCAAGCAAGAATCTTTGGGTATTTCCACAAAGATGTTCCTGAAAGTGGATGTTGAAAGTGGGAAGCTCTTCTTCAAGAAGTCGAAAGATGGGCCTGACGACAAATACTTTGTGCACAACAAAAGTAAGAAATCACATCACTCTGCAACCACATTCCTTTGTATTCTTAGCCATGCTAGCGATATGGCTCTAGCGATGGTCAGTCGCTAGTCAGTTGGTCGGTCCACCGCTTTGGTCCAGACTGAAATATCTCAACAATTATTGTATGGATTGCCATGAAATTTGGTTCATGGTCCCCAAAGGATGATCCTACTGACTTTGGTGATCCCCTGACTTTTCCTCAAGCACACCATGAGGCTGACATTTTAGATTTTTTAGTGAATGTTTTGACAACTATTGGATGGATTACCATACAATTTGGTACAGACATTCATGTTTACCTGAGGATGAGTTGTAATAACTTTGATGATCCCTTCACTTTTCATCTAGCACCATCATCAGGTCAAACTTTCTGTACTTTGTGTTTAGTGCTAATTGGCAAAGGTTAGCCTGCTAACATGGTGCCAAGATGGTGAACATGGTAAACATTATACCTGCTAAACATCTGCATGTTCATTGTCATTGTGAGCACGTTAGCACGCTGTCGCTAACATGCTGTCATTAGCATGCTGTCGTTAGCATGTCATTTACAGTACCACTTCACAGAGCCACTAGCATGGCTGTAGACTCTTTGCCTTGTTTACCAGCTGCTGTAAACCACCAGCACTGCTAATTTTAATAAGGATACTGTGATTACTTTTCAGTCCTGCAGTTGGTGAAATCCCAGAAAATGCACGCCAAACTTGTCATTGTGGCGGAGACAGAGAAAGAGAAGATTTTGCGTAAAGAGTTTGTGTTTGATGACACAAAGGTAACAAACATCTGACAATTTTGCTCCTGATTTTGCTTAAGGCCCCTGAAAACCTGTTTTTAAATCAAGTATTTATCTATAACATTAAATATTCATTGATCAGACTTGATTGATAGTGGCCTGGTAATAATAGCATGGATTTTATTGGCATAAAACCCACAACTGTCAACACATTTTGATTCAATTGTTGCTAAAACCTGATTGAGGAGTACGTGACATCACTTTTTTCAAAATTATCTCATATGAAACAACCAAAACTGTTCTAACATTGGCAGAAATCAGTGTGTTCATGTAGGAGCCCATTCCTTATAGTAATAAGCTGATTGAGGAAATACATTTTCAGGGGATTTAAGTTTCCAGTCACATGTAATTCATGAGGTACAATGTTTAAATGTGTTCGTTATCAGAAATGTTTTTTTTTTTGTTTTTTTGTCTCACCAGAAAAGAGAGGGATTTTGCCAACTACTTCAACAAATGAAGAACAAACATTCTGAAAAGCCTGAACCAGACATGATCACAGTGTTTGTTGGCACCTGGAACATGGGTAACAATGTTTACATGTTAAATATTTGAATGAATTTGAATTCATGACTGACAATATAACGATAGAGTAAAATACTTCTCTATAAACCCAAAGGCAATGCTGGTCCTCTCCACAACATCAACTCCTGGTTTCAGTGTAAGGGCCAAGGGAAGACACGAGACGACACTGCGGATCACATCCCGCATGATTTTTATGTCATTGGGACTCAGGAGGATCCTTTGGGTGAGAGGGATTGGGCAGACACAGTGAAAGGTGTCCTGAGGAACATCACAAACATCAGCTTTAAACAAGTGAGTGACTGTGACAAAGTAACAAAGTTACAGCTGAATGCAGATGCAGAGCAGTAAACCATCACATCATCTTCTAACATCCAGGTGGCGATCCACACTCTGTGGAACATTCGGATCGTGGTCCTGGCCAAGCCCGAGCATGAAAACAGGATCTCCCACGTTTTTTCAGACAGTGTGAAGACAGGGATCGCCAACACTCTGGGTAAGCAGTTCCACTTCTCCACAAGCCATTTAATGACCTGTCATAAAAGTTCATTGAACAATTACCCATCAGTACTCACTGCGATGTTTGTTTTGTAGGAAACAAGGGAGCAGTGGGAGTGTCCTTCATGTTCAACGGTACATCTTTTGGCTTTGTCAACAGTCACTTGACGTCTGGAAGTGAGAAGAAGCTCAGGTGAGCAACGGATTACACTTTTAACAAAGCCACGTTTAAAATTATTATTAGTGACATTATATATGGATATAACCTAAAGTGTAATTTCAACTGGGGATTCACTTTTCAAAATCCCATTTTTGTTCCCACCACTTTTACAGTTTCAATTTGATTAACTCACTAAAATCTCTCTAAACATTATCCTCTAACTGTCCAGCTGCCAAAGTCTAGATGAGAGAAGAGAGGAGTTGATAAAAATGTTGACACGCCCATCTGGGCACCCGTTATTTGTTAGTTTAGTAGCAGCTGCAAGTGCTTAGGCTGTGGCCGAATAGTCAAAAAAATGACATCCTATGTCTTTTCCTAAACACTTTTCCTTGAACTCGATGGAAAACGTCATGAGGTCAAGGAAAGATGTGAAGGAGAATTCATAAGGACCACCACGGTGCTAAGAGAATCTGACTGCACTAACACTAGGCTATGAAATTATTCAACGACGTTATTCCTTTACCACTTATCAGTTGATAAAATAAATAAAAACTTGATTTATTTATTTTTTAACTTGATTTACTCCTCCAATTATCTTTCACAGCTCTTTTGAATTTCAGCTCCTTCATTTCCTATGTCTGGTCTTAGCACAATTGGCACAGATTTAATAATTTGCCATTTCCTTATGTTCCCCATGTATGAACATGTCTCGATGAAAGCAAGAGACGTGCACTTAAAAAAAGATAATTTAACGACAAGTAGCTTTAACAAGTTAACTTTGTGTGAGTTTATCCGGTGATGCTACAGTAGTATGCAGTGCAGTATATGGATGATTAACTTTACATGCACTGGCTAGTGTAGTTTTATGACAAAAGTTAGCTTCAGCTAGGTAGTTAGCTGAAAAGCCTGGTGCTCAGAGTGTTTAGCTAGTTAACAGTTAACAGCCACACAGGCCTTGGAGAGTTTGGTTTTTAACCAGCTGATTGGAGGTTAGAGTATAAAGCTTTATATTGTTTAGTAGATTTTGTCAGTTTTGGGACACCATACTTCTTCCATCTCCTTCTATTTACAGTTAATATTCTGCTAAAAAAAGATAAAGATCACTCAAAGAAAAGGAAGTGTGCTCTTTCTAGTAAAAATGCATACACAACATTATCTACCAGTAAAATTAAATGGGATTTTAAGTGGTGTTAGTACGTTAATATAATAACATTAATACAGTAATCTACATAGAATTTGACATTTTTTGTTCCTCTACAAGCGCAACCAATTTTATCCTAATGCGTTATTTGCTAGATTGGTATAAATGTATATAAATGCAGGAAATAGTGTACACGTAGTTTTATTGCAGAACCTCTGACTTCACACCTAGGTGCTTAGATATAACATACAGGGTTTATAAGTATATGTGTTGCAAAACAGTAATAGAAAAACAATAAACATATAAAATAATATATTTGCAGACGCAATCAAAACTACATCAACATCCTGCGATTTCTGAATCTGGGAGATAAGAAGCTCAATCCATTTGACATCACACATCGGTTCACCCACCTCTTCTGGCTTGGTGATTTGAACTACCGTGTTGAATTACCATCTACAGTAAGTTGTAAAGAATGCAGTTCGCTGTATAGAAATGACACAAAAACAAATGTAATATGATGTAACATACTGTATCTACTTGGAACCAAATTAATTACTGATATAACATTTTAATTGAGCTTCTGTTGTTATAAATCTTCCTAATAACGACATGCAGAATCACAAATATATGATATTTGTATATTCATTTTATGAAATTTGTCTTGTAATGATATTTACCTCAGAAATAAGAGATCCAGCAGTGATGTAATTCAGTGAGTGGTGCATGAAAGAGCATGCTGGTTGTCAGGTGTCTGAGCTCTCAGCTGCTAAAACTTTTAGGCAGGAAAAGTCACTACTTTGCACTGTTTCCCTTCAC
Organism: Macquaria australasica; assembly: GCA_005408345.1. Lineage (NCBI taxonomy): Eukaryota > Metazoa > Chordata > Actinopteri > Centrarchiformes > Percichthyidae > Macquaria > Macquaria australasica. The sequence continues at coordinate 155,034 of SEMN01000274.1, forward strand.
AGGAAGCTGAGTACATTGTGACAAAGATCAAACAGCAGCAGTACCAGGAACTCCTCAGTAAAGACCAGCTCAACATGGAAAGGAATGATGGAAAGGTCTTCTTGCATTTCGGTGAGCCTTGGGAGAATATTGGTCAATACAGACATCTAACCAAGTGAAACTCAGTGTAACTTAGCTTATGCTGTATGTGATTTTCTATATCAACTCTGTTTTGTTAATCACCTGATGATGATGATGATTAAGTGTCGTCTTGATTTTATTTTGATTGCAGATGAAGAGGAAATTACGTTTGCGCCCACATATCGCTTTGAAAGAGACACGCGAGAGAAGTATGCCTACACAAAGGCCAAAGCCACAGGGGTAAGCTTTTGTTTAGTCAGGTGTCTTTTCCCTCTATGGCTCCTGTCAGTCACCATAGTGCAGAAACAGTAAAAGCAACTGGAGCATTGAACACAAATCTCAATTGACACAGAACATGTTTTTTGCTTTAAGCCATCTAGGTCAAAAAGTCCATGTGAAGATACGTTGTGGCTCATAGACAATCTATGATACAACTCATCTACAGACACCAGGATCAATTTAACAAATTTCCCTTTTAGACATTTAGAACCTCATGAATTTAGATCCATACCAGCAAGAATGTTTGACCAATGTTTCTACCAGAAATTAAATAAACTCTGATACATAACCTCCCAGCTGCTTTTTAATGCTTAAACTGATATAAAGGAAAGTGAAGCCTTGTCTGTAAAAACTGGTATATTTAGTATTAATGTATGTTTGATGAATTTAACTCTACAGACAAAATACAATTTGCCCTCATGGTGTGATCGTGTCCTGCGGAAGTCATACCCTCTGGTTCATGTTGTATGCCAAGCTTATGGTGAGTAATTCCCCAGGAACATTTTTGGTAGCAATTTATTTTATAGGGTCCATAATTTCTTAATAATTTCCTAGGAAGGGTTCTAGAAAGAACTATGTAATTTGGTATGAATGAAATGGAAAATAGGGACTGTTTTATTACCAATTGTTACACTTCCACCTAATTAATTCTAATTAATTTTCATTTGTAACATGTCCCACTCAGGCTCAGTACATATCTTGGCCCCAGTTCTTAAAACTCAAATATCAATATTGGTATCGGCCTCAAAAATCCAGCATTGGTCAGGAAATAACAAAAGTATGAATTTTGTCTACAGGCAAGCATAAATTTCAACAAGTATGGAAAGTACATTTTTCAATAATAAATGTATATTTACTGGGATTTAAATTGGTCTTATTCTGATCCATAATTAGTACCAAATGACATCCAAGGAAATTATTAAGAAATTATTTGGAAAATGTGGACGTGTAAAGTGTTACCACATTTGTTATGTTTTTAAAGGGCCACACCACCTCAACTTAACCTGTGAAAACATTTGTATAATATTCATTGTGTCATGATCCCACATGGACACTGTGTGTGTTTGGTCTTGGACGCTGGGCAGCGGAGACTCTGTGGCGTTGGGCAGCTGAGACTCTGTGGCGCTGGGCAACGGAGACTCTGTGGCCAGAATATGGCCAGCTGAGTGCCCTCATATGGAGAGGGAGGCTGGTCACTCACCGGCGGTTCAATAATAATCCCCCGGAATCTGTAGAAGGACCCGCGGAGGTCGCGGAAGAGGTGGTTATCCCGACGCCGTCTGCGGTCTCAGCTGCCCATCGCCACAGAGTCTCCGCTGCCCAGCGTCCAAGACCAAACACACACAGTGTCCATGTGGGATCATGACACTTTGTGGCTCTAAAGAGAGCTTCCTAAAGTATGAAAAAATAACCCTGAAGATGTCATCTGGTTATCTCGGACTGGGCTCGAGACTTAGAACTTGGGCGTGGCCTTTACCAGGTAGGGGGAGTCTAACAAATGACAACCCATACTACAGACTGAAAGTCAAGATATCTCAGCCTCTACTGCACATTTTGACCATTCTTTGTTTAACCTGTCTCTTGTGAGTCCCCAAACTTAATGAAAGTGTATTGCAAAATTGCTTGAGTGCCCCTTTAATGATATTTCATGAGACAAACTCATTCAGCCAAACTTTGCATCTTGCAGGGTGCACTAATGACATCATGACAAGTGACCACTCACCAGTATTTGCCTCGTTTGAAGTCGGAGTAGCCTCACAGTTTGTCTCCAAGCAAGGTATGATCACCACCTCCGGCTCACTGCAGATGACTTTATGTTATCCGCTCCAGAATTAGAGTATGATGATGCTGGCTTTTTTTCAGATCTAAACAGTGCACCTCAAGGTGGGATACAGATCATGAACTGCGTGGCCACCTTGTTGACAAAATCAAAGACCAAGTTCTTCATCGAATACCATTCCAGCTGCTTGGAGAGTATGTTTCGTCTGTGTGATTGACCATATCACATTGGATTCTGCTTTAACGTGGACTCCAATTATCAAAACCAATATTTCTCTAAATGTCTACAGAAACAGTCAAGACTTCAGAGGGAGAGAACATGGAGCACTCGGATGGGTCAATAAAAGTTTGGTTTGGCAACCAAGTTGAGGTAAAATTAGGAAGGAGCTTTCAGTGTGGAAGGTGACTTGTTGTGGCAAGCAATCATCATTTGTTGTCTTCTCTTATCTTTTCAAGCTCACCCCTATCATCTCTGACCCAGAGTACCTTTTGGACCAGCACATCCTCATCTGCGTGAAGTCGACAGACTGCGATGAGTCGTACGGTAATGAACTTACATACAGTTTGTAATACAGATGCATCGAGCTGAGCGCTACTTACAGTTTGCTGGTGTTTTATTCCCAAAGGAGAGGGTTGTGTTGCGCTGCGAGCGGCCCAGTTCTGCTACACAGAGTTTCAGATCACGCTGACTCACCACGGAGAGAAGACAGGCACCTTGACAGGTGGCATCCAGTTGCACACCTCTGAGGGCAAGCCCACGGAGAAGTTATATGGTGAGTCTGGAAATCAGCTCAGGACTTACTTATTGAATGATTTCTACTTCAGTTCTTGTAGCATCAATTCCCTTTTTCACTCTGCTTTCAGATTTCATCAAAGTTGAAAAGGATGACACTGTCACCTCGAAAAGCAAAGGCGGTGACCCAAACAAGTAAGATATCTTTTCACTTGTGGTTACCTCAAAATATCTCAAACATGACATCAGGGTGTGATGTTTTCTGTCTTCTGGTTGACAGGTTTTCCATCACCCAAGCACATGATATTTCTAACCCCAGTTACATGGGAGTGTCTTTCCAAAGGGGCAATGTGATAGATAAAGGTTGGAGTTACAGCATGCCACCAAAAAATCTTCCAAATGCTGGGCAAGGGAGTAAAGAATCCAAGAAGGGTGGTTATGATGTGGGCACACGGAGTCCTACAGGAAAACCTTTAAATCCTATGTAAGTGCTTGTTTCTGGTGCAATGTTTCACTGAAACTCAGTGTTCAATCTCAGGAAAAAAACTCTCTAAAAATAACATGACATTAATAGCAGAAACTTTACTGACTGGTCCCTTGTTTCCTAGGGGTGAGGGTGAAAAGGTGTCAGAGATGTTTGACAATCCGTTATATGGTTCAATGGAAAAATCACATGGTCGTGTCAAGGACCAAGACCATCAGCAGAAGGACCACCTCACACCTCCAGATCCCTTCTTTGCAGTCTCCAAACTGGCGGACGGCGACCTTGATCGCCCCCCGTTGCCCACTCCACGCAACCGCTCCTTCACCTGCTCTGAGACCAAACCTCAGCCTCCAACCGCCATCACCTCAATGCAGAAGAAACCAGTGGTGCCCTCGCGCTCTGAAGGGGGGGTGGCACACAACCGGCCTCCCATACCTTCCAAGTCTCGGCCGGGCATGCCGGAGCCCCAGAACCCAAAACCCAGAGACTACAGAGACAGCTCCGAACTCCCCAGCAAACACAGACCGCCAGGAAGACCTGGCCACCATCAACCTCACAAAGACAGTAAGGAAAACTCTGTTTCTCTTATGGCAAGATTCATTCAGTCTTGAATTCCCCAACACATATAAAACATATGACGATGCAAACTCTTTGTCTTTTTTTAGTGCATCCTGAAGTTCCCAAGATGGGCCGTTCTGTGAAGTGAGACCAGACTGTAGCGATGATGAGCACTGACTGCACAGCTTCCTGCTCTGCATTTTTGGAAACATAAAATACACACAACTAAGGCTTCAGCCAGTCACTCCCAACGCCAAAATGTGCCACTTATGAGTGACTATTCATTTGTAATGAAGGAATAGTTCTACATTTTGGGGGATGTGCCTATTGACTTGCATGTTGACAGAGCGACACCATCCTCATGTCTGTACGCTAAATATGACACTACAGCCAGCTAACACCCTTGGACACAGTCAGGCTAGCTGTTTCCCCGTTTTTAGTCTTAATGCTAAGCTAAGCTAAGCTAACTGTCCTCTGGCTGTAACTTCATATTTCACGTACTGACATGAGCATGGTATCAGTCTTCTCGTCTCATTCTCGTTTTCCTTTAAAAGTGATGTAAACATTAGAGACACATTTTCAGACTGCATTTCTGCTAAGCTTGCATTAAAAAGTAGGTTGGAAATTAAACTCTGCTTATAAATAATTTTGTTACATTTCATGTAGAGTTTTACACTATGCAGTAGCTTACGAATGTTTACCGCCCAGTATTATCTTGCACAGACATTGACATGTTTGCCTTGAAGATGTACAATAAATGCTCAAATAAATTCAAATATCATCTTAATTAGACTTTGTTATTTTAGATTTTCCCCACAACCTTATAAATACCTGTTTAGGTCTGCATTAGAGACCGATCCAGTACTTCAACACTCCAATCATTTGCTTCCATCTGCTGTCAGCTAAAAGAACAGCATGCAGACGGAGAATCATATGTTATCCAAGTTAAAATATTTAAATCATAGATGATGTTCTACTTGATGGTATTGGCAATACATATAGTCATCAACTCACATTTTCTTATGTTATTTTGTTCAATCAGATATAAGTAAAGCTGAGCTACACTTTGCTTTCATAGATTGCGTAATGGTTGCTGGTGTGCACTATCAAGAAGACCTTTAAACGAGAATTTCCAACGTACTATTTCTTGAATGTAAACGGGTTTTTTTTCATTTAAATTGAATTAAATTACTATGACTGTGGTTTTTCCTCATATCATTGGTAGTCCAGTCAGAGCTGGGCACATGTTAAGCAGTTCTCCTTCCAGAGAGATATTGTCTATTACAGTGGTTCCCAACCGGGGGGTCGGGACACTTCAAGGGGTCAAACAAATCCCATGGATCATGAGATGAAATAAGACATTTGCATTTGCTACACAAACCTTCATTCCTTTCTTTCCAGGCATCCCTCCATTTCTGGATATTTTTACCTCTTAAGGCCTTGACTTGGTCCCAAGCTATAGACGTATTTAACCATTGACGATGGGTTCGCAAGAAGACATTGCCTCATTTTATGGGGTCACAAGCCAAAAAGGTTGATAATCACAAATCTAGTAAATCCTGAAAGGTGCAAAGGTCTTTGGGGCCTCTGTAGTTTTTGATCCTGTGCCTCAAGACCCAGTGCCCTGCTTTGTTTTAAAAAATTTTATATTCCAATCTGGAAATCAAGAAACTTGCTGACAACCCCAGCAGGTCTCTATCATCAGACCTGAAAAAAGACTTTAGAATAAAGGATATCACACAAGGCCAACAGATAAACACCTGGAGAGTATTTCAACGGACTCTATGAGGACACTATGTCACATGTTTTACCCCACAGCCGTGGTATACTGCTTTATGGTCACATCGTTCACTTAGCAAGCTACAATAAACCTCTCTAAGGTACTGAAGGTAGCATGTGTTCACGCCTGTAAACACTGAGCGCACCTCTGGCTCCCCCACGTGGAGCTGGTCAGTAATTACACCCTGGTCCGTCGCAGCAAATATCACGCGATGTGATACGTCGTCAACACCAGACGCACTACCACAAGAAAGCGACAGCAATAATGGTGAGGAATCAGTTTGAATGTTTGAATTCGTTTTCCAGTTTACAAATGTCGCACCTGAAGAGTCGGCGAGGCGCCGAGCTGCTCACAGCTGCCTCGCTTTGTGTGCTTTACTTTGCTACGCTCGACACGTAGCCCGCTGCTAACACTGGCGCCACCGTGTCCGCGTGTCTTTCAGCTTTTCTACTCGTTTTTCAAGTCGCTGGTGGGGAAGGACGTGGTGGTGGAGCTCAAAAACGACTTGAGGTTGGTTTCTCCCTCGGTTGAACCGTGTGTCTCTAACAGTGTTTAATGTAACCGTTAGTCACCAGACTGTGCTGTTGCAGCGGCAGCAGCTAAATACAACTTTAGCTTTGCATAAACGTCACATGAGGCAGGAAAAGGTGACAAAACCGTAACCGCACTTTGTTGTCATGTAGGCGCAGTAGCAGCACAAAATAAAAGACAATGGAATTGAATGAGCTCCTCTCTGTTACAGACTGTAATAAATAAATAAATAAAACAATATATATTCTTGTTATGTTGACCACCACCTGTACATCTAGATCAGTGGTTTATTCACACACACTTCGGTCTTGATGTAAGGATGTGAAGTCCATAAATGCCTGTGATAATTTGTATCCCATTATTTCTCTTTCCAGCATCTGTGGTACTCTTCATTCCGTTGACCAGGTTGGAAATAATGATTTCTTTTTCTTATTTTAAAGCTTCTGCATTTTCTGTCTGTGTGCGCGCCCGGTCATGATTGAGCATGATCTTTTGACGTCACGTCTCTGCTTGTGTTTCAGTACCTGAACATTAAGCTCACAGACATCAGTGTCACTGACCCAGAGAAATATCCACACATGGTAGGTTTAGCTGTCCCGCCGCCCATCATCATGTGTTTTCACAAGTTTCTGTCCCTGTTTTGTCCCTAATGTTCTGTTTGAGGTCCTGGATATCCTGGGCCCTCTTTAACAGCTCAAAAAAAACAAACTTATCATTGTTTTATCACATTGATACTTCATGACTTCAAATTTGATGAGAATTGCTTATAAACATGATTTTGAAGTTATGATGTTTCAGTCTGCTACAGAAAATAATGCATTACACCTGTTTGGGGTCTCCGTAGTCTGACTCACAGGAAGCAGACTTCTCCTCCCCTTCTGCTATCTGTGTGTTACCATTTGCGAGATCATCGTCGCTGCATCCTGGTCTTAGCGCTGCCCAAGACAATTGTGATTGGTTTAAAGAAATACAAACAAGCCAGAGTGTTTTTCCCCCTATATCAGAATGATGATGGGTTCAGCCAGACCTTTCTCCAGCCCTCCAGACGATAGGCTATGTGAGGCTAGGGTCTGAGAGACCCCAGCTGTAAAACACGGTTAAAGACAACGGATTTTCTCAAATGCCAAATAAGTGTATACACGGGTGCATGTGAGGATCCGCGGGAAACTTGGACTCCCGGATGCAGACGCAGAGATCTGAAAAGGGAAATATTACAATATACAAAGGAGATATATATTTGTTTTCTGCATAGCATGTAGTGTAACGTACAAAACCTGAAATATTTCCTTATTTATAATAACAATACTTCTGTATGTTGCGCCTTCAACAAATTTGCAAGCTGAATTTGTGGGTTACCACTTCACTGCTTTTATACATTTTGTGTTGTAATGAGGTCAGAAGAAAAATGTTAACAAAACACCCATGAAACTTGTATTGTATCATAATATGAGAGTTGCATGAAATGAGACACAGCAATGCCATCATTGTGGCACAGATTCTGTATTGCTTAAAGCGGATTTCCAGCATCTCCAACACGTTGAATGATGATTATCTTCAAACCCTGGCAATGTCTTCTTTCAATTTGATCCAGCTCTCTGTGAAGAACTGTTTCATCCGTGGATCTGTGGTCCGGTATGTTCAGCTACCTGCAGATGAAGTGGACACTCAGCTCCTGCAAGACGCTGCGCGAAAAGAGGCAATGCAGCAGAAGCAGTGATTGACCTGCAGGATGGGGTTCGGCATGGGGCGGGGGGTGGAGGGTGGGGTGGGATTTTTGTGACGGTGAATAATGAGTAGTTTAAGTTTGGAGTTAAGTTCATTTAAAGTTATGATACAGTCTGTGCAGCTCTTGTTATTAATTATTGGTAATTTCCCTGTACTTTCACAGAGAATTGAATTGCATTCCTGACATCAGTGATCAATAATTTGCAAAACGGTAATTATTGTAAATGGTCTTCACCTCACAGGCCGTATAGGAGGTTGCATTTGATACTGTCTTTTGTTTTGTTTAAAAGAAATAGAACTGAAAACAATTTTGAGTCCAGCAGAGGTAAAGATCTGTTATAGTGTTTCTGTTGCACAATATAAGCATTGTTGCTTATCTTTAAAAAAATTACGACTTTTGGATTTTTTTTATGCCACTTCAAAATAAAAAAAACTATTTTATTTATATTTTTATCATGTTATTTATATGGATTCTTTTTGTAGTTAAGTGTTTCACCTGTTAACAGATTTTAGTTTTGGCCTTTAAAATGATTTAAGGAACTATTGCCATGAGCTGTAGTCATGGAAGCAAGTTATTTTTGTAAATGACTGCATTTATGGGAAATAAAAATGAAAATCCCATAGCCTCATTCTGCTAGTCATCCAAATCAGGATCCTGAGATAGTTTATAATAAACAAGATAATGGTAAAGATATGACAGCGTGACGGTCGGACGCACCTTAAGAGTCTTCTGCTGTGGAAGTTTAATACATGGGACATATAGAAGCACTGGTTAATCCATGCAAACCAGTTCAGTATAACCATCTTGTTACAATTAGTCATAATCTTAACTGCTGTGCTTAATCTTAGTTTTCTGTTGCATGTTGTAACTGCAGTTTCCCCGTCGGATCATGTAATCACCTAACTTGGTGTGGTATGACCAGTAGCCTATGGTCACTAATGTTGGCAAACTTTAGCTAGATACTGCTGCGCATCCGACATTACTGAGTAATTTCTCTGGCTTTATGAGTCTTAACATGTACAGTTGTCCTTTCACATGTGGCCACAGTTGCTGTTATTGAGCCAACGTTGCATACAGTAGGCATGCTTTAATTTTACAAAGGACTGAATCTGTGGCGAATGGGTTGTTAACCTTTTTAAGAGGTTTTGTAAATTGTTGGCACAGATCATACGAGTGTGAGCAGAAACTGTAAAAAAAAAAAAAAAAAAAGAAGACGACAAAAGGCCAAGGCAGTTCGTTCCTGGGATTCAGGTTTTGGTCAACGTCAAATCAATATTATATAGCTGCCCCCTTTTAACTAAGAGCATCTCTTTTTTTTTGTTGCTGTTTACAATAAAAACACAGTAAACTATCATTTAACTATATTTTTAAGATATCTATTATTTTATTATTTAAGATTATATATTGCGCTATATATTTGATCTACAAGTTATGTGCTCGTTTTTTGGTTGTTTTTTTTTATTTTTGTAACCATCTAACAATATTTCTGGAAAAATGGTAAAACTGTGCTTTTATATCCAGCGTCATTCCTCACTTTAACATGACAAACTCAGTCAGGTGTTAATACATAGAAATCCAATACCTTTATTTTACATTCATACATCTATAACATTGTACAATAATTTTAATGCAGTTAAAAAAGCCCAATCCAAAAACAAGTCCTGAAGATTTACAATGATGAATTTGCATGTTTTAAAGTTGGTGACAAGCATTTAAAAATATATACATACACTCACACGCACACACACATATAGGGATCTAGGACAAGTGTCCTTGAGTTGTACCTTAACAGAGCTGGGCTGAATGGAGAAGAATTCAGTCACCATAGAGAAAGGCACATTGAATACACAGTGTATGTACAAACAAAAACCTTGACACTTACACAACTATACTGTAGGATCTAGAACAATGACCAAAACTGTAAACCTTCACTTATGGAAAACAAATTAACAAAAACAAAAATCACATCTATACAAATACGTTTGAAGCAAAATATTTTCTTGGTCATAACAAAGCAGTACCTTGAAATGCATTTCAACACTTAGATTGGCTCTGCCAGCAGAGAGCAATCCCACAGATATAATTACACAATATGTCACAATATTTATGCAGTTGCCCACTTCATGTGCGCTGACAACTGGCAACGATAAGAGAGTACCTCATGCATATCCTCATCAGACAGCAGCAGTCATCTGATATGTTTTCGACTAAATCCAATTACAATGTCATTTTTTTCCCCCTCTTCACATGAATATGGCAACTTGTCGTGGTGCAACATGTACGTACATCTACATAAAAATGTATAGACAACTCTATACAGCCGCAAATCTTGTTATCTTAAAATATATGTACCACCCGTCAATTAAATTTTTCAATACTTTCAGAAAAGTAAGTTCTCTGATATAAAATACTTTATTTTCAAAAAACTGATTGTTTACATTCCATCCTTCTCAACAAAATAAAGCTTTATATACGTACCTTCAAAGCTTAGAAACACTTCCAACATATATATATATATATATATTTATATAGAAACAATAAAGTGACTAAGATGCCATATGTGGCTCTACGTTCACATGTAGTGGAAACCCGTTTAGAATGGCGTACACAGCCAATTTATTTGTCTAATGAACACAGTGTGGCACTACAATTTTGGATGATTGTACAAGTTGGGGTCTTTAAATGCCAAGGTCAAGATTGCCTCCATTAAAACTGTTCCCTTCCAGTTCAGCATGCCTTTGTCAAGTCAGTAGGCATGTCTACCGTTGACATACGGTATTGGATCTTTGTGTTAGTGATGGCGCCGTGCTTCTGTCGAAGATGCAGCCGTAGCTGGCTCTTGTGGCGGAAGTGCAAGTTGCATTTCTCACACTGAAATGGAAAGCAGCACAACATTATTTTAAGGCATTTTACTGTCTGGTCATATCTTAAATTAGATTCAGAAGAAGGTTATGTTATTGTATGATTTTGTCACTTTTTAAGAAGCAAAATACAGTCGACCTACATGGTAGGGCTTTTCTCCTGTGTGTATACGCAGGTGGCTCTTCAACGTCTGCAGGTGTCGGAAGCGTGTTCCACAGATCTCACATGGATATGGCTTCTCACCCGTGTGGATCAGCACGTGGGCACGGAGATGAGCAACCTGGAGTGTGAGCGAAACACATCAACAAAATCAGCTTGAATCAAACTATCTGACTGATGAGAATAACATTTGAACCAATGCAAACTATTATCTGGGAATGAGTTAGCAAATGCTTTTACACAGACACGCTCACCTGCACAAAACGAGCTCCACACGTCTCACATTTGTATGGCTTCTCTCCTGAGTGGATGCGAGTGTGAGTCTTGAGGTTAGCTGGTCTGTTAAACTGAGCGCCACAGATATTACAGCGATACGGCTTCTCTCCTGAAAATAGGAAATCAGAGAAAACAATGTAAGACTCCAGAAGCAAATGAACGTAGACTTGACGGACAATAAATGAATCCCTTAGATGTACCTGTGTGGACAGTCTTGTGGCTGGCAAGGTTGCCCTTGTAGCGGAAAGCAGCCTGGCAGCGGTCACACTTATATGGCTTGTCGCTGTGTACTTGAAGCATATGCTGTTTCAGCGCCTCGTCTTCAGCAAACTTGGAGTCACATTCATTACAGAAGAATGTACCGTTTTCTGTTCAGGAGAAATCAGAGTAGAATTAACCTCTAGTCCTAAATGATACATAATCTTTTTTGATTTGCATTTGTCACTGACATTTAATATCCGTCATAAACTCACCACAACTGGAGTCTGAGTATTCGGAGTGCAGCTCTGCCATATCCTCTGCTAGACGGGACCTGGAGGTGTTGGGACAGACTTCTGAGTGCTGCGGGGACGGGGAGCCACAGGATGAGCAGTTCAAGCGGCTCAAGTAGTGTGGAGGGTGGCTGTCACCGTTCCTCAGTGACCCCTCAAGTGCACTACAGGCAAAAAAACAAAAACTTCAAGTCAGAGACGTAAACAAATACTTCAAAACAGATCTAAAAAAAAATACTTTAAAGATGTAAAGGAATACTTCAAATCAGATGTAAACGAATACTTCAAATCAAACGTAAATGAATACTTCAAACCAAACATAATTCCACGATAAAGTTCCTAAAAATATCCTGGTGAATGTCCAACATCCAGAACTATAAATCTTAATTCAACCCTGGTTTGTTATTAGGAATAAAACATAAAGGCAATAATGAACTTTCAGCTTTCTGAGACACACCGTTTAACTGGATTATAGAAAACTAAAGTATAAAAAAAAATTGGCCATAAAATCCTCCTCATATATCTTCCTACATTACCTTAAAATCCTCCCTGTGCGTCACACCAATTGATTCACATGTCAGTATTACATTTTCTTGTGGTACTTAAGCCAAATATGCAGCTATGTGTTTGCAACCTTACCTGTTAATGATGTTGTTGAGACGACTCGCCTGGGGCACAGGTAGGTCCTCGCTGTGATCGTTGCTCTTGCTTGTGGTTTGTGGGTCGAGGTTTTCTGAGTCGCTGGGGTGGAGGTAGGGTTGCAGGCCAAGGCGCTGAGGTGAACGAAGCCCGGGATCCCGCAGACCCACCTCGTCTTCCTTAGCACTCTGATTCAAAACGATGAACTTGTACTTCTTCCAGTTGCGAGCTTTGGGGTCCTGCGTACCTTGCAGGGCTTGCACTCCGACAGTTTGGGAGAGGCTGGCGTTCTTGCTACTGCTGGACTCTGTTGGTGAGTTGGGCTGGCAGTCCGATTTGAGGGGGCTCTGCGGGCTGCTCATGAGGCTCTTGCGTCCAGCGGAGGAGATTCCAGGAGGGTAGTGCTGATGGATCAGATCTTCCTCTGCCTGAGGAGCGTGATTTTTGCCCAAGTCTCTCTGGTGCTCAAGGGTCAACACAGGAAGCGCACGCTTCCTTGTGCCGAGAGCGATAGACTGGCCGACCCCCTCGTGGCTCTCCTTCCTCATCTCATCGTCTCTTCCTACCTCCCTGGAAGCGTAGGTGGTGGAGTGAATAATGCTGGAGGAGCTAGTGCCAACTGCCCTGGTGTATTCTGTCCTGATGATGTTTGCGCTGTCATGCGGAGAACAATGCTTGTGGTGGATACCACTCTTAGAGAGGTCAGCAAAAGCATTTTTGGCATCAGTCAGCTTGCAGAGAGGGAAGGGGAATCCTGGCATAGGAAACTGCCCATAGAGATGGTAGTTGGTGGGGGTGCTGACCCCGGTGAACATGTTTGAGCCATAGGGCCTCCCATCCCTGAATGGGGCTACGCGGCCGTGCAAACTGTCAACAACATCATGGGGCCGGTAAGCATGGACATCCTGAGGTAAAACCAAGGGACTGACCAAAAACTCATCTCTGGGCAGCTTGGCAGACGGATCACTGTGAAAAGAATGAGAAGGTAAAAAACACGACAGATGCCGATGAATTTGACTGGTTTGTAATGGAACCTTGTTGTACCAACCTGGATTTGATGAATCTGTGGCAGGTGTCCACAACATGGTCCATCTGCAGGTAGATGGCTGTGTTCATGATCGCCATAATCAGACTCTCCTTTAGTGTGAGACGGGAGGTGTACATGAACTCCAGCAGGATGGCAAAGCCCTCTGGGTCCACCTTTGGGTCCAGACTGATGGCGTTAAGGTTGCACTTGTGGGAGTCAGTAAAGATGGTGTAAAACAGCCCACTATAGCCATGTAAAAGAAAAAGAAAAACAGGATACAAAGATCAGTCACTTCAACTTCAAATTGCATAAGAAATATTGGCTCAGATAACTAACACACACCTGCAAGCCATGAGAACAGTCTTGTGTGCACGAAACTGCTGTCTGTTAACCAAGATAGTGACATCTGTGAGGATATCTCGGCTACGCAGTCGATTCAGGTTGAGCAGGACATCACTCGCATGGCGTGTGAACTGTATGCAGCTGTCTGCTGCGCAAGCCATTTTGTCAAGTTCTGCAAACAGAAAAAAAACAAAGATTATTTCACAAAATATAGTAGCTAGCTTGGTGAGTTTATTTAACTGGTATGCTACAATTCACCCCTGTGTTGTGAAGGCTGAGGTACAGGTAATCTTTAAGTCAATGAATTGGGCTGAAATTATTTATGATCCTCACAAGGTCCTCATCAATGTGGCAGACTAAGAAACAGGTACAGCCGTTCCTCCAGAAGGCGGCGCCATTTATTAAATAAACACTGTCTAGACATTTAAATTTCTACCTTTGGAGTCATTTCGCTCCCCCTCACTTTCTTTCTTTCTAAACCACTGGTTGACAAGTTAATGTAACAAATGAAAAATTGTAGCACATTGTATTTGACTGGAGCAGCCAAAAGTATTCATGAGATCATTCTGTAATAACGGTCTTTATTTATTTTTTCTCATTTTTTTCGGAAATACAAAAATGAGTCCGTTGAACACTGATTAATTCAAAATAGCACATATTTAAATAATAATCATCATTAAAATCCATTGGCGGTTGTGTCAATCATATGCCCACTTATTTCTCTGCATTAAATCTAACGGAGGAAACTTTAGTGCGTCTTTGCCTTCAGCGCGGCGCGTCTCGGATTTTAAAACGGTTCACTGTGCTGTGCACAAGCTGATAAAATAAGGAAAATAGTTTCAGCAAGCAGCTGAAAACTTTTTTTTTTTACTCACATGCATAACATCCAAACTATGCATTTTAATTTCAACCGCAAGATGTCCTCGCTATGATTGACTCTTCAAAACAAGCCGGTGCAGCTGACAAGGCTGTATTAGTAGCAGCTTTTCTTGTTTGCTATAATAAAACCCGCGACAGCGTGTTGTTGTGAAGCCCAGCAGCGCTCTGTAGGCTATTATCTTTTTATTTATTTTTTTGACAATTTGATATAGTGCATTTCTAGGTCAAATAACATATTGGGGTGAAAACTAATATTCAATTAACTCAAGGCAAAACTGGCTTTATAACACGCACGCGGATTTATATCTTAAACTCAAGACTGAAGTCTGTAACTGGACACGTCCGAAAATAGAACCAGAGCAGAATGCAGCCTAAATAGTCTCTAAATAAATAGACCTCTGTCCAAAAGGTGGTGAATTATGACCTCCAAACAGTGACAAACAATCAGTAGGCTAAACACAATTAACACCAGGACTACAACTATACAACTAAAGTTAATTAGTTAACACGCTGAAGTCCTAGCGTGTTAACTAAAATGACAACAGATTTTTGTCAGCCCAAAAAGCAGGTCCTCAATATATTTTTCTGATTTTATTTTCGTATTATTTTATGGTCCTACACATGGTCTAATTGTAAATACTGTCTAACTGAAACTCTTTTCCGTGACAGAAAATGAGGCAACACTTCGCAGGAAAGCTGCAGCTAAACTCTGCGCGCATCTCAGCACAACATTTCAACTTGGCGTAGTGATGACGGATAGCTCACCATGCCGCACCGTGTCACAGTGGAAACACGAGAGGCAACTTGGTGCGACGGCGTGTCTTGGAAAAAACACACACACCCATCAAAGCTAATGTTTCCGCCACAATGTCACGGCAACAGACGGGCTCGTTCGGGGCTCCATTAGAGCAAATTACCGTCCGAGCGACCGAGAAGTGAAACATGTCCTGAACCCGAGGCTGCCATGCTGTCAGCAAAGTTCGTCTGACAGCGCGAGCCGCCGCCGCACCGTGTTGACACTTGGACGTACAAGTAGCTTCAAATCCGAGCGCGTTCAACGCCGAGGCTGCGCTGGCACCGTTAACACGGACAACTATGTGCACCCGAGAACCACGTACTAGAACCCGGGCTCTGACAGCCTTTACACCGCTCAAAATCCTCATTTTCATCGGTGTAGTCATCGAACCCGAGCGTTGTTACAGCTTTACAACATGACTGTCGGAGCGGGGAGCTACAGCGGAGAGGCTGCTGTCTGTCCCGCTGGTTCAAGGCGACCAGCTATTACAGCGCAGCGCCGAGGTGGATGATCTGTCAAGAGAGCGGCGCACTGCCTGTCACACCAGGAGCCACTTCAGAGTTTCGACTCTACACTGTTCAAACTGCCAGCAGACACAGTCACACGCAGCCCCGGCTCCACAAACACTGAAACAGCACAGATGGACAAATAGCCATGTCTAAAACATCAGCAATACACAGTACATAACAACTTCGCGCCAAATTAGAGGAAAAAAGGAATTTAAAAAATCACCTGGTAGCGCTTTCCTAGAAACTTCTTGCATCACCACTTCTAAGAACCCCAGTTCTAAGAATCAGACGAGCTCAATTCTCGGAATTTGAGCCCGAGACCGTACCACTTTCCCGGGGCAGGGGAGAGCCGTTTTTTTCCCTCGTGGTGACAACAACTTATTTTCAAATCGCTTATTCTAACGCTTATTGAGCATAGTGGTTTTTACAGCACGCAAAGAATGAACCCAGTGTTTGAATGAGTGCAAAAGTAAGTATTATTTTGTAAAATAATGCAGGAAATTGTTTCATAGTGATCCAAACCCCCCTGCTTTTGGTTGAATCCACAGTCACAGGACGTCGAGCCTGCGACGTCACCAGTTCCTTAAACCCAGCCCCCGAAATTCTCAGAACTAATTTATATTCCGTGACTTAAGCAATGCATCGTTTCGTTGCCTTTCGTCGCATATAACACACAGACCTCCATGTGCACCACACAGACAGACATCTTAATTAGGCCCATGCGGACAGGTCGATGTGACAGGCTTGACATTTTTTTTTGTGTGTGTATGTTTTTAGCCAGATTTCTTGCAGGTATGCTGACTTCATAGATGGAGAATGCTACGAATCACCGTCGGGGGTTTGTTGAAAAAGGAAAGCTTTAATAGATGTATTATTCACCGGTCTGTTACAGTCAGTTGAGCGTTTGTTATGTGGATGTGACTGTTAAGCGGTTTGGTTTTTCAGTGAATGTCAGTGCGTGGTCGAAATTGGCACTTGTTGGGTCGAGATTTATGTTCGCATCTTCGCTTATAACGGTGTAATACATTCGCTTATAGCTGTTGTTGTGTTAACATACAGCGAAAGATTTAGGCTAATTGTAGATGCGATCAACAGGTTATTAACTTCATGTTTACACAGAAAACGTGTTGCGTAAAAGCGAGCGCCTGACACGAGCAAAGGATGTATGAATGGATGCATAGAAGTTATGTGAATGCAGGCAACCCTTTGTTATAATTCAAACTCAGGCGGATCGGGTGCAATGTTTAGAGGATTAATTATTAAAATGCCATTAGATCTATTATACACATTGTGACATTTTATGTCAGGGTCAGGTCTTGGTGTTTTTGGTGGTATAATATTATATGCCTTTGTAAGTCAATTGGACTCCTCAGCAGGCTCTATCCTATCCTCCTCAAAACACAGTTTAGACAGACTTTTGTTCTTTTGACAATGTTTTCTCCTCCCTGAAAAAAAAAAATCTTTCTGATTGGATAGCTGATTAATTGGAAGGGGAGTTTGCCTGTGAAATTGTCCATGGCAGGTGATGTGCACACTTACAACAAAAACATTGCTCATTGAAATGCAAAGTGGAAGATTCCTGGAAAATTAATTGAATGCATTGCTGTGATTTTTCTCTCTCTCCTACCATTTCATTTAAGGCATGTGTACCCCCTGTTGCATCATTTCTCAGAGTTGAGCAAGAATAAACGCAGTCTTTTTAAAAAACTTTTCAGCTTACTAGTCTTGTGTTTTAGTTCATGCGCTTTTAGTTTGAAACCTATCACCAGCCAGGCTTTTGTAGAAACGGGTGGTATCGAAGAGAAGTTGAACTGCGTGGATTGTTTCATCCCTGCATGCAGATGAGAACTGGTGTGAATTTACAGTTCCTTTACCAGTTAATAGACGGCTTATGATGCTTGGTTAGGGGGTGTGTGTGGCAGCATATGAAAATTATTAATTTCACAAGTTGTGGGCAAGCATTTACTGTCAGTGACTCACCTTGGAAACTTTGTTTGTGGTGATTCCAAACCACAGCTTCCCCGTCTTTTCTCATCCCGTTCACTCCTTGGCACAGGAGGAGCATTTGCTGAGCTGATGATACATGACAAACACAAGTTTAGAAAATGTATTAGAAGATGTGTTAGTTTACATGACTGCAGTAAAAGTGGTGACTCAGTTACGTATAACTCTCCTTTCAAAATCATTTATCATCAGTAGTTTTAATATTACAAAAAAACAAAACAAAAACAAAAAAACCCAGAATCCCTAGTTAGATCTAATTATTAATGTTAATAATCAGGAAAGTCAGCACATCCCATGTTGGAACATACAGCCTTGTCATATTTTGGTATAACCACATTTAAACTTTAAATACCTCACTCCTTCTCATTACCTATTGATGGATATTGATTGATTATATATTTTATAGTCTTTGAGGAATAGCTTGTAAATTTCTCATGATCTAATACTTTTGTTTTGATGGTGATGAATGTAGAAGTGTAAAATCCATTTCCATATCTTGATGGTTGATCAAGGTTGGATGATCATATTGATGTATATTTTTCATATACATGTATATTATATATGTGCAATATTTTTATCTTATCTATTTGTTCATACTTACAACTGCACTCAGTCACTCTATTATTTATTTCTGTCTATACTGTGTATAGGACTATTTTTCTATTTATTTTTATTGTATTTCTATATATGACACTTTTGCTGGCTGCTGCAACGCTAAAAATTTCCCCGCTGTGGGACAATAAAGGCTTATCTTATCTTATTTCCATGTAAAATGATGGATGTTTCTCTAATTTTCTACACAACACATTTTTGAGAGAGATTTAAAAGAATATACTGGATATACCTCTGTCATTACACAATAATGCTTACATGAGGTTTAACTGACATCAGGGACATTTGAGCAGCCAGTTGCCCTTGTCATTCAGTGTACAACAGACTGTGTTATATGCATCCAAATGAATCAGACACAGCACCTTTCTTTTCTTTTTCTTTTTTTTGTTTAACCCTTTACATGACGACACACTCCACTGTAATGTAACCGACATTTCCCTGTGGATTGCCCCGCACATCCGCCCATCTGGATCCGGCATTCCACTAAAAACACTCCAGGTGTTCACAAACCATTGGGGGGAGAAAAAAAAAGCCTCCAAAATAATTAAGACGCACGCTTTTACAGCAATCTCCGATTCAGCACTGCCAAATAAAGACTATCTTGAGCTCCAAACAAAGAGCAGCGTCAACTTTATTTCAATCCACTTGGGGGATGTTTGAGGCGCTCCAGCACAGTTATGCATAATGCACGGCCATAAACCATCCAGGAGTTAGGGAGAGAGATGTGTAATTTACCAAGGCCCCATGCTGTGCCCAGCTATAGAAGGATGAGATAATTACTGCAAATCCTTGGCAAACTTTTACTCAACCAATTCCAAGCAAAAATAAATGACCCACTTACAGAGGACAGAGAAAGAGTGCAGGGTAGCTGATCAATATCCCCCTGTCTAAACTGATAGGAATGGCACACAGGGCATATTGTCACAGTGTATCGGTTAATCCTTGATCTCCATTCAGGCAGTATAATTAAACAACGGGTCATGACGTAAATATTTTGTTAGGGTCTTGGTCTCTTTGTCTGGGCGGCACGCTGTTCAGAAACAATCACAGCCAAAGCAGGTTGTGACAGTGATTCAAGTCTGACGCAGCCAGTAACAGCTGCACATTTAAAAAAAAATCTTGTACACTTCTGACACAGTGTGAAACATCTCTAAGCCGTGTCATTGCCTACACTTGGTGCATGATAGGTCATTGAATAGAAATGCCCACTGACAAAAGCCCGAGGCCCGGAGGTTGCCTCACTTCTTTTTTTCACAAACTGCACACTTTTGTCTCGTTTCACAGCAAATTTCTGCCAACTTCAGTGTTCATTGTCAGCAAAGATGTGAGTGTGGAGTTTTGTTCTGAGAGGCATGATGCAACCGAGCTGTAACACCAAACAGATAATGCTGTTAGCTACAGAGGTCTTTTTAGTTCCTTTCTTTAAAAGAATTTCTTTTTATATTGTTAAGTTTCACTTTTTTAACTCCATACATCCCAGAAGCATTTCTTTCTCATTTTGTCCAAAACAGAGTCGACCTTTGTCAAACACCATTCCTACGGCAGGTGTGAATTGTGACACGCCTCCAGTGTGTTTTGTTCTTCCACTCTTATTGTATGTATTTATACATTCGCCTTGATCATCTGTTTGAGCAGATCGTTGAAAACATATGACATGCATAATGTATCACGCCAGTTAAAGAACACGATGTGTAATAAATAGATGCAGTGAAAAATACACTGATGCCACTTCAGAAGATTTTTTCTGCACAGGTAATGATGGCGCAGTTTGCTTGTAAGCTTGCCTCTTTTTTTAATTAACAGTAAAACAGTCGAGTCATATTCTGACATGAAATCATGTCTGTTTGCAACAATGCTTCTGCGTGTCTCTGCACTCACACACTCCAGGTTGAATGTTGTCGTTCATCCCACTTGACAACCTAATTGTGAATGGCAGGAGGACATATATATATCAGAGCCAATAAATCCATGTGAAAATGAATCAACAAAACAAAACACACAAATGAAAAAATCCTCTAGGGGTCAGAGGTCACCAGTAATGTCTGTCCATGCAGGAAGATCACCAGCTGTACCGAATAATAGAGAAAAGGAGCTCACAGAGGTTCACACTTATCTAAAAGGAGTCCCTTGATTTTATGTACTGCTGTTAATGTAACTGACATAAACAATTTGGCAATGCACACTCTATTTAGATTGTTTCAAAGTGTTTCCTTCTTCCTAATACTTTAATACTGTGCTCAAAAGTCATGCATGTACTGTAAAGCAGCAGTGTGTGTCAGCTCCAGTGATCAATAACCAGGCTCCCTGGACATGTAAAAGCTTTGTTAAACACTGTTTTATTCTGCTTTATCAGTTATTTCAAAAAGAAAATACACACAAACCAAAAAAAAGAAAACTTTAGAGTTAAGTTTCTGCAGAGTGCCTGTGTGGATAACCTTGAGTTCATCAGCTTGCCTGTGCAAGCTACATGCTAAGGTTATAGTCAGAGCAGAGGCGTGTTAGTGGGCTAGAATTCCAATTTAGTCAAATCAAAGCATGTAGATTCAGGACTTTCTCAAGGCCAGCTGAGAGGAGCCAGGAATGCAGCCTGCAGAGTCAAACTTGATGGAATTTTCCACGCATACCAGAAACAGTCCCTTGCCAGTGTGCCATCTGCTGGATGATGGGTCAGTTGCTTCCACAAAACATGAGGATATATGGTACAAGTAATAGCTAGCATCCTTACAAATCTTCACTATCTGAGTGTTTGCTCTGTCTCCCTCTTTTCTCTCACATGCCCAGGGCTGCAAAATGCAGGAGTTCCAAGAGCACATGAGGAGGAGTTGTTAAATTTGGGACAACTTCTGCACAGATAAGTTTCAAAGCCTTGTTATGTGTGTCTACATGGATTCAGTTTGGTGTTTTAACAGCGGTATCCACTCTCAGTAGTAGGGAGCTTCAGTGCAGAGATTCAAATGGTAAACAAGTGGGTCTTATTTCTTTGCACCACCCTCAATAATGATCCAATAAGAATCATCTGTCTGAATCAACCCCCTTTCCTGCTCTGCTGTCACAACAACACCTATTAGTATCAAGCTGTAGCTCTTGATATGCTGGGGTGTGTTGGAAACGTGAGGCTCCTTCCTCATATCACAGCATTTTTTGTTTTGTCTTTGACTTTGGGGACGTGCATTCTCCTCCTTACAAATGTACTCATACTGTACAGCAGTGACTCCCAATCAGGGGTACTTACTTAGCAAGCTAACAGAGAAGTCGAAATAGCTACAAATAATGGATAAATGGTTGAAATAGCTACAAATAATGGATAAATGGTTGAAATAGATAATACTAGCTAGTAATCTGCCACTCCAAGTAGTAGTAAGAATGCAAACTGGACCAAGCTGACTTAAACATTGACAACAATTCAATTGTATTAAAAAATTATTAGAACAATATCCACTTTTTGTAGTGTTAATTTACATCCACTCTAAAAGCAACTGAAATGAAAACATTTGGACAATTAAGGGTGGTGCTGATGAAGGGGTCTTTAAAGTTCACCTGCGTGGACACTCTTTGTCTAGAAAGGGCATCCAGTGATTTTAAGAATGCACTGTTTAGGCAATAGAGGTAACATCTGCTTAGTACCGGTGGAATCTTCCATTGTCAATAAGTTTATGGTGATGTAAACGATCAATGCCCAAAGTGGCTAAACCAGTTTGAATTCTTTGTTTTGTATTATGTACTGTACTGATTTCTCACTAGCACGTAGAAGTAAAACTGAGGAAAACAGTCAGTGGGAACACTGTAGCAAAAATGTTCCCATTTTCGGAGTTTGTAGTAATTCCCTCCACACAGACCCAGTCACTGCCAGTGTTTTGTATTTGGGAACTCAGCTCTCATGTCATTCCATCAGTTAACTGTTGCAGCTCTCTACTTGCTGTTTCTCTCTCTCTTTTGCCCCTGCACATCATGTTGTGGCCCAATTTTGCCCTCGCCTATATCAAATTGTCCTATGTTACATTGCTCCCACTGCCAGGTCAAAGTAGCTGCCTGTATCTAATGCCAACAAGCTGATACTGGTCTACAGGGCTGGTTAAACAGGAACTACACACACCTAGCTCCAGGCCACAGTTCAACAAGAACCACGCACAAAGCAGCAACAGTGCACTGAGCACATCCACTGCCCCAGCTCTCTGACTCCAAAATATTAATGTAATCCTGGGTAAAGCATTGTTAGATTTCTTAATAAACATAAATATTTTGTTAATTTCCTTCATTCCAAACATGACAGGTCAAGTCCGCTGCAGTTACGTTGTAAAACTGTTTTCAAAAATGCTAAAACGAGCTCTAGATGAGCTTTCATAATTTCATTTCATGGGAAATCTGGCATTAGCCCTCAGTATATTGCGGCAGAGATTCCATCTGCATCAAATGTTCACAGCCTCCATTAGTATATAGGTGTATTTTCATGTCAGCTCTTTTTGGTTTCCTCCAGCCAAAGCAGTAAATGGTTTTAAATCCAACATGGAAACATGGGATTGGCAAGGATGAAAGCAATCCCACCAAGCCCCAGAAGTCAACTGCTTTACCAAAAAAAAATAAAAAACCCTCAAACTCTGGGTACTGACATGGATTGAAGAAGAGATAATTTCAGCATTTTTATGAAATATCGAGGAAAATATATGCATCATACATTAAATGCACATGTACATTTAAATTGTTAATTTGCAAATAAAGTTGGTTTTTTAAAGAAATAACATGTCTTTTTCATTTTCCTCTCCTTTTTTAATCCAATTTCTGAATAATCTGTGTTAGTTCTGTTTAAAATGTATTATTTCTGATTAAAATTTCTTATGAAACTGACTTTGTCTTGTCTGCGCCTACACCCTTGTTTCAGTTAATACATGAAGCCAGACAATGCTTTCTCCTTCTAAATTCTGAAAAAAATCCTCCCACTCTTTTTGTTTGCTAGAAACAAATCAACTCATATAACCATCAGGCCTCATGAATCTGCATTTATGCAAGTTTGAAATGAAGAAATGAACCTATTTTTGATTACAATTTATTCCTACTAATGTATCATAGTTAACAGCCACTGTATCCCTCAGTGTTTTCATTAAAAGTATGGTGGAAGTGCTGATGCAAGAAAGCAGAGTGACACCTCCTGTGCTCAACACGTTTGCATAATTGTTATCTGTTCTACATCACACAGGCAGACACTCTTGATATCTGCTGCACTCTGAAATATTTTGTGCTTTGCATGCATCGGAATGCAAGCATTTCTTGATAGCATCACACGTGAATTTAATAGAAAAATCAACTAACCAAATTTCACCAACCATAGTACAGATTGCATTGTGCATTCATGATATGTTAGCTGTAAATTCAAACATTCAAAAAAAGTTCAGTGAGCTTGTGCGTCGGTGCTTAAAACTTTTTTAAGTGTTAAGAATACTTTTGATGGTAAAAAGTCAAGTTTTTGACACAGGTTTACCCGAAACCGCTCACCTTTGTTATCACTGTCTTTTGTTCAGATGTGGAAAGATTCTCGAAGGGGACAACTTATGTGAAAATCAAAAGGGAATCAAAAAGGCCTCTCAGATCACTCAGATCCTATCACTATTTTACATGTTTTTACATACTGTAGATGAACCAGTGATTATTTATTGCATTCGGTACTCCCACTTGCTTATCAGATGTAAGTTGTTTTATCGCGACCTGTGTCAACTGTGTGTCCTTTAATGTTACTTTGCATGCTCGCACGTATTAATGTTGTGACTGAGCATGTGTTTCAGCAGTATATTGATTTTATCTCTGAGATTAGCTGACCATCATACAAGCTATATATATATATAAATATGTGTGTGTGTGTGTGTGTGTGTATAAAGTGTTTCTGGTCTTTGTATGTTCAGTGGAGGAATGTTTTTGGCTGTAACTCATCCTGTGGTGGTGTGTAGAACTGATGTTGAACTACAGTGTTTGGTTGACTACTGAATGGTTGTAATTAAAAAGGGAAAGGGATTTATTTAGGTTTATTTGTCTTATTTCAAATTGTGAAATTAATAGTGAAATTACATGTACATGCACATCTCTTCATACAGTTTGCTCATGTATAACAAAAGAATGTGAACAATTTCAATCCAACCGACCGATGGTAACAAAGCCTTGTGTCCTTATGACAATATATGGCAAGCACTGGTAATATAGCAATGCAAAATCACATGTCCAACTTTCAGAAATTTTTATATTCATTTTAAGTTTTTGTTTTTTAATTCAAGGAAGGTTTGCTAAGAATGCATTCTCTTTTGCAGCCATGCTATGCTCCACATTCATTTATCTTGCCAGCACTGAAATACTGTCATCTTAACTCGCGCAGATGTTGAGAAATGAAGAAAAGAAGAAAGAAGTCTCACCTTTTTTCTGCTGGAAGGAGTGAGGCATGATGGGATCTGTAGTGGGAATCAGGAGGCAGTGCTGAGCCTTGAATTCAAAGCTGTGAGCCCAGTTCAGGAAGCGAAGGGGCCTCTTCTGCAGTTCCAAAAGTCTTTTCAGTGGTGCCAGTCACTGAGATCAGTCAACTTTTTTCTACCTGACTATGGTAAGATCGAGAGCACAGCAAAACACAACCCGCCTTACTGTTTTCACCAGAGTTTTATTTTTCTGGCAAGTAGCTAGATGATCCAGGATGCAGAGTCTGACGGGTGCCCGAGCCTCCCTCTGAGTGGCAGCTAAAGCTGGAGGGATGAAGCTGTCTTCAGTGCAAAAGGGCACCGAATCTGTGTCTCGCGGTGGCGGAGCAGCTCTGGTGAAGCCTCGTGTCTGTCATTGTTCAGCAGGATGGGGAACGCTTCTGGAAAGGCGGGCACGGCAGCGAGGCTGAAGTGAGTCAAGTCGACTGAGCACGCTTCATGTTAGTGAAACAGTCCACAGGGCATCTCTGGCTCTCTGAGCTGATAGGCCGCCTGCACTCTAGTGTTCATTGATTGTAGCACTCGGTCGCTCCACTTTTCCACGAATGCTAAAACCATGGGGCAGGCTCAGTTTTGGAAAAAAAAAAGAAGAGATTAAACAGCCTGTAAAATAATCCCAGTTTTTCTATATATAATTCATTTGAATGAAGAGTCTAAAATCCCATTAAGCCACAGGAGCACAAACCATAGACTAGCAGTGCCTTTAATGTGGAGGAACTCTTGGAGCTCAGGCCATCTGCCAGGTCAGTTTCTCATATACGGCAATGACACATTGTTTTATAAACAGAGCTTTTATACAACAAACATTTCAGTGTCCTAGAGCATTAATCTACCTAAGCTTATCTCAATCCATGGAACTAGATATTGCTCTTTATAACTTGTCTAGTGGAGGGGGGTGTTATTACATCACACCAGCTGTCACTTCAACCTGGCACAGCCAATAGGAAGGTCAGTCATGTGGCTGCTTGAGAGAAAATTAGGGAGGAAAATCCTCAAAACAGTAAAGCAATATTTGGGGAAAATGCTAATATCAGTGTTACATTCTTTTTTTTAATCACTTGTGGCAGTATTGAAAAATTAGAGTGTAGCTGCATGTAATATAAATGCAATCATTTTTATTCTTTTTGGTTGCAAAAGCAAAACCAGTGATAAAGCACTTTTCTGCACATGAATCCATAGTGTTAATGCTGATACTCTTGCTTTTGCGAGCACGAGTATCAGTGTGTAATCGTTCTTGACACCTGATGTTGAACTCAGATTAAATGAATACACATGCTGTCTGTGCAGATAAGCTCACCTCAGCGGGTAAGAACTCCCAAAGCTCTCGCTATTAACAGCGTTCCATGCTGCACAGCTTTACTGTGTGAGCATCAGGCACTGTGTTGCTTATGAGTGCTGTCATCATTACAGAAAAATAAGAGATGAATGCATCAGATTGTGCACTTATGCACGAAGAACCAAACATTAGAGGAAAATGAGATATATATGGGTGTTTGACAGATTTGTGCAGTATGTTCATTGCAGCCATGGGATAATCCATTGGATGAGTGGACTAATATTCAGCCAATCCCGCTAAAGCCAAATTAGTCCAACACATTTCCATCATATTTCAGAATAAAGCAGCCCCAACAATCTGAGCTCTTGGGATAGTGACGGCAAATGGCCGGTGAGCCCTCCGATCCCTGTGATCCAGGGATAAACTTCTCATGAAGAAGCTTAAACCTCTGAACTGACACACAAATGAAAGCCAACAACAGGTCACACCGCCTCAGAGGAAAACTTTGATTACTGTCTTTTCCTCTTACTGTCACAGGCAGCCACAGTGAGGCAGAAAGAAAGAACCTGGGCAGCGCTGACGGGAAATAACAATAAAGACAAGACTGACTGGAGTCCGATACATCGACCCCCCCTCTCCTACTCTGCGAAGCTTATAAGAGGATGGCGTCTGTAGAGCAGTGTATGAGTGACCTTAATCATCAGAGGGATATTTGGGTTTTATTCGGCAGCGATGCAATGCATGCGGTCATCACTGGGTTTGACTGGCAGGCATAAAAAATGAGAGGGGGGCAAGGTCGGTTTGCAAAGTGTAATCCATATCATCCCGTTACAGAGGCTGCGCTGCCGTCGGCCCCGGGCCAAACATTTTGATGTTGATAATGATGTCGGATTATGCTGTCATCTGATGTAATTTCGGCCTGCATCAAATTAACAAAAGAGGGATCAACCAAATTCTTTAAAAGGGACACATTTTTCGTCGCAACCTTCTAGATGCAAACTTGATTTGATTTCATGAAGTGTTTATTTGGGGCTTTTAAAGTCGAGACAGACTTTGCATTTTTCTGGCTTGGCCTTTCCCTTGGAAATGTAAGATCCACGATTCACAGCATCCTCGCTCTCTACAGCATGCCTTGCAGTAATTCATATCAGCAGGGTCTGAAAAAAGAAATTGTCTGGAAGTTGAAAACAGTCACCGTGCACTGTCTGCACAAGAAGGTAACACCTACTTTCTTTTCCATGAAAAACTGATTAAAATGTAAGCCTCAGGGAATTAATAGATCATTAATCAATCAATCTATCTATCAAGTGTCAGTGTCACTTGAATTGTTGATTGGAAATCACAGACCTCCCTCCCATAAACAACCTGCTATACTGAGTTGCTGCAGTTTCCTGCAGCGTTTCCAGGTCGTTTGTGTGTATGATAACCTTTCTGAGGCAGTCGACTGCAGGTAATTATCACATCAGTAAAGGATAATGCTTGCTTGTCATTTTCACTTACCTGCTATCACGTAGATCTGTAATCTAACTCCACTACTAGCCTTTGTTGTGCCAACATGGAGCTCCCTGGTATCCATGGCGGCTGCTATCAGCTCTAATAAAGGTCACAAGTGCTTTGCATTAGCTGGCATTTATAGAGTGAAGAGAAAATATACTTCTGAGAGAGACACAGGCTACATATAACAGATGATCCAAAGTGACAGCTTTGTCATAGATGTTATTGTCTTTCTTAATCATGCACAATCTGAGTATTTAGAAAGTGTGACTTTCAGTATCAAGAATAAAATGTGTTTGAGGCATTCAGGTGTGATTTTTCATTGTGTCAGTATTCTATTAAAAGTTGATATCTAGAAGAACAAATACTCAAGGACAGATGAAATTCAGTGGTCATGTTTCAAAAGGTATATAAATAATCACATAGATTCTTGTTAGCGTATTATGTTTATTCAGTCGATTTTTAAAAAAAATAACCCACCTCTTGTGTGCAAAACATACCTTTCTATCTGCCTGGAGTTGAAAGGTCAGTTTAACCGAATTCTGTGGCCACTCCTCAACCGTGACATAATAGCCTCTAAGACTCTGAGGTATATTTCGTTAGCAGTTGCTGTTCTTTTCATGGATAATATAATGTTGTAATACTAAAATATTTTTGGTAGTGATTTTAATTGAAAAAGGCCATAAGTGACTAATTACTCTATCATTGCATATACTAAGGAGAACCAACACTAGTTAACGTTAGCTTTGTACAATTTCGTGATATCCTCTGTCCTTTCTTTACCTTGCGAGGCAGCTGGATTCGCCAGGCTTCAAGTTATGTGCTTGTGTCTGGATCACAGTGGATCGGACAAATCAGTGTCCTATGAAGAACTACTGACAGCTGCGGGCGTGGTTTAGGTGTGACGGCTGCAACTGTTTGTTCGAAAACAACAATGGCGGCTCCTAAAGAGGTTAGCGTAGATGCGGCTATAGCATCAGTTATATCACAACTAGAGAATATTTCTTCGCTGAAAGAAGAGCAAAGAACGGCACTGAAGGTTTTTCTCGATGGAAAATATGTTTTCGTTCTTCTCCCAACTGGCTTTGGCTCACCTACTACGTCATATGATTCCTTGATCTGATTGGTTGATAGACAGATCACCTGCCAAGTATTTTTTGTAAGTGCCTGCCCTTTTCAAACTGTTTCCAAGGTTAGTCCTTTCTTCAGCCTTTATGGACTCAGCGGCTATAGGGGCAACCGCAGCCCTGGGTCCTGGAGGTACGGATCCAGTCAGAGGTTCAAACTGGTAAGAATCTGGGCCTCTGTGATCTTCTCGCTTATAATTGTAGGGGTGGAGGTGTCATTTCGTATGATCCTCGTGTGGCGAAAGTGCCCTGAGAGTTGTTGCTATCCATGCTAGCTAAAAGTGGCAGATGCCATAATGGTCAATGCGTCAATCTGTCTCTGTCCCTTGTCTGCCTGTTCCTGTCCAGACACCCCCCACCCCACACATACACACACTCTTTGCATTTTTTCATTTTGACTGGGAGGAGGCTCTACTTACCCTTCAAATATGGAAGAAAATCTCCATTAACACTCTACAAACTGCTGTATCTGAATTGTATTTCTTAGCATGTGCTACTTTTAATACAGAACCTTAAAATGCTAAAATGTTCCAAAAGTAATGCACTGCTTGTAAAGGCTATTTAAAAATGTGTCTATAAAAATCATCTGTCAGAAAGTGATAGTTTACACTCAAAGCCTCTTAAAAGCTTGATTTTGTATAGTCTCAACCTCATCAATAATTTGCAAATTACTTGATTTTGTATACTTCCAGCTTTGCCATTCTTTTACTGTACTGTGTATGAATAATTAATGATGTTTGTTGCTGGGAGGAAACTAACAAATCTTGCAGGCTTTCTAACCAAACATGATAAACAAACGGTGGCATCTTGTTAGAATACTTGAGTAAATGAACTTCGGTTTGTCCTTTTAAGGTAAGTGATGACAATCTTTTTTATTCAAGCTGTAGCGCAGGAATTCACCGTCTCTGGCTTTGCAGGTTGAGTGCAGTCTGATATCCCTCAGATTTTAGGAATGTCTCCCGTGTGTGTTTGTAGTTTCACAGCACAGGAATGTCAGCATGGTTTGTGGTCCGAAGATGCTGGTCCATTCGTTGTCTTTACCTCATACGGGAACAGACAAGAAAAAAATTATGATCTCTGCCTCCTGAGCAGAAAAACAAACCTTCAGGAACTGATACACTGAATTCAAAGCCTTAGATTGGGATAGAGAAGATGAATCTATCGGGAGTTCTTGCTTTAAACACGTTAAGGCTGTGCAACTATCTCCTCTCTGTCTCTTTCTCTTTCTTTCTGTGTGCATTTCTGCATATGTTCTGTACAGAGGATACCTCTCTATCTTACGAAGAGCCAGTTTGGAGCTCAAACTTTTCTAATGTAAAAAAAAAAAAAACTTTTAGGGAGCGTTCAACAGTGTTGTTAGTCCTTGGAAGGCAGATATCACAATGTTTTTTGGACTCGGCACCTGGACAAGAAAGATGTTGGGGAAAAGGAAAGTTATTGATTGACTGACTGACTAATTATTATTCATTTGTTACATAGAAGGAAAAAAAAGCTCAGTAATTCATATTATGTTCTTGTCTAATCACTAAGAGGTACAATGTATGTGGGCAGCCTTAAAGTGAGACTGTGTAACTTCTGAAAGTTGCAATAACACATTCTTCCTCTTACAAATAAAATGCTGAATTCATAAACAATTTAACACACCTTTGTTCAGTTTAATACACAGTAGGTTTTGCTGCGACAGCCTTATTTGGTCTGATATGACCAGTTGTTTACTGTGACGTATGCTAGCTAACGTTAGCCAACTTTAGGCAGATATTGCTCTATAACTAACATTACTGAGCCAGTTTACTGACTCCATTACGGTTCTTTACATGATACTGCTCAGTGCTACTGTTACACTACATTTTTAGCATTTCCCGTTATGCTGAAATTGTCTCTCGTGGCCTCAGCAGCAAGAGTTACTTCTAGCTTTAAATCTCCAAATGATCTCACACTGCATAGCTAAAACAAATTAAACACCACTGCAATGGTAATTGATTTTTTTATTTCAAGAAACACAACTGACCGCCCCCCCAAACACTCGTAAATATTGTGCCTGTTCAGCCTGCGGGGCTCTGCTTCCTACTGTAAATACTTTTCTGTGGTTTTGGTTCACAAAAGATCAACAATTTAGTGATTCAAATTTATATTTGTTTTATATTGTTACTGAAACCATGCTGACTGCTTGTGTTGTCCAGGTTTTTGGTCGGTCACCCAGACAAAGTGCTTAAATACTCTGTTGTTTCTGAGGAACTGAGTCAACTGAATCCATTTTCCTCAGAGGTAAAAAAAGTTGATAATGCACACACACAAAACTGATTTCAGGATACAGCGACAAAATCCTCCTGCTTTAAAAAAAATGCTTCAAAGGTGCAGCATGAAGCTCACAAGTACGGATCATTTATGCTAAAACCTTTGCTGTAGGCAGGGATTGTCTCTGTCTACCATTTTAATACATATTTACATGCTAAAACATCAGAATTAGAATTCATTAGTGTAATCTGAGGTCTAGATCTAGATTGGGAGTTGTTTGATTAGTAGCTTTGGGACATTGTTTTTGTAGTGAGTCTGCCTGTCTCCTACTTTTGTTTTTCCTTATTTGGCATGACTCTCTGTAATATGGTTGTGCTTGAAGACTAATCTCTGCTATCTCAGCTCTAATTAACAGAGCATGCATAGTTCCCAGACACATTTGTTGTTTTTGTGTTTTTTTCTGCAAAGATCCCTGTGTTGTTTTTGTGCAAAGCACCTGGACTTGCCTGCCTACTGACAATGATTATAGTAAGATACCAAATGACATTACCTGCAAATTAACAAAAACATCATTCCACTTGTCTTGGTTTCACACAACAGTACGTAACCTGCATGATGTCAACACTGTCATTGTCATTCCTTTTTGAAACTAAGAGCTGCACTTAGAGGACAATTGGTTTCTCGTTTTCTTATTCAGCATGTAGGTGCAAAACACATGCTTTCACTCACACTTTTATGAGGAAGTATACATCAACTGTGCAGCTGCTGGGTATAGTGTTTGAGGTTTACCTACTTTAGAGGAAGTGGTGTGGGGGGCAGAAGACAGCGTTACAACCAGCAAATAAAACAGGATATCCGATGCTGGAACAATTGAAAGACTAAACTATGAGAAACGGGTTGTTTTCTCAGACTCTCTTTTCTATTCTATATTGACTTTCTGTAGTGAAAATGAGTGCAGTTAAACAAAGTTGGATCAAACATCAAACATATCTTCCGTGTGAGTGATCTGTTGTGGTGGACCCTGTGAGCACATTTCTTTTCATATGTTTTGGTACAGTGAGGCTAAAATTGAAACCCATCATATCAATGACATGCGTAGCTACACTCCCTAACTGCCGAACATCAAAGAGCCCCTGATTTCCTCTAACCGAGCATGTTAATTGGCGCTTGATTGATAACTTGAGTTCACAGGCGATGGCGTGTGTCGTCTAAACTGTTCCAGGGTGTCTTTTTGAAATCAGTGGAAGAAGAATCACTGGCGGGCCCATTAAAAAGAAATTGCCAGTGTACACACTTGCAAATAAGCTGTCACACATTACAAATGAGATTACCTTTCCCAGTGTGCCCTGGAACTTCGAGATGAGGGGATGCATGGGTAAGACACTAAAATAGCTCAAATCGTTTGTTTTTTATCAGCGTGCTCGATCTGCAAGTGCTGTTTATGCTTCCTTCATGCACGGTGAAAAAAAGTATATTCACAGCTTGGAGCACAATGTAATCAGTTGCAGTAAAGTAAGAATTATCGGTTAAAAGATGGGGCTCAGAGTGAATGATGCTTTTTTTTTTTCATTTCTAAAAATAATGACAGAGCTTTAATTTCTTGTAAATATTTTTCATTAAACTAGCTCATAGAAACTAATCAGTAATTATATCATTCATTCCTTCATTCATAAGAGATAAAAGCAACAATATCTGAATGTACTGGCATGTACAAATACAGAAGACACACAATGTCAGTATTATGAATGACAACACTGTGATACGACTATGAGAACAGAATCAGAGGTGGAAAAGCAGTTATCGTATTTGCATTCAATCGCGAGGATGCAAACTAATTATCTAGTTTGCATGGCAAAGATCACTGAGGTCAGGTAAAGCCCACATAAAGCAAGAGCTTTGTTGGACATCTGATAGTGTCTTGTTGCATGTATCAAACATCAGAAGCGTTTTGAGCTTTGACTAACGAGAAGCGGCAGAAGAACTCCAAATTCAAGTGGAGCCGAGGATAACGAGTGAACACAGGAGCTCAGTCATTATAAACTCGAATATGTTGAGGTATTGTTCAAATGCTTATCAGGAGAACATTTTGGGCCAAAAATATGAAATGCCTTTAGTGGCAAACTATTGATTAAAGGTGCTTAAGATAGCTGTCACTATAGACCTTTTTCACAGCAGAAATCTTGACATGGCATAGCAAGTGAGGCACAAGTTGCACCTTTTTCCGCTATGACAAGTTTACACCCTGTGTCCTAATTTCAAACTACATACTAATTCTAAGCAGGTTTTGAGACTGTAGTGTGTTCACACTGCAAGTTTCAGAACTAAGAATAATGAAAAGTCAGTGTGCAGACTACAAAATGCTTGTTTTGTTTTGTTTGCTGTTGATGTACACTATTGTTTCATAAGGCAATGCATTGCCAGTAATGGAGGAGTTTTCAACTGCAAAAAACAAAAAAAAATTAAATTGTGGATGGTGGTGGTACAGCCTCACAAAGATTTTGAAAAACACACAAAAAGTACTAAAGCTTCATTAATTACTATTTTATGTTAACAATGGGTCAAATGTCTATTTGTGATATGAAAGGGGTTTCTTGTAATGATAAACCCACAGAGAATTATCACCAGACTGCACTTCCCCTCAGCAGTGACTTCCGGCTCATTGTTTTGGTTTTATGGCCTGCAACTTTACTGTTTTGGTTCAGTGTGCTCTCTTCAATCTCATTTCCAGTGGCAATTAAACTTTGTGAAGAGAAAGTAAAATGTATTTTACAAAGACTTAAAGCAGCATAGATAGATTTTTTTTTTTGTGTGTGTGGGGGCTGGACTCCCAGCTGACATTGGGCAAGAGGCGGGATACACAGGTCACCAGTCAATCACAGTTCACCACATCAACTTTATTAGGTGATAATATGTCAGTGTTGTGTTTACAGCTTGTTCTGCGCCCCCCCCCAAAAAAAATCCATCTATGCTGCTTTAAGTCTTTGTAAAATACATTTCACTTTCTCTTCACAAAGTTTAATTGCCAGTTGCATTTCAAAGTCACAGTTTGATGGACGTCATATATTGTGTCGTTTCCTGTCAGTACGAAATGTTAATTTCCTGTATACTAATTGCCTTTTTTTATAGAAGACATTTAAACATGTCACAGTAGGAAAATCACAGGTGTAAATAATAAAAATAATGATGACTGAATTCCATTTAGCCATGGCTTACAGGGACACGGGCCATCGTTAATGTTATCAGTAGCACCTGTGTTTTTCCTACTGTGAGTCGATATGTTTGCTGTGAAAAAAGCCTTAGAAGTTAGTACATACTGTATACAATTAGTATGATTCAGGACATGGCTATAACTCTGGTGTTTGGAGTTACTATGAATGTAATTTGAAGTGTAAAATGTATTCCAAATGTAATTATTTGTGTTAATATACTGTTTCTGGGGTATGATGGTGGCAGGCTGGTGTGACCGTGAAAACTGATAAATACTTATACTAGCTAGTCAGTCTGTAGGAGACTAATGCGTTCAATCACTGTGGCTATTGACCCCCTAATTAAAACCAGCCATCTGCTGTTCAACCCATGAAATCCCTCTTATTCCAGATATAAGACAGAGAGTAAAAACACTTAAGTGAGCCTGTCCAAACACTTGTGGAAGCCCTTTCAGCTCATGTTATTCATACCCATAGAAGTAAATTGCACTTCTCTCGACATTTAACACGGACATCATGAAGTATGGAAAACCTTGCACAAATTGTTGACTATATGACAATAACAGGACAAGCACTAAAGCCTTGTTCACAGTTGCAGTGCAAGCATGCAAAGCAAAGTTTGCTAACCATAACTAGAGGAAAAAAGCTATGACTGAAACTAATATAACAAACAAACAAACCAAGGAATAAATGAATCACATCCGGCCGAATGTCTGGTTTTACTTTTTGGTACAGAGGCAGTGCATGTCATGAACTGCCAAAAAATAGAAAGCTATTGTTTATACTGCCAGTGCACAGTAGCGTATAGGTGTAGTGTAAGCATGCATGTTTCTTGCGTGGATATGCGATTATAACATTTAAGCCAGAATTACATTCACTACTGTTATTAAACCCAATACTTGCATATATGGCATGTAATATTTCAGTATTTACTATAAACAAAACTAGTAAATTCAGATGATAGTTAATAAAGGTGTCACACAGCCAAGTTGAAGTGGAGACACTAACAAACGCCCACTCTTTCTCATGGTTCTGAAAGATAGACAGTGCATGACAGCGTATGGGAGCAGTGCAGCATGCACAGTGTATGAATTTGAATCTGTTCAGATTATAGTATGTGCCAATTCACACTTCACTGGATGAGTGCTCTATGTTACTGAAACACTCACTGAACTGCTTCCTTTTTAGTCAGCACCTTGCAATTTCAAAGCCCTTTGTTCAAGTGTCATGTGTTCACAGCAGGATACCTTGAAAAAAAAAACTTATAAAAAAGCCCTGTAATATTGATAATAATATAATACAATATTAATGTGTACAAGTCAAACAAATACAGCATAACACACAACAAAAGTCCATCTGCCCTGGATGAAAATAATGGTCCTAATCTGCATTAAGTGGTAGTTTAGTAGTGGCATTTAGAGTGTGCCATCTTTAAGAGTAGTATTTGTAGGACACTGGTGCATACAGTGTAAACACCTATAAAATATATTTCAGTACTGTATGAGACTCTTGTAGTGCTCCATTGTTGACAAGATCAGAGAAGTGTTAATTAAGTTTGATGGTAATTTGAGAGTCCATTGTTTGAGGTGAAGTTGTAATACATAATATAGAAATGTGTTTCTGTTTTATTTGTGTTAAAGTTGTCTATTTCTGTACAATATTTTACTCACCTGGTAAACAAGGCATTCACTGTAGGCTATTTATTGCATGGCTATGACACTGGATTGCATTTCGCAGGTGCGGATCCTGTATGTACAGGAAATATAATTCTTGATATTTTGATACGTTTCAGTTAATAACACGATTAGCTATCAGCATCTAGTTCACAGGCTTATTAGGACAGAGTCATGGGGTTCAGCTTTGATAAAAAGGGGAATGTACATTTAACTATGCATTTTTGCATTTTCTTCCTGTCACATACATTCTTCTATAAATAAATACAAGCTGGCGGACTCAGGGCCGTGATGTTCTGGCTCGGTGACACTGCTGGCCTGCTGCCTTACATGGGCAAACCTCTGAACTGACTGAGACGGCTGGAATTTCAGGGCGTGACGTCACTGCCCACAACTCTCCCAGAATTTGGATCAAGAAGTTTCACTTTTTTGGTGGGATTTGAACCTCTGTTAGATTTCCTAGAAAGCGAGGTAAGCGAAACTATCGAGCACTCTTCTAACGCTTTGAACGTACCTGTGATTATCGGCTGTGTTTAAACTGGCGTGATTCAACGTATGACTGATAAACCCGGCGCTGGAGTAGCTCGTCTTGCATTTGTTCGGCCTTGTTAGGCTATAATATTAATTTTACTGTAGCTCGGACGGAGTTCACAATGAGGGCGTGGACTCACTCGATAGCCTTGGCTGGAACTAATGTTACACGAGGATACTAACAAAGCTAACTTGTCGCTAGCCGGTGCTGAGCAAGGCTCAGTCATGCATTGAACATGTAAGACACTGTGAAGCGTTAAGTTTCGCCAGAAGGGACCCTGGGCGTCTCTGGTGTTTCTGTTTTTAGCCAGGTGGTCTGCTGCTGAGCAATGCGGAAGACAGACTTGTCACCGGAGAAACATGAGAGCCCCTGTATGTGCAGAGGAATATGTCGCTGAATTTCACTTTAGCAGTCTCATAAGCGTCCGTTTACCAAAGTGTCCCGTTACAGGAATAACTGTTAGCTAAGTTAAGCGTTTGCTAGTTTTGGCTTCGTCGTTAAAGACAATAACGTGTTACGGACACACTTGTTTACGACAGCATACGTTCGCCACGTTGTTTCAGTAGCTTTGATGACGGGCTTCATTACTAACTTACAGAAAACGGCGCTTCCTGGTCAGTAGCTGTGACTTGTGTTAGACTTTATAAATGACAATACAAGTCATTGCACATACACATATATGTTCGTCGAGACATATGTAACGCAAAGCGTAGTATTAGGCCCATAAAGGAGTGGACTAACATTACACTGCTGGCCTATAGTTTACTTTTAGCCCTGGTTTGGAGGAAAAGACAAGGCTGGGAACACTGCCTTGATTTGTGACATACAAATGCACAAACAGGCCAGACCTGGCTCCACATAAAGTCTGAGTTTGAATTTAAAATGTCTCGCAGGTCTGCCATTTTCATTTACTTGCATGTCAACAAGCCCGAACAGATCAATGCCATGCACTGTATCTTGACCACCTGCCATGCAACAAGAAGTTACCAAAGACAGTTCTGAATGAAGAGACTTTCTTCTTCCTTGGTATTAGAGGTTATCCACTTTGAATGTGTCAGAAAAGGAAACTTTGTATCAAAGCGCATTGTCCATCCTGTTGATTACATCCTCTGTGCTCACAACCATATATATATATATATTTTAAAGGACAAATGAATGAAACCAAACAAATCCCATTTCCTCCAAAGCTTTAGGGTCACAGTCACACACAGATGATAACTGAATACCTACCTGATGTAAACAGCTTTAACATCAATTGTCTTTGTGTCATTTGCAAAAGATAGAAGAATCCTGGTCCAGACTATAGATATTGTTCTGCCATAAAATGTAGCTAACATGAAAAATAAGTCTCACTTTCCTCTTTAAAAGACTGAATCCAAACTTTGACTTAGATGTTGGGTTTTAAATCAATAACACCAAGGTCCCCTGAGAGTGCTGTCATCAAACCGAATACATCAGCATCGCTGCGACACATTTTTGACTCAGGCAACATTAAACAGAACTGTCTTTAAAATCTCTGGTTAAAAAGGGCTCATTTGACAGTGTTGATGATGTTAAAAGATGAGTGCCTCAACTGCTTTGAGCCGGTGCCCCCCCCTGGTAGGTTTAGTCAAATTATTCTACTGTTTGTGTTTCTCTGCATATTTTAATGAGGATGTCCCTTTTCTGGAAGGAACAGCAGCAGTTCCCCAGACTCAAAATGCACAGTTTTAGAGTAGAGCGTGATGTCAAGACAGTGGGCTTTCAGAAAGTGCCACCTATGGGGAGAGTTACCACAACCAGAAGCTAGCGTGCGTCTCTATGATCTATGGTAAGTGTGCTCTACTGGTACCAAAAACTAAGACAAGACCCACTGTGTGTTTTTTGTCTTTCATGTATTATTATTACATTTGATCCACAGAGCTTAAGCATCCAATTTCCCCCCAGCAACTAAATACCTGGCAATCTTTGCCAGAAGGTCATTTAACAACACTTACTGCTGTTCTCAGAGTATTTCCAGAATCTGCCACTCTTCTGACCATCTGGATGAAAAATCTTCTCTTTCTCTTCTCTTTCTGATAAACCTCTATTTCCTAATCCAAACAAAGATGGTAGTTGAAAAGGATGTATCTCCTTGCTCAATTTGTACAGCTTGAACCAAAAAACACCCATATATTACCAGATATATTGGTATATATTGATGCTTTATATCGCCATACAAAATAATGTGTTAATATTTAGCTTGTGATTTACAAAAAGAACATGTCTTTTCCATCTACCTGGATTAGGAGATGAAGTTGCACCCAGAGAAACATTATAAATCAATTTTATCGTGCAGATAAAGTAGAGGAATCTGGATCAACCTCCAGAACAGCAGTAAGTGTCGTTAAACAACCTGTAGGTTCCGACAATTGGATGCTCATCTCTGTGACTTGAATGTAACTGTAATACATGAGAGGCTAGGTAACACCAAAGCTTCATACGTATAGTGCTAGTGAACCAGGGAACACTTGTACAATACCTGTGTTTCTCTGATTTAGCCACATTCCACTACACAAGACATTTGACTGACCAGTGACAAAATGCTTTCTGCAAACGTAGACATACTGAGTGTCAGGATCCCACAGTTTTCCCATTCTTCCTGCTGATGCCTCACATCTGTATCCACTTTTGTCTTCTTAAAAGCTCAGTTTTTGGGTTTGGCAGCTTATAAAAACTTAGTTGTGGGTTCTTGACCCTGTTGGTAGTGCATCCCACCACACAGCAGCTTTTAGGCATGTTTCTGTTGTTTGCTAGCAGACTGAAGTGACAAGGAGGCACCTTCACGCAACACAAAGTCAATGGAGAGCAATGAATTGTTTTCCCCTCCGGTGTGGGCGGGACTTAAATGCACTCTGTCTCTATAGAACACAGAAAAAAGGTTACATAGTCATCTTAGAGGAAAACAAAAAAAAAGTGTGTATTCTTTTGAACAGATAATGACACAATTAAGCTTGGCCAGACTCGTGACACAATATACAAGGCATAGCATGGACATATCAGTGCCTGCTAAACCTGTATGCTGTGCTCTCAGGTAGGGGTGTGACATGTAGCAGGCTGCTTTTCTCAACAATGCGGTCGTCTGACTTTTGCTTAAATCCACGTGGATTACAAGCAATTCGTTGCCCTGCACAATATACCTGCATAATTCCTACAGGACTCCTTCACAATTGAAACCTTTTCCTCAGGAACTTATCTGTAAGTAAGTAAGTAAGTGTCTAATGAATGAATGATATGTGTTAGGAGTTGATCCTTATACTGGCAGTCATTGCACCTTGCAGCTGGTGCTCAAAGTACTGTAGGGTTGAGACATGCACTGACTTAACGTGAGTTTGCCTCTCTTCAGACTCCTTTCTCTAGTTTCACACTAACTATGTTACTTAAACTAGCCTGCCCTGTTAGCTCTTTCAGCTGTGCAGTTTATTTTCAAAAGACATGGAAATAAAAAATAATATAATAGTCTTATGCAATTTGTTTCCAGGTTTATTGCACTAGATAGAATGCATCATGTTTCTTTAAAAAGGCTTTGCCGTTGCGTCAGAAAGCACCTACCAACCACAGCTACCACCATCCTCGAGGTCCACAGGAGAGTTTGCAGCGTTCCATTAATATGAGAGAGGAAGTATATGCACATCCTCACCAAACCCTGCAAAACTGAATTCAGAGTAAAGATGAGTGTTGTATACTTCTGTCTTGTGCTTTCACCATCCCAAGAAAGCTTCGTCTCCTGTTGCTAGTGTACGTGATGTAAGCTACTGTGCAAAACAGATTTGCCAACAACAAAGTGATCGGTATCTGACAAGACATGTTAGCCATCTACCTAACAAACTGACATGATT
Organism: Macquaria australasica; assembly: GCA_005408345.1. Classification (NCBI taxonomy): domain Eukaryota; kingdom Metazoa; phylum Chordata; class Actinopteri; order Centrarchiformes; family Percichthyidae; genus Macquaria; species Macquaria australasica. The sequence continues at coordinate 195,469 of SEMN01000274.1, forward strand.
ATTAGACACAAACTCAATCGGGTATATTAATTAATCTATTCTAAAGTTAAAAATCACACTAAAGTACAATTACTAAACTAAACCACACTGAAACAGCTAGTCAGTTAAATGATTATAAATTAACAAGTAATTGGTTAATCGTTTAAGTAATTTACCAAATAAAAATACCAAACATCTGCATATTACAGCTTCTGAAATGTGAGGATTTTCTGGGTCTCTTTGACAAAATATAAGCAGTGAAGACATCCTGTTGGGCTCTTGGAACTTGTGACAGGCATTATTGTATTTTATTTTAATTTTATAGCATGTGTGATTAATTAAAAGCATCAATAGATAAATAAGTTTAATCCTTAACCACACGTTAGCCTTGTGTAGTCAATACTGAGAGAGCAAAGAAGTGCAAATGATCTATGCATTTCATGAACTAAGCTTTATGATCCACCAGTGTTACGTGATCACAATAATATGTAAATGATGTAACAATACATGTAAATGTGTGTATGACATCTATTATTATTTCTACATCATATTTGCAATATTTTCTATATCGATATCAAGAATTAAATGATTAAGAGTTACAATGGTAGGTTAATATTTATTTTAATAGTATTACATGTTGATGTTGATAATTATGACTGCTGCTGTTATGCTAATAAACAAAAGATTGGATCATCACTTCTATGAAAAAAGTTGGACCAATTTGTCCTTTTTCCTGAGCGAGATACCTTCATATTAAATTTTATTTTAGTCTTGGTTCTCTTCACTAAATAATTGTCACACTGTGGTGAAATATTTTCTGTAGTGTCACTTGTCAGCATTGTTTCCCCTGTACTGTATGTTTGCAGTGAAATATTACTCCAACAGGCTGTGACAGGTGCCTGGTGAGAAATGACAGACTAAAATTTAAATGGACAGCTTATACTAAGGTACATACAGGATTTATAGGAGCCTGCCCAAGGTTCATCCTTTCACTGATGAATGATACAGTCGGAGAGAAAAAATATCTGAGTTGACAGGACCTGCTTACCGTGTTTTTGTATGGTCCTGCCCAGCACAATTACAGTTGTGTAATCCATTTGAGTAATACAGAATTGTCTCTATTTTTCAATCTCAACAGATTTCAACATACAGTAAAGGGCATCGCTTCAGCAATCTTTCAGAAATCCCATACACCCAGAGAGGAGAAAAGGTAAGGTAGCTTTTGCTGTACTTTTCTGTATTGTACTTTCTTTATATGTGTGTCGGTCCTGTTTTTGTCGTGCCTTTGTGCTTTCATGTCGCGTGGTAGTAGAATTTCTGTTTGTGTGTTTTAACTTCCTGTGTAAGTGCAAAAATATGTACATATAAGTTAGCAACTCAGGGCCAAGTCACCCTCAAAAACTATCACAAATGTGTCCATGAGGGTGGTTTGGGAACTTAAACAAGCCCAGTGGAAAACACAAAAAAAGCTAAATGTGCTTGATTGTCCCCAGTGTGAGGGCTTGATAGTAAATCATTGTGTCGCACAATTGAGAATCCCTTTTAACTTCCTGTTGCTGTAATATCTCAGTGAGCTTTTGCACACCAGGTGTAATGTCACCTTTTGTGAAAAGGCCATGTACAAACTGCAGGCCTTAAAGGGGAAGCAGGGTACTACTGCGTATGTTGTAAAAGTTGTATAAAGCCTTTTGTGGCTCCAGGGAGGGAGCTTCAGGATATCCGAGACATTGCCTCAAATGATGTCACTTGAGTCAGTGTTGGTTGGGGCTGAAGACGGCAAGTTTGAAAATGAAAAAAATCTGTGGGTGTGGAAAACTCAGCTTGAGACTAGCAGCTCAAGGCTACATTAGCCGCTACTAGCATAACACACCTGAATCTCCAACTGAACGTGGTCGAGTTGCATTGTGGGTAATGTAGGCGCCAGATTTTTGACAAGGATGGACTGTATCTCCGGTTCTGCTGCATCGATTTGGATAAAACTGTCCGTTGTGAGTCCGACAGTGTTATAGGAGTATAATGCTAAATTGCTGGAGAAGTATTTTAATGCTTAGGGCCTATTTTGTTTGTTAGATTGTTTGCGCTGTGTTTTGTAAAGTGACTAAAATGTAATACCAATATGAAGAAGGTGCCCTGAACTGAACTTGCAGCAGTACTTTAGATGTAACACCTGCATGCTCATGCAGATGTGTGCATGAGCATCCAGCGCATTCATCGCATGTGGTGTAATCATGTATCTCAACTGGCTCATAGCTAAGTTTATTGCATTCAATATGGTTTATCTCATTGTAAAATGCACATGTTATCTAGCCATGTCCAACTCTTTTATTCAAGTCTTTAGATCTTTTATGTTATTTTTCTCTGCATTGACATTGCAGCCACATTCTCATGTTGTCCTAGTTATCCGTCTCTTCTAATACGCTTCCATTCTTATATGACTGTTCAGACTGATTTGGCATTGCGACAGATCAGATTTGTACCAGGTTTAGGACTTTAGGAATTAAGGAAAGTTATCAGAAAAAGCAGAGACTGTATTTTAAATGCAAATATAATAAAAAAAAATTAAAGAATTTATGAACAAGTAAGAATTTCAGTCCTCTGAATGCGGTCCGTTCCTTTGGGATTTAGATAAAGTGGGTTGTGTTGCACTCTCAAGCCAAATTGCTCTTCAAAACAATTCCAATCCAGGCAGGGTGGTGTAATGTTCTCTCTTAGCAGCTGTTAATATCACCGTGATCTCCACTGACCTACACCACTCATGGGGAGTAATCAGACTTTAATTATACCTTCTTAATCACTTGAAGACAACCCGTGTGACAAGACAGCTTCTCACAGTAAATGGGCTATCTTTACCTGCTAATGCGGTCGCCAGACGAAGAAAAAAGTAAATAATGTCTATATTTCCCTTTATTTTTGCAATTTATTGAGATTCCCCTTTACAATTTTAAACTAACTCATCTTCTCTTCTCTACATTTTGACTGTGTAACCCTTAAAAATTGAGCTTGTATGGTAGGCTCACAGTGTTACCCATCTTAGGTCAGACCGAACCCAAACCGATTGTGAAAAGTTCTCTACAATCATTATTATTCCTAGTGAAAGGTATGCACCACAGAACTGGCGCTGCTGAGTGACTTTGGCTCACAGAGTATGGCATTCCAAGTTAAAAGCAAACCAAACTGATATTGCCCTCAATACTGTCTTCATATTTTCTCCATATTTGGAAATGTTTACCTCCTCATGATGGTTGACAGAGGTTGGAAGAGGGGATGTGAGTCATTTCAGCTGCACAAGGCTTTCTAGGGGCTAGAGGAGTCTTCCAAGTGACTGCCATTTAGTGAAGCTAGCAGTTTTCTGTGCTTCAAATGATCTAAAGAGAAACTGTGAGTATCATTCTATGCTCCATTTTTGTTTTAATATTTTAATTTTATGGTAGAGTGAGAGATTGCGATTTGTTAATGCCAAAGTAGCCGTGCATATTAATATAATATAATAATAATAATAATAATGAGTTAAAAGAAGCTAAAGTGATTGATTTGTCCATGTCCAAAACTGTGTGTACGTAGGCTGCTTGTGGGGATCTATTTGTCAATGCTTGATTGAAAGTTTAAGAGGTGTAAAGGAGATGCCATTGCTGTTTCCTTGCGTCAGTCACAAAACCCACACACAATGTTCCTGTGCATCTCTGCAAGTACGGAAAAGACAGAGAATTGATATTGACTGTTCACCAGCTCACCAGATGTTTTTGAAAAGTTTGGACTAACTCAGTGCTGCAGTGAGACATTTTTTTTTGACTGTGAGAGTGACCTTGTATGCAACTGTCTGTCAGTAATATGAGGAGGTTAGAGATGAAGATGAAAAGCGGAAAAATGTCTTGTGTCTGACTGAATTGAATAGATATTGTAGGATAGAAATTGCTTAATAGGCCAGTCTGTTTTCCTGTAGATGAATTGTGGTGGTGTGTGGGTGAGTTGGGGGCAGCTGAGGTCATTGAAGAATTCTGGTTTTGCAAACATCCACTGTAACTGATATCTACAATTTAACAGGTCTGACCTTCCTCCTGGCTCTTACTTTCACACTTCAGACATATAGTGGCAGGTGCCTGGCAGTAGTATTAGAGGGAAGAGCTAAATGGTTTTACTCAGCTTTAAGGGCTGGAGCTGCTGACTTTACTCATGGTGTGGTGTGATTATCTAATTACTCTTATCTTTAAGTTACACTGGGAATGTATCAGCTTTTTGTCTTTGACCTTGTTAGCCTGTTTGTGTGCCAGTGTCAATTGTTCTTTTTTCCATATAGTTTCATTGGATACTGGATTCTGTATGCTTACGCATTCATTACAGAATAGAAGCTATTAAAAGCCATTTATCTGTTTATAAAATGATACAAATAGCACATTTTCAGCCATGCTATATACCCTTTTGTACCTACAGTTTCTAGCGTACTGAACAGTTTCAATCAAAAACTAAACCTAAAGCAAAACTTTAGGCATTATCAGCTGCTGTGATATTGTGCTATGTATGTGTTTCTTTATGTGTACAGCTCTCCAGTACAGTCCACTAAAGCCAATAAGCACTTCAAACATACACAAGCTGTCTTTTTTTTAATATATATATTTATGTTTATTGTGCAATGAGGGATGAACATGTGAAAATGTAACTTTATTTGTGGTTTTGAGTGAAATGTCTCCTCTCTACCAGAGGTTTTCAAAGTGGGAGGCGGGCCTCCCCAGGGGGGCTCCCAACAGTTTCAGAGGAGGCTCAGTGAATGGAAGTGAAAAAATATTACATTAGTTATCAAAAGGAGATCACATAGAATAGCCTAAATGTGTGTGATTTGGTTAAAGAGATAGTTCAGAGAATTTTTCCCAGTCTTTCCCAGAGTCAGAAACTAATAAATGTCTTAGGACAGACCTTTTTTATGTATTTGGTGTAGTCTGAAGTTATGTCAAACAGCAATATTAGGCTATCTTGGCCCAATTATTGAGTGTCTATGGGATCAAATAACATAACCATGATCCCATAGGCATCCAAGGATTGAGCGAAACTAAGCGGGTAAACTAAGGGGGGGTGACGGTGCGCCTTTTTCCAAGCTGTGTCTGAGGGGAGGCCCACAGTCTCAGACTTTGGAAACCCCTGCTCTATACTATTGGATGGATTTCCATGAATATGGTACAGTCATTCATGTCTCCCTAAATTGTAAAATCTTTGGTGATCCTTTCACTTTCCATCTAGTGACATTAGGGGGTCGTATTCCATGCTCCTCTGCCAAGTCTCAGTCAGAAACAGGAAATCCAGGCCTTTAGAAATGAATAAATCATTCAGTAAGAAACACTTTTTCGCAATGCAACCAGCATTTATCAGTGCCATCCTGAGAGGCACAGACCCACTGCTAGCAACAGCAGAGACACTCTCAAAACAGATTAAAATTGTCAATAAAACCCACATCATGAACCCTACAAGTGGACTGAAGCCAGTTGTAGAGGCTCAGGAATCTGCTGAAATGACCAGTACTACAGCCTACTGTTGGAATGGGACCTGAAATAAAACCAGACATTCCACAATACTTTAGGAAATTAAAAAGATGGTTAAAATCAGATTTGTGTTAAGCAAAGCACTATGTTTTAGCATCTACCATTATCCCACAATTGTCACTTGTAGTTAAAGTGACTGCTGTTCACTATATAGTATATACTGGGCCAGACAGCTGTGTGCCAGTGCAAGCAAGATTATAGTAGCTTAACTGGGAAGAGATTGAAGAGAGGTATAAGGAGGAGTTTTGTCAGAATTGACTGAATAAAAAACTATGGGAAAACCTCTAAAGTACTTTGATAGCCTAATTACTTTATTAGCCATCAACGCTAATCATGCTGTAGCTCATTTTTACATACTCTGTTTGAGACTTTGTATATTTAAAGATCCAATTTATAAAATTTACAATTATCGAACATAACTATTGAACTATTACCAGTGCAATTAATTAAATTGATTGTAGTTCACTGCCAGTTTTATTTACAACTACAGTATCGGTGCAGTGAGCAGTTTCTTAACAAATACACTATCTACAAGAGTGCTTTGAGATAACTCGATGGCTCTGCTAGTTTAATAAGCAGTGACAGACACTGATTGTTGGTTATATCAGTCTCTGGCAACGTCTCCAACACTCTTAAAATGACTTAATCTGGTCTGACTCTGACTTTGCCGTCCTTAATTTCAAGATGTTGGCATCCCCAGATTGGGAGGGATTGTATGTTTTCAAGACAAGTCTTCCAAATGAATCTCGTCAACAAATTAAGGCATGATTAACAAGAGCAATTACACTGAGGATCCAACTGAGCTGAGGAGAATCAAGCTAAAGTGGAGGAGATTATCTTTCTTATTAAGGAGAATCACTTTAAGGGTTTGATTACTTTCTGTTTTTGTGTTTACCTCTTGATTACTCTATAACTAATGCTGCTTCCAAACAGCATTTTTTTCTATACCGTTGGGAGTTTTAGAGTGCAGATTGAACACTGAGATTGTATTTAAAGGTGCAGTGCAGCATCTGTTTTCTCTCATGGCAAAATGTCTATAGTGGCACCAACAATGATAGAACTGACATATTTAAGACTGATTAGGGCGGTGGAATTTTTGCTGTTTGGTTGGAATTGAAATGCAGAAGTGGCATTTTAAATTTATTTCACCCCAAGCGAATACTACCTAGTAGCATATTTGGCTACAATGATAGCTTTAAGTACTCTTTTATATGTCAGTATCTGCATGGCACTTCTTCTTTTTCTGGATGAAGTTTTTCCTTTTTCCCAGTCAAGCTGGATGGTATGAGTCAATAAACAACAATCTCAGACGCATTATATAATTCATTATAGATTTCAAGGCTTTGGCTTGATTTGGCTGCATGCTGGTGGCCAGTATTGTGTTTGAAAATAAATCATCACCTCAGTTTAAGGTCCTCAGCACTGAAAGAGGTTCACCTCAAGACTTTTCCTGCATTTATTGTTCTCTTTCCAAATACAATAAAATGACTCAGACCCACTGCATGATATCATGGCCATCCTTCACGGTAGGATGCTGTTAGATATGTGATGAGATGTTAACGGCCTTCTCCAGACACTTTATGTCATGTCTGAAGAATTCTGTGTTTATTTTATAAAAAAGTATCTTTTGCTTAATGTACCCTATTCCTTGTACATTTTTGTACATTTTTCTTTCAGGAAAGCTTTCACTCTTGTTGTAGAGCTCAGATATCCCTCTGAAAAGGTCTCGTGTTGCTGCCAGTGAACTCCGTAGTTCTGTCTGTTAGCTCCTTCAGCCTGCGGCTGTTTGTTGTGTTAAGATCTCTCAAGTTCAAGTTAGGATTTTTCAAAATGTCTAAATTCTTCTTAAGTTTGTTTATTTATGTAATTTACTACAACTCTCAATTAGCCCCTAATATAAATTTTCTAGTTTACTATGAAATAAAATAGAACTCCAGAGTTTCAGAGAGCCTGTATGGACATTCCAAGGACATTTACAGCCTGTGCATTAAGGTGCATTCAAATTAGTGTCCCTGAATATAGTCCAATATGGACTTATTGACTTATTTTTTTTTTTCTGGTTGAAATGATGGTAAAGTCCAATTACACTTTTAGGTGTTCATGGCATTCCCAACAACCATCCTTTTTCACATTTTGGTTGGTGAAAATTTCCATTTGCTTTTCATCAACACTTCCGTGATCAGTAAACAACAGTAATCTTTAACATTGTCACAATAACAGTGGAATGATTGTGTGCCAGAAGTGACATTTTCTCTGTGCCCCTATCATTTAAGATCAGATGCCACTAACTGATTAATGTCAGATTAGGCAGAAGCTTGAGGCTAATGGGACACTTTACACAATGTGACTGATACACTTGCTTGGCATGCAGTGACAGATGCCAGCCTCTAAAGACGGTCAAATTACTGAAGCATGTTGTAGGCAAAACACAGAGCCATTAATGATGTGCTAAAACACATAAATCAGATTAGAATGACAAAAGTATCAAGGAGGTTAGTGTACATGGTTAATGCTGTAACTTAAAACATTATTTTACTTTTGAATGTTAACAACAATTAATGAAGTCAGTCAAAGAACGTGTATTTATGGCATAAAGGTCACTAAAGCTTCTTCAAGTGAATTGAAACTAAAACTTTTTATATCTTGTTTTCTTCTCCCAGGGATGGTAAACATTAGACCCATTTTTACTTTTTTTTAACTTAAAAAACTAAAGTAGCCTTTAGTCTTGTCTGTCTCTTGGCAGAAAAGTGAGACTGTAAATTATTGTACCGAGCTGTAATGGGATATTAGCTACTACCAGGAAAGTGTTAAAAAGAATGTAGATGACCCTTTAAAGCTGGTGCTATTTTGCCTTCTGGAGTAATTGTACACCCATTTGGAATTGAACTTTTAACCTGGCAGGGGTTTCTCTTGATCTTGATTAAGAGAGAAGAAAGAAGAGAAGGAAAGGTAGGCTTGCTTCTCCCTGATGTTTCAGGGTATCAGTTTTGGAGAAGCTGATAATGTTTAGAGCTTTGTGCTTATGTTTGAAATGTTAAGGCAGTGTCTACTGTAATTGTGTAGGAGGGGTTCTGATCACAACACTTTTTGTTCTGCCACAATCTTATTGTGTCATCGTAGCTGTGAGTCGCTGGTGTCAGCAGCAGAAATTTTACCCTATCACTCTTTGAAAGAGCTATGTTAACAGAGCTGCATTTATCAGTCTACTGGCACACTGTACGTGTGCATATTTCACGTGGCTCACTGGCAGGATTAATTGCCAACAAGTCCCCTGTGGTCCAGGAATGCAATTACCTACTGACCCAAATCATTCTCTTGGCTGGAAGTCAGTGTCTCTGTTCTGGCAGTGCTACACCTGGGAGTCTTCACATAACCTCACACTCACCCCTCGATGCATCCTTACATCAAGGAAGTCTGAGTTTTATGTTTGTGTGATATTCAGGGTGCGTATGAACGGAGATATCCAGTTACCTTCTGATTTTACCTCCTGATTTGGGGTTGATCCATGTTAGTGTGGTATCCTCTTTTCAGGAATAAATGAATTTAGGCCATATCTGTTGAAAATGAGGTTATCCTTACCTGAGCTATTCATTTGAAGCTTTATCAACTCAAAACCATGTGTAAACAATTTAAGTCTATGGCTTTGATAATTCCATTTTGAGAAAGATTTGAGGCTCTGAGGTTTTACGTAGAATAGGGCTGCAACTAACGATTATTTTCATTATCGATTAATCTGCTGATTTTTTTTTTTGATTAATCGATGAATCGTTAAGTCTATAAAATGTCAAAAAATATTGAAAAATGCTCGTCAGAATTTCCCAGAGCCCAAAGTGACGTCTTCAGATTACTTCTTTTGTCTGAACAACAGTCCAAAACCCAAAGACTCTTCATTTATTGAGAAAGAAAAGCAGCAAATCTTCACATTTCAGAGGCTGGAACCAGCAAATGTTTGACACTTTTGTTTAAAAAAATGACTGAAGGGATTAATTGATTATCAAAATAGTTGGCAATTAATTTTCTTTCAATCGATTAATCGACTAATCGTTGCAGCTCTAATGTAGTACTCAACTGAAAGACAGAGCGGTAAAAACATACGTAATACGTGTTGTCCCGAACATAAGTTGTTACTTGAAACGATTTGTCCATTAATCAATTACTCTATCAACAGACAATTAATCTACAACAATTGTAAAAATGCCAAAAGCTCTCTCGTTCCAGCTTTTCGAATGCGAGGACTTGTGTTCATCTTGAGTATCTTTGGGGTTTTGAACTGTTGGTTGCACAAAACAAGCAATTTGAATACGTCATCTTGGCCACTACCGCCTTTTTATTAACCGTACCCACAATCTTTCCCTAACCTTAAGAGTACTCCACTAATTTAATTTTTCACTTCTATAACATTATCAGACTCACGATGGAAAGTTACCAGAGATATCGTCTTCTTTATACCATGCATTCTTTTTCCTTGTCAAAACCTGGTACCTACATTACCCTCAATGCAACTCGACTGCCGACTCTTCAGTCGGAGATTCGGGTGTGTTGTGCTAAGAGCGGCTAATGTAGCCTCAAATCGCTAGTGCCAAGCAGAGATAAGGAGCGGGCTACAGAGGTCTGGTAAGCTAACTTCTTTCAAACTCCACACCCCCAGATTTTTTTCATTTTCAAACTTGTAGTCTTCAGCCCCACCGACGCTGACTCAAGTGACATCATTTGAGGCAATTTTTATCGGACTTCACACAGCTCCCTCTGGAGCTACAAAAGGCTTTATACAACTTTTATATGCCATAACCACGATCTTTCCCAAACCTCAACAATACTATAGCCACCATACACAAATTTTGTAGAAAGTGAGAATTTAAAATAACATTGGCATTGGATGTAAAAAAAACATTATCATTGTCATTGTATTCTGGGGTTTGCGGAATCATCCTATATCAATGTTCTTTGGCAATAGGGCTGCATTTCTCACAATTTTCTGCCATTTTGTAGACCAGAGTGTCGACAGGTGATGTTTGTTGTAGAAGATTCACCTTAACGAGAATTCTCTCTCTTGTACGGTATTGTCTACAATGTCAATCAGTTGCTCATCCTGATTAACCTAAATTGGATTCCAAGCAAGATACAGAAACAAACAAGCAAAAATAAAAAGCCAAGGCTTAACTAAATGGAAGCCATTTATTTATGCTGCTGTTAAGAGCACTAATGCAGTAAGACTTTAAAGCATTGCTAATGCTATTACAAGTATATATAGAGAAGTGGAGGACTTCTACATACTGTTGGTTTGTCACAGCATATGAGAAAAGCTTCTTTGTCTCTCCACATGTGCATTTACTTGCACTATTCTCATGTCATGTATCTAAATACATAGGAGGCTAAAGGTTATGGTCTGTGTCTTAGTGAGTTGCCCCAGAATCTGCTTCATTACTGGATTATCCAATTGTATATGAATTGTATATGATGTAGCGTGCATTGTAGATCAAGTGCCATAGTGCAGCCACTCTAAGCATGGACACACAGCCTGTACTCTATACATGGCTTGCTTGTTATTTGAGCTGCCTGCTTGCTTTTTGAGGTTGCAGGCTGTGGTGTTTAAGCTGAGGGTGAGAGGGACCTTACGTGTCAGGTTTGAGGTCACTTGTGTTAATGTCAGACAGATCCAGTACATTAGATTAATCTCTTAAATCCTCCACTGGCCCAACTTTCATTTGTTGTAGAAGCATCAAGTTAAGAAGAAACATACAAAGCAAAGCCATAGAGTTGTTTTGCCACCTTTCAGGGATTGCATTTGTTTTGTTTTACAGTTTTTGTGCAAATGATTAAAGCATTGAGAAGCAAGCCTTGGGCATTTTTTTCTCCCACACTTAGGGATGGGGTGACAACTCATATAGTAACTATATCTCAGTGAAAAACAGTTTCTGTAAAGTTTTGGTTTCTGTTAATGTCATTATGAGACAACACTGTTCGTTTACAGTAATACTTTTTGGTATGTGAAGAGGGGTGCTTTTCTTGTGGTACGCCTCTTGATGGGTTTTGCCGCATGGTTGATGGAGAAAGCATTATTTTCTTGACCATGGCAGAAAAACAGACAATATGACTATCCCTCTCGTAAAAGAGATCGAAAGTATAGAGATAGTAGAGATGAGTAAGTCTGTTTCAGAAGAAAACAAATGTTTTACTAATATTATATACTGAGATAATTTTGGCTAAGTTAATCATACAAAAATAACAACACATGCAGAGGTACTTTTAATTAGCTTCATGTTAATTCAGTACATTGCTTTTGTCATCAGATGTAGTCCCAGTGAATCGCAATTAGACCATTTCACTTGAACGCTCTGAGCTGCCACTCTTGCTGCCAATATGCCCCACTAGCCATTCTATGTTAAAATCTATGGGCTGAGCGGGCGGGGCCAGCAGGAGAAATATGCCATATATACATATATACATATGCCCATGTGCAGTGGGCTGCACAACGTGGAAGTAAGCAATTTTCATTCAAGTGAATGGGCGCCGTTCAGTTCCTAAAATGCAGCCATGTCTCATGTCTCAACCACATTCTCTGGAAATGCAAACAAAGGTTTTGCCAGCTGAAATCCAAACACACGCCTCCTAATATGATATTGCTCTGCTAGCTACTATGACCCACAAGCTAACGGTCAAGTGTGGTTTACTATGATGGGCGAGGCCAGCAATTGCCCCAAATCACATTTGATTGGATAGATTTATGTATACGTCCTTACAGTAAGTGCAGAACCAAACATCATCAAAGATATTTTAACATTTAACAGATGAGAAAAGAGAGGGATTTTGGTCTAAAACTTCTAAAATGTACTTATATTTGGCATATACCAAGAGATAACTGAACGATCAACACAAGGACACCGGATTAGAACCTGGAAAATGCATTTGATACTTCACTGTGTCTTTAAAGTAAATTAATATTTTCTATAACTGTGCAGCATTTCCGGTATTCATGTGGAGATCTGTTCCTTCTTAGAGCTTTTTATGGTAAACTTGGTTGAAGTGTGGTGATTGTAAAGCTCACAAAATCTCCTCCTTGTGACACTGTCGTCAATGACAGCTGAACCATCATAGTAACCATTATCTAGTCATAATCTCTGAATTGACTGCAGCACCAGTGGAAGCCTCTGCAGATTCTAATAGTTTTGACAGGAGCACAGAGCTCAGTGCAGACCCTCTGTGGTGTGGACACTGGTCTCCCTGCATGGGCTCTCTGTAACCTGGATACTGCACATGCAGACAAAACCATAAATTGACAACGATTTTTGTGTTGAGATAGAACCTAATGATGCATTAAAGTTACATTTGAGATTGATAGGATCAGTATACCTGGAAGAGGCTTTTCTGTGGCCATTATTATGATATCGGAAGCATTGTAGACTTATAGAAAGTGTACATATTAGCTCAAAAAGTCTGTAGAGAGCCCTGAAACACTTAACATGTTCACTGTAGGACAGCCGTGAGTCCTCACAGCCTTATCAGAAATGGATGACGTGTGAGTGACGGTGGACTTTAGGACCGGGTCATGGGGCAACTGGCAAACAGGAAGGAAGGCTCGAATGCTGACACAAATCATGTCATGTATATTTATCGTGGTTTATGTAAAGGTTTACAGTCTGCAGCAGGCATACAGGTATAATCGAGTGAACAAACCGGAAAATCAGTAGGCAAACAACACAGGCTGGACCACCACTGCAGCAAGACAATATAGGCCTGGTAGGCAGGTGACTGGGCCAGGTGAAACTCAGTGGAGGCAACCTGTGGGCAGGTGAGGAATGACATACTGTGAAAATTTCCAGAAAACACTCTGAGATGAGAGAGGCTGTGTCTGAGTGGAAGTGTGTGAAGCTGAAGAGGAGACAGGAAGATAATATAATATATAATAAGTACAGGGCTGGATTGGTGTGACCAAAACGTGTTGAACAGAATCACTGGCATTTGACGGGAAAAGAACTTACTTTTCATTTGTATCTGTGTGTGCAAACAAAAACAAATGTGCAATGGATCCCATATGGAGGCTATCTCTACTTACCTTTTTAACACCATTTCAATTGAAATTTTAAACAAATATACATTTTGCACAACCAAGGTTTTTTAGGAAAATAGTGCAAAGTGAAATACGTCTGATACTGTACATGTTTAAATGAAAACTATTGTTTGTCACGAGTTTGGTTTTATTTTCTTAGCTCCAGCAATCTGTTTTATTGGTTATGGTAACATTGTACTCACCAAAGTAATAATAGAGTTGCAAGGGGGAGGGGCGCGCTAGTTCGTGAAGAGTTCTTCCCCACGCTCTATAGAGTGCTGCAGGGATGACGTAAGGCCAACCAGGAAGTTAGCATCGCCCAGGTTCCCTTGACAAAAAGCCAATGGGATTTTTTTCATTGGATTTTGGATTATTGCAGGAAATAAGCTCTGTGGCAAACAAAAGTTTATTATACTTAGACGTTTTGTTCATCAAGATAACCTTCACAAATGAACACCACTTTTATGATTTTTGAAGTGTAAATGCAATCGCCAGAAGTAAAAAGCTAACGTTAGGCTATAAACCAACTACACAGTGGTCACATGACTTCAGCATCACCCCCACTAAGCTTCCAACTTGTAATGTGATTTTGCGTGCTTACATCTTCTACAAAAGCCTTTGGGAAAGTTTGAGTTTGAATAGTTATAATAGAATAACAGGCTGTAAAGGCGGACGAGTGAGTAGATGAGTTTCTGTGTTCGGCGTGATGACATTTAATGTCCCCGACAACCTCTGTAGTCTCATTTAGCCACTTGTAAGCAACCGCTTTTTTTAAGACGCGTAAAAGCTTCCAAATTCACGAGTGGAGTATTTACTGACGTATTTTATATGTTGTGTTGTGTGTTTGTGTTAACCACAGATTTTTTTTCAGGCATCTAACCTTCGAGACGAGGGAACCAGAAGTGTGACAATGCTGACTCATTTCTGCAGCACTCTGTATTCCAAAATGTTCTTTTAACGATACCCTCAATGTTACTCAACATACAAGTCTTAGCTTATTTTGTTGAAGTTGATTCCACTCCACATTCCCAGCATGTACTGACTGAATGGTTAACACAAGCACTCAAAGTGGGGTACAAAGGATCTGTATTTTGAATTCTAGCGGTAGGGGATGAAAGTTACAAGATGATTATTCTTTAGAAAATTTTACCCTACGTGATACAATGTGTATTTACATTTACAAGAGGTATAATCAAAAATTCAAACTGGTGCTTTGAAAGTCACTCTGCTGGATTCAGTCTGGGAGCCTGCTCACCTCTAAGTGAGAGCCGGCTGTATTCCTGGACCAGGTAAAGCTCTCCTGAACGGTTCCCAGGTCAGGTATTTTCAAATGAGCCACTTGTTTCCCGTCAAGGGTATTTCCTGCACTCCAGTCTGCCCTCAGGCAGATTCCTGTAAGCCCAGTGGTACTGTACTGTACCTAGTTCAGAAAAGGTAACGTGCTCTAATTTAATTTGAACATGCCTTTCACTTTGCTGCGATGCTGTAAAGAAGTGGTTATAAATACACCATAAAGCCCAGGGAAAAGGCCAAGGTGTTTTCAGGGATATGTATTTTTCATTGGTTTGGACTCCCTTTTCAGGCTGTAAACATTAAGGCCCAATCAAGCTGTCCATTATAGGAGCACTTAGAAAGCATGTCCACAGAGGAAATAGACGCACCGCTCCTCGGCTTTGGTAGGTCTGTGTGAGTATAATGTTTGAGTCAGCTGTTGTAAAAAAAAGACATTGCGTATTCAAACACATCATATATATAGCCTATAGAAATAGCAGAATGATCCCAAGTGCAGCATGAAGACAAAGATGAAAGTTAGAAGAAGGGCGTGATGCATGTTTTAGTCTCTTTCAAGCCTGTCCATCATAACCTGATAAAGACCTTTTCAGGGCCTAAATTACATTTCTTTGACAGATTGTGGGTCTTTAGAAATGTGTAAATGGTCTAATGTACTTGAATGATCACTTGTGTTTGATAGCAAATTACTCTATCTGAATGTTTTAATGGCTTTTGATAATTTGAGTATTTGGCTCATTGTGTTTTTTTCTCCTTGGCCTGCACGGCTGAAAATAGTTTAACCTAAGTTATCATAATGGATTTGGATTTGGCATTGAATGAAATTGGCTCGTTTTATTTCACAATAAAAAAAAATATGCCAGAACATTTCTGAAGGTCTGCAGTGTGACAGCCAAATCTTTATGAATAAGCTATTTAACTCCATTTAATTTAATGTAAATACATGCCTTGTCTGCAGGAAATGCATGGTTAATTAGATGCAGTTGTGTAAGGTCACATATAACAATAGAAAAGTAGTCCAGGTAAGATTGTGGTACTCTGTGATAGGCATGGTATTTTCAGAATGGGCACATGCTATAAGAGGCTAAATTCATAGCACTGAAATCATTTTTTGTTATGGATTTTGGCTATGGCTTCAGGCTGAGAGTATTGGTATGTCTTTAATTTATTAGTGCAGTCACATTACTGCTTTACAAATATGGCTAAGATTCTGTGTCCTCTCAGGCTTGGATTTGTGTAAGCCAGAGATTTTCAAACTGTGAGGAGGAGAGAGACGTGGAAGATCGTGAAAAGGACAGGTGCATGCCGCTGTTCTAAAAACAACAGGAAGTTAGGTGTTGAGGTTTGACCTGATGATTTCACTAGAAGTTGGAGCCAACTGGTGGGAAATTAACCTTTTAAAATGTAATTTCCCACCTGGTTTGAGCTGCAGCAGCGTATGTGACACACAGCTCATGGTGACAATTAAAAAAATTGTACTGATTCATATCTCTGTCCAGTGTGAACACACAGACATGATACCCATATTTTTAGATTCAATGTGACTTACACTTTCCCAGGATATCATTATGTATGAAAAAACATAAATCTGCTTAGAAATCCTAGAAAAAATATGCTCCTCATAACTTCAGAATCATCACCTTTTTAAGTTTTCTTCAGTATCAAAGTAATCCAGTGGTAGCTTCAGTACAGCCGTGGGTACATTACAAACAGGAGCTGCTAACAGATAATTCGGCACACTTGTAATGGTGACAATTTACAAAAATGTAAACAAATATAAGCTTAAAAAACAGGGCTCAAGTTGTATAACTCACTGAATTCATGGCAACATAATAATTCCTATTTACATCTCCTAAAGCATTATGGGAACTGTAGTCCGAAAATGTAGAGCGGGGATTGGGGAAGCGCAGTTGTCCTGATTTTGTCAAAGTTGGGGCCCACAGTGTCAGACTTAAGCTGTTTTTCAATTCAGTTCACTTTGTCTCCAGTTTTAAAAACCTGCTTACTTACTTTTATTTATTTAAAAAAATACCATTGTGTGAAATGGTGTCCTGGGTGGATTCAACTGTGTGTATTCTCTCAACCTTTGTGCTATGATAGAGTATAGATATTATTAGTTTACCATTGAGACATGTTTTGTATGTTATTTATAGAAATATGCTTTGCAATTTTAAGAGAACTGACAACTTTTTTTGTTTTGCCATCCACTACCAGGCACTTGTGGAAATTACAGCAAGTCCTCCAACATAAACGACAGAATAGGTTTGTCAGTGACTCACAAAATTACATATATAGGCGTACCGGACCTACGTCGTCATGGTAACAATAATAAACACTTGGTTAACATTGTAAAACGGTCGCAGTTAGGTTTAGGTAAAGATCATGGATAGGGTTAAAATAAGTATGGTAGTTACGTACGTAAGATACGTTACTATGTAAGTTAAAGTAAGTCAAGGTTGACTTTTGGTTTCATGCGGGACACGAAGTTCTGTGTTTGTCCCATCCATCCACCCTGATCAAGGTAGTATACCGGACTTTGGCCTTTGCTCCCGTCATAATTACTACGGCCACTAGATGTTGCCGTACATACAAACGTAAATATGGGTCGTAATAAGCTGCTGCATGACCTATACGGACGTATTTTTGGGGAGGACAGTCTTGGAAATTGCAATGCTCCCATTAAAGCGTATTCAAAGAGAGTAACAGTCTGGGAAGTTTCCCTTAGAGCAGAGGTCAGCAATCAGGTTCAGCCATGGGCCAGTTTTTTCATTGTTTCATTTAAATGAAGTTAATCATATTACACATTTATGTTATTTAAAGTTTATTAGACTTCATTTCAGCACCAGGTGCTGTTCAAATAGCCTGGTGCAGAACGAGGCACAGTGAATGAACGCCTCACTTAATGTCAGGGCACTATTAAATGTCACAATTTTATATTTGTTGGGGTTTACATTGTTATCTACAGTAGGTTTATGTGAAATCATGTAAACTATCAAAGTGAAAATATTTTTTGGCACAGCTGCTATTTTCCCACTATTGCCTTACAAGGTACCATGCTAGTACCAGCATTAGCAACACTACAGTTCTGTTCAATTCTGCTTTAAACGTATTGAGTTGGCTGCTACAAACCCATGAGCCCATCTGACCTGTGCTTTCCACTATTTCTAGCCAGATCACCAATTACACAACACCTTCTTTGCTGGCTACTCCCCCCAGATGTCTTGGCACAGAACGTGCTGAAACCCTCTTGTTTTTGATAGGATTTGTAGCTCGGAGACTGTAAGCCTCAGATCAATCAAATTTAGTGGATAGGTTTCAAGTCCCCCCACTTCTCTGGGAAAGAAATCAAAGCAATTGGTCAGATATTGATGCTACTGTATATCAAGTCATTTTCTGTTGTGGTTTTTGTTTTGGTAACTCATTTTCACTCTGATTTCTCAGCTGGAGATGAAGTCAGTATGAGTGCTGGTTTTAATACATGGATTTCTATGATTATGGCTGTTTGGCAGCTGCAGAAAATCTGGCTAAGGTGGTAAAAGACTGATGTTTGTATTAAGAAGGTTCTGGGAATGAGTGTGAATATTAGCACTCAGAAAATATACCCTGGGTAAATAAAGGTATAAATAAAATCTTCAAACCACATAGCAATGGTGCACAATTTAAGTTGATGGCAAGGCAGACAAACAGGAAGTAAGGCATATTTCCTTAACACTTAATAAGGTCCCCAGTTAGCTGTTACTTTCTCAGTCAACTTTGAATGGGTAGATGGCACAATAGTTCTGGTTTATGTAAACAGCAGAAGTTCGGCCTTGATGGTGGTACTTAGCGACGGGGGGGCTGATGGTGGTGTTACAGGAGAGTAGACAGTTTTCACTGTTTTGTACCTTTGGTAGAAAATAAGTCCCAACAAAGAGTGCTGACAGTGAGCTCTGTGCAGTATTCTGAATAAACAGGACATTGTCTCTGAAAAAGGCGCGCTGCTGTAGAGTTGTCTAATGTCACTTTTCAATGCTTTGTGAGCAACAAATCCCATTTACTTCCTTTTGTATTGGGGTGACAGCAGATATCTCGAAACGTAAGCAGGTAAAATCATTTGCAAGGCTGTGTTTTAGGTGGATTTGGGTGAACTGATGCTTTTTAAGGTGTGTTGTCTGCCTGATGTGCAGATAGTCAGCAATTGTGATCAGTCCCAGTCTGGTCTTTCAACATTTCTTCTACATTTACAGCTGCTCTGGCGGGATCACCTAAATGCTGTTTACTACCAATTCTATCTATCTACGTATTGGCTACTGTCTTTCCATTCTATAAATAACTGATCACTGTTGAATTTCTCAGAACTATACTCACTGGGCCTACAGCTAAAAATGACCTTTATTATTGATTAACCTATTGATTTTCTTTTCATTTAATTGATTGATCATTAAGGGTATAAAATGACAGAAAATGGTGACCAAAGCAGCAAATCCTCATACGTGCTTTTGCTCGATGATTGACTTAAGTGATTAACCAATTATTAAAATTGTTGCAGATTTGCTTTTTATTTTTTTATATCAATAATAATTATCAGCTTATCGTTTCAGCTCTAATATTTACACATACTTATTGTTCACATGGTTGCACAAAAAGTTGTCTTAAAAAATATTTACCCTTCATCAGGTTATGTTTATGTCTTCTGATTTAAAGTTTTAATAATCATTAACAAGGGCGTCACTTGGGGACATATAGGCTCAGATGAAATTAAAAAACAAAAACAGTCTTTAACATATGTGATTTTAGGCAATGTAATGGGGGGAGGGTCAGTATGAGGTCAGATTAGATAATTGCGGCGGGTACAGAAAAAAAATGGCGCATCAAAAGAGCCTCAGCTACTACAGAGTCGACAATACAAAAATACTCGGCATAAAACGCACAACAACATCGACCGCACAAGTAACAGTCATCCATATGCATCATTGGACAATGTGCATTTGTTTCTTCTATATTCACATGCTTTGTATGTTTTCTGATTGTGCAAAATTCTCAAAGCGTTCTCATTTGTTAGTTAACATTTCTTGCTGCAAGCTATTTATCAGAACATTTTTAACAAATGATGCTTTTAAAAAGTGATGGGGACAAAATCGACCATTTTAAAAAGGTTTGGGGACATGTCCCCGTTGTCCCCAGTGTAAATGACACCTATGATCATTAACTAAAAACACACTAACGCACACATTTCCCATTTAACTGATAGTAATAAAGAGAAGCATTCTCTTTCTGTTGTAACAAAGTATCCACCGGTGTTCAGTGCTCAACACTAAAACTCCTAATTAAAAGTGAAAAGAAACAGTTTTTGAGGTAAACCCATTAAAATTACTCAATAATTGAAACTGCATTTTGAATAGAATCAGAGTGTCAGACTGCGTGAAAAGACACCAAAATAGAGTTTGTTCATCAACATCATTTCCCTGGAGGAGCATGTCTCCAGCACCCCGGCTGCTGGTTACTTTTCCTCTGCGCCCGGCTACTCGCTGTGCTTGTGGAAAGCAGCGCCTCTGAAAATAGGGAGCATATGCTACAACAAGGAACGCCACTTCAAGCAATACTTGTTCCTTAACATTAGCACAGCGCAAAGAAACTGAAGTGAAGTTGAGAAAAGACCTAGTTGTCAGTTGCGTGTTCTCAAAACATTGTATTATACTTGCAAAAAAAAAAAAAAAAAGAGGAGGCACGGATAACAATCCCAAACTGGCGCCCACCAGTAATTATGATGTGGGTACAAAGAGATTTTTGCCATTCTAAAGGGAGAAGGGGAGTGTAGGTGTATTAATTCCTATTCCTTCCTGCTTCCTCGACTTGGAAGTTCAGATTTAGAAAAATAGACCCCCCCTCCCTCAAATGGAAAGAAAAAACAAGAACTGTCACATTGACTGACGCCAATCGTATATAGCATCTGTGTTCCCACTACTGCTCCCTATAGTATATGCCACACTGTGGCAATGTGGGAAACTGACAATGTCAATTTATCAGAACAAAAGAATTCCTCAGCAAAAGGAATACACATCTTTGGGCCCTGGAGACAAAAATCATTCCACCCCCACCCTTACCTGTATCTAAACAGAATGTAGGACATTCACAACACCAGAAATAGAAATTTCAGTCACAATTATCATTTTTGAATGTATCCCCTGCAGTCAAAAGTTAGTATTTCACTTTAGGAGTTAGAGCTGCACTTTAATGCGAACTTTCTTAAAGTAAACAATTGAATGGAAGGCACTGAGATGAATTAAACACTCAAACAGCTGCTGCAACCCAGTATCGGACAGTTTAGATGAACTGATCCAGATCCATTCTGCCCTAAATGATTGTCTCTTTGGGAAACTTCATTTACATATTACATTTGTGCTGCCTTAATTTTGGAACTGTATAATTATGTTGTGTTTTTTTTCTTCTCAGGTGTCTGATCCTGTAGTCCCCACCAACACTTTTTGGGTAAGTACTCTACCTAATTTTTCCCTCCTTTCCACAACAATTAAATGCTGTATACTCACAGACCACAGTGACCTCCATGAACACTGCTGTTTTTGGTGAAAGTTTAGTTGACTATCTTGTATCACAAAACATTTCCTTTTCACCATTCCACCTCTCCCACGCTTCATTTTTTCTCCAGACTTTTTGAAAAACAAACAAAAAAAAAAAAGATGCGTATTGTTTTCAATATTGCAGTGTTTTCAATTTCAGTATTGCAATATTGTTTTTTATGTGCAGTGATTTTTCCTTTATTTGAACAATGTAGAGAAGCTTTGACTCTGTTGTTTCTGTGTTGTGTGTACATTGCAGTACTGTGCAGACATGAAGTCAGAAACTTTTCATTTTGACTCAAAATGTTCTTTTATAATTCAGCAAAGGCTGATGAATCTAAATGATTGTTCCGATTTAAAGGCCCTTCTGTAAAGCAGAAGGAAAAATGTATTTGTATTTTACTTTTTTATATAATAATTCCATCTATCCATTGTCTATACCGCTTATCCTCTTAGAGGGTCGCGGGGGGCTGGAGCCTATCCCAGCTGACATTGGGCGAGAGGCAGGGTACACCCAGGACTGGTCGCCAGTCAATCACAGGGCTGACGCATAGAGACAGACATATAATAATTATATATTTATATTATTATGTTCTTTTTTTTAAGATTATTTTTTGGGGCATTTTGTCTTTAATGGATAGTGACAGCTGCAGAGAGAGACAGGAAAACCAGGAGAGAGAGCAGCAAAGGGCCCAGACTCAGCCTTAATGCTACGCTCTACCAAGTGAGCTACTGGGGTGCCCTATATTATTTATTCTTTAAATGTATGGCAAATTCATCATTTAGTTATTGAATCCATATTTTTATTAGAAGACTGTGACAGCTTGGTTTTGGCATCCATATTAGTTGATTACAGTTTAAATTCCCCTGCCTAGTCAATGCATACTGTATGTGTCATAGAAAGTTGGCTAAAGGGCAGGAGGCCGCCCAAATGACATACAGTGTTCCCATGATACATTCTTAAATGATTCAATTAGCCTTGGTTATGAGAAAAACAAGTCATGTGTTTGTGGAAAAAACAGTGCCCCCTTGTCAGGTTTGCTGTTTACTCGTCAGATGGACGTAAGCCAGATTTCTGCAGCTCCATCGAAGTGATCCCACAGTCCTGCTGAAGTTGCCTCCAGCATAGGACTTGATTTATTATTTAGCATAGGTTTTGACTCATTGATTGTCATAGCACCACTGCAAGATTACATGGACGTGTGATACCACTTCCAGGCCCCATGTGGGGATTTTGGCAAAGCTGTAAAACAATTAAGAAAATTTACTGACCTTCACACACTCAGAAATTATGATTTGGGCTCAAAAATGTGGACACCTGAAGAAGTATAGATTCAGTTTTGATGTAAAAAACATGGCTTTTGCACTGAAAGGGTGTGCATCTTGAAATTCATACTAGATTTATTGTAAAACAGCAATAGACACTAGAGACCTAATTGCTGTAAGTCTCTTGCATGCCACCATTTGGATAGTCAATATGACAATAACACTAAACAGTTACCTTCTGGGTTGTGTTCAGGTTGCATGTATTGTCAGCAGCGACTGAAATATGGGAGTGACTGCTCAAATTTTTAGTTTTGAAAATAAAAAGAATTTGTCAAGATAAAATACCTGTTAATAATGAAATGATGCTTGTAGACCTTATTTCTGCATATTATGTAAGCATACGGTGCATTAGTTAAGCCTGCAGTGATTCTTTGTCTTTATATCCTGATTAGCTGACTCTTTGTTGGCATTATTTCTGATAAGCTGCTGAGAACTCCCTTAACAGCCACATCAAAATGATGTTTGCATGTCCTGATAACACTAATGGTCCTTGCTATAATTGCTTTAAGAGACAATTTCATCAGTGTTTTAGTCATGCTTGTGTGTTTTTTATTCTAATAGAGACGTGTAGACTTGATTTTTGTTTTTTAGTCCTGTCACTTAAATGTATGCCTCTATCTCTATCCTCACTTTGAAGCAACTTTACTTGAATATACAGTGAATACAGTCAGACTGTGTATTGCACAAACTGTAAATGCAGACATTAAAATGAGGAAGCTCTGAGGGTGTCTGTGTTTAGCAAAGCATGCACAGTGGTTGAATACCAAAATTTTATATATTTTTGAAACAGATGGCAAGGTGCTCATATGGGAACCTGAGCTCTTCTTCACTGAATATGAAAATGGTGAACAGGTGGTCCAAGAAGCTTCCTTCCCTGCCACGGCTTTCATTAACACTCTTTTATTCTTCTACTAATAATAAGCTTATACTTGTGCCCTCTGAGATATAGGGCAGACAAAAGAGCTGCTTCTTTTTTTTTTATAGGCAAAAACTGGCAAATCTGTGGCCTTGTTATGTATTATTAGACACAACCCTCTCTAGCAACATCACACTCGCACAGTGTGAGCGTGTTTTATGATGTGATGGGTGTCCACAATTCTGTGTTTATGGGTTTATTTTGTGATTGTGCTTTAACTCCTTTTCATGGCTACGTGAAACTACCTTGCAGTCATATTCGGATATATGCAGATTCTGTATCTCAGGAAGTTGTCTGGACCAACATCAACCATAACCTTTGTAACTGTTACAGGGTTTGAGCCATTGCTCCCCATTGCGACAGTGACCTCCTTAGAACATGAAATGTCCCGTCACTGACATCCCTGCGCTCAGTTGTCCTCCTAAACTGGAGAGCAGTCAGTGCTGTTAGCAGACTTCTCGTTTTTAGATTTTATCAGCTGTATCAACATTAATTTGTTGAGTTAGCTCAACTACAAAATGAAACTGTTGGCTGTCATGTAGTAAACATGCTACGTGTCTGTACACTCGGCCAAAGATGCATAAAGAGATACTGTTTTGACATCTAAAATAGTACGGAATGCATTTTTTTGCTGTTCAAAAACAAAGTAGGGAGTCTGTCTGTACATAAACCCTTTACAGTAGCATTAGCTTCCTGCACTCGTAATTTTCCATCCCCATACATTCTATCTGGCAGTTGAGTACTGACCAACAGCTAATGCTAGTCGATTGGAAATGTCAGTGAGCAGCGCCATTGTAATTAAGGATGTGTCATCAACGGAGGGCGTTGCACAATGCATTATGGAAGTAAACCATAGGAGCAAGATGGCGGATTGCTTTGATTACCTGCAAGCTTTTGTTCTGTTATTACAGATATTTGTTTTTATCCCAAAAACAATCATGGACCAACTATTAATGATAAGAAGACGTAGGAGACTATTACCACAGTAGACCATAGACCACTGCTGCCTTCTCCATCCTCTTTCCAACCTGTAGAATAGGACACGCCCACTGATGTCAACACAGTTCACCCTTCAGGTCAAGGAAAACCTGCTATTTTTTGGTTCCAGCTGGGAACCAACTTTTCAGCTTCCAAACCAATTTATTTTTGGTCAAAATGCTCCGGACAATTCAAAATTAGGTGCACGAACCAGAACAGAAAAGGGGTATCAGTTATACTTTTAAGCGCATCAAACAATATTTTAATTAACTTACTCAGGCTGTCTGAAGCATTCGGAGCAGCTGAGTAGCAGGTTGTCCTGTCAGTCTGTTAGCTAATGTAACATTAGCTCAGCAGCTACTAAAGGAGAGATTGAGAGCTAAATTTAGATGGTATCTGATACCTTTGGCGTTAATTGTCAGACATGACTTACAAGTAGTTTGTCATTATTACTATAACTTATCAGTAAATGTAATGTCACTGTAGGATGTAATCATTGGGATAATGAAAAGGTTATTTTAAGTGTCCCAGTAGGGTAGCTATTAAATGTGAACTACAGTAAATTGGTGTGGTTTTCTAGATAAAGATGATTGTAAGGTTGTTTGCAGATGACCTTCAGGTAAAATACTGATATATTTGTCAGTGGCACGGTTAATGTAAGGGGTTGATGAAAGGGGTGTACTTTCTCGATCACTGTATTTTTAATCTGTATGATTTTATAATTTCCTACAAATTATAATTTCTTTAGTGTAATTAAAAATGAGATCAATGAGATCTGTCTCAAACACTATTATATTTGGTTATATTAACCTAAACAGCATCTAATCAGTGACTTTAAAGGCATATTGCTGTGTAACTTCCTATAGTAATGTCAAGATTAATCCTTTATTGGGGAAATGATTTCAATTTTGTTTGGAAGCTATCATCTTTTAACATTTGTTAATGTATTCTTCAAAAGAGCACCCCCCCACCCCTGTATTGTAGAAAATTGCCATGGAAACCATGGGCTTCAGATAGAATGTGACTCGGGGTCATCAGTGATGGCAGGTTTTTTTTTTTTTTCAAGGTTTTTACAGTCATTTTTAAAGAAACATTCATGTTACTTTTTCTTGTTTGCTCATTTTACATTTGTGGTACAGGTATAATTTTTCAAATTGCAGAGAGTGCAGATAGTCAGGAGTGGAAGAATGATTCTACCTGATGTAGATTTATTAAAATGCATCTCTAACATCTCAATCAGTTGTGGAAGAGCCCCAGATTTATTCTCACAACAAATCATTTACAGTACAGAGTCATTGGGCTTCGTAACAAAGACATAAGGTGAGTCATTTCCCAGAAAGAGGTGTATTTGTATTGATTCAGCATGACCTTTCTGTCATCCCTTTTGAAAACTAAATTATGAACAACAGGGGTTGCTGAAAGTGATTTTTTTTTTGTTATTTAAGAGGATATGAAAAAGCTGTTTATTCAGTCAATCAATCATTTATTTATTATTTCAGTCCAGAACCCTTAAGAGACATTTGAGCATAACATAAGCAAAGAGAAATATGAGCGGTTACGTAGTGAAGGCTCAACCTAACTAAATGCATTTTATCCACAGCCTTACTAACCTTAACACCACAGCTTTGTGCATACATACATCCTCTGATTCATTAGCAAAATACACAACACATGCACACAGGCACATTTTCTGTAGAGTACACATAGAAAAAAACAATAGTTTTCCTGCTTTAAGTTTATTCAAATGCAGTGTGTTAAATACAGTAATTACTCTGAGAATCAAACACATTTTAAGGTCAAATAGCCTTAACTCAGAAGTTTGTTTTCATTTCTCAGTCAACAATACAGCATCACAGTAGCACAGAGGTGGACTGATGGAGACCGCCTTACATTCTTGGGCCACAGTGATGGTATAAACTTAACTTGCCAAGGATGGTTCTTGGTTTCTCCGACTGTTTGTTTGGATTCCTGGCTCACAGTTTGTCTGTTTGGGCCAGATTCTTGAAGCACACATCAAATCGACGGATGACTCGCGAGGCTGGCTGCCAGCTGAATTTCAAGAACAGTTTAGCTTCACTGTAGAATTTAAAATGCTTAACTCTTTGTTAGGCTTGACTAGAGCTACAGCCAAACGGTTTTCCTTGACTCATTTCAGAATATAAGTGCTTTATGTAAATGGACAAATCCTTCAGTGTTTGCTGGACTCTCAGGGAAATTATATTATGGCCTCTTTTTTATTTCTTAGTAAATTTTGTAGTCTTCTCTCTCATTCAATAGCCATGCATTCCATTCCAACCTAATACCAGCCCACTGTATGTAAGGTAAACATCTTTTAGGTCAATTTAAGTCCTCACTCTGATTCACAGTGTTTCTCACATTTTCTTCAGAGCTTTTCCAACTTGGTAATCTCAACAGTATTTATGCATTTGGTTTTAAAACCGCTTTTAGAACTGAAAGAAACACCCATGTAGCATCTTATCCAAATCTGTGTTTGTTTGGTGTTTGCTTACATTGCAAAATACCATCTGAAATATTCACTATTTTGCTCATATCAAGTCAATAGAATATATATATGATGGGTAGTCTTCAACTTTTAGAGCATCTTTCATATAAAAATTTAAAGATGCTACTATATGTCAGAATTTTTTTCTGCCTGTCTCAAACTTTTACCTTTGACCTTTGCCAAAAGGCCAGTGTTGCCTTCCACTAGGCCAACTCTGTGTCGTGACAATGAAACTGTAATATATTGGCTTACGAAGTTCTTAACTAGAACATGAGATGCATCATGAAAAGACACGGTTGGAGCACTGCATTTCATGCTGTGTAGGACAATGCGCAGGCAAGCTACCAATGACTGAAGCACCATATGGCTGGTTCCATTCCAGCTAATGATGATACACAAGCATTGCCATTACATAGTGCTTTTATGTATCAATATGAGGCATCAGACTATGTATATTTTAGGTTTAATACTTTGAATTTTAGATTTGAATTTGGCTGATTTTTGTGATTCCTAATCAAATTCAGTATTCACAGCAGCTGACAGCACTGATTCTCAGGAAGTAGAGCTTCTTGTCAGGTGTCAGCACATTTAAACATAACATGATGCAATCACAGTGATAGCCCAAGTGTGGCCTGATTGGATGGGCCAGAAGAAAAACAATAATAATGACGCTAATGAATATTTGCTTACATGGTGCTTGAAGAGTTTTACATTCATAAGCACTGCTTAACAAAGTCCCACAATAGCTCTGTTGTGGCTTCTAATATCGTGGGATTGTACAACTAATTAACATCAAATTTGGCAGATCTTGAATGAGGCTGACAGTGCAGTCATGCAACAGGAGTAATGTTTTTTTTTTTCCTTTTTTTCCTTTTCTCTGCCTGCTTGACTTTCTTCATTTCTTTATCCTTCCTTTCTTTTTCCCCAAAAATACACATTACTCTGAGTCTCTGCCCAGTCCGACTCCAGTAGATAAGAACTGGTGAGTTATGACGGTTGAGGTGGACATGGCCAAATGGTCGGAGCTAGATTACACAGCACCTGAAATAAATAATTTGCTTTTGATGTCTATCCTAAAGATGCTATCACAAACAGATGCACCAAGGGGAGGTACTCCGTCACAGACAGTGTTGGTGTATGCCATGTATGTGCCAGACTAACCTTATTTGACGCACACATATTTAAAAAAACTTCTTTGTGCTTGAATGTGTTAGACGTGCACATTTCTTTCTTAAAGTTAAACTCCACCCAAAAGCAAGCCTTTTTACTACTGAATACTCTCTCCCTGTAGGCTTGAAATCTGGCTGTATAAAATGTGATGTTTTATTGTTCATATGGAACAGTGGGCGTAGCTACCATTGGGGAAAATGAGATCATGTTACTTTTTTTTTTTTTAGGAATTTGGGCGTGTAAGCGACCTGAGGGAATTTATATTTTACAATTAAAACACTTACACATGTTGGTATATTAAAAGCTGATTCTAGTATTTTTACACTCAGTATATTCAGATTTAATTATTTTTTAAGGCTAACAAAATAATAATTCTATAAAGTCTCCCCCAGAATTTTATTCCTAGTAGTGTGAAGAAGACTGAACAGACCTTCTGGTTGGGAAATAAAATCTACACAAAGTATAACTGAACAGTTAAATAGTAAATAAATAAAATCTGAAAAATCCAAGTAATTGGAAGAAAAATAAGAGATGTTCTTGTGGTTTCTGGTCCTCAGTTGTTCTAAAATCCTGGCTACGGTCAGTTATGGTAGCAAGTTTTCACAGTGGATCTAAACTATAAAAAAATCCACAGAAACTTCTCAAACGACTCCTGTAACATAACCCACTCCTTTAATTCCCCATCTATATGCTCAGTATGTTCCAAACACCCATATTTCCACCAAAATATGCCAAATATGGCTAAACACACTGCTTCTGCTAGGAGCCTGCATTTGCCTCAGTTTTGAAGGGTGAAACTTTTAACAGTCACATTTTATTTTGAAAAAGATGAAGATTTTAGGTGGAGTGTCTCTTTAGTATTGTATTGTATGCAAAATAGTCAGCCAGAACAATTATTTTGCTGCATCGTATTTTTTTAAATAGTATCCAACCATAGGTGTCATTTACACTGGGGACGCTGGGGACATGTCCCCACCACTTTTTGAAATTATCGATTTTGTCATAATTTGTTAAAAATGTTCTGAAAAATAGTGACCTAAATGTGACCTAACAAATGAGAATGCTTTGAGAGAGGTTTATTTGCACAATCAGAAAACATACAAAGCAATGTAAATATAGAAGAAACAAATGCGCATTGTCCAATGATGCATATGGATGACTGTTACTTGTGCGGTTGATGATGTTGTGCGTTTTATGCCGAATTTTTTCATATTGTCGACTCTGTAGTAGCCGAGGCTGTGCCCTTTTCATGCGCCGTTATGCAGTTTTTCTTCCTCATACTGATCCCCCCCATTACATTGTCTAAAATCGCATATGATGAAGAGCATATGCTCTTTTTTTTTTTCATCTGAGCCATTATGCCCCCACCACTTTTCAACACAAAGTGACAGCCTTGTGTCTAACTGTAAAGTTTGGAGAAAAAAAAACGTGCTTCATTTCAATATTTTCGTTTAGTGACTTTCTGAGCTTTTTTTTTTGATGAATTCTCTACCTGATTTTGCCTCCATGTTGTCTTGTAAAAAGATGAAAAGCTAAATTTGACCAATTCAGCTTAATTCTCATGGTGTGTTTAGCTATAGATTGATTAAACTTATGTCCGGCACAGGGACACCCTTACTAACGGAGTACCTTCAGAATGCAAACACAGTGAGCATGAATCTATTTCATTGAATCAATGCTGCTCTGTTGCCTGGGAGGGGCCTCACGCCTTAACAATGCAATGGAAAATAATGGTGTATTGAACTGGCATATGATAGAGCAGTTGTACCCTTTGTTCACTGCTCTGCATATATATTTGATGGTTGGTATCAAGCACCATGTTTACACACCGAGGATGAAGGACTACTCTTTTTTCAATTACTGTAGCTGTCCATGAGAAACCGGAGCATGAGATGATATTCAGTTGAGCTGCGATCACTTTCTACAAGAAAAGTGATGAGCAGAAAACAAATAAATAAGACGTGCTTACGATGGAAAGATTAAGACAACCCCAGAGTGATTAAGAGGGCTGACATAGATACCCTGGCTGGATTTCTAGATGGGCCAGTGAGCGGGTTTGGATTTGGTTTTAAGCAGCAGGAACACATAAACAGCATCAGCCATCAGTCAATTAAAGATAAAGCCTTCCAAAAACAACTAGTTTAACTTTGCTTTTCACTTAATCTTCTTTGGGTGTCACCAAGGGCCATAGCACTGCAGAGTGAGCAGTGGAGAAGTAAACGATTAAATAAGAGTCCAAACAACTGGGCCCAGGGCATTTAACCCAGCCCCACCGATGCTGCACAGATGCTTCTGGCTGAGCAGGATTTTAGCACTTTGTTTTTCTCCAGGAGCTGGACAAATTTTAAGAAAGATCCACAGATAAATCATTGAAGTCCAAATGTGTCTGATTTTTAGATTTACACAATCTCCTACATTTTTTCTGTTCTACCAAGGCCTTTCAAGAATGTTCAAACATTAAAAAAAAACACACATCTGTGCTGTTATGTTTGTCAGAGGGATCTGTATGAAATCCCAGAGCTAAAGTCCTCATCTGCTGTGGAAGAAAATCTCTCTGTGATGTTCTCTGGTGTGGGTCAAAATAATCAAATCACATTGTTTACTGTGGAAATGAAACAAATCTTATTGACCTTATGATTATCAGCAACAAGAATGCGCTTGGACTCTTATTTTGTCTTTTAACTTCCTGTCTACACCAGAAATGGGAACATGTCACATTGTGTAGGCGGACATCTGCTGCTTGTGATCACCTTGCACCTGAGATTTAGCAAATATCGGACCAGTTTTATAATATAATGTACGGTGTTAAGAACTGCCAGAGCTGGGAAAACATGAGACTTTCTAATGTACGCTGATGGGATCAGCTGGTCATATTGCTGTTATAGAAGTCTGACTGGTCAGACTGTGTGGGTGTTTGTGTATTTCTAATGTGTATATAAACAGCATATAACAATATGATATAACAGAAGTTGTCTGAGTCTGCTCATACATTATATCTTCATCCAAAACACAGGGTTCGTACAAAGTCTTGAAAGTTTGGAAAATGCTTAATTTTAGCTGTTATGTTTTCAAGGTTAGGAATATGCTTGAATTTGAATATACTCCTTAAAAAATGCTTGATTTTCAACATAATCTGGTGTTTCATCGACACAATCACTCATGTAAACCAAAGATATTTTAATATTTTAAATGAAACGATCCCGTCATATTTGTTTGTTGTCTCCTGACATTTATAGTAACAAATAAAGGCTTTGAGAGTCTGGAGATGTTTGGGTTAGGCTTGAAAGTGCTTGAAATGTGCTTGAATTTGGCTGCATAAGGTCAACAAGGTGACATACATTAGAGAATGCCACTTGTTTTATGTAGATTATGAACTTGTAATCAATCTTAAGCTCTTTGTCGCTTTGTTGTTTTTGTAATAACCATCTCCCACAGTGGCTGGGAACCTGATAGTGAGCTTAGCCACTGGTATTGTGTGTGTTAAAGAGAGTATGAGGAAACCCTGGCTCAGTGTGGCATGATGAAGCTATGGACCTAAAGCTGCTCATTGTTATGTATCTGTGGTCCTGCAGCCCAGTGCTGCAGAATATAGAGAAGGTGAGGGGAAGCGGCGCTGTGGCTGCCAACCCTTTTGGGCCCCTTTTCTGCTCCCAAGAAAAGAGTGTACACTTGAAGCAATACCTGTAAGTCAATACAAAGGGGTAAGGCATCCTGGCTTTTTGTCAGCCTCTTTCATCGGGCCGGGCCCAAATGATTTGGACACAATTGCAATGCGAAATCTCTGTCTGCTGCAATTGCTTAAATGGTAGCTCAAGTATTTAAAAAAAGCACAGATGAAATTGTCATGAGCTTACACTCATTCACGTCTTTATATCCTGTGCTGTACTGAGGGGATTCTTGAGCAAAGTCATCTGTATTCAGTAAACAAAGTGTTATTGATGAGTTGCTTCTATGTGGCTTTGCCAGTGAGCGAGCCGGAGAAGGGATTATGTCCCCAAGCCAAAACCCAATAGAAGTTTGAATAAGGGGATAGATGTGCAGTGCTCATTGTAGCAGTAGGATAAGCCGTGTTCAACATTAAAATAACAGCTCAATACCTGCGATATGAAAAGGTCTGGAAATCTCAGACTTGCTTAAGTGGGAAACATCTCTGTTTACTGTCACGGAATGATAAATCGACCAAAGTTTTTTAAGAGAGTACTAAAGGCAGCAGAGTTTCACTTGATGTTTGTGTAGATAACAGTTTACCAAGGGTCCGTAATTGAAGGAGCTTTTTTGAAGACCTTCGATGAGGTTTAATTTACTAAAGGATTTAAGCGTCTCTGCTGAGTGGGACTGGAAAGGTGTCACTACAGCAGCATATGGCAGTGACTGTGAGAAATCCAGAAATCCGCTAATCCACCACTCGCACAGTATAGGGATTATACCTTCTGTGACTTTTTTTTCTGTTTTTACGTCTCGCTTTCCATTCGTCTGCGCACAGTTCAGTTTCAATCACTGTTGTTGTTCAGCTATGAGGGGTGTTACTGTGTGCTAAATGTTGCATCTGGTCAACAGGCGTTTTGCAAAGAAACATGTTGTTTACAACCACTTTAGGATATTCTTTTCACATAGTTTATAATATTTTATATCTGTTTAGCAGCAAATGAACAGTGAACCTCTCTTTAGATGCCCTGCATGGAGTGTTGATGTCTAAAAAATGTTTGACTCACTGTTTTACTGTTGTATGACTGCTACAAATAACAGCTAGTCCATACCTTAAAGCCCCTGAGTATTCCTCTATAACATTAAATATTCATTACGAAATGTGCAGCCATGAATGTTAAAATTAGGGAGAAAACATTGTTTATTTAGTGTTCAACAATCAAAAACTAATCTGCTTCATTAGGAAATGTGGGTGTGGTTCGGTCAGATGTGATTGACAGTGCTGGTATCATAAGCAAACAATCCTCCAACTGTCATGTTGGAGAGATTATATGTTGACACCAAAGTTGAGACTTCAGAGCTTTATTGTGTTACAGTGATGGATCTTTTGTACATGTTACTAAACCAATACTACTGCAGAGGTGAATAGCCTAATATATGCTTTTAGATTAGGGAAAATGATCTAACACACATCAGTTGTTGCACTTTAGCTCATGTCACAATAACTGGTATTCTCAAGCAGGCTAATCTTTGGGGTTATTTGGTCCACACCAA
Source organism: Macquaria australasica (assembly GCA_005408345.1). Classification (NCBI taxonomy): domain Eukaryota; kingdom Metazoa; phylum Chordata; class Actinopteri; order Centrarchiformes; family Percichthyidae; genus Macquaria; species Macquaria australasica. Next base: position 228,962 of record SEMN01000274.1, read on the forward strand.
GGAAGACAAATGATACACACAGACCTTTTACAATGAAACCAAGAGGTGTAAACATGAAGTTATATGGACTGACGCGTAACTGTCATGTTATCCCGCATCATCATGCTACATGGACCCATTAATAGTCGAGACCTCCCATATCAATCAATAGAGTCTCATCATAATATCATGGTAGAAAAGTTACTGTGAGGTTGCAACGTTTCACAATTTCTTTTAAATGAGGAACTGGGAAAATACACAGAAGAATAACACATGTCTGTTTTAACTCCTTTTTGCTGTCTGATTGATCAGGGAAAATCCCTGCATTCAAATGCTAATGCACATGTGTGTTACCATGGTTACCCAATAATCTTGTATAAATCCACCCAGTGGCCACTTTATTAGGCACACCTGGAGAATCGAATGCAAATCCAACACAACTGTTCTGCCAAAGTCTACTTTCATGGTGCCTGTAATGTTTTCGTTGACATTGTCGAAAAGATGTAAATTCAATTATATGTTTATTACTGAGGTCATAGCTAAAGGTGGAGCTGTACTGGACTATATTATATTGAGAGGTGAGTCTAATTTTCTGTCCTCCCTATTTATATACATGGGGGGGTATTAGAAACACCTCTCAATATAATGCAGTGCAGTGCAACGCCATCAGTAACTATGACCTCAATGCTAAAACATATAACTGAATTAACACCTCTGTGACAGTGCTGAAAAACAAAAACACCTTGAACATTAATCAGCATTATAACAGCAGATGTTATTGCCTAACAAAGTGGACACTGAGCGTATAGTACATTGCTTACACACATCGCTTAGAAGATTTCTTTATTAACAGATGGATTTAATAGTAGTTTAGCTTTTTAATTCATGCTAAAAATCACATATTCATGCTACAAAGAAAAAAACAAAAAAAACACACACACACACACCAGAGTCCGCTTAGAGACCGGGCTGAGACCCATTTTTTCAGGCTGTCTCGGCCTGGTTGTTTAGTCCACGCCAGAGTTCGACTGACAGCTAATGAACTGGATCAAATGGGCAAACACACGAGTTAGTTTGAACTGAACCAAACAGGTTAGGTGTGAAATCACATTTACTAATTTATTGGTATTCTGCTTATCCATAAACGGGAGCTGACACATCTCTGTCAGCTCTTGGCAATATAACAAAGGCAGAACTGACTAAAGAAAAAAATGAAGTACTGTATCACTGTCTGGTTGACGCTCCAAATAAAATGGGGATATAAGTTCTCCTAATTACTATCTCTTCCATAAAATAGTAATCATGCAATAACAAATTATTGCTGGAAGTTGAAAAGACTGATTGTATCTTTTCTTCCTTTTTTATTGATTCAGTTCATTTTTATCAGGAACAGACAGCTCTACTGTACACTGCATCATAAAGTAGTGGTGTTACAAAGACAGGACAAGAAGCATTTTAAACCTGATTAAAAATGCAGTGAGTACCTTATCCATCCCAGTCACCATTGGTTTTAAATAAACGTGTATTCAAAACTGATTTACAACTCCTACACCACACACATACCATTATAAAGATACACGCAGCTGACAGTTTGATCCCCCAAATTACATGCTTGCCTCCCTTGTGTCATATTTTATCACTTGAGTCTCCACTAGCACAAGCAGTTACCGTCGTACGGCCACTCACTCGACTTGTTTGTGAGTTCGGGGTCATAATTAACTCTGTCCAACAGTAAAACGTGTCCTCTTGCAGTTCATACTTTTCTCATGAGATGAGGATTCCAGTCTGTCCAGTGTCCTCATAAATTACATTTCAGAAAGTTTTTAGAGAGTCTTTGTGTGGTTTTTTTTTGTTTTTTTTACAGTGAAACCCCAGTCAACTTAATTATCACCTAGACTTAACCTACATCGTAGACTGTCCTTGAAACGCCCAGCTATATTGCATGTTTGCTGCAATCCAAGTCTTCTCACTGTTCACCATTTTGCTTCATTTTACATCTGTAGAACGACTGCTTCCACCACGGTGAACAAATATTTAAAATAGAGAGAGCAGCTCCTCAAGTATCAGTCTACCAGCACACCCCAGTGAGAGTCACTTCTTAACATCAAGTGCTCATTTTCAAAATGAAAGGCAGCAATTAACACATCAAGGTTGAAGATGGTACCATTCTCGTTTTTTCCCCCACTCCAGTCCACGCAGGTAGCTACAGCAAAAAAGTCTTCTTGTATGATAAGAATTTCCTCTGCTGTGATAAGAGGCCCTAGGATAATGCCTGTCAGATGAGGCCAATTAATGACGGCTCGATGTGATGTTTTATCTGTTCAAGGCAAGTCTGCAGCTCCTCTCACTCACTGTTTTTTGCCTCCCAGATAAGCTTTGCTTTGTTGACTTTGCCCCGATCCGTTCCAAAACCAAAGGCACTTATTAGCTACCTATCCGAGAGTGACATGTGTAGCTATAGGCCAGCGTTGAATAATGGTCCTTCATTGTCACCTCTGCAGTTTCTGGATTAACAGTTTGATTTAATTTTCAGTCATCATAAGCGCAACACAGCTGTTTGACATTTTTTGGAGGCAAGGACCAATGTTCTCCCCCAAGCTGCTCAGTAAGGCAGTTTGGATGTTAAATCACTCGTCACACACGGTATTTATTTTGCTGTACACAGAAATGCAGTATGCTAGAACAGGAAGTGTGGGATACAAATGAGAGGGTTGCCCCCCCCCCCACACACACACTCACAAAAATAAATAAATAAATCAACATGTAGGCCAATGATTCCTTTTTAAATTGTTGAAAAAGTCTGTTGACCATTAACAGTCAAAAGAAAAATGAATTTTTTTTAATTGTATTGTTTAAATGTTTCTCTACAACATAATGTGTGTGTAATGTGAGCAAATAAGAAACATTCAGCCAGGATTTATACACTCTAATACATAGGCTGCTAAGCTTTGGGAGCTTCTCAGTGCTCGTTATTTTGAAAGGTATCATTATAGCCTGACTCATACTGGATTATTTTAGGCCAATATTGACATTGAAAAGAATTGATAATGATATATTGGCTGCTGTTAATTGTTTTATTTAAAGCCCCTGCAAACTTTGTTTCAAATCTTAAGTATTTGTATATATTCGTGACAAAATAAGCTACAACTAAACGAACTAAAAGTTCAGAAAAAAGTTATTATTTATTAAAAGTTTAACACTCAAAAGCAAATCTGCTTCACCAAACCAAAACTTTGTTTGTTTAGCACCTTATCACACATGGTAAGAAACGGATTGAGAAAAATAGGTTTTTAGGGCCTTTAGACAGATAACATAAAGAAAGATTTTGATAAGGACATTTGGTTATTTAAGAATTGTCGCTAAGATTCATACTGAGTGGGATACTTGTCAGTGCTCTCGGGTGGACAAACTATATGACTCTGTTTCTAAGCTACCTCAAACATATCCCTGGCATTTTTACTGCAATTTCTTGTTACTTATCGGCAAAATGTACGCGATATATCTGCAATAAGCTACTATCAGCCAGGTTGATTTATTGGGCTTTAGGATTGACTTGTTTTAATTACTACAGCCACAGTATTTGTTGTCAATCATGTTTGACAAATTAGAAAAATATGGTTCAAACATTGGTTATAGCTCAAGATTTTTATGGCTGTAGGGTTTGTCTGTCGGTCGGTCAGTTGGTCCACCACTTTAGTCCACACTGAAATATCCCCACAACTATGAAGTTTTGTACAGTCATTCATGGTCCACAGAGGATAGATCCTGCTGACTTTTCATCCAGCGCCACCATGAGGTTGATTTTTTAGTTCTTCATTGAAATATCTCAACAGCTGTTTTGATGGATTGCTGTTAAATTTGGTTCAGACATTCATAGTCCCCAGATGATGAATTGTAATGACTTTGGTGTTCCCTTAACTTTTCATCTAGCACCATCATCAGGTCAAAATTTCATGTTGTCCAATACTTTGGTTTATGACCAAATACCTATAAAGCTAATGTCATTCCCCTCAGCCTCAGCTGTACTTTCTGTTTAATGCTAATAAGCAAATGTCTATATGCTAATATGCTAAACCAACCTGTTGAACATAGCAATAATTATACCTGCCTAACATCCACATGCTGGCATTATTTAGTTCAAGTACAGCCAAGTACATGGCTGTAGACGCTTAGTCTTGTTTGCTGATTTATGACACTGCATAACTGCTTTTTTTGTCAAAGTGATAAACTACTTTATCATGCGTTTTTGTATCTTTACAAGTAATTTTTGCCCATTTCTATCATTATTCTTTTGGAGTATCATTGCGTTGATTTTTCAACCACTTTTGAGAGATACTGTCTAAAAACTGGTTAGTAAATCAAATCTGCAGTATTTGTATTTACTGCAAGTCCCTTCAGTTTCATCTTAAAAGTTAGGTAGAGCGTGGGACAAAATTTTGAAAGAAAAATGTGTCACAATTTATACAACGATTTTCAACTAAAATATGAAAACCCTAATTTGAAATGTTAATGCTGTAGTTTAACTCAAATTTCTGCCTCAAAGGTTCTGCCCTTGTGTCTTCTGTGTCTTCCTCGCTTCCTTACACAATGAGATGTGCTACTTCTTTTTTTCTGAGCATTGCTGTTCAGTTGAACACCTTACCTTAGTTCTATTCTTAATCATGGTTGCTGTTTTTTTGAATAATGTAGCCACAGCATTGTGAAATTGCATTAGTGGTGTTAAATTCTCATCCAGAGGTGTAGCATTCACGCCATCCATCCCTATATGCTTCTGTAGCAGAACATTACCTGTTACAATCAAGTGAAGGTAGATCATCGTCTGTCATTTGCTATTGATTTGCTGAAAATGTGAAATATACAGATCCTTTCTTTGTTTGTTGATGCAAATATATTTTTTCAAGTCTGCTATCTACCACAGAGGTATGCGGGAGATGGTTAAGGTTGTGTTGTGATATATTTACAGCTGTCAGTCAGTAACCTCCTGAGACTCAGATAAGATAAACTCCTGAGACGTCGCATCTTACCACTTGCAGTATCAAGGAGCACATACTCCAGTCATGCAAGCCATCCAATTCTATTTGATATATCCCAAGCCAATACAAGCTGTCAGTCAGCATTAAAGTCAGATTCACATATTTACAGAAAAGTTGTGCTGCTGTCATTAGGGAGCAAAGGCCAACAACTCAAGTAAACTACTCAACAGCTGTTCAGAAAAGTCATGCAAATCTTGTTAGGAAGTTTTGAGGTGTTATTTTAACAAACATAGCTATTATCTAGTGGAATAAGTGGTATTTTTATGCCCAAGTGACGCAGGAATGTAATTCTCGTTTTTGCTGTGATTCTGAAACTCTGCAAATGAATGGTGATACTTTTGATTCCAATGAAGCATAGAGAGCATATTCAAACAGAAGACTTTCTCAGCAAGTATTTTGACCCTTCAATCTTTCTCTGTGCCTCTTTTTGTGTATGAATGTTACAACATGTTCAGTTTATTAGCGCAGATAAAAACTTCAGACGCAAAGAAAGCCAAAATCAAAAGATAAAGTAGAGATTGAAAAAAGCAAGAAGGTTTTGCGAGAGTACTCTCCCTGTAAAGAGAATCACTATTAGAAATGACTGTAGAAATTTGAGCAAAATTACTTGAGAGACCACACTTGGATCCACCTGGGAATTACACATATTGACACACAGAACTGAGACCTGTGTTAGTAAATTGAGACCCTACTTGACCCAATTAGACTGAATATAATTTGGATCCCGTCCAATTTAGGGTCCCAGGTGGGGTTTTGGTTCCTCACAACGGAGTGACCGTGAAGACCTCCATTCCACATGACCTGCAGTAGAAACCTGTCTTTGGCACAAAGCAACAAAAAAGCAAATCATACAAGACATTTTAAAGACCTACAGTGACAGATAACATCAAATACAAATCATAAAAAACACACATACATTTATTTATGCACACACCCACATGTACTGTACCTGCATGCGTACACACAGATGTGTGCACAGCCATAGTGTAAGAAGTCCCCCCACCTACACAGGAGAGATAAATCCAGACTTTTTGTTGTTGTTTTATGTCTCTGTTGTCATTTTATGTGTCTTTGTTGTTGTTTTATGTCTCTTTGTTGTCGTTTTATGTCTTTGTAGTCATTTTGGGTCTCATTGTGGCCCTGTTGTGTCTCTTTGTGGCCCTGTTGTGTCTCTTTGTGGTCGTTTTGTGTCTCTTTGTGGTCGTTTTGTGTCTCTTTGTGGTCGTTTTGTGTCTCTTTGTGGTCGTTTTGTTGTCATTTTATGTCTCTTTGTGGTCGTTTTGTTGCCATTTTAGGTCTCTTTGTAGCCATTTTAGGTCTCATTGGGGTCCTGTTGTATCTCTTTGTGGTCGTTTTGTGGTCTCTTTGTGGTTGTTGTTGTTTTACGCCATTGTGGGCCCCTGACCCCTTGGGCCCCTGGGCCTGTGCCCGGTTGGCCTGCTCAGTCATCCATCCATGCATACATGCCTACATATACATGCTTACCCATAAACAAACACATTAAAAAAAGAATGAAACACTGAATCAAATTAGAGACCCAACGGTCTCAAAACATATCTTAGGCAAAGAGAGAAACCTGAAAATGGCTCACTGAACACCTCCAGTTTTTGATGGCGCTGTAATGGGGCTTCTTAATGAATCTAAGTAGTCTCAAATGTACAGTAGCAGAGTTTTTTCACACCTTGAAGCTATTTTCAACTTGAGAATACATTTCACATGTCTAAACTGTTAAATGAAAGCAGTGCAGCTACCTTTTCATTTATCGCCCGTTATTCTGTTGTTTTTTCTTCTGCTTTGCTCAGGGAGGTTGTGCGCGGTGGTGGGGGTGGGGTTTTTACTCTTTGTAGTAGTCACAGCTCCAAATCTCATTTGTAATGGTTATCAACTGGTAGGGGTCTTCACAATAGCTAATGGGGAAAACAAATCAGTATTTGCCATGTTTATCATTTGATTAACCTTCATATTATCTCTCTGTGTAATTAGCCTAATTATGAGGGGCTTTACACTGGCTGTCTGATAGCTCCTTGTACAAATAGGTCTGAAAATTTCTGGCCTTTAACAAACGGAGCGCTTCTTTTTTTTTTTTTATACTTTATTGCGATGTTTCCTTCATCATCTTCCAGAGAATTGTTTACTTCAAAAGTCCATTGCATATTGTTTGTACTTTTTATACAAATTAAATTAAATTAAATTAAATGAATAAATAACAGAAAATAAGCCATAAATTTAGTTTTGGTGGATTTGACAGTTTCCATGTCCTTGTCACCTGCTTCATGGCCGTCACATGCAATATGTTAAAAAGATGCATGTCAGCCGATTTTATCTTTCCTTGTAAATTAATACCCAACTTATTTTCTAGTTTCAGAGGTTCTTCTAAGTCAAAAATATACTTTAGGGTTTTGTCAACCTCTTCATATAACAAACGGAATACTCCCTGTGTTTAAAAACTGACTCTCAGCCAGGCAGACGGTAGCTGTAGAACAATTCTAATACTGTTCCCGTCAATAACGTAAGAATGATTTGCAATTTAAAACTGACACCAGTGACGGTTTAAAACGCTGCCTCCTGTCGGAAATATTGAAGCACCTGATGATGTATTAATCAAATTGACTGTGTAGATAGCTTTTGTTGGTAGACAAACAAAGAGCACTATTGCACCTTTTGATATAGAAGTTGACACAAGTAACCGTTGATGTCTGTTGCTGCAACCCGCCCAACAAGTTTGTTCTCACCTCTCTGGGGAACACTTGCTGCCTGTCCGCTTCTGTCAAACTGGAATCAGCGCCCTCTCGCCGTGTTACTTGTCTAAGTGTAGACACGATGAGTTGTGATTGAGACCCTCTTCTTCACTGAGCTCTGAGCACACTTGCTTTGACACAACAAAAAGGTGATTTTTGCCTGCTAGCTTTCTCACTCCTTGTCACTGCTGGTTTGTGTTAAGTGGCCAGTGCTGGTGCAAGGACTGACTTACAGCAGGTGACTCTGAGACAGGCGTGTTGAAACAGGACGGATTGTTGTTGGAATTGGAGGTGAAGTTGCTTCACTGTAATGTATCAAGACCCCAGAAGACCCTTTTTTTCACACAGTTAAATCAGACCTTTCTGTAACTTTAAAGTCACTGGTTTAACTTATTTGTGACGGCTCCTGTTCTTCCCTTGATCATATGGCCTACAAATGCATTCTGAAAATTTCCCTTATTGGGCTGCAGTACATCAAATCTTTTAAGTTTTTTTGTTTTGTTTTTTTATAAATCTACTTGACATATAACAGTATGAATATAATGCTCATAGAAATCTCAACGAAACTGGCATTTTATTTATTATCTAATAATCAATACCTACATGTGGACAGTAGCATACAAACCAATACTGGGCCTCATTTTGAAATGGAGCCTAAAACATTTACCAGCTAAATAACAAATGAACACTTTAATAAACTGCGATTTTGATTTTGATTAAATAACACAAAACTAGAGCTGACAAAACAAGTAGTTTATAGATTGATTAGCCGATTGACAGAAAATGAATGGCAACTATTTTTCTGATTCATTTGATAATTAATTGCTAATAATTTAACTGATTTGGGTCATTTGGCCAATCATTCCCTGCTCCCAGCTTCTCAATAGTAAGGATTTACTGCTTTTTCTGTTTAATATAATTGTGAGAAGACTTTCTGTGGTATTGGACTATTTGTTGGACAAAACAAGACATTTCTGAAAGATGAATTGATTAAACGTACCTTGTGAAATTTTCTAGTAAACAAAGTGTTTTATGTCTACATTCAGTGTATCTATATAAAATTCATTGTGTGTATCCTTGAGGTCTGGCAAACATGTTGAATTCGTTTCCTTCCTCATAAAACATTTGCAAAGCAAACTGGGCATTGTTTATATCCATGTTTGCTAGCTAGCAGTCTTCTTCATTGCCTTTGCTGGCGAATTGCTAGCATCTTTGCGCATAACTGACACCAACTGTCGATCAGTAGAGCAACGTGAAGCATTATTTAACCAAAAGAGATTTATATTTCACAAATTACAGTTAGTTTTCCAACTGCAGAAGGTTTGTTTGTTTTGTTTTTTTACAAAGAAGAGACAGCAGCCCGGCATTGGCTTGAGAGGTGCTGGCGTTGACTGTAGCCTAGCCTAATTTGAAACATAATTAATTAATCAAAGAGATAATATCTGATTCTTGTTTGGCTATATACCAGTTTTCTAAATTTAAATAATGTCCTCTTTTTTTTTTTTCCCTCTGGGTACTTACCAAGACCTCTCACTGTGTTGGGATTTAACAGTGATGTTTTACTTTACTTAATCCATACCCTACTTGTTTTATAGGGATAAGTAAAATAGCATAATAAATGTCTCACATTTACACACAGGGAATTCCTTTCTTAAAGGGATAAAGAAGTAAATTCTTACTTTCTCACATTTACATGCACTAAAATCCTAAATTTGTAAGAGTGGATTATTTCTAGGTCATTGTGTGATAAAGATTTGCTGCCAATGTCCAGATAATTTTAGCAAAATGCCAATTGTTGGCCATGTAACAGTGAGGGTGCAACATTACCTGTGTTAAATATTTTCATATTCTGACACTATAATAACCACATTTTTTAAATGTATTTTTAATGAGCGGTAATCAATGATGCCTACATGATAATAGTGAATTTGGCCTAAAAAAAATTAAAGACCACTGAAATTAAATGTAAATGTCCCTAAATTAGCAGCATCACTAATAAAATCCTATTCTTTACCCCTCCGTTGGTGTTGAGATGATCTTGTCGTGTAGCTGTGCTGTTTACAGTGGCTATGTTTCAGAACATGATGTTTGACTTGCCCAGTCCTCTGATGCCCTGACACTGGTATTGCACACCCAGTATTACATTTTTTTAACACTTGAGAGAGGTCCAAAACAGCTTTTTGCTTTTATTAATATGTCAACACATGCTATGGTGTCAGACTTCCGGCACTTTCAAATATTTACCCTTCTGCACAAGACATTTCAAGATCCATAATGACCACTTGAACTCTGTGCTCTTCCCTGTTTCCAAACAGCGTTACGTGGGGAGCGAGCTCTTGTTTGTGTAATGTCGCATTAACCTGTTCAGCCATTCAACCAGCCCTCTAAAGCAGAGCGAGTCCAACGCTGAGAAGACTCGGCAGCAACCTCTTGCTGATGGGAATCTTTAATTTTTAAAGCGTTTTAATCCGCATGGCTGATCCTCCGCACGTTGCGTCACGAACCGTGAGTGCTAATCCCAGATGCCTACCACCCCTCTATTTGGTATGAAAAATCTGCCAGCCAAAGTGTATCTCCATCTTCATCTCTGCAGTGTCTATTTGAAGTGATGTTTTGATCGGTGCCTAGTGAACCAAGGGCTGTGTAGTTATAACTGAACTCTACTCATGGGACGAAGTACAAGGTGGGAGAAGAGCAGCATAATTGCCCTTTAAATCTTAGCTCACTTTTTCTTGTGAACTTTAAGCTAAATGGGGACTCATACTGTATTATGGACATAACTGGACACCCTTTAATATAAAGTATACAGACTTATAGTATACATATACTACATATAGTATAAAAGAGATTAATTGCTCATTTGCTCATTTTCGTTTTACAGTCTCCTACAGTCTCCAACCATCAGATTGCTATCAAATTTGGCCTTAATGTTATAAAATGTAAAAATCAAACCCAACGCCAGCAGTGGATACTAATGTTCTTGGCTATGACTTAAAAAAACATTTATTTATTCAGGGAAGTTTCACTATCAGCTAGGTTCTTTCTTTGCAGGAACGCCCTGATCACACTCACACAGTTGCATACATTCACACCTGGAAGCTGCCCAGTCCAACCAGTCTGATCTGCTGGCCACTGAGCAGCTGGAAGCTTAGGGGTCTTGATCAAGGCCACCTAAGTAATGGTAAAGAGGGAAGACCAAGTGCTGCTCTTTTACTTTCACCACCCAGATTTATCCCGCTGGTCCAGGAATCGTACTGGCCCCAGGCTCACTCTCTAATCTTCAGGCCACCACTGCCCTGGTGCCCTGGTTTATGATATTTATGTCAGTATCTCAAAATAATGTGGCATCAATTTATTGAAGTTAAAGTGATGTTTATAAGACCTTTACGTCACATTGAGTTGTTCTAATAGAAAAATAAGACAATAGTAAAATTGTCATTGTACACAAATGGTACAGTAATCTTAATTACTACTGTATCCAACATCCCCAGAACTTTAATCAAGACATGATCAGCAATGAGCAATGTCCACAAATATAGCCTATAAAAGACAGGCCGATAGAGCCCAGTATTTAGTCTGAATGCTCATATACTGTGTGCACAGTACCTATATAAAATATTACAGTATACTCCATAATAACGTACCATATACTTAAAGCTGCTATAATCAATATTTTTGTATTAATACTTGATCAAATGACTACGTGTAATGTCAAAGGTGTCGCTTGTAGAAATGAATTTACAGAGAATTATCACCCAACTCTGCAGTTCCCCCTATCTCCACAGAGTGTTTTAGTGTTAGATTATTAGCTTGTTCATCTGAAATTGAGACACTGTTAAGTCCAGATACTGGTCATGTACTCCACTGCTGTGTGACTTATTACTCCTCTCTTCCCCTCTGTCTTTTCACCTTCAGTCATCCAGTCTGGTGATATTCTATATTTTTCTATTTGCCAACAAATCCCATGAAAACACTCAAACCAACAATGAACTGATCCCACTAACAAGTACTGTCTGTGTAGACAAATCCTGATATATTTATTTCCTCTGTGCCATAGAGCACCATTGTTGTCTAAAAACTATTAAAAACACAATGAGCCACACTGTTGCACTGGGTGACGTGCTGACGCTGTAGTTTATTTTGAGTCAATAGCACATACACCGTGCTGCTGCTAAATACTCAACAGAAATTAAATTACCAAATGTGTTTTAATCCGCCTCTGAAAATAGTCCCCAACAAATGCACTATTTACTCCTGTTTAAGTAATGTTTGCTAACAGTGCCCAGCTGTTGTACAGGCTAGTTTTAGAATCTTAACTTCTACTAAATTGTTCATCTGTTGCTCACCTCAAATTTTCAGAGTGAACATTTTTAACAAAACACTTATGAATGTAAAATACACTTGACTCTACTGCTGTAACAGGAGTGAGTCACCCATAGATCTTTGTGTATTTGTCTGTGTTAAGAAAGAAAGGCAAAAGAAAAGCTATTGAAGCGACTACAGCATTTTATAAGCAGAAGATCTTGAACCCTGTCAGATCAAGTTCTGCAGTTTTGTGTGTTTTCCACATGCGATGCAGCCACAAAGAAGATTTGCTAGAATGCATGTCATGCTTTCCCCCCCAAAAAATCTCTGAACCCTGCCATTTTATGTTAGAATTCTGTACTCTCTGTGGTCCTCTTTGGATGGTTTTGTTTGATAGTTTCCTTGGTGGATATGAAAGATTAATGCAGCAGAAACACCTGCAGCAGTTCCTCAATGACAGCTGTAAAAGTGCAGCGGAACAGCTGTGAGAAGACAGCCCGACTGCCGTGCCCCCATAAAGCAAACTGTTAAACATGGTGTCACAGCTTTGTGAGTCATCTTGTAACTGCCCCGGCAATCAGAATTGACTTTCCTTTCATGAGGCTTCAATACAGATGCAGCCTTTTTTGTAACTGCGTGTGTACTTTCGACCTATGTCATATGCCTCACTTATAGCAATGTATTGTGTGTATGTGTGTATGTGTGTATGTGTGCGTGCATTTGTACATTGTACTCATTTTGTATGTGCGCATGCGGGAGGGACTTTTAGTTTTTGTCACAGAACACATCAAAGTTGATACAGAAGAGCGGTACGCAAATGCATGATTTAGCTCATTAAGTAGCAGGAGATCACAGAACACTTAGTCAATGTTAAATAAACAAAAAAAGCATGCCACGCTAAGTCTCGCATCATCAGACCTTTCTCCACACGTTATTAACGGTCTGAGATGTGTAATGGGTCCACATCTGTTGAGTCACAATATGTTATGTACAGCACAGGTCAAAATCGTATACATATGGTATGTGCTGCATATGTTATGTTTGTGTGGGTTTCCTCTGGGTGCTCTGGTTTCCTGCCACAGTCCTAAGACATGCAGGGTGAAATGGAAACTAAAGTTGTGAATGTGTTCATCTGCCTGCGATAGACTGAAGACCTGTGCTAGGTGTACCCGGTCACTGCTGCATGCTAGGATAGTCTCCAACCCTGCTTGACAGAAAACAGATGCATAGAAGACAGTTAATACAAAACATTTACATGCAGTATACTTTGCCTCCCTGGAGGGTTACACTGTGCTGTAAAGTGATCTGATCTAAGATTCTAACTGATATGGTTACAACTGTGAAAGCAACTGAGAAACTAAAAGCTACAATACCTTCAGCAGGTCTTACATGTGAAGGAGAGAAAAATACAAGGTACAGTACATTATGTACATATCCAAACAAGGCCCTGTTTCTTATGCAACTATTAACGATGTACAGTTGGAGTTGGACCCTTCACCAGACGATTCAGTAATGAGTTTATTGAAGGAAATGAAAGACATCAGATAAAGCATGAGGATATTCAAAAACCTGCATTACATGCCAAAATCAAACAGGAAATCAGTCACATGATCATGTATGCTGTAACTCTTTGAGCAGGGGTGGGGTATTGGTAGAACCACTTAATCACTAACATGAATCACAACAGCTAGCACTTTGTCTCTTTCAGGAGCTATGGGAGACAAACCTTCTCCAATGTGGAAATAAAAGGATGCTCTTTCATGCCACAGAAAGCTGAGCATTCCTAGAAGTGTTTCACCCTAATGTGAATGGTAAAATTAACATTATTATTCATCATTATTAATAAGATAATGCATACTAGATACACCTGGTAGTGCAGCTAGACTATATACAGTCTATATATACTAGATATATTGAATAGATATATTTTGCTTTTTCACTGGTCCGCAGAGAAAAAAACTCCAAAATACTAGTTTTAAAGGCCTATGCAGTGGGTTTTTACCTTTTAACTTTAAGCATTTGTCAATGTTCTGTAGGTGAAAAACTGATGTGAAGTGTCAAAAGACGGAGCTGAAATTATGTGTGGTGACGGAGCCGAGGCACACAAGCCTTTTTGTGCCTAAAAAACACAGCCGAGTCGCTTCTGGGGTAAACTGCATCATGAATCATTGAGCCATATTGATCATAGTCAATTTATTAACATGCTGAACACACACACACAAAAAAAAGACTGCAGTAATAGATATTTAGGAGGCCTGCTTCTTCTGTCTGTCTGTAGAAGTTGAATGTCAGACTCCTAAGCAAACATTCTCCTGAGCTTCCTGGAAGTGGATGGTCTTCTGTGTGGTCCCTTCTGCCTTTAAAATCAGACTACAGTAGATTCTTTGTTTTGGCATGTGTCTTGTGATATTAAAAGGTGATGAAAAGGATCTGCTGAAATATACTGTTGCGTTCAGATACGTAATCCATTTGATGTCCTGGAAACAGCTGACAGTTATGACTGCCAGCCGTGCGAGAGAAATTGAGATACTGCTATGTTTGAATACTGGCCATGTACTCCACAGCTAAGTAACCTTTTTAGTGCTCTTTTCCCCTCTGTCTTTTTGTCTTAAAGGATAAGTCTGGTTATCTATATTTTTCTTATCTTCAATAAATTCCACGAGAAGACCAAAACCAACAATAAATTGATCCCTTTAACAACCTTTGTCTGCGTTTTTAAAGCCTAATATATCTTATTCTTCTGTGCCATAGAGCTCCATTATTGTCCAAAAACAATTAAAAACACAATGAGCCACACTGTTGCGCTGAGTGACGTGTTCCTTCATTGTCATACACATGGGCACTGCAGTTTATTTTGAGTCAGTCCCACATATACTGTCCTGCTGTCGAAATATTTAGTAGAGCACAAAATGTGTATTTAATGTGTATGCCACTGTAAATAGTCCCCAACAAATGCACCATTCACTCCTGTTTGAGTAACATTTGCTAAAAGCTACAGTGGCCAGCTGTTTTAGGAAGTCAGAAAGTATTGAGAGGTGGACTAACACGTTGTTTTTTCCTTGGTCCTTTAATAGGATTTGGTGACGATATTTTTACAGTCTTTTAACATATTAAATGGTTGGCAAAATAAAATAAAGATATTTATACTTATCCCTTGTGGTATCTAATAATGCAGATAGTTTTGGTTTTAGTTGCTTAGGTTCTGAGATCTGTCACTGAGATTTCTGCCTCCACCTCAAGACAGCGGAGGTGATTGTGGTGCTCAAAACAGTGATACATTACATTTCAAATCTCCACAGCAACATTTCTGTTCAGAAACTGTCTGTGTTACTCTTTATAAATCACAGAGCACTGTCAACCATTTTTGAGAGGGATCATTTCTCCAATAGAAAGTAGATTTTACTTGAACTTTAAGTCATTATGTATTTAGGATTTTAGTTACTTCAGATATTATTGTCAAAACAGAGGCATAGCAATTAGAAGTCTTAATTTGAGTAATCTATGAATCACTAGAGTGATTATATACTGAGGTCAACAGTGTGTTGAGTTCAGGGTTGTGTTCGCAAAATGGCACAAAAATCACTTATTTTGAAGAAAGTTTATTTTAAATAACCGACAAACTGATTTTAGTGGGTTAACTGTGTACTTTAGTACCCAGTACGCAAAAAGTGACATCCCACTGTGAATTATTTGCCATCATCAAAGAACATAACCACATACTGAAACATCCATTCAACATGTCGTGTATTGAGTCTTACTCACACATGCTAAGATCATTTCTTCTTTTATTCCCTTCCTTTTAATTCATCTTTTATTTAGTTAGCCATTTGAGCGTCGAGAAATGAAAGCATTTGCATTGAAAGGACAGGTGGGTGTGAGACACCAGCACGGTGTCTGAATCGTAGCATTAAGAGCAGGGGAAAAATATCAAAAGTATGAGCCATTCAGACGGCAGGAGGAGCAGGGATTTGAGCAGATATTAAAAGATGATTGTGCGTGGGCTTTTCTACTGTGCTCCAGAGAAAGAATGTAAACCCTATATCAGTCAGATGGAGAATAATACACAGCAGAAACATCAGAACACGGCACAACAAACACAAACAAAAAGAAGGATGGGAAAAAAAGTGCGGCGTATAAATAGTTCAAATATTTCAAGTGATTTCAGAATGCGATGGTGAAATACTGGATGTTTGTGTCCTCAGCCACAGCCAGTTGTTTACTCCGTTGAAGTGTTCTTTTCACTGTAACTGTATTAAGGCCATAAACGTCCACAAATAAAATATAATATGCAAATTAAAGTAATTATATTGATTAACTATCAATATTAGCTGCATCTTCATGTAACAATTCCATATTTCAATCCAAGTGTGTCTCACCATAAAAAAAGATAAATAAATATAATTAGAAAATTAAGTAATACATATTTATTTCTCTACATGACTTGTAGATTAGTGTCCTGTTGCTGTTCAACGCTGATCTGATCTCGTTTTTGACAGCTACATCAACGCTGTAAATCATTGATGGCCATTTTTCAATACTTGTCTGTTATTAAGTCTTTCTGGTTTTAAAATACTTTGTTGTTTCTGCCGCTCTTTGTCTCACATATCACTTTTTGGATTTGTTGTTCTCGCGTAGGCATTGCAAGACAGGATGAGAGTAAAAACGGTTCAGAGTTCAAAGTGATTTCCTGTCTACTTTGATACTGTTACTTGATTCAGTTGGACACATGAATACATGTCAGAACACAGTGTGTTTTAACTTGTTTTTTATTTTACAAAATCATATTACCAGCTGCTATAATAGTCTGACTCAATAGTTGAAATAAAAAAGTAGACTTGAATCACACACATATATAATTACTGTGACTCGTGCTGCATGTGGAGGCAGTGGCCAGCCACCTCCGTTATTATGCACATGGGAAGCAATGTGACAAACGTATGGTGTTTTACACAGTAGGTTGGGTCCTACTGAGCCTGTCAACCAAAAAAAGTTCTGATTAATTTTAACATTATGAGTAAGATGACCAAAGTACATACTAGTGCTAGCTACGTGACTCTTGGGATGGCAATGTTGGTCAGTCCACCACTTTGGACCAGACTGAAATATCTCAAAAACTATTGGATGGAGGATGGATTTTGATGCATCCTAATAAATGTGGGGATCCCCCTGACTTTTCTTATAGCGCCATCATCGGGTCAAAACTTAAATTTGTCATTTATGACCAAATATCTGCAAAACTAATAACATTTCCGTCAGCCTCATCTGTACTTTGTGTTTAATGCTAATTATCAAATGTTAGCATACTATGATATGCATAACATACATACATGGTAAACATTATACCTGCATGCTATAGTTAGCATTTAGCTGAAAGTACTGCTGTGCCTCACAGAGCTGGCTGTAGATTCTGAGTCTTGTTTCTCTACACGGCCTTAAGGCCTCGGTATGCTCCAAACGAACTACGTCATGTGATGTGTTGTCCTACTACATCTAAAGACAAAAGTGTTCATGCCTGTTCAACAGTAACTATGCCATCTACTGTATGAACAGAAATAGATGCAGTACTATACAGTAAATACCGGGAAGATACTACACATGCAGTAGCATTCTTTAAATAACTACACTCTGTTTTCTTAGAATTGATTTCCCTACACTACACGCAACCACAACGCCCACACTCAGGTCCCACCTGGCCACTACCTATTAATGTCATCACATTGGTCGTGTGGTTTCATCCTGCTCAGTTTTCCATTACATAGCATCAGTTTCAATATTTAAAAAAGACACAAATTATGTGTATTATTTTATTCAATGTAATCATGTTCAGGAATTAATAGTTAAACTCAAATCTACTAAAGGATGTTACAGTTCCAAGGACTGCTGCAGTTTGGCTTAGGAGACCCTTTTGTTCATTTTTGATCTTGGCTCTAAAGGCCTATTGCGGTTTTCAGAGAGTCTCCATCACCTATGTTGACTGGCATTATGTCGTCCTTGAATTCACAGGTCCAAGCTTCAGTTTTAATAACGTTTGTCTTTCCTCATCAGAACCATGTGGAACCCAGTGAACACTAACAACCAGACGGGACAAGTGGCTGCCAGGATGGAGACTACTCCGTCTTTGGGTAGTGCAAGCATCTCCATCTCCCAGCAGCAGGCACCCAAGAAATTTGCCCCTGTGGTTGCGCCCAAGCCCAAGTTCAACCCTTACAAACCGATGGGAGAACCCACCCTCTCTGACACTGCAGGTAACAACACAGGAGAAACCACAAAATCACTAATATCAAGCAATTTAAAATGAAACCTTTATTAAGAACAGTATTTGCTTTTCTCCACTAGCTGGGGTTTATCTTAAGCATATAAAGATGATAAAGATTGAGAGCATGGAAAGATCAAACCAGACCCAAACTGTCCAGAATCTCCTACTCTCCATTTTTATTATTAGTCTACATTCATGTTCCACTTCTGCTTAAATTATTTCTTTTTCTCAACAAAGAACACAGCTTTCCCTCAGGAACTAGTGAACTTGAGTAGCAATGTCATTGTATTGATTGGTGCGTAGTCCTACAGTCTACAGCAGACTGATTTTTAAATGATTAGCACAAACCCCAACTTTAAATGTCTAACTGTGTTTCACTTTAAAACAGCTAAATGCCTTCATTTGTGGATTTTCTTCCAAAGCACAATTATTACTAAACACGATTAATATGTAAGCTATTTGTTTAAGTAATAAACATGCTTATTCACCCATTATTTACCATTTAATATTGGTTTCCATAGTTAAAGTATAATACATTTTTTCAGTTCTAAAGCTCATTGATTAAAAAATGTGACTCCGGCCTATAGTATACTGTAACTGGATCTTGATCAGACCTCACCAAAGCTTTTATAATCACCTGCAAAACAGAGAGGAGCGGTAAATGATGTACAAAAAAAAAAAAAAAAGAGCTGGAGAATAGGAGCATAGCAAGGCATGGAAACACAACATATTCAGTGATGCCTGAGAGCAGTTTATTGTCATGGTAACATTGATCATCCAGCCTTACAGTTAAGTATAATTCTATCTTATTGCAGCATGGATCTTATTTTTGAAGGCCATTGTTTCTATCAGTTGTGAGAACATTGGATTGCTAAGGTGTGTTCATTGTCGTCTCATGTTATTAAGCTGTGGCTAGCAGAGTACACATGGGCCGACCGACTGTATGTATTTCTGTGGCAGCTCACCAGTAACTCCAGTACTTTGTTAGTGGCCTGTAATCTCTTTTTTTTTTCTTTTTTTGCCTCTGTACATTTATCAAGTGGAGCCGTTTATCCTTGCAATAATTGCATGCGAAACCTTTGTGATGAAGTTTTGCATTGATTGACTTTATATTCAATCATGCAACCTCTATCTCATGCAGCTCACAGAACCACCCTTTAATGGTGCTGTGACATGCATGCTGCTGGGAGGTTTGCAGAATCATTCTGGGGTAACTTCTGTGTAGCTGGGAGGTACTGGTATGTGGTCCTCTGTGAGTTATGCTGGGATTTTGTGACAGTGACAGAGGCCTGGTTGCATGCCTAATTTCTAATAAACATACAGTGTAAGTACTGTGGTTTGCAGTCACGTGTGAGTCCAGGAAGTCCTGTGTTGTCTGCTTTTTTTAGGCCCGTTGGGAGCTGCATGGTGTGTTTTGTATGAAAAAGGTTCTAGTTCTACAAGTTAATCTGCAATAAACACATTTACTAATTTTAGTAGTAGTTTTAGGGCTATAATTGTTATGTGTAACTTATTTAATTAGTCTTTGTTTCATTGCAGTAAGGTCACAGTCTGGCATTACATTACAAGATTTACATTTCAGTCAAAGATGATTTAAAAAATAATGCAGAATTAACTTCAGGAAACACGGAGGCTGTGCTCTACAGAGCGTAACTGTCTATTTTAAATGAGACAGATATGACTCCACAGAGTGACAACTGCCTTTATAACTCTCTTTGATGATTAATATCTGTTTAGAGAGAGGCTCGTATTATAAGATATAATATTTAGATTCCTTTTTAAAAAGACTTTTTCTAAATGAAGACTCCTGGTGTTTAGACAAGTAAGTAAAGAAGTAAAATATGTGTTTCATTTTTAGGTTCATATGGTCATATTTTAGTGTTCAAAAACATGCATAAGTTTATCTAATATCTAATATAATAGGATGCAAATGAAAAGAAACTCTCTCTTTTGCTGTTAAGAATATTAAAGCAATGTCATTTGAAATCTTTTGGAGTCATTAGGCAAGGCAGCTTTATTTATAAAGCACATTTCATACACAGAGGCAATTCAAAGTTCTTTACATAGGCAAAGAAAAGCATTAAAAAAAATGAGAATAAAATCAATTAAAGAATAAAATGAAATTTTAAAATGAAATAAAGTAAAGTTACAGTGCAGTAATAAGTTGTAAGTTGCCGATGCAACAAAGGAAATAAAAGTACATTAGAGGAACCAACCAAGCAAAGGCACAGGAGAACAGCAGAGTTTTTAATTTAGATTTGAAAGTGGCTAAAGTCGGGGCGCATTTGAGATCATCAGGAAGTTGGTTCCATCTGTGTGCAGCATAGCAGCTAAAAGCAGCTTCACCCTGTTTGGTTCTGACTCGAGGTTCTACCAGTTGACTGCTTCCTAAAGATCTAAGGGCCCCACTGCGTTTATTAGTAAGAAATAAGACTGAAAACACCTACTCAGTGTTGATGCTTAATTTGTGCATATGCAAAGTGACTGTAACAATTTATAGGAAAACATTACACAACTTTGTGTAAAGAATGCTTTCACCAACATGGACACAAATTTCCTGAATCTCTATTTATTATTATTATTATTGTTATTATTATTATTTCCTACAGAAAATATAGCCATTACCATTGAGTGCGTAGTTCATTTGGCTGAAGTCTTGCAAGCAAGCAAGTTGTTATATAGTAAAGGTAGAACATGTCACTTGAAAGATACAGTATCATCTGCCCCCTCCCCATCTGGTATATGTGTTGTAATGTGAACATTATCTAAACCTGTACCCTCAAACTCCCCTGAGAACCCTAGATTTCCCCAAAAACAAGGGAAACGGTTATGAAATTCAGCAAGCAGTGAGCGCACTGTGAGGCTGCAAACACTGCTGTCTGTAGGGGTTTGTGGTTTTGAGTTGTGGACATGTCTGGTACTCCAGATGTTAGTTTTGTAAAAATTGTTCTTAGACGGCTCCTGTTTGAGCTCTGCCCACCACTGAGAGAAAAATGACAATATCACCAGCCTTGAAGTTTTAGTTGTCCTGAATAAAGTGTGTTTTTTACAGAGTTGTTAATTTAGTAAATGTGGCCTTAAGCTTTGCTAGTGGTTATGACTTTTGGTGTAAATAGTTCAGCTTGGCCTACAATGAAAATATATATTTGGGGCCCTAGTAGATGGATTATTGTGAGAGACTCAGTAGTAGTAGTAGTAGTATTTAATTAAACGCTATTTGAGCGACATAACCTCAATTTCTACTGTCACACCTAGGAGAAAAACAGAAATGAAACTTGAATCTCTTAGTATTGATATTTTCCTCTGGCCATGAGTTTTAGCAAATTAAAAAAAAACTAGACTTTACACCCAGTTGATGATTTGTGGCATCATTAAAGCCTTGTAATTCCAAAATGTCATTTTACTACAAAACATTTAATCTAGACCCGTTGCCACTGTCTTATTTTCCACAATTAATCACTGTCCGGGTATTAAGAGGATTAATCAAACAATATGAAGAGGGTGGGGATACATTTGTAGATGATATAACTGTTGTAATGTTGTACTGTGTAATACAAATGTTTTACTTTTATGAATTCAGAGTTACATTGTTAATATCTCATGACCTCAGTGACTTGAGAAAAAACTGTTCTCTTATGCTGTTCACATTGACTGTGACAGTAATTACATAAACTCAGTAATGCTTAGAATTTTTTCTTCATTATATCATTCAATTGAGTTCAACCATACTGTTGATTGAAATGGGAAATGTGAAGGATGCACTAATTAATAAGTGTTTTAAAGTCCTTGCAGCTGTTGTTTAACATGATCTTATTGCTTATATCTAATTTCCTACAGGCTGCAGCATCTTGTAGTGGAAATTCAAGTGGTAAAATGTTATGACTTTTGAGCTGCTACAACATTATTTTTCATTAAAACATTAACATTTAATAAATGACTGGTTGTTGTCAGCATTTTGAACATGCAAATGTGTAAAGCCATCAGCAGACATCTCCACTTGTCAAAGGATAAGACGTCTTTATGAACAGATTATCTGGGTCTCTCTGTATTTATTTATTTAATATCAAATGTGGGGACTGTCTGATGTAAAATTGAGGATTAGCATAAAAATTAGGGACGAGTCAATTTGGCACAGCGCCTCGCTGTCCCTTTGTCTGGCAGAGGCCAGTATCAGGGCTGGAGCGAGCGGTCTGAGGCCATGTTTATTGTGCGGACAAAGAAGCTGGTGCAGACGGGGCGGTGCACAGTGAGCGAGGTCTGCCCTCAGATTTTTTAGGGAGAACTTGTTCTGATTAAATCCCCAGCAGGAGGAAGTGAAAGACATATAGGTCTCAGACGGTGACCCTTCACTCAAAATTCCTTACAACAGATCAGATTTTAGGGTTTAAGTTGATCTCATATGGTACATGTACTGTAGGAAGGTCAGTGGTGATTGCTTTATGAAGATGAGTGTTAGCATGTAGAGCAGCCAGTGCTCCACTTCTTTTATGCAGGTTCTTTTTCCCTGTATTGTTGCATGTTTTAGGGAATGTTAAATGTACACTGATATGAATGTAATGGTTGTGTGATTAGAATCAGTACGTACTGTACTAAAGGTGGACAAAATATCATGAACTGTACAAGGCAATGCAATCCAGTGCAATAGCCTTGCAATAACAACTACCTTTCTAAGGCTTATTAGGTTCAGCTGTGTTTCACCAGTATTGACAACAGTGTGTCATTTACTGTATGCTGCCAAGCTCTGAAAACTGTTTAAAAAGCCTTGATATTATAGGGAGATGGAAGGCGTAACAGGTGCACCTATGCATTGTGGTACTAACTGATCTTCCTTGAAACTTCTTTTGTGCTAATAGCTTACTTTCTACCTTGACATACTTTTAGGTTTTCTTGAAAGGCACAGAAATGTATCCTTGATCAAATATTTTGCACACATATTATTGGATTTCTGTGCAGCTGCCTGCATAGATCAGCACATGTTGATGACTAGTTGGAGTCTGCTCAGTGCTCTCTGGGACTTCTCTGTTTCGCTGTAAACTACGCATGAGAACAGAGTGTTGAACGTGATGCCGAGGACAGCGGTCATATTCCCGAAACAGACTGGAGATTCAGTTTCTGTTGACTGTGATCAGTAGTTTTCCTTTGATTCCATAACGCTGATGTCTTGATTTTATATTGCCTCTTATTCAGTACATGCACATGGTATTCTAATCAATATTTTGAGAGATCTCTTAAGCTCCTGCCTTGCATTATTGTTTAATTTACTGCTTGTATTTTTGCTATACAGTATATCAAACAGCTGCTTCAAAAGTCTGTTTAAAATGATCTTAGTCAGGCGTTTAAATGGGGATTTTTTTTCTCAGTATGAAGTGAGTGTAAATATACATATGGTGTGACTGAGGAGTTTTAGGCGCCACAAGAAAATGATTCACACTGGAATGAGTCATCATTAGCAGCTTCATTCAGAATATTATAATATTAAGTGATTAAAATCTATTTACTTAATATATTGCAAATCAGATTTCTTTCAAAAACCTCAAAACTACATGAATTGCTACAGAAGTCACTTTGTAAGAGTAACGTGCTGCTTTGTCTCATAACGTCTGGCTGCTGATTATGGAGGTTAATAAGTTTTTGCAGCGAGATAATCATAGCAAGTTCAAAAACATCCGAGAAGTGCTGTTCTTGATAAAACTTTTGACACTAAGTTACCAGAAACCTGCTAATTGTTTGCTCAGAGCAGTTCAAAAGTGTGGAACATGTGCATAAGCTGTTTTTATTCCTCCCTGCTTGACTGGCCAGAGGCAAACTGACTACCGGTTGTTATGTCAGAGTCCCTCATGGGTGTCACCAGGAGAATTTACAGGAAATCCACCAATGAGCGTGTCAGTGTCCCCATAGAAACCACAGGCTCATGCTCTGAGCGTACACAAAGGCCACTTTTATCTAAGTAGAACACATACCTCAACTACTTGTTGTGTTTTGTCTGCAGTACGTGTAAAGCCTATATAAGTGAACTGTGTGATTCTTTTCGTCTTTGCTTCAAAGTGTATATGATGTTTTCTTTGTTCTCAGGATATTTTTTATAGTGTATAACTTTTTGACTGGATTGTATAACATTGCCTCTGTTGTTAGTTCTTAATGCAGCCAGAACGAGACATCTCACTTCTCTAAATCTTAGCACTATCCTAAAGGGTCATAGTCATATTGTGAAAATATTTTTCTTCATATCCTGTCTGTTCTTTCAAAGTGGTGTCTACATAATCAAAGGAAGTTTGAATGCTGAGTATGATTTCAAAAACAAATTTTCGCATGGGAAAAAATGCTGTCTCTTCTATTTGATTGCATGAATTGCTCTGCGATAAAGTGAAGTTTGATTATGATCATGAGACAACACGTGATAAATTATATATTTATAAAATATACAGATACTGTGTAGCTCGACTAATACTGGAGCAGAGCTGCAACGATTAGTCGATCGACAGAAAACTAATCTGCAACTATTTTAATAATCGTTTGATAATAGTTTAATTTATTTTTCAAGCAATGTGATTGTTCCAGGTTCTCAAATGTGAACATTTGCCACTTTTCTTGGTTTTACATTATAATAAATTGAATACTTTGGGGTTTTGGCTATTGGTCGGACAAACCAAGAAATTTGATGAGATCATCTCATATTGTGATGGGCATTTCTTACTGTGTTCTAATGTCTTATAGACCAAACGATTAATCAATTAATTGAGAAAATAGTCAGCAGATTTATCAATAACAAAAATAATCGTTAGATGCAGCCCTAAACTGGAGTTTTGAGGTCGATGCTGATGTCGATATTTAAAAACGTTAAATATGTAAAGTTGTTTTTCATAAACTCATAACATAAAGAAAAAAGCACAAATGAACAAATGAGAGAGAGACGGCTAACGTTGATTCAGCAGGTGTTGATACGACATGACCGAAAAGTACTGTCTAGTGTGAATTAGTGCTAACGTTAGCAAGCTAGGCTCGATAGCTTCCACTTCTTGAGTGGAATACAAACTTAGCAGTACAATGGGTCCTTCCAAATGTCAAATGTTGTAAAGCACACACAGCTTGAATCGCTAACGGTATCAACATTTGTAGGCTACACACGACTATGACATGCTCCAGTCAGTAGCGCACCAGTGCATCTCCTAGCAATGCCGGCTCTCCAGTGTCAGTCAACAGCTGCTATGGGAAACGTCCAGAGGCTTGAGGCTTCCACAAATATGTCCAAAAACGATTTTATACTCTTGAGTGTGGACAACTCAAATTTTATTTCAACTTATTTTTTTTATTTTCTAAAGAATTGTGACCAAGATACAGTATGTACTGAGTGGGACATTTTCCAGTTGAGAAACTTGTCAGTGCTCTCTGGTGGACAAACTATGTAATAGTGACTCATATTCTAAGTTGCCATAAACATTTCTGCACTGACATTTCTTTTTACCAATAACGACATATCTGAGCTAAGCTAATATGGACTGATATATATCAGCCTAGCTGATTAATGGGGTCTAGATCTAAAATACTGTATACGTCACATTCTTTATTCTAAATCACATTATTCTACTTACTTACTTTTGAGCTATTTGATAACATCTCAGTTGCTACAGTTAACAAGCCCTAGTGAAAGAGACACTAATACACATTAAATGGTAATTATGTTTAAATGTCACCATTTACAGTACACTGTGGAACTGTACTTGTTAGCGTGGGAATACCTAAGTATGTCATTTTAATAGGTCATAAAGCCATGTGAAATAAGTTCAAAGTTGATTTGTGGCCTGTTACATCACATACCCTTTGAGAGTTATAGTAAAGAATAGCTGCCTGTAAGTTTACAGTAGATTCTCACCGTGGCAGAGGCTGCTTGGAAAGGTTTCACATTATGAAACCGGCTGAGTTTACACAACAGTGACTGTCTGCTGTGACATTTGACTGGCTTCATTTACTCTTTCTCCCGTTTGTTTAGAAGAAATGACAGCGAAGCTCCCCTCTCCGCCTTTGATGAATCACGCTTTCACTCATCAGCAAACCTCACAAACATCACATTTTGAGGCACTAATTGTTGAGCCTATTTGATGTTTTACGTTTTAAGATAAAAAGGCCAGGTCTGGCTTCAAACCGTTTACCTTTTCACTATTTGTTTCTCTGCTTTCATACAAAAACATAATCCGTCTATTGTTCCTGATTTCTCCTCCCATCGGAATTCTCCTTGGAGTGGCAGAAGCCAATTCCGGTCCGCTCCTTTACACTTAGAACAAGTATATCTCCGAAGACCTCAAATCCCTCCCTTGCATCTCTAAACCAAATGCAGTCATAAATCACTCTTCTATACATATCATGCTAATTAAGCGCAGGGCTCAGCTGCTCTTTTCCAGCGGAAGATGGAATAAAATGGGTCCATAATTATGTCAAAACAATGTGCTCTCAACCTCTGCCACAGCACATTTGGAACGGGTATGTGGAGATAAGGCATGTGGACTGACACCCAGGACTTAAAACACTTTGTCCAGTTTGCCTGGAAGGGATTATGGATTTTTGCTACTGAATAAAGTAAAGCCACTTCTCTGATTTTCTTCTACTTTTAATACCAATTGCTTCAGGTTTGTGAAAATAGAAAAGAATGGACAATTTAGATTTTAGGGGTCAGGTACTGTAGACGTTTTTCAACCAAACATTCCAGCACTTTGATGGAAGTAGAGCTGTCACGTGATGCATGTGGACGCACACTGTCTCACTCCTCTGCCCTTATTTTGGCTCATTGCAGCATGTGTGAATGCTAACAGACGCCAGCAACTAAAGCTTTCAGCAGTAAATCAAGTTCAGATTGTGGGAGATAATTTATGTTCTGTGCGCCCAAACACACAAGCAAACATGGTGTGTTTTTTTTATAGTGATGGGACAAAACTCTCCCTGTGTTTGAGGTTTCTTCTCTTTCTTTTGCAAACAGTTTCTATCACTGAAATGTTGGGTGCATTTTGCAAAAGGCAGTTGCGGCTGCAGACTTGGTCCTGCTGTAAGTCCTTAAAAGACCAGATGGCCGACACTAACACATGCGTAACTCGTGATAATATTGTACATATGTAAATCTGTAAACATATGCTCAACCTTCAGCCCCCACAGAATATACTAATCCATACCACAGAGCAGACCTGCTTAAAAAAGACTCATCTGCCACCTGCAAAGGTTTTCCAACAAAATACATAGTTTCATAGCATTTACACATAGACGCGCAAGCATAAGGCAATCATTAGCCATATACAGTACTTGAAGTGTTTATAAATGTACCACTTACTTGAAAAACAAAGTTTAATATTAGTCCCAGTGTCACAGCTGGATTCATCTCCACCCTTTTATCTCCCCCTTAACAATACTCCGGTTCCCGATAACCAATTATACCTCTTATGGCCTCTCAAATAACTTTAATCACTGATTAGGATTCCTTGTTCACAAAGAAGCTACTTAAAAGTAATTGCTCAATAAAGAGAGGGGAAGTTGTCGTATTAAGTAGGTCTTCCTGCTGCTTCTCTCATTAATGCTCACTTGGAGCTTTCAACTCCCTATTGTCACAAATGGAGCCAGCTTCATTCACAGCACAGAAGCCGTTCTCACTCTGCCTAGTTCACACTGCTTTAAAGCCTGACAGCATAAGCGCCACGCAAACCTGCAGAACAGAAAGTGCTTAACAGCTCAGACCCGTGTTGATTCTAGATTTATTAGAAATAGTGGAAATATTGGCCGCATGGGTGACGCAGATGGGGTAAAGTTTCCGTAGGACCACAGCAGAGAGCCAAGGGTTCGATCCCCGGTGGTGGTGCCTCTGGCTTGGTCATATTTTTTAATAAACACAGTTGGCTGTGTTTAATGGTGGGAAGCCAGTGAGGGTTCTTGTAGAGACTGGTTGGTTTGAAACAGGATGAAAAAGATGTGAAATAGATACACAAAAAAAGAAAGAAAATGGCAGAAATAACATATACACATGACGTATGAATGAGGTTTATGATTTGCAGTCTCTGCAGATCTTCACAATTTTAAAATTAACTTTCCCAGATATTATGTCACTGTTTCACTGTAGCTGAGAGGAAAGAAGGTCCTCTTTTTATGAAGACATTTTAGAAAATTGTTCTGGTAAAAGAAAGAGAAGTAGGAAAAATAGGGAGAAAACACAGATTACATCTTATTAATAATATATGTGTTTGCAATGTTTTTTTTTTTGAAAATACAATTTTTTTTCAGTATGTAGATCTTTGTTGGTCTGATTTTCACCCATTTCGTAACATTTCAACCACCATGTTTTGGAAAGTTCTGGGTATTTTTGGCTTTAATATGGAACTACATTGAAACAGTTAGGAAATACATTGAGTTTCTTTCCTCTCACCTGATCTTTTTTTAGACCACGCATGGCAATGCAGGGGAAGATACCAAGTTCCTAAAAAGGTTCCTCGAATAGTTCCTGTGGTTATATAGGGCCACTTGACACTAAGTAATGCAATCAGCGTAATATGTTATGCATTTAGCTGATGCTTTGCTATTCAAGTGGCTAGACACACTTTTTTTGGATGTAGGCATTTTTGACAAGTTCAATGTGTATTTTCGTCCAATATGATGTGAACGTGGCAGAAGACCAGCAGCACAGAAAATTAAACAAGAAAGGTGTGAATGATGACAAAAGAATGAAATTGATGGTACCCTGTGGAGTTTTTGTCAGTGGAGTATGTTTCTCTGAGTGGGCCCTCGTTTTGTTTGTATCGTGCACGAGGGTGCACATGTACACGTACGAGCACACGGTGACATAATAACCTACACGTTGCTGCCACCGTTTTCACGTTTTTTCACTGATCAACAGTTGGTGGAGGTGATGCACAAACAAGTGTAGCAATGCGCCTACAAAGGAAGTGAAGAAGAAGACATGGATGTATTTTGAACATTCAAATCTGCTTTGCAAATGTTTTATGAGGCAGGAAATACATTCAAGGATACACAAAGTGCGTTTGGTGAGAAACACAGAATGTAAACGTAACTTTTGTTTGTTTACAGGAAGTCTCCACAGGGCACCTTTAAGTTGCAGCTTTAATTTCTTTTTTGCTGTGTGATAATTGTTTAGCCAGAGCTATTTAAATGTGTGCATACCTCCAGTGTGAGTTCCTGTGTTCAAAGGGTGTGTTAACTGCTCTTTGGCTTTGGCAATTTGAGTTCCTACAGCACTGTGGAGACGGGTTCCTTTTTTTTTTAAGCATTTTGCTAGATGAAGCCAATAAAATCAGGATTATTTGAACATACTCTGTATTTAAATGGCACAGCTAATGATCTTCTGGTCACCAGTGATGTATATTCAAAGTCAGATAATTCCATTTATAGAAGCATGTTAAATTATGGAAATAAGCTATAACATTACATGCCACTCAACTGAAAAGGCTTCTGTTTCTTTGCTGACCCTGAATCAGCAACAACCAACTTCAAAGTTGAGTGCAGGCGTTTATGAGAGAAAATGTTTTTGCTTGGAAAGATTGCAGGGAATACAAACACTACACTACTAGTGATTGTGTTTCACATTAGCACATTAACACACTGCAATCCAAAATGACTGGCATGATGACAGATACTCGAAAAATAAGGTCGAGGGGGAAAATAACCGGAAAGATCCTTTCAGCAAAGATGTTTAATGACCCCTGTTCCAGCTCCAAGTCTTGCTTTCCACTGTTCCACATACAGAACTCTGAAGACCTTTTCAATAAAACATGCATCTCTGAAACATTTACAACTCTTGTGTTTCCTGAAATGATAAATCCAAAACATCTCTGATGTTTGAGAGGAATTTACATGAAACTTAATGTTTTAATTCTCTGTAAGCCACAAGTTACAAGTGACTTATATTCTTGCAAAAAGGATCTGTGCTGGAGCGAGAGGGGAGGACTGGGGCAGAGCCTTGTTGTCGAGCAGCACATTTTATTTTCTCTCCCTAGTGTAGAGGAGCTGTTAGACTCTGGAGTTTTAGCGGAGGTCACAAGGTTATTATAGAAACAATTCACATGGAGGCCCTCAAGCACCCAGAGGGAATGTTTAATGCAATGCTTACAATTTCTGAAATGTTGTAATGCTCATGACGCAGACATGTGTCCAACTTTAACCATGCTGCATTATCTCTCTGTCTTACTTTTTTTTTTTTTCTTCTTTCAGCTGTTTTGTTGAAGCAACTAAAAACCATGCTTAATTAATTTGGTCAGCTGCCTTGGATAAACTACATTGATGACATCAATTAGATTCTAATGAAAACAGATAAAAGCCATGGAAAGCAAATGGAATTTCTGAACAGGACTCATCAAAGTCTTAGCATTGGAACAAATTCCCATTACGTCTCATAAAAGCCTTTAATTTGCAAAGCTCATGTCTGGTTTGGTACTTAGAAGTACATGGTCAAATGATTTCAGTCTTAAGTCGTGTGCCAAGAGAAGCCAAATCAGAATTTAATTTGGCACGTAACTCCTTATCCTTTCTGAAACATTTGGTTGGTTGCAATCCTTGGATTAGCGTGGACTTTGGAACTACACATTTGGCTTGTTTCTCCTCCTCTGGCAGAAGAAACACCTAGTCTAACCCGTTTGTAACAGCATTTACATTTTCAATCTCAGTGGGGGGAATAAAACACATGCTTACTCCAGATTAGTACTTCTTAGTTAACCAAATTGCTGCAGTTATGTGTGTCAATCCATTGATGTAGGGATGACAAGGCTCCATTTCTTTTTCTCTTTCACTCATTTTCTCTCTTTTGTAATAGCTATATAACCTCTTTCGAATGTCTGATTTGATTTTACAGTTCAAGACAAATTAGAATGAATAAGCCTTACTCCTCAGCATTTTGTACAGATGCTGGTTTTAAGAAATGGTGCACTTCCTTGGTCTTCCTTTCCACACTAACAACTTAATGAGAAATATGGATATCTTGATTTACTGTGTTTTAAATATGTCACTATTTAACTTCAGAGTTACTTAAAATGCTGTCCCATTTCTTAATAACAAATCCAGTCCTCATGAGTGTTTGCAGAACCTGAAAGTCACTATTACTAGTGAACAATGCAGCTCTGTTGCACTGAACACAAAAATTATGTGTTGCAGCCAGACCTGTATTTTCATCATTTTAGGAGCAAGGCCACTTGGCCTTTGGTGTTGTCAATTCTTTAGGGCATAAAGGCCAAATGCCAGGGCAGCAAGGCCATTAAATATAACAATGATTTTAAGTCCCTGGAAATAATGACATTAACTTAAGGGTTAGGGATGTTTATATTTTTAATACATAGTATAACTACCAGTTAAATAAATCAGTTAAAAAAAGCTTATTTCACAAAATAATTTATTAGTATTTACAAATGACCAATATTTGTACAAACTCCTGAGTCAAAAGTTTATATGAAAAATATTGACATAATACATTAACTGGGTAAAGATGGCTAACAGCAAATTGCATGATAAACTCAATCACTGGACAATAACTGGTTTACAGTTATTTTGGTGTGTTGTTAGCTAGCGATCCAGCTATATTGTTGCTTAAAAACGTGCATTGGCAAATCAGGATGAGTTTGATTAAGTCTCCTGGTTGGCCGGTGCTAGATTTGTGTCAAACTATGGTCATAAATAGCCCAGTTTTCCAGCGGTTCAGGCTCGAAATCGAACCCATCACTGGTTATGTGCGCAGCGTTTCACTTGATGTTGCCCAATAAGAATTCAGAATATCAACAAAAGACACTGGTTTCTAAAAACCGTATTGACAAGAAAGAGGCAGAGAAGAAAACAGTGAAATCAGCCAGGCAGTGTGGGCGGGGCATCAAGGCCACTGTGGCCGCAGGGCATATCATTTTTTGAGGAGCATAAGGCCAAACTGAGGGGGCATGTTTTGAAATTCCTGCCCTGATTGCAGCTTTAAAACACAACAAACTCAATTCAAAATATCCATAATATTAGATGTAAAAATAACACACTATCAAATGTGTACAATGTGTATTATATGTTCTTAAACTTGAACCTGCAATAATTCATCTTTTGGCCACTCTGGGCAGCAGAAACGAGCTGTGAACACAACAGTGACATATTACCACCATTTAAGTTGACCTGGCAATCATGTTAGCAAGTGGTTGCTTATTTACACATTCAACAGACGCAGAGCATTAGCATTCATTTGGAGTCGTGTTTCTGTCCAATATTCACTCTCCTTTTAGCTCTGTTTTTGCTCTCTACCACAATATCTGGCTGTTTAGCTGCTAAATGCACCGCAATGTTCACCAGCTAGTCGCTAATTTTGTGCGTCTGCCATTTAGCAGGTAGCAGTGGGGTTTTTAGAGCTTCTTAACTGAAAGGAGTTGCTGGCTGCGGCCAAAAACGACACTGATGAGAGCGGTGAGAGTGAACCAAAACAGTAAAGGTGTGGGTTGTAAAACCAAAACAAAGAGCTGAAAGAGTGTTAAAGCGCTCCACAGAGCTGAGAGGAACTGCAGAGTTGGGTGATAATTCACTGTAGGTTCATCACTTTAAGCAAACTCTTTTACATTATGCATAGTTATTCGAGCCATTGTTAATATAAAAAATATTGATTATAGCAGCTTTAATCGTATGTGTCAGGTTGTAATATTGAAGCATTTGTGGCTACAGTGGCAAACATCATACCAACTGTACAGTTGTAACACTTTTGAACTTTACCCATTACAGAGCAATGTGTTCTTTATTTGTTGTAGCTTCCACAATTAAAAAAAAGAGCAATTTCAGTTTCATTCATATATTTATACACAGTCACGTCGGTAACCTTACTGTGTAATCTACTTTGAATCTTGACCAGAGCAAGTGAACTGTTCACCATATGTGTCTTTGATGTAAGGAGTTCACTTTATTCATAGATTTGTACCCCTTAACAAGTATTTTTTTCACTTTTGCTTTACTGTGTTGCAAGTTTTTAAATCTATTTTTAATCTAATTTCTTGTTGTTTTCTGTACCCGTCACACCAGTTGTTAAAAATGTGAATCAAATGATAAAAAACAAGTTATATTTATTTAATTTTGTTTGTTGATTCAGTGGTGTAGTGTCTGTTCTTTTAGAATTGTGACAGTTTGAATGGAGGAAAAAAGGGGAAGTATTTAATAAGCCGTTTTTGTTTCTCTTGGTGTGTGTGTGTCTGTGTCTGCGTGTGTGTGTGTGTGTGTGTGTCCATCCCAGCGGACTACCTCCCCCCTCCACCACCTGCTGAAGAGTCAACCGGTTTCCCATCATCCCCTGGTTCCTTCCCTCCTCCTCCACTGATGAACTCATACGATTACCAGGTGAGAGAAAGTGTTGTTGTAGTAGATTTTCATGGTTGTCAGTAACTCTCCAAGAGTCAGCGTGGAAAGCAAGGACGGCCCTGAGCTCTACACCGAGTTCATGTACAAAGTCCAGTAAAACTGTCTGTCCATTTGAAATGCAGCCAACTGCAGAGATGTCCAGCTCCAGATGCTGCCTGGAGCCAGGCACCCTAACTCAAGGACCCACACACACACAAACAAACTTTCTTCAGCTCTGAGAGCTCTAATGCAGGAAGGATAGAAGGCTGACACCTATTGGTGAAGCCTGGTCACTTTTCTTTGCTTTGCTGGTCATAATACCCACAGGCATTTGTCCCTGCCGGGGTATCTGGCCTCTGCGCTCTCTGACTGACACTCTCAGCACTTGACCTCTGCTGCCAAATCCTCCAAGTGCTTTACATTCCTTTGTTCAATGTAAGCAGGGAAAACAAATCTCCCTCCTCAAGCCCCTCATTTGATCTGACCAATTTTCTCTCCTAAATGAATGCTTCCTTTGTAAGTTTGGAGACAGAATGTTACATAACTTAAATAAGTTATGCAATGCGTGTAAATTAACCGCTCTTCCCACACAAACTGTGTAGATAGACAACATAAGACTGCATCCTGGGGATTAGCAGTATATGTCCGATCATGTGGTGTTAGGACCTTAATATAAACTACGGGCCTCTCAGAGTTATACAATTATTTTAAAAGGTGCAGTGCAATAACAGTTCTCATTTTTCATGGTTTTGTTTAACCAAGGTGATGCAACAGAGCTGCTTCCCCTTAACACATTTACAATTGGCTGAGCATAGAGAAGGGGACACACGAGCAAAAATGGTCCTACTTAATGGATAGGTTCACAGTTTTTCCAAGTCTGTCTTATAACAATAATCAGGTGTTCATACAATATGAACATTGAAACCGTTTTTGCTTGCTGTAATAATGCCTCCTGTAGCACCCAATAATGTAATAATTTCCTGAAAATGTAATAACGTCTGAAAAGGTAATACATTTTGCACTTAACCTCATAGAAAATGTAATAACACCCAATAATGTAACAACTTGACCAATAATGTAATACAATGTCCTGACGAATGTTAAAGCAGTGGTTCTCAAATGTTTTTGGTCAGGCCCCCCTTTAAAACTAGAAAATCCGTGATTGGATCCCTTCCATCATGGTCCATGGGGGTGCAATTGAGTAAAAGTCAAAAAGTTGTTACTTTTAAAGGCTAATTAAGTATTAAGGTCAACTTTTTTCTTAATTTCAAATTTGATTTGAAAGCTTTTTTGAATGCAGAAATTTCATAAGATCAGGTGAGGCAGAGGAGACGCTTCATCCAGTAAGAATCTGTTACGAACTGTGGCACAGGAAGCAGGACTCAAATGCACGACTCTCTACTCAGACGTTTCAAATTCTAAAACACTTTACTGAAAAAACAAGAATAACAAAAAAACGTTCTCAAGAAGGATTATGCAAAGTACAACAAAAAATGCTCACAAGGAGGAGGACGAAAAGTACAACAGATAATCACTCTTGCAGAGGAAACATTAACAAAGTCAAAACTCAAAACACTCCAAAAGGAGGAAAACCAAAGTACAAAGGAAACACAAAACCTGACAGTAACTTGAGGCAGGAGGGTACGCGGGCTCGCTTGGACCGACTGACATTCAAACTGAACAAGACGAACTGGCACAGGACAAGGGGAGACGAGGACTATATATACAAAAGGTGAGGGAGCACAGGTGAAACCAATCAGGGGCGGGGCAGACAATCAACACGGCGGGAAAACACACAAAGGGAGGAAGTCAGGTACAGACACAAAAGGAAAGGAGACTACACAATAAAACAGGAAGTGCCAAACAAGACTATATGTGAATAACTCAACTTGACGTACAAATAAACATGACACACTTAACAAACTTATCAACAGATCTGCCGCGACACCACAGAATCACTGTTGACTCCAATGAAAAAGAACATTTCATGGAGATTAAATCCACTGTTTGTATGTGTCGTTAGCCATCTCCTGCAGCTTTTGTCATCTTCTGATGGTGTCTAATCTAAGACCCACTCTGGTCTAATGGACGACCCTTACACAACGACCAATCAGCATGGGTATGGGCGGGTTCATTTCCCATTGATAGGGATTTTAGTTTAATGCATCTTTGCCTGATAACAACGTACCACTTGCCATCTGTTGTAAATTTCAAATTCTACATAAAGCCTAGAGTTTACATTTCCAAACATGAAATCAGTGTCAAATGTTAGTGTTTTCAGTAGGCTAACATGACACTAACAGTATTATACATTTTGTTTACTTGCACACTTTACATTTATGAGAAAAAAGCATGCTTTTTTACATTATTACATTATTGGTCAATTTATTACATTATGGGGTTTTATTACATTTTCGATCAGCTTATGCGAAAATTTTATTACATTTTCAGGAAATTATTACATCACTGGGTGCTGCACCTCCTGTTAAGCTGAATAAACAAAAATCCACTGGACTGTTTTTTCTTGGCTCTTGAAAAGCTGACATTTTGGAGATGCATGGTTTTCACGACTACTATCTATATTAAGGGTTAGTGGAAGATATTTGAGGTCTGAAATTACGTAAGAAATTAAGTGCTTAATAAGTGCTTAATTAGTGCTTTGTGGTTTTCATCTCTAACTTTTCTTCTCCTATCATATTGGCTGTAGAATAACTATGGCCGTGCAACTTAATTTCTTAATACACCACTGGTATCTTAATGACGTATCCTGCAGCCAGAGCAGAACTCTTGAATTGTAGGCGCTGTACAGAAAAAGGGATGATATCAATCAAAATGTCTTTATATCTTGTTCTCTGTGCCTCAGTGGAGAAATTATTACCACTGAATGAATAAATCGGTGATTAAATGGTATTTCCTCAGAAGATGGCAGAAATATTCCCTTGTCTTTATCACCCTGACTGAGAGAGATGTCTGGATTATGACATGTTAATGCCAAAACCTTTAGCCAGAGAGAGAGAAAGACAAAAGCAGCGAGTTCTCATCGTGGCTGTTGTCCACATTATGAAGCTCTACACGGCAAATTTCAACCCATCACAAAGACTGCAATGTTTCCTTTCATCCTCCTCGTTATCACCGTTAAACAAGTTTGCCGGTTTTTCTTTTGTTGATTTGAGACAAGCCATTAGTGTTTTGCTTTGTTTACCCCGGCTCATGATTGCCTTAGATGTTTTTTAAGCAGCAGCTCTGCTCCAAATGGAGGCAAGCCCTGCCTGTAATAGATTGTGACAGGTAATCCAAACACATAACATTAGAATAAGAAGCAGTCACTGATCCAGCCAACTCAAAAAGCCCCCGCAGGCAATTGCAAGAAGTCTTCTTGCAGTTGCAGCATAGTTCAGAAGACTAAAAATATATCTGTCATTCCATGGAGAACTTCCCGGGAATTTTGTAGAAAACCGAGTGTCACTAACGGTCAAATCATTTTAACTACTTTCCAGATTTTTGTGTAACAGTTTTCTTTTTCTTTTTCTAAGATATTTTGTGTCTTTTATTATACATTGAAGTTATGTTTTCTCTGAGGTGAAACTGAAAAAATGTAGATGAATAAATGAGCGAGGTCTCAGACTGCTGGAGTGATCCTGTTACTGACGCTTTCAAGCTTCCTCTGATAATATACAAAATAAAAATCGCAGCAATTCTTACCATCTTTTATAGAGCACATGTTTAAAATATGGAATAGAAAAATATCTGACTTTCAGTTTAAAAAATTGACCTTTTTGTTTGAAATGAATGAGATTGTGATGAATAATGCATGAAGAATGAAATACTGTAAATCCAAGTGCGCTGAAAAGCAGGAGGTGAATAGTGCACTGCCTTATGAAAGTTGTCTTTCAGACAATACATTGCTTCTTATTTCTCACCGCATTTCTCTCAGAGAGAAGACTCTGCTATTGATGTGTGGCTTTCAAAAGGATTGTCTGAGGTCAAGGTGAAACATGAACTCAGAAACTGTAATCCAAAAGTGTAAGAAGTGCGAAAAAAAAAAAGCACAAGAGAGTGTCTCCAAGCAGCACAGAGTCAGAATTACTCCTATCTGTCCTTAACTTTTGAATGCAACCAGACAGAGTACTAAGTATCATCACAGGCTGTTTTGGTAAGTGCACTCATATGTGACGTTTGCTCACAGACAAGACCAGAGAAGACCCTGGAGGAGAGGCGCTCCAGTCTGGATGCTGAGATCGACTCCCTCACCAGCATCCTGGAAGACCTGGAGAGCAGCTCGCCCTACAAGCCACGAGGCACACAAGTACGATGCCAACACAACTTCACACCTGTGCATACAAATATACATTGTCAGTGGTAGAAGTACATATACCCAAGTACTATATTCGAGTGTAATTTTGAGGCACTAGTACTATACTTGAGTATTTACATTTTCTGCTACTGTATAGTTTTCTGAGGTAAATATTTTTACTTTTTACTGCACTGCATTCATCTGAAAGCCATAGCTTCTGGTTACCTTTCAGATTAAAGGTCCATTCCACCAATTTTACACATGAAGTTAAGTTTACTCATCGTGAGGAGTGCTACTCAGTCTGTGAAAACAGTTGTATGTACTGTAATGTCTTTTGTGGCTTTGGAGGGCACTTTCTAAAGTCTGAGAAAATAACCCAGATGATGTCATAGTGATGTCATCAGGGTTATCTCAGATTGGGTTACGAGAAACTGCGTTACAAGCTGGGCGTGTAGAGTTTGAAAGATGTAGGCATTTATATTGGGGGGGGGGGAGTTGCATTATGGGAAATGCAGGATGCAGGGTTTTGGGGGGCATGGCTTATACTAGGGACTCTAAAAGTTAGCATTTGTTGGCCTCTGTTGCATCGATTTTGACCCTTTTTTGAGTGAAAAACTAAATCACTGGAGTACCCCTTCAAGATTTTGCATAAAGAAACGGACAATAAGCCTATAAATTACAATACACTGTTGAAGATTAAACCATTTGTTCCCAACAACTAGATTGGGAACCCCTGGACTAAACTACCTAACAATATTTAAAGGGGCTAAAAACGGTTCCATCTAGACCAGCTACAACAGTAAAATTAAGCAGTAAAAATGAATAGACACATCAGTAAGTGTTTTAGGGACCATTTTTCTGCAAAACGAGAACATTTACATTTAATACCTTAAGTACATTTTCCTGATTTTCCTGACTTCTGTACTTTTACTTATGTAGGATCTTCTAGGACTTTTTACTTGTAACACCGTACTTTTGAGTAAGTAAAGTAAGGTAAGGACTTGATAATACACTAAGAGATGATAAAAGATGATACACTCAGCTTTTAAACAAGCACTGCTGTATGAAGGGTGCTATAGGGTAAAAAAACACCCCAAAATGTACAGAATGGATGAATTTTGACTTATTTTTTCTTTAGACAAATGAAACCAAATGACATACTGTAATAAATT
Source organism: Macquaria australasica (assembly GCA_005408345.1). NCBI lineage: Eukaryota > Metazoa > Chordata > Actinopteri > Centrarchiformes > Percichthyidae > Macquaria > Macquaria australasica. The sequence goes on from SEMN01000274.1 coordinate 268,060, forward strand.
AGGTTTCTGCAGGAAACAGACCCATATGTTGCATCTTCTAAAAATGTTTTGCAGTAAGACAAAGTGAGTCTTGACCTATATCATTAGTTGATATTAAACGATATTAAGAGCAACTTCAAAAAGTCAAAGCCTTGGGCAGTTCACTAAATTGTTTGACACACAATAAATGTAGGACAGGCGGATAAAAAAACCTAACCAATTGTGTTTGGAGCAGGAAGGCTCAGAGGGGCTTTTAACACCACGCAGATCATATCTCTAGTGAGATATTCGAGCAATAATGTAATACCTGAAAGGTTGTTCTCTCTGAGGGCTACAGACGTGGCTACACTGGCACCACCAGTGTGCTACATTTAGGTTAAAATTTCTTAAAGGTATTAATTTTTACTCCATCAGTTATTTACTGTGTAGTTTCCATGTTTGTATGTTGTTTGTTTTATTCATGTGTTAAAGGAATGCATACGTAAGACTGGAAACAGGGTTAAGATGATAAATTATTGACAGCTATTCTTTTAGCTACAGATGAGGGTCTGTGCCCTCATACAAGATGAACATAGTGAACTATTATGTCACCGCATGTCAGATGGTAACTTTTATGTAGAGGGGAAAAAAAGTAAGAATTGTCTAACTACTTTTTATAGCTCATCTGCGCTTATAAAATGCTACGTTTGTGGAAAATGACACTTGAAACATGGTATTTTGGGGGAAGTGTGCTGTGTGACAAAGACAGACAAAAGACTGTTGGTTGCAAGTCCTTTGGTTTGGTGACTCCTGGCTCTCTGGTTAGAGAGGGAGAAAATGGGTGCTCCACACACAAAGTGAAAATTATTGCACCACACAGGGGAAACATAGCGGATGCAGAGTGAAAGGAAGTGGACCATGTGGTTCTGAAATGATACACATTAAAGGCAAGTAAGTGAAATATGACTTGATGATTTCTAGTATGCTTATTGTTGTGGTAAGTCAGTGTGTTCATGGGTGTGATACTGTAATAACATAACATTATGTGCTCATGAAATATGATGAAATGCCAATCAAACAGATATTTAACAGTTCGTAGTGCAATAAAGACATTTTAGTATAGTGTGGACCTCCAGTCTGCATAGACCAGAGGCCCCCAGGTGTCTCTGCAGGTTTCCCATTGATAAAGAACTTGATAATGTTCAGGGCCTCGTTGCTGTGACACTACAGGATTCAGGCCCTCCAAAGGTCTCACACCATTCACTGTTTTTGCTTCTGCTGCTCTGTTTTGACTCACAGTTCAATGCACTCACTGGTTCACCATGCCCAGAACTCGTCCTTTTCTATCTGTTGTCCCACTGAAAATTTGAAAATTGTGTCACTAATTTGTCTGAAACGCTTTTGGCTTTTGACCATAATCATACAGAATTATACACTTAAAATAGAGAGCTAACTATAGAGAGCCCAAGTGAAACCGCAGTGACCAAAAGGTTGTGTTTCAGAAGTTAGAAAATCAGATTGACATTAGAATAATAAAAAAATAAAAGAATCAGCCTTGGAACACAGCCTTACATTTTTAAAAACCAGTCTATTCAAGTCATTTATTTAATCTGTTTTTAATGCCAAGTGCTTTGCAGGTTAAACGTCACCAGCTCGACTGAAGAGTCTAGACGAGTGACCACGGCTAGTTCAGACTAAATGTAACAATAGCAGGACAGGAAATTCTGAACAGCAGAGATTTTCTTTTAAAAGGGGTCGAATTCTAATAGCAAAGACCAATGGAAGAAACTCTCAATAAGAGACTTCACTGAAGCTAGGCTACGCACAGCTGCTGGCTTTACCCATTTAAACTGATAGTTTGACATATTGGGAAATGCGCTTGTTTGCTTTTTTCCCAAGACTTAGACGAGAAGATCGGTACCACTCTCACATCTGTATGGTAAATATGAAACTAGAGCCAGCAGCTGGTTAACTTAGCTTTGCATAAAGCAGCTGTCTCTGTCCAAAGGTGTCATGGTCCACAAAGGACTCTTGTGTGGACTTGTGTGTTTTGTCTTGTTTCCTGTTTTATTTTGAAATCCCTGTTCTTGTTTCTTTGTGTCTTATTTACTTCCCGTCATTGTTCTGTTTCCCTCCAGTTGGATTGTGTTCACCTGTGTCTTGTGCTCACCTGTTTCTGTTTCCCTCGTTTACTCTTTTCTCTACATATACCGGTCCTCTCCCTTTGTCCCTTGTTGCGTCATTGATGTTGCTGATGTTGTGTAATGTGGATGTCCTGTTCCCAGTGATTCTGTCTGTTCATGTGGCTTTTTCATGAGAGAATTTTTGAGTTAATAAATCTTGGAACCGCTTCAGCCTGTCTGCATTTTGGGTCCTTTCCCCGCTGCCGAGATGGCTTATCATGGCAAATCTGCCTCGATGGCCTTTCCTGACAAAAGGTACCAAAATCCACCCACCAGCACCTATAAGGCTCACTAATTAATATGTTATCTCATTTTTTTACTCCATATAAAAACAGAAATGTAAAAACAACAATTCACTGTTTTACGGGGGGTTATGTGCAAAACGTTTTTTGGGCAGGAGCAGTAACTTCCTGGAGTCTCCACTGGTTGCCTGGCAACTGCCCCAGCCAAGAAATAGTCTGGCACATAACACCCATAAAACCACAACTTGTTGTTTTTATACTTTGGTTTTGCACAGATTAAACAAACAACCAAAAGTGTAAAAACTACAAATCTTATGCTAAGCTAAGCTAGCCGGCTGCTGGCTGTAGCTTCATATTGACTGTACAGACATGAAAATGGTATCAATCTTTTCATCTAGCCTAACTCGAGGCAAGAAAGTGAATAAGCGAGCTTCCAAATGTCAAACTATTCCTTTAGCAGTAGCAAAAACAAAAAATGCTATTTTTTTGTAATTCTTGTGTGTTGTGCGTAGCTGTACAGTATACATTATCATCATTAGCTGTCAGTGTTACAAGGTCACAGATTTTCACACTATGGATAACTTTTTGCATTGGGAGTAAATTAACAAAAAGAGCACAAGGTGCAAGCATCAGTTTTCCTTTAATTTATTGTCTCAGTGTTTCATGTACACACACATAAACAAGTATACATACTACTCATGGCATAGAAGGACAAACACTTTTTTAGGATGTGGAGCTACCAGCTCCTGAAATGCATGGCATTTTTTCCGTGCATACCTTTGTTGGGATAAAGACACGTGCAGTATATATTAGAGCTAGAGTCTGAAAGACTTTAAAAATTGATGTGCATCTGTGTGGCTCTGACAGCCCAGCTGGCGAATGAGCGGGTGAACAGTCATACTAACTAATGTATGGCTGTCGTGGTGCTTTTACGTGTCAGGGTCAAAGTCGCTGCACGTTTATTTTTATCACAACCTGCTGCAAACTTTTGGAGTTATGGGTGAGAAGCCACACCACCTGTGTCTCAGCAGAGTACACATACATGCTATGGCATGTATTAATCATGAAACGTTATGTATCTGACTTAACCCTGTTTTGCACTCTAAGGCAGCATTTCTGTGCTGTCATGGTGCCCTTTTACTGTTGCTGTGTCTTTTCTCTGAGAGCTTTTTGCACATGGAAAAGATTTGCTTTCTATTTGATTGTTTATTTTTCAGTCTTACGAGCATATGCACACGCGCGCGCACACACCTCCACACACACACACACACACGCTGTACCTCTCTCCTCAGCTGATGCTGATGCTAGCTGATTAACTCAGGTTGACCTTTTCCCCTACCCAGCTGCTCCTGTCAGCCCGTGCTCGGCTTCCTCAATGTATTATTCTACAACATAACACTGGTCTTTGTCATGGGCCAGGTTCCATACTCCAGCATTGGCACAACTGCTGCACAGTAATCTTCCGCTTGTATAAGCGAAGAGTAACCAGTGGTTTTGATTTACAGCAATTACAGAGCCAGCTCTCCGAAATCAATAGGCCACCTTACGCTCTCCCTTTCAAGCTTCTGGGAGAGGAATCTTCCTCCTGTCCTGACGTTAAATTTGGAAACAGCAACGGGACCTTATGTGTGCTGGCTTCCCAGATGAAATTGAAATGGACATTGCTGCTCATTCATAAAAAATCTAAGTAGCATTCCTGCAAACATTCAGCCGGCACTGATGCTTCACAGACATCAAAACAATTTTGCTTGCTTTAGTTGGTATTCTCTGTGGCATAACAGTGGGTAATGAAATGTGATCATTATATAATTCCCATTTGTTCTCTTTCCACTTCCATCTTAGATGCCATTTGTTATTTGACACAGTTAACTAAGTTTGTGTTAGTTTGTTTGCTTTATCCTGCGACAGCAAAAATTAAGCCAGACCAGATAATAATGTTATGCTCTTTATTCTGTTAGAGGTTTCTGTTATTTCTCGTCATACCAGATTTGAATCTGAAATGTTTGAATGTTATTGCACAGAATTTTATAAATGCTATTTGACATTGATAAAAGTTTTTAATATTGGAACTGAAATGTTGTGTTAAAAAGACATGTTACTGAGTGTTTGTTTAGGTTCAACTGCTGCAAAGTGTGTTTTTGTGTGTGTGTATGTGTGTGTGTGTGTGTGAGTGTGTGTGCGCTCTTGGCCAGCTCACAGCTTATAGATTATTTGTAAGGTGAACAGATTTTTTCTATTTCTGCTATTTACCTCACAATCGTTGTGACTAAAGATTAAATGATGGCTGCCATGATAACTTTCCAGAGTTGTAAAATCCTGTCTGAGTATTATAAAACAGTGTTTTGGCATCCGATACGCCTTCAAAACTCATTGATCTGCTGCTCAAACGTGACTTTTCTGAAGCATATTTGATGTTTCACCGGTCCCTGAAGCAATTGGCTTTGTTTTAACGCAGGGCTGAATTCCCGCTTAATTAAGGTTAGAATTAGGTAAAGGTAAGTGTTGAGGTTAGGGTCATGGTGCTAGGGTTTGCATTATGTCAATAAGGGTCCTCACAAAACTAATCACAACCAAACACGGTAATGGCTTTACTGATTACCACACCTTCAGCTAGAAAGGAGCAGCGAATCGTTCACCTGGTGAAATGTCTGGTTGATGTAGATTGCTACATATTTTCAGCCCTACATCACACATTGTTTAAGATTCAGATTTAATAACGCTTTTTGTCCTCAATTCTAAGTCTTGCACGGTGATTGGAGGAAACACAAGAGAGCGTGTTCATGCTAAATCCTTCAAGTGTGCTGCACTGCAATCTGAGCCCAACCAGCCCCACTAATATGCAGCGCAGGCCTGTCTGAGCACATCACATCTGTTTTGGGGGAGTTAACAAGGAGGCCCAGATGAGTGTCAAAATAGTGTGGTCATCAAGCACCAGAGCAGCAGCGCTGCTTTGGTGGAGGCTACAGAAGCGTCGACCGCTGTGACCTCTAATTCACACTGACCTCTGGTGCATTTCTAGTAATCAAACACATCACTATCCCTCCTGCTGAGATTCTACAACATCCAGTTTGTGCTCTATTTTGTACATTGTCATTTCATTTTACACTTTCAATTCAGTGTGCCTGTAGGTCATTATTAACAACATCAAAACTAAGTATGGCCATCAGAACTTAAGTCCATCACTGGATGATAATAGAGGAAATATAATTTGACCTCAACATATGAATGTGTGTCACAATATTTAAATCCACACAAGCTTCTTTACATCCGATTTGTTTATTGTATTTTTCTGAATAACATGTTTATTTCAGTATCAATTTGCATTCACCTCCTTCATTGAGCGAGATTGGTAGTTTTGGCCAACTGCTTGTAGCAGGTGGCTGAAAATTAGCAATCATATTCTGCTAATATGCACATGAAAAAACACAAACATAATGCAAGCAAAACAGTTTCAGCTCTCCCAGCACAGTAGATTATTGTCTTCCTCTTTTACACGTAGTAAAATGTAACTGGTAACACAGTTGTTGGTAATGCTCTGCACCCAAAACTCAAAAACAAGTTATTTGGTTTAGTCTTGTTGTATTTTATTATGATGGTCACTAAAACTGTCAAAAATGTATTATCATGCAGTTAATTTGTTGAGAAAGGTGTACACAGTGCTGATGCACTTTACTAGTTATCCACTATATGACCAATTAAGTAACCAAGTAAAAAACAATTTCCACATTAAGCAGTGACATTTTTGTCCCAATTAAACTCTAATGCACTACCTCCATTAAAGCTGCACCTTGTTCTGATCTGATAGTGTGACAAGATTTAAGTTGAAATTAAAAAGCTCTTCCTGTCTGATTCATCCACACACTGTGAAACGATAATGTGCAGCGTAATAAAAAAAATATTGAAAGCCTCAGCTCCCTATTTGACATACTCTTAACCACCATGTTAAACTTCCCCAGTTGTGCTGCGCTGCATCAAGAGGTGTACTAACTGAGGTAACGTCTATCCAGATGGAATCAAAGAGGGAGAGCTACTCGACTGTCACTAGGCTGCCTTCTGGCAGTGCCAGAACTTCTGGGACCAAAGATGTGTGACTCACTTACAGTCATGGTTCCACCTCAATTAACAGTCAGTCAGTGAAGTGCACTGAAGCTGTCTCTTTGTTTGTGACCATTTTGGAAACTGAAGTGTGCATTTGTTAATGCTGTTTAGAAAAATTACATGAACCGGGCTGTTGAGCTCTTTGGTCCCTCTAAGGAAAGAGGTTGTGACCCTGTGACATGCACTTTAGAGTTCACGTGTACATTATTAAACTCTGGAGTCATGTGTTTTATACATGTGTTTTTTGATTGTGATTAGAGTCAGACTAGAGGTCTTCACTCGGTTGCTAGTATTTGAAACCTGACTTGGGACTTGGGTTTGATTGGGTTGGGTAGGGTCCCATTTCTAGCACGGCAGGTCACATGACTCTGTCAGTTTGCCCTTTTCGACCAAATAAGTTCCACAAACTATGGAACCAAAGTACCAAGAAACTCAGGAAGTGAACTAGGAACTAAGTGCATTTTCAAACCTATTGTTAATTTCCTCGTGTTAGAATCGGTGTATGTAAATAGAGTGGGTAAACTTGTTGCGCGTTCCCCTTGGTTTCTTTTCATACAGAAAAAATTCAGCTGGACCAAAATGCATCCCTAAAAGCCATCTGAGAACATTTCACTCCACTCATTGAGGTGGGAGCGAGAAAGTAAACACAGGATGAAGGTCCTGAAGAAGGTCCTATCTGCCCAAATATCAAGAAGGCAACGTTCTTCTTTGCTAGTGCAGTTCAGACCTCAATTCATTCTCCGACTAGCTGCTACTGTTGATTTTGCTCGTCCACATTCCGGTATGGAAAGCACGCCTGGCTTGGGAGCCATTTAGGTCAAACTTGTAGGGTACGCAGTAGAGTAAACTTGTAGTTGGGTCGGATCAAGGTTGGATGACGTTCCCACCACAAAGTAAAGGCTTCAGAATTAGTTTGTGGCTAGAACGAGACTTCCTCTAAAGAGTTTTGGTGCGGTTGTTTTGGTCCGTACCCAAGTACAATTGCTGTGTTCAGATCTGCCCAAACAAATCGTACCAAGGGGGGGAAACGAACCAGAGTCTGATTCAACCGGGCTAAACAAGGTAGATTTTAAAACTAAAAGTCCCTTTTGCACATTCCTGTTTGCATTTCCACCGCATCTGAAGAACGGTGTAGATTAGGTAAATTGGACCAATGACCAAGTCAGGTGACTTGGCAAAATCAGTGCTATTAATAGGTATTTTCCCACACAGTCATTTTAGTATGTCAGTGTTTCAGAAAACTAAATAAAAACTAAATTAACTTACCTGATTATATACAAGCAGAAATGTTTAAAAATGCCTAAGTTTATATCCCATCTGTTTTTGGCGAAATGCTGAAACATACTGCAGAGATGTGGGTAGTTGTATTTACTTTTTAAATATTCTTAATGCATATCCAATCTGCCTGTTTTCTTCAAGTGTCCCAACACAGCATGCATATTTGTATTTAAATCTGTAGCAGGTACACTATGGCTCTGTTTGATTCATACTGCATGAAATACCAAAGAGAAGGGCATCATGTTACTGTCACTTCACTACTATGTCAGCAGAAAGGCTGCAGCATTGCACACATCAGTCTGTTTGTGTTTTTACTCAGTGTCAAAGTGTGTAATAAGTTGTCATGTCCATACAAAACAGATGGGCATTATTGAAGTCTGCTGACAGTTTAGCTGAAGCCAAGTGTTTGAAATGCTGCTGAGATGGATCCTTCCACATGAGTGCCCTAAGGAGGCCTCACTTCACACTGTGCCAGTCAAGCCATGCCTTGACACTCCCATCTCTCAACAGGCAGAGCATTGCGAATGGCACTCGCTGTCACAACATGGCAGAATGATAGGCCCTCGCTGCTCGCTCCCAAGTCTCCCACTGATCATGGCGTCTGCTGAACAGTCGCAGAGAATGCAGACTCTAGACCACCCTGGCGGTGTCTCAGCTCCCTAAGAGTATGATAGGGTTTGTGACCTTTCTTCTGCTCCCCCTATGAGGCTCAGACTCTGGAGGCATCTCAAGGGGCGGCCTCACCATTTCAATTCTTCATCCCTTCAGGTGCACTCATCGTCCCTTACACCTTATCTCTGTATCTTTGTATGAGGGGTTTCAGAATGTGAATTTATACATACATACATGGTGAAATGTAAGATGCAAGGAATAAGAAAGCCCTTTCATTTCATCACCAAGTGCAAAAACACACCTCCCTGCTGGGAATAGAGTAAATGGATCAAAGGCTGTTGTGCGCTTACTGGAAATGACGATCACAACCTTTGACCACATCTTATTCTTCTTTTTAATGACGGATTGCAACCGGGTGGAGCATTATCGCCAACATTTACCGCGATTGCAGCACGCCGAAATATCTGCCAGCTTGTTTGCTCACTTGACTTCAATTCAAATATATTAAAAATTAATGAAAAATGAACGTGTTTTTACTTTTAGCCGTAACAATCGCAACTGTGGCCAGCATTTTCATACGTTGGTGGTCCTCCCCTTCCGCTACGTAGCCAAGATGGCGACCGTTGAGGGTGAGAAGTGTGCAGCGTTCCACACTCAACTTTCTGACCGTTATGAGTACATCATCCGGGTACTCATAGTACACTGCATTTTGCCATACTTGTCAGTGTGAACGCACTTATGCACTCAAAAAATTAAGTGGAAGTACGCGATTTGAGACACAGCATTAGAGTCTCCACTCACAGTGACGGAGGCGAATTTTGTTACCTTTGGACAGAGCCAGGCCAGCTGTTTCCCCGTTTCCAGTCTTTGTATTAATCTAAGCTAACCAACTGCTAGCTTGATATTTAAAATGTCAAACTATCAGTTTAAATGGGTAAAGCCAGCAGTTGTGTGTAGCCTGGCTTCTGTGACATCTCTTATTGAGAGTTTCTTTCATTGGTCTTTCTGGAAAAGGGAATTTATCTATACAGAAGCACTTGCTATTAGAATTTGAACCCTTTGTGATTTTAACAGTTAAAACAGTTCTTTCCTTTGTTAGTATACAAAAACCAGTGGCTCCAACTGTTAGTTTCTCCTTTATTCATGATACCCAGCCATGCTCTTTTCTAATGTCATCTTTCCATTTTTTTATTGTAATCTCTGCTGTTTAAAAAAAAGTCTCTGTCAGTCACTGTTCAGAATTTCCTGTCCTGCTATTGTTACATTTAGTCTGAACTAGCCGTGGTCACTCATCTGGCCTCTTCAGTCGAGCTGGTGACGTTTAACCTGCAAAGCACTTGGGCCAGTTGGAAACGGTGTTCATGAAAGGCCATTAAAAACAGATTAAATAAATGACTTGAATAGACTGGTTTTTAAAAATGTACCATCCTTGTCCCGACATATGGAGTGAGCTGCACAATAGGCTGTTGAGCAAGGCTGTGTTCCAAGGCTGATTTTTTATTATTCTAATGTCAATCTGATTTTGAAGGAGATTTTCTAACTTGTAAAACAAAACCTTTCGGTCACTGCGGTCTATGATTATGGTTAGTTATCTTGTATTATGTTTGACATTGAAGGTGTCAGAGGATCTTATTCAATTTATTTTAAGGGAAACATAATCTTACTGTACTTGTTCTTACTGTACATGTGAAAAGTAGTCAACTCAAATATTCTACAGCCACTCAAATTAATTAATTAATTAATTGCCTCGACTGGCCAATTATATGTGTATATATTATATATATGTGGCCAGTTGGAGGCTTTTCAGTCTATACACTGACATTGTGTGGCCTTGTTTTTACTGTCCTCTATCTCCTTTTACTTTTTCCATGTATACTTATGTTGCTGTCCTGCTATAATGACAGGGATGTCCTTCACATGTTTTGGCTGTCACAACACTGAGACACCTTGATTTAAGCTTCTCTTAAGGTGGAATAAATTTGCATCAGTCTTGAACACATGTAAGGTACATGTAGTGACACATTATATTTTAGTTATCAGTGCTGGTTTGTCATACAGTTTCCAGTGAACACAAGTTCTGTAATAAGGAAACTACTACTGCTTCCTTATTACAACATAGCTACTGCTATGTTGTCACACACATTTGAACAAAACAAATGTACAGTTTGCCAATATGTCATGTTTTTCTCTTTGACCGTGACAGCTGAAGAATGTTGGCGTCAGTTGTTTCCAGCTTCTGCTGTTGTCACATGCATGACGCCTCTTTTATTTCTTATAAAAGGTCAAAGCAGTAGGCAGCTATTTTTTGCAATGGATATTTTACTCTTCAGGGCTCGGATGCCTCAAGTGTGCAATTGTGCGTTTCTGCAGCTTATCTCCAAGAGCTGCCAGAACTGCATCAAGATGGCACTCCAGCTCTGTAATTATAGGGCTTGGTGGTGTTTAACTTTTTCCTCTCTGTTTGTTTTATATGCTGCTATTGTCTTTGATTGCTTTGTTGCTGCGTGGAGCAGAGATGTTGCCACAGTGCCGGTGGCGCCCGTTGACCTTAAGGTCAATCTGGCAGCAGGTTCTGAGTTTTGACAGGGGCAGCCAACTGTGGAGAGAGGAGCACGCCTTCGGGCACTCAATGTGTTCCGTCAATGTTTGTTAGTCAAATAAACTGCATAGTATCACCCCTTTGTCTTTTATTAACAGGGTGAACCAATGACAAATTTAGTTGGAGCCAGGAAGCTGTGACAGTCAATGTAACCTGCCTCTTTACATCATGAAGTCCTAGTAACAATGCTAAAAGGCTTACCATCAACTGCTGTCATTGCACATTATCCCTCTTCCCAATAACATGTGCAGGCTTACAGTACACACACACACACACACACACACACACACACACACACACACACACACACACACACACACACACACACACACACACACACACACACACACACAAAAACACGCACAGCTTCTGCAAGAACAGTTACAGTTGCCTGTCTCTGGGATTGATGACATCGACATACTGTAAGCGATGGACGTTTTCAACTGTGCAGTATTTCACCTCCTGAAGCAGGAGGGGTCACAAGTGCATGAAAACCTCATTACTGGGATGAGTCAGGGATGTGTGTGGTGAGAGACTGGCCTGTAGTACTGCAGGAGGTGAATGAAACAATTAGTTTCTGCTGTGTGAGAGCTACAAAACACACATTTCCCTCTTTTGTAAAGATAGCCTGCAGTAGTGCCACGATCGGTGACTCTCGGGGACTTTTCTTTTTTCATACAATAGCCCAGAAAAGGATTTTTTATTTGCATCAGTGAGTAATATGCCCTACTTTATATGATGTTGTTACATCATACTAGAAATATTACATACTTTTTTTCTGTAACACATTTTTTTAGGGGATTACGTAACTGTGACTTTTGAAACATGGACTTAATGTTCAACTACATTGTCTTCGGGTTGTCCTGGTGGTAAAACCAAAGAGTGTGCATGCCATGTACTGTACATATGACTGCTACCTGACTCATTTTGTGTCTTCACATCTCTCGCATTACAGGGAATTTTTACATATGGTATTCTCCATTTTTAGTTTTTTGGGGTTTTTTTGTATTTCGTTTTAGTATGTTATGTGTTTGTTAAAAAAATATGATTGGCCGATAGATCTTTTTCCGATTTTTTTACGCTACCAAATATCAATATCAGTATCGGCCTCAAACATTCAGTATCGGTCGGCCTATGGTTTGAAATATCTATGTACTGTAAAATAACTATTGTGTATCAATGTTTCCTTTTCAGTCAGTTTATGTAAAAACTATAAACTGTTCAAACATTAGAAGCCACAGAACAAATATCATAGCTGTGATATTATCAAGAGAAACTACCTGGAGACTTGGTTACTGATTTTTGTAGAAATGTTTTATTTCAGCTTCAAAAGCCACATGACTTTCCTTCCACAGCAGCGCCAGTAATCCTGAATCTAAACTGTTCCCACATCCTCAGATAATGTTGGTGTGTTTGATTTCCCATTCTCTTACAGTCTGACTCTCATGTGTAAAGTTTAGGATGTACTTTGTGAATATTTTCATGTTTGTGGATTCAAATGTAACTGTCCAATTTCACAGTAATAACACAGATCCCTAACAAAAGAAACCAATGCCAATACCTGGCCAGTGCGTCATAATGAATAAATTGGGACACTGTTGTTACTAATATTATTGTGAGGAGTTGCTTCATTATAAAGAATGCATTTTAATTTAATAAAAATTAAAAGCACCGCTTCTCAAATGACAGAAAGCGAATGCAGTTACATGTCATACCATGATATAATTAGTAGTGGAAATACCTTTCACAGCGGTAGCATTTCAGGACACATGTGATATAGGGCACCCATTAAACATTTATTCTACTTTTATATGGCGTGGGTGAAAACATCATTTAAATATTCACTTGTTAAAGGCGAGGGTTGTCATGCAACTATCACTTGAAGGAGCAAAAAAGAATCAGATATGCCGATATAAGATACGCAGAGCGAAAAGTTCCCAACATGTGTATAACACACTTTATCTGCAAACGGAAAGATAGTTCAGAACAGCTAGAGGTCTCGCCATGTTCCACAGAGACATTGTTTAATCATATTTAATGTGCCTTATCTTGAACTATTTTAGGAAGAGAATTGATACCCTCACTTGCATGACTGTATTGAGGCTGACGGATTGTTAAATGTGACTATTGTGCCTGATTGTGCAGAGACGAGGTGACTAAAAGTGGAGGGAAGATTAGTGAATACTTCAGTGTTGACTGGGAATTCTTCCACGGTCATACGTTAGTGCTGAAATAGACAGATGCAAATGGACAGCAGAGCAAACAGTCGAGAGCGTCCGCTTTGTATGAATAAGGAGCAGGGAAAAGTTGAGCGAGAAATATCCAAGGTCTTAGATGAGTCTGAAAAGATGCAGAACTTCTTCCTCTTTAGGGGTTTTCCCCAAGCTTGCTTAAAAAGAAAAAAAATCCCCCCCACCCTTGTGGTTTGAAATGCAAAGTTAACAGTTTTACTCAGCCCCCCAAGGCTTGTATAGTCTCTCCTAATCTTTTTTAATGTGTCAGAAGGCTTTCTTGAGAGTCTCTGTGAAATTTCACACTTAAGTTGTTTGCAAAGTCAGTCTGAATCACAGTGTAGGGTGAGGGTTAACTTTTCTGAAGGCGTTAGGGAAAACTTTTTTAAAACTGTGTGTGTTTTGTTTGTGTATGGAGGGGGTCTTAGAGACAACAACACAGTATGCATTCAGACTGATGCTATATGGTAGGTTGGACTTGACACGCACAGGTCAGATAATACAAAGGCTTTAGTGAATCATCGATGATGTAATCTAATTATAGGTGTGCAAAGTAAGATTGCATCAAAATAAGCTTTATGATAACGTACTGTCAAAGGAACTGTGTGTGTGTATATATATATATATATATATATATATATATATATATATATATATATATATATACAAAATTGTGTTCATTGTAAACCTAACAAAATGAATTATTAAGGTTTTTTTCCTGTGAAGACTCAACAAAACAAAACCGTGGAAGCAGGTTATTGCATTACATATTGATTTCATATGTAATTTTGCATACTCTACATTTTCCATACTGTGATATAGTATGGAACAACAAATGGTTTCTTGTTATAACAAGAAGGTTTTGTGATATAACAAGATAAAATGATGTGTTTTTATGACAAGAAAGGGTTCTTGTAAAAATGGCATAATTTGGTATGTAGTAATAACAAGAAAATATGTCAGATTAACATGAAAAATATCTCGTTATAAGTTAACGTGAAAAGGATCTCCTTAAAAGAAGAAACTTTTCATGTAATAAAGAGAAACTGAGCAGATATTTTTTGTCATGGTGGAAGCAACATGCTGCTATAATACATTGATACTGGAATCACATTAATAATGTAATATTGATTTCTGCCATATCGCCAAGTCTCTAGTTAAAATATTACCACACATACAGTTAATAACTCTTCAAAGTGATGCATTAATAATACATTAAACTAAAATATATACATTTGACTCATATTAAACTACAAGAAACGAGCGACTCATCCCTCCTAATTGAGGCAATATACTTAATAGCCAAATAAACATCTTGCTCCTGAACGAGAGAGTGACATTATCATTGCCTATTGTCTGTGTCCTACCTATCAATCTTTTCACTTAGTAGTCATGATTTTATCTCAGACCACAGTCATTAACATGGACAGGTCAAAGGCACGCAGCAACTAAAAAGAAAGCTTAGTTAATATGAAAGTCTTTTCCACTACACAGACATTTTTGTTCCGATTGTATGCATTTGATTAGTTTCATCACCCTCAGAAAGGGGCGAATCTATTCTCTTAATGTAATTTGTGGAAAATGTACCATGACAGTGTAATTATTTTGAGGGGGCCAATTTGCATTTCCAGTGCTCTGCTAACCAAATGCTACTGTAGGTTCTAAGGCCTTAAAGATAAATTAATAATCTGGAGTATTTAAAACCCATGAAACATTTAAATTAAGTAATTTCACTTCCTAAAGGGCATAGTGGAGATTTTTCCATACACATGCAGACAGAAACACTTTTTAAATAAACATCAGCACTAATCACTGAGACAGAAATCAGAGTGAGAGCAGAAAATATTTTCTGGTGCTTTTAATGGTTCCTTAGGGGCTCCCCTCTGACTTAGATTAGATGGGATTTAGACAAAGTTGATGCATGCACCTCTTTTACCAAAACTTGGAATTCTTTTTATCTCAGTACATTATTAGGATCACAGACAAATTTTACTGCATACTTTTTCACTGATAGAATTACAAAACACGTGATTTTTATTCAATTTAAGCAAGGAATTACAAAGGAGTTTAGCAGTGCAGCAAAACATAACTATTTGGGGCATTGCTGTGCAGCGGGCTTTGATCAACTTTTAAGGGAAATCGATTGGAATTGTTGCTCTGCCCCAATTTATAAGACATCTCATCAAACTGAGTTGCAAAGGGTCTAAAGACTACAAGTGTTCATTTTTGTTCCCCTAGTGCTGCAAATTTAGTAATTGACTCTGATTTTTGGCTTCAGGCAGTAACCTAATAAGGCCATCCAAGGTTAATGATAGACCCTTTTTAGACTGGCTGAACGTCTGACACCGATATGTAGTGGTAGTGAAAAACAATTATTACTTACATGAGAGACACTCAGGGCAGACGCCTCTGACATCTGAGTGAAACGTCGTTATTCTGTGTTATTCACTGCTTTGTTTTGTTCTAGTTTGGCCTGTGCATCAGATG
Source organism: Macquaria australasica (assembly GCA_005408345.1). NCBI lineage: Eukaryota > Metazoa > Chordata > Actinopteri > Centrarchiformes > Percichthyidae > Macquaria > Macquaria australasica. The sequence continues at coordinate 283,748 of SEMN01000274.1, forward strand.
CCACAGTTGTTCAGACGGTGAGAACCTAGCTGTGGGTTGTGTTGCTGCTTTACAGCCATCTCTTCCCAGGAACACCAGCGCCACAAATCTCAGTGATTTAACATCTTCCCCGTCCAAACAGCTGGAGTCAGCACAAGTGTCATGTGCCATTGCCAATCTGCTGTCATGGCGTCCTTTGCCAAACAATTTATCGCTTCCCCTCCTGCTTTATTAGCCATAGATTATAGGTGGTCGTGGACAGTGTAGAGCCTCTGCTGTCGAGGTAGCCTTGTAATTGACTCTGGGGAGGCAGGGTGGATAATCAAACCACAGTATCAGTAAATAGCTGTTGAACACAACTGTTGTATTTCCATCATTCAGCAGGATTTAATTGATCAAAGTTTTCAGTGCATCCTGTTACTGCTACTTGCTAGTTACAATGCTTTTTAGCCATGCTTGCAGCATGTCTGTCGGTCAGTCCACCGCTTTGGTCCAGGCTGAAATATCTCAACAACTATTCGATGGATATCCATGAAATGTATTACACCCATTCATGGTCCCCAGAGGATGAATCCTGCTGACTTTGGTGGTTTTTACATGTCCTGTGAAATATCCCAACATGTACAGGATGGATTGGCACAAAATTTGGTACGGACATTCATGGTTCCCAGATGATGAATGCTAATGACTTCTGATCATCCTCTGACTCAAGCATCACCATGAGGTTGACATTTGTGATTTTGACTGAAATGAACAACTTCTGGATGGGTTGCCATGAAATTTGGTAAATACATTCAAGCCCCCTTCAGGATGAATTTTTGGCGATCCCCATCTCGAGCTTTCATCAGGTCAAAAGTTCAAGTTGTCCAATACTTTGGTTTATCACCAAATACTTGCAAAACTAATGACATTCCCATCAACCTCAGCTGTTCTTTGTCTTTATTGCTAATTAGCTAATGTTAGCATGCAAACATGCCAAACTGAGATGGTGATCATGGTAAAATCATACCTGCTTAACATCAGCATGTTAGGATTATCATTGTGAGCATGTTGACATGCTGGCATTAGCATTTTACATTTATTGTTTTTAGAATATTGTCTTTTGTGTAGTTCAGTGTTGTAGTTCAGTGTGTTTTTCAAATTTAGTTATTTGGTTGGTTAACTGGAGCTTAACTTAACTTTTCTACTGTTTTTCAGAACTCTGGATCCTCGGCAGCCTCCACCCCCAATGCTCCAGTGACTGGTTACAAGCGTATGGTCATTCCAACCCAGCCACCTCTGACTGCCACCAAGAAGTCTACGCCCAAACCTCAGGCTCCTGGGGGAGTCTCGTCTATCTCTCCTTCGTCTGTCAGCCCGGTGGCCAAGCCTCTAAGCCACACAGCTCCTCAGCCTGTCCCAGCCTCCTACGCTACAGCCTCAACCCCAAGCCAGCCCACCTTCAATGTCCAGGTGAGGTCAGCCCAGCCTGGTCCCCAGCATCAAGCCCCAGGTGGGCACCATTTTGGCCAGCAGCCCATTCGCAGCCCTGCACAGGTGCATTATATGCCTGCCCAGCCCAAAGGTCCCGACTTTGCCTATGGACCACCACAGCCTGGCTTCTCCCCGATGGCGCAGGGTGCATATCAAGATCAGCACCATCCAGGAGTACACCAAGTAGGTGGCTTAAGCTCCAGGAGACCTGAGCCGGCCCCCTCCCAAGCATACCAACCTCAAGGCCCCAAGAAGACCTACATCACAGATGTACCACCAAGCTTGGCTCCCTACACTTCTGGACCATCAGTTCCACCAAAGGTAAGAATGTTTTTCATCGTACAACATACTTGATCATTTTTCTATTTGTGATTATAGAAAAATGTTACACTAATTGTTGCTAAGGCAACAATCAGTCCACTTATTTATCCATCCATCTACCCTTTTCATAATTTTCTGCCACTTTTCATACTCTGGATTGGTGGCATTGGGCTAAGCAGACTAGCCCAGGCATCCATTTCCCCAGCTACATCTTCCAGCTCCTATTGGAGAATCCCGAGGTGTTCCCAGGTCAGCTGGGATATTTAATCCCTCTAGCGTGTTCTAGGTCTGCCCTTGGGCTTCCTCCCAGTTAGATATCCCTGGAATACCTCCACAGGGAGGAGTCTAGGAGGTGTCCTGATTGGATGCTAGAACCATTTTAACTTGCTCTTGTCAAAACCAAAGCATTGCAGTCCTTCTTCAAACCTCTCTGGGATTTTTGAGCTCCTCTATCTGAAAGACTGAGCCCAGACACCATGGGAAGAAAACTAATTTCAGCACTTGTATCCAAAACTCTGTCCTTTTAGTCGCTACTCAAATTCTATGACAATAGTTGAGGGTTCGAACAAATCAGAAGGTAAATATAGAGCTTTAGTTTACTCCAGTACAACATCTGTATGACTGAAATCACTTCATTAATCCGACTTATGCACATTTGGGTATACTGTATATGTGTGTGTATACAGTATGCATACATTTGTGCATCGGATAGAAATGCAATGGGGAGCTGCTTGCCATCTTTCATTGAAATGCTCAGAATAAACAGTTGTTTTAACCTTTATGAATTTTTGAAAGATCTTCCCTGTTGGGGGTTTACACCATCTGATTTCATATGTCTCATAAAAGGCAGCTCATATTCATGTGTATATACTGCATCTACCCACTGTGCATTGTAAACCTAACCTTATAGCTTTATGGAATTATTTATTTTTCATTTTATTGTGTAGAGGTGGAATATGTCCAAAGTTAAAAATCTAAAGGTAGAAACACGATTCTTTGTTTTTATGCTACTGTGTAATTATAAGTACTATATGTGTGCACAGTCAAGATTCATTAATCTAAAAGTTGAAACAATTGGCCATTTCTTAAACCCCTCCCCCAAACAGTGATTGTCCAATCATAGCTTAGAAATCGTAGCTATGCAGGCAAGCTTTGGATTTCTCCAAGTGCAGAACCAAAAACACATGAGCAAAAGTATAAGGAATGAATTAAACAGTATGTTTATCTGTTCAAATGAAAGCTACAATCATGAGCATGTCTGGCTAACTTCCTAAGCTGACTACCTACAGTAGTAACTGAATGTTACTTCCAAGTCCAAGGAGCACATCATTAACTTACTACATTAGTTTATGGGGTTACAGGTTACATTAGAAACAAGCCCTCTTCTTCTCCACTGTGTGGATTCTCTAGGAGTTTAGGGTAACATTAACGGCTCTGTCATGCTTTTTTATTAGATTTGGGGAGGTCTACACTCCACCAACCCCAGCCAACGTTACCCGAAATAATGTTAAGCTCACCAGTTAGTCCTCATTCTAAAAACCTTTTCTCTTGTAACGTTAAAAGTGTGAAAACACACTGTGAAAATATAAGTAAAAGTAAGTAAGCTAAGAAGCCAAACAGGCTTATGTTAGAAGGAAATAACAGTCTAATATTTCCTTATCATACTTATAACACTAGGATTAACTAGTTCTACACTGCAATACAAGAACAACACTGTTATTTCCACATCTTCTACATGGATCATCAACTGGTGAAGATGAAGAGTGTTTTGCCTGGGACATGCAGCTTTAGCCTCAGTCTTTTAGCACAATATTATGTGTATAGCCGTCAAGTGTATGTTTGTCTTTTACAGGGTTCTTGTTTTAACAAGTCAGTTGAAAACATTAAAAAGTCAGCCAAAGACAGCATTTTCCAATGACTTATGCAGCTAACGTTAGCTTAGTTAGCAAGCCAGCTACAGCTGATAAAATCTGCTTGTTACACCTGACAAAGTCACTGGCTAGAAATGAGAAGCCTGTCTACCTTTGTCTGGTATCAAGGAACCATTGTTTCAAAAATTACAAAGAATTTGGAGTGATAAATCTGCCACGGTTATCACTGTAAAATGAAAATGTGCTGTGCGAGAACAGAAAGTTTGACAGGCATAGCAACAGTAACTAACAACAAGTGGTCAATTAGACTGGATTGTCTTCTCGTTTTCTACACCTTGTGGACGGGGTGATAAATGTTTATATCATTTTGACATGTTTGAACAATTTTTAGATTTAATAGTCTATTCTTAAACAGTGTAGTAGGTGTATCATATGTACACAAAGGAAGTAAATACTAACACAAAAAACACATTTATAATAAGGATAAAAAGTATAACATTTAATCTTGGCAAGAGCAGTATGAGACTGTCATAGGCCTGGCCTCAAGCCTTCAAAAGCACTGCAAGATGTTGGATCCAGCACTAGACCTTTTTATAGAACTGTACATGACTGAGAAGAATTACAAAAAACTGTCATCCCTTAGAACAGAGTAGTCAATGCCACAGAGACAGCTATTCTAATCTCAATATATCCAGCCGTCGACAATCTCTGGAAAGTGAAAGGCCCTTGAGTTTTCTTTAATTCAAGGATTTTATGCTGGTTCAAAATACAAACTGGGCCTCCCAGCCTCTGGGAATAGCTCATCAAGGACTGTACTTTACTAAATACAAATTAGCTTCAATATTGCAGAGAATATCTTAAAAATAAGTCTAATTATATTTGTTCAGAACAAAAGTCTACATTTTGCTTGAAAAGCTCGCTTTGGTCCCAGTATGATGCATTATTAAAAAACAAAAGGTGGCGTTTAATAGATTTGTGAGCATCTCTTTGATTTCAGATAAAAGCAAATCACTAATTTTACAGATATAGCGTGTACGCTATATATATTTGTCTTCCTTTCCCAAGGATATACTGTAGCAGGATAAAGGGCTCTGTGCCTCCCTCCCCCCGTGTTTTATTTGAATGCTTTGAAACATATCTGGAAACTTAATGCTCCATATGCACACATTCAGCTAGATGATGTGCTGTAAATGACTCTGTGGTTTCACATCATGTTTGACCCGACCCTCCCCTAAAATATTTGTATCCAAACCTTAGCTCTAATCTGTTTTTTTGTTTATTTGTGTCCAGTATAGCAGATCCCTAATGCCAAAATAAACCAGAGACACTATAAAGGCAAGATTAGACTGAAAGCAAAATCTGTCAACTATGCCTTTATGATTATCACTCTGCTTGACCCAATGTCGTGACATGTTCATAACCTTTTACAAATGGTGTTAAATCTACTTAAAGGAAGTGGGTTCTGCCTCTTTCAATCTGTTGTGTAAATAAACCAAAACATAGTCAATTAAAGGAACTATTTACATATTTGTCATAATTATCAAAAATGATCTCTAGTCACTGGAGTTAATGGTGACTTTATGTAATACCCGGGACTTTCTCAGTAGGTGGTCTGTGATTGAGGACTTTATTCAAGAGATCATTTAACATAATTGAGGGTATCCATAGAAGGTCAGTGTCATTAGAAGTCTAAGATGAACTCCTTGGATGAAATTCTATGATCTAGACTTGCTCTGATTAGCTTGCCTGCTCTGCCCCCCACCCCACCCCATGCCAACCTCTGCCACCCAGCACCCAATCCCCCAACGTGTCCTTACTCACACGTAAAGTGAAGGTGTAAGAACAGCTTCTCACATCAACAGGCTCCAAGGACGCTTAATTACCCAAATCCAGCAGTGTTTGATCTCTATTGTTGTCCAAAAAATTAACAGATTTCATGGCTGCCGGTTAAACATACCAATTTCCACGAGTCTCTCCGTCTTTTCCGAAATTGGAGGAAAACTAAGCTGGATGATGACTTGTGTTATTGCTGAGCTTGAGTGACGTTTGACAGGGGAGGATTATTTTGAACTGCTCAATCCCTGCAGCCAGTTAAAGCCCCCTCGAAGGTCAATGATGGTTTCAACTGTCAAACGTGTTTAAATATCTGACATTTCTCTGCCTTCCGGTCCTGGCCACTTTGCCTTTTGACCTCCACAAGAGCTTTTGCATATGGTGCGATCAGGATGTGTCCAAAAGACGTGTGGCTTGGCATGAATCCTTATTAATCTCGCAAAATTAAAAAAAGTTAGCAACACCTATGGAAATACATCAAAATAAGCAAATCACTGTCTGTGTAAACATTACTTGAGAAATTATCTTTGACAGTGCATTAACTCATTAAATCTGTATTTAAATGATAATTACTGATTTTTATACAATCTATATTTATAAACATGTTCAACTGGAATGCATCATAAATACCAGATCATTCTTGCTAAGGCTAATTTGATAGATATCACAATGGAAACTGCAACATGCCTCTGAATTTTTGTGCAGAACAACCAATATCAACACCAGCATGTTGTCTGTGGCTAAATAAAGAACATTTCTGACCAGGTTGTGCTAAGTTATTTATATAGAACAGCAAAAAACTAAATTAAGTAAAACAAGGAATAAAAAAGTGCATAAAATCCAAAACATATATATAAAATGAGATAGAATTATAAAATAATAGTTAAAGCAATTAAAATAAAGTTAGAAAAGTTAGGAAAACAAACCTCAACTGAATTAAATAAGACTGCACCACTTAAGTCACCTGAGCACCAAAAAGTCAAAAATTACGCCTAGATTACAGGCTTTTAGTTTGACATTATTAAACAAGGCACCCAGACTAGACGAGAGACTGTTAATAATGCAAGTGCTGGGACCAGGAGGGGCAATTATAAGGATCTCTGATTTGGAGTCATTTAAGTGCAGGACATTTTTAGACATCCAGTTCTTAATATCAACAAGACAAGACGTAGTGCAGGACTTACATAGTACCAGGCTATACTGAGGCATACAGTTATGTATCATTTGCATATCAATGGATATGTCTGTAGAATATATTTCGCATGGGTTAAATAAAAATAGGAAATGAAAGGGGACCCATGATAGGCCCCTGGGGGACTCCATAAAAACAAAAGATTTTGGCACTGACAATGGCTGCTTTTGTTTTTCTACTATGTGGAAACTCAACCTATGATACTAGTCTCAGATTGTCCTTAATCTGCAGTGTATGAATATTACAGTAGAAGGAGCTGTTTTTTCATGAGCATGAGAGGTACTTATATTTATGCCTGGAAAGGCGATCAGACCAAACACTTGCTGTTTTTACATCATACGTGATGCCTTCTCCTCAGGTGATTGACCCCAGCTGTCCTACTCTCAAGAACTATGAGCAGCTCTTAAAAAAGCAAGCTGACTGAGTGCAGTGTTACCAGCTCTGCTGTAGATTACCAGAGAGGATTCTTTGCTCGGTGCAGGGTTACCACATGTAACTACAAAGAGAGAGCCCAGGGCTTCAACAAGATGAAGACATGTTATCTGTAGCCCTGTGATCTTTTCTCTGTGTGTAGATGCACCTTGAAACAAATTGAACTTTGTTCTACACCAAACAAAAAATGGTTATTCTAAACTATGTACTGATAGACAATTGATAGTCCCATATTTATTTTTTGTTTTGAAAATTGCGACGTAGATGTTTTGAAGTAGCCTTTTTGAAAAAAACGTTGGATATTGGTTCAGATCATTGACTGTTATAATACACTTTCACTATCTTTCTCCGACCCCTGATACATTTTAATTTCTTTCACATTTTAATTTCTTTCACAGCACAATCGAGCCATTACATTGAAAGCTCATCCACATATTTTTGTGTGTTTTTCTACAGTCTTATCTACAGAATTTCCTTCTGGCTACATGAAAAAGAAATAAATTTTTCCTTAGAATTCCTTACAGTAGCTTTCTATTTTTACTAAACCATAAAGTGTTAACACATCATCAGAAAAAGCAGCCTTAAATTCTCACTGTGCACCTCAAAACATTTGTTTATTTGCTATTCAAATGGCACCGTGTTTAAAGGACAAAATCATGATTTCTATTTCTGTGTAGCATTTTCTGCCAAATTAATGTACAGTGGAGCTTTCAGAAAAATGACACCACTAAAATAAGCTTGTGTGTGTGTGATTTGGGTGAAAGGTGCAAGTATAATTACAACATATTCCATGCAGTTTCTCAGACAGTGATATTGTCTTTACAGCACAATTAAAAGCAAAAATGAGTCATGATTTTAAAAAAGCACACCCACTCATATCTAAGTATGAATACTCCAATTACACCTGTGAGCCACTCTGCCCTTTCAACAATTTCTTTGTTTCTTCTCATACTGTTCAAGAAATCAAGATTATACAAAGAAGCACAAACAGGTGCTTTGCACTATGTTTATTATGATTCATTCTCTCATACAGTAATTATTCACCTGAAGTGAACTGTTAGCTTTAGTAAAGCAAATATCTCTGCACTAACTGGTGAGGTCGTGTTTTTGACATGGGGAGTCAAATGAATGATATGCTTGGAGTTCAAGTGATTTAAAGGTACACTGTAGTTTTCTTGTAAACAATTAAAGTAGTTTACATTCAGTGTTACTCACCAAAACGCTTTCTATATATCGTTGACGCCTGACAAATGTGTTGAAATATTTTCTGTCCTTATAAAACATTTGCAAAGCTGATTATTTTGAAATTTTGAAACCTGCATTGTTTACATTCATATTTACTTGCTAGCAGTGTTCTTCTTCCCTGCCTTTGCTGGTGCATTAATGTGTTTCTTGGCGCATTACCGCTGTGTGCATGAATGAGAACAAACAAAACAGACAAACACTCACACAAACATTGCTCCATAGCGTTACTAGTGGTAAAAGAAAGAAAGAAAAGAAACTCAACAGGGTACCTTTTAAGTTCTGAGAACACTGTTGCTAGGGGACTGACAGTAAAACAGACATTACCCTGTTTCGTTTTCAAAAATGGTTAATGATGCTGTGACTTCTGCCTTTCAATGTCATGATAGCAACAGACGTCTTTAATAATAAAAAAGAAAAATGGAAAGGTAACCTCCATTGGCTCCAACATTTTTAAAAACCTCAGCATATGTCATGAGTGCTGATCTCTTTTAAAAAAACATCAGTTTTTCCATGTAGTGAATACCACAGCAGTGGGTCATTCAAGTTGACTCCTTGTAAACACAGCAAACACGACCCCTCTTGAAGGCACCATTTTCTATACACATAAACATCATAGATATGTTTTTCAATGAAAGCTGCAACAGGCATCGGGTAGGGATGTGCATGACAATTTGTTGTTGATGTTTTTAAACTAGGCTGTGGACTTCGTGAGGTTTCAAAATATCAATAGTGAGTTGGGGGGAAATGTAAGGGTTTGGGGCAGAGTCTGTAAGGTGCAAGGCTAAAAGGCTGTATGTAACTTAATGCATACACTGTGTCATTATACATTCACACAGTGGATACAACTAATAGTATAAAGCCTACCACATTTTAATTACTAAAATTAGAAATAAAAAAAGATGATGTGGGTAGTGTAATGAAATAAATGCAGAGACCCTGTCACATGCTACAGAGCCAAAGCCACGAGGCAGTTAAATCTTCTCACCCTCCCGGCTTATGTCAGTTTGGAATACTAAATCTATTGGCACATATCAGTTGACTGACTTATACCTTGTAACCTTTACACCTCTAATGCAGGTCAGACATTGTGACAGGGATCAGTTGGATTCCTCTAGCACTGCACATGTACAAGCTACTGTATATAATTAGTGCTGTGCCAACAACCATGCTGTTGGACGACATGGTGTTTGGTGGTGGTCCACACAGGCTCCGGTTACTGAATGCTTCATGGACTAAAGGTCAGTCCACTAGACCTGATCTTTGAGATCAGTGATGGAGAGTGGGTCCCCTTATGTTTCATGTTCTCATGCCAACACATCAGAAAGCTTCCTTCCAGTAGCTGCTTCCAGGCCTTAAACAGGGCTGTAATAAATCTCAAATGCAAATTTAGCCACAAGTGACAACAAAAACAAATTAGGCACATTACGTTAAAATTATTAATGGTCAAAGCTGTGGGCCTTTTGTGATAGGGCTTTGCAAATATGGAAGTAATTGGTTAAAAGTTATGTTAGCCATTTTTCTGAGTAATTTATTGTCACTACGTTTATGGTCAGATACAATGTGTATCAAGTACAGTGTGTCACTAGGGTATGGGAGTTATTTATTTAAAGGGGATTGATGGAAAGCTTTTCATTGTAAAGCCAATTTGAGGACTGCTAAATTAATAAAAGGATTACTAATTGATTGAGATTTTTAATTATTCACTTGCATAAATGACAAACTTACCATATTTAGTGTTAGATATATGAAACCAACAGCAGGAAAATTAAAGGTACACTGTGGAGTTTTTGACCACTAGTAGTGCTGTGGAGCAATGTTTTGATGAGCGGGCCACTGTTTTGTTTGTAATTCACGACACATTTTCCTGCCAAAAGTTTCAGGCACTTCGACTGAGACTTTAGGTGAGAAATAAAGAACGTGAACATAAATGTGTTTGTTTATAAGAAAACTCCACAGGGTACCTTTAAAATTCATTTTGCAATTTAGAGTAGAGATATAAATAAAAAATTTCAATCCTTCATGAACCCTGATTAATACAACTGTCCATTTGCTGTTGTTTCATTTCATTTACAGATTTTGCACGACGCTTCATTCACAGTGATTCTAAACAACATTTAACCACACAGCTGGACTGTAAGCACACACATGCCAAAAATCCTACAGGTATTTTTCCAGAGAAAAGCAGAAGATATTGGCAATAATTCCAGTGAAATACCAGGATCTTAATTCCTACTATTCAACCCTAGTGTATAGTCATGCACATGCACAGATGTGATTCTAACATGCTACAACTAAACGGTTTCACTATGCAGAGCCAAACCCCTAATAATCTACAAAACCTAACAAAGTGAATTGATTTGAAATTAAATGAAGACTAGGTCAGCACTTTGATTAAGTAATGCTCACTTTTGTACATAAACTTGCAGGGTCCACTCAGAAATAGAGGGCTGCGTTGTCTTTCATGTTATTTTTTTTATTATTGGTTTGTTGATTGGCCAGTTCATTCATTCAGTCAGTGGTAACCCTCAGTAGATCAGAAGTGTTTGTCACATAACCACTCATAAATAATAGCCCCTGCCACCCTCTTCTCCTCTGGCCCCCTCTGAGACGAACAGCATGGCTGGTAAATAACTGGCCTGATCGATACCTGTCATTGCAGTTCACTGAGCCCCAGCAATCTAAAATGTCTGAGCAGTTTGTTTATTTTCTTGTTTTCAGCCTCTTATTGCTGGCCTGTAGTGAAGAGATGCAGATGTATCCTGCAGTACTGAGATTATTCTGCAGCTTTAAATGTGTGTGTAGTTTATGACACTGTGAGTGACAGCTGGATGACCTCCCTCCATTCACTCCAAGTCATATGACAACAACAAATTCATTTATGTAGTGGCTGTAATTTGGTTGATGGTTGATTTAAAGTATTTGATTTTCTTTTTCTGATAGTGTGAAAAGCACAAGAGTTAAGTAAAGAATTAGTTTACTTTGATTAATAAAAAAAACACTTGTCAGCTGAGTGACACTGCTTGACTGTGCTAATTTATTGATCCAAGCATCTTGCTCACTAAATACAATCTTCATGAAGGTATGAAGTTGTCTTGGTTCAGTCAGACACCAGGCAGCCAAACCCACCTGCATGAACAGTGGCCCCTGCTGGCTCCTTGTGGACATGGGCTCCTGTCAGTTTTAATTCCTCTCTGCACATAAACAAGTTTTCTCTATTTTTTTTTTTGTTAGTTTTGTTTTTTTGACTGTTGCTGAAACTAGATTCCTCTCTGCCCTCTTAACAACCTCCTCTGTCCACAAAAGGACTCTCATCCGCCCCTGGCTCAGAGTCTATGAAACGTGTGCACTTTCTAAACATTTTTTTCCCATCAAGGAAGCATCCCTCAGCGGATCAAGCTTTGTGTATTGTTGGCTCCAGCATTTTAGTGGTAGTGTTTGGTCAAGAGCTATGCTTCAGGGTGTCATTCAGATAAACCATGCGGTTGTTTAGGTGGAAAGGAGAAGGATATATCATGGTTTGCTTAGGAGGCAAAATTACACAGGAGATCGACAACACTGTGTATCACAAAAGGGAAGTGCATGTTGCCAATACATCGATTTGAAGACATAACCTGTATACATCTTCATTATGTCCACCACATGTGTTTAAATATAGATCTGTGCTACCACAGGTGGAAACAGCAGGGAAATACTTTGAGCTCTCACCCAAACCAGGGAAACCTGCATCCTGTGTAATATGGTGTTTGCTGCATTCACGGGATTGTAATGGCATACAAAGAGACGCCAAATAAGTTTTATCTTCGTCCCAACAATTTGTGCAGTCATTTGTTGTTGTTGTTGTTGTTGTTTTTTTCCAGATTGCTTGTGGCTCCCCGCTCTACACTCTCAGATTTTCAAATATCTGTTTGCAGGGGGATGTGTCAGTTCCGAACAGATGACCTAGTTTTTACACACACACAATCTTACAAACATTGAAAGGCCCCTCTACATACATTACATGTCTGCAAACACTCTGAAATGCATCCCTTTATATGAATTCAGTTTACAGCAAAGATTTGAATGGCTGTGGAAAATGTCAATTATGGAATTGGTTAATTTTTAATTATCGTTGGCTGCTCTGTACACAGCTGCTCTACCGTTGACTGTTTTTTTCTCAGCATTTAATTGGAGCTGAAACAGCATGACCTATTTTGTTTGGAGAGAATGTATACTTATATCTGTGCCTCCTCAGAAGGTGGCCCTGAGCTTAATTTGCAGCACTGTTCTTCTCAAAGTGTAATGCATTACGGATTGCTCATAACCTGTTTAACATCGCAAGAAGCAAATTCATCAAATGGATTACATAAAGCCACTGACGTCTGATTCCTTTCAGACTTAACAAATTCTTCAATTAAACAAGCAGCTGCCAGAAAAAATGACAAAGCAACTTTCCCCACAAATGTTATTTTTGTCCAGACAAACCACTTTTATTTGATGCGCAATACCCGCCGCGTCCTTACACTGCCGAGAGTGGCATCTTGACATCACCTTTGTTATTAAAACAGAGCTGTCCTTTGTATTATCATGAATATAACTCTGTCCAGTCAGTCTCATGAATGAATCGCAGTAATGAGGTGCTCTCCAAGGTTTCTATTGAAGTGCGCTGCTGTGTCCCAGTAATACAAACAATCTCTGGCTTTCAAAGGCAGTTGAGAAAATGGGTTTCTGCCATATGGAATCAAATAAAGCCATACATTATAAATTGATGGCTCTTATTACACACATTTTCAAAAAAAGCATCTTTTAAGTGTTTAACCCATTTGTTTGATTCTAGACACACGACATACTGTAGAGCCCCCCTCCCCTTAAAACACCCACCAACACACACATACACGCAAACACACACTAACTCACTGGAAGGATAGTGTGACTGATCCAGCAATCCTTTCATTGTTTTGGTAAAACAGAGTCGCCTAAGCTGCTATAATCACTCATTTAGTGTTGCGGCAACAAATGCTTTTTTTAGATATCCCAATCCAATAAAACATTTCAATCCCTCATGAACCCTAACTAATGCAATGGTCCATTTGCTGCTGCTGTTGTTGTTAATATTACTATTATTTTAATAAGCCATTTCCCTTTCAAAGGCTCAATGTCCATTTCAAATAATGCCATTGTGATTTAGAGAGACAAAAAGCCAGGATGTCAGATTGAGAGCTGGCTAAAGCTTCTCTTTTAAAAGCCTGAGTTAAAGCTGCAGCTCCATTGATACTAAAGAGCATTTTGTATTGTAAAGTCCATCATCATTTAATCTGTGGATAAATATGTCTGTGAGTGATTATGTCTTTCTTCAGTTTGTGCTGATCATGCAGGAAAATGTTAAGCTATTGTGAAAAGAAAGACAATTGCTTTTGGTTTAAGGTGCAATATTGCATTTACAGGAAGTAACACAGAAGCAATACACAGCTGATAGATGACGGCAAGTTTAGAGACACAGATTAGTGTTGTCTTTCATTGGGCTCTCTCTACAGCGTTTGTACTTTTTTTCCCTTCTGGTTATCACTTTCAGCTCAGTGGTTTGTGCTGTTTATGCAGTGGCTCTTAACCTCATTGTCTTTGCACGTTGCTTTTGAACTGTGTTAAAAAAAGAAGTACTGGCCTAAATATGAGGATACGGCTCATGATTCCTCAAAAGTTCAGCTGAAATTGGAAGTCTCCTTAATTTTTGTGTAAAGAAATATAAAGAATAATAATACTGTAGCTATTGTGCATATATTTCATTTTTCAAAAGAGGATAAAATCGTTGGACATATTTGTGGAAACATGTTTTAAGATTAAAGCCTCTGGGTGGCCGTTTCCCATGGCAGCTGTTGACTGACATTTGATGGCGTTGCTAGGAGACGCTCTGTCAACCTCTGTGGTGCGCTACTGACTGGGGAACGTCGTTTCGTTTATTCTACCAATGTTCATACAAGAACTCTTGCCCTTTTTCAACAAGAAGTATTGTGTAGCCTACCGTTAGCGATCAAAGCTATCTGTCCCTTTACATCATTCAGCATTTGGTAGAACCCATCGTGCTGCAAGTTTTTATTTCATCTGGAATTTGGAAGCTAGCAAACTAGGCTAACTAGCTTCCACATGGAAAGTGGAAGCTAGTTAGCCTACTTTGCTAATGTTAGCACTGATTTCCATTAGACATTACTTTTTGTTCATGTTATGTCAACACTTGCTAAGTCATTAGCAGCTCCTGCGCACTCAGTGTTGTGTTCGTACTGCATTATACAAAGGAAGGGCGTTTAGCTAGCGTTAGCTGTCTTTCATGGGTCAGTGGCAAATGACCAGACAGTCAGAACTTATAGCAATGTGTAGTCCTGTAACCTCAGCACTCGTGTTTATTGCACCAATCAAAAATGTGCACCCTGCACATAGTAATAAATAAATAGAATAAAATTTTCATCTTTTTTTGTAATAATATATATATATGTGTGTGTGTGTGTGTCCTTAACAATACTTTAATACTTTGTGTCAAAATAATGTTACCAGGAGGAATATATCAATAAACTATTTGCGTCCTTCTCACGTTAAAGCATAACTTATAATGTTATAATGTATAAAGTAATGTTGCATCATTATTGCAACAAAGCAGGCCCATGGGTTACACTGCCATGATTTATCTCACAGATCTGTAAGTTCCCCTTGTTCTGTTACATAGTAGGTGATGATATGTAAATAGTTTCTGCTTCCTGTTCACTTGCCCTCCTTTGTTCTGCCTCCACTAACAGAGATTTAGATCTGATGCCCTGAGAATACCTGTCTCTCCCGTTCACTCTCTATCACTGCAGTGAAAGCAGGAAAGACAGAGCCTGAGGTTTGGTTTTTAGCGGGACACGATGCTGTCAGGGCATCAGGTGAAAGCATGTACCGGGCCCCCTCGCCCCCCAACACCTGCCCCCCACCCCCACCCCCACTTCTCACTTAATCAGTTCTGACACAATGCCAATTCCACAGTGGGTGGCGTGCACAGCTTTATACATAGATGTGGCAGTCGGGCAGTGATCAGCTCCCAGACTCAACTTTGTCTGCTCACCTTTCACTGTCATGCTGTATCAGGTACATGCAACAGTGGTCATTCACAGATGTTATTGTTGTTTTTGATTTTAAGTGGTCTGGTATTTAACAACGCGCTGAAAATCGTTTGTCAAGTGGATGGCATTTGATTGTTCATCGGGATGTCTTTCAGTGGTATTACAACTGATAGGCTTTTTGCCATTAAAAAACAGATGGCAGATGACCTGAAACTATAAGCCTCGACACACTGGGAAAACAGTGGAACGTAGGTGCAGCTGTTAACCCAGTCGCCGCTGAATCTAAGCACTAACTTCAATGAACCTGCGTGTCCTGAGGGCGTAGGCAAAACAATTTACTGAACTGAGCCAGACATAACTGAAACATCACGTCTGCAGCACGTATAGCTGCTGTATGGTTTCTATTGTTGCCTCTGAAAAGCTGAACAGGAACTGCGAAGCAATCATAAAGCATGCAGGGAAGCAATTTCTTTCTCTTATTCAAGTGAAAAATTATTCCGTGCTGTCACAAAAGACTCCCTAACAAGGTGCTTTAAACTCTCTGGCAGTGCATTGCTGCAGGGTGTCAAAGAGTGGATAAGGTATAAATGAAGCTTAAACTCAAAAGTCTGTTTCTGGTAATAGCAGCATTTCGTTCCCTCTCCAATGTGCTTTTGATGTGGAGCTAAGATTAACAGTGTTAAATCATCCTCTTCACTGTCTCAAACTAACAACACAGGCATAATGAGCAGAATGTTGACAACAAGAGTGTTTCTTTGAGCTATGTGAATATTATACAGACTTATTATCTATTCTTTTGTGCAGGTAGTTGTACTAGAATTCAACCCCCACATATACCTCCGTTGACCATTGTGTATTATAAAAAATAAAAAAAAGTCATGTAATTTGAGGTGATAATGGAGGAATATCCAACCACTGAGGAATGTTCCTTTCATCTCTTTCTAATCCTCCATGATGCTATCGCGGCTGTTTATGGTTGAGTGGCTGAGGAGGCGCAAGGTGCCAAGAATTCCAAGAGCTCCGGCCCAGCTGCTCTCTAGAGAGCGCTCCGGCATGGCAGAAAGATTTACACGTTGAAACGCGTCGATCCCTCGAGTTAATGAGGCCTACTGTTTGGGCTTCCATTATCAGCCTGCTGCATCCTGAGCCGGACCGTGCAAAAGTCATGCATCATAAAGTTCTAGGCGCTGTTTGATACATTGTGGACAGTAATCAGAGGTCAGCATTTCTCACAGTTTCTGGGAATAAACTCAGTAGAGCATTGTGTGTTCTCACACCAAATCTACTGTACATTCGCATTATCACCTTTAATGTATTGTTAAAATTACACCTGCTTTCAATATACTCTTGAAACCTTGTGACTGACACAATGAGTCAAATTAATGAAAATGATGTGCATACAAATGTAGACGTCAATAAAACCCGAAGAGTTGTTTGACAGGATCTTTAATTACTCTTTCATTCTGAATACAAAAACATTTTTTCACTCAATCTCCTATTGACAAATCTGATTCCTTTATGTGACCCAGTAAACCACGGACAAATTAGTACAAAACCAGACAGGTTACCCAGCTCCCAGATGTCACAATTAGGAACATCTCAAAGGTCAGCTCAGATCTCGGCCCGTGTTACAATATTGAAAATCAAATCTACTGTAAAGATCCAGCCGGACCCAGATCTAGGGAAGGTCATCCGAGTGTCACTGATTTCTGAAAAAGCTCAGCCGCGCAGCACGAAAAGAGTCAAGTTCAGGCCTCCAGGGTGTCTGCAAAGGACACACACACCTGTGACGGGATTGCGCCGTGAGCCGGTGATGGGAGAGCTGGGGATGATTGGCAGAAAATGTCAGGCACAACACGTCAGCCCCATACAGACACACAGCAGGCAGATGTCAGAGACTGCATGATAAGAGTGAGGGCAGGCTCACAAGGAAAGGAAGGAAGTGGCATCTTCAGAGAGTTGTGTCATCCTTCTAAAATCTCTTACAGATTAGGCCTCAACACAGCTCACACCTGAATCTTATGTGCTCAGAGTAAGACTAAATAACTATCTCCTGACCTATCACCCAAATGTGTAAGACTTAAAAAATAGCTTTCTTCTAATGTTTGCCTCTTCTTTTCCTTCTGTTACCATTATTTTCCAAATACAAGGATTAGTCAGGGTCACAGTTTCACACATTTCACAGTTTTTTCCACATGCTTATATTGCACAGAAGGATATGCACAACCCTTCTGGGCTGCACCACCACTGGGGCCTGAGCCAGGGTCAGATATCTCAGAGGGGAAAGGCAGACTCAAGACCATCCACTGCATGTTGATTACAGTGAATGTTTTGTTTGACCTTGAGACGGCGCTTCATCCTGATTTATTGAAGTCAGGTTTTTTTGTGAATTTTAAAGTCGATCCTGGACTTATTTTGTTGAGCAATACATTCTTGCACTTTTTCTTTGCATTTTAAGCAGCATTTGTGTGACATAGACCACAGCTGATACTTGTCAGTGAGGTGGAAATACATGCAAGAAACTGAAATGTTCTTCACTGCCATCGCTCGTCTTTGTGAATCACAACAATGTTCCTCTCCTGGTTCTCAGGGCATTGCTCCCATGGCCCACCCTGAAGACGAGCTGGAGCGCCTGACCAAGAAGATGCTGTTTGACATGGACAACCCACCATCTGAGGAATATTTTGGTAAGAAAGATAGCTCATGTCACATGCACTTGTTTAGCAACAGCCATTTTTACAGAAGACATTTTGACATACCACAGTAGGAAGAGCCACAGCAGGTGTAAATGATAAAATTACTGATCACTGAATACCATTTAGCTGCTTTGGTTTAAGGGTCCTGATACTGTGTCACGCTGTCATGGCTTACTGGGACACTTGAATAAAATTGAACTATTAACACGTTTGTTGTGCTGTCAAAATGTCTGCTGTGAAAAGCCTATAGCCTTTAAGGGCATCTTACTGTATTTTTGTCAACAGAAAAGCTGAACCACATAATGTCCCATGGCATTTTAAACCCTAATCCTATTTTTTAAGGTTATCATTGTAAGATTTATGTAGGAAGGTAATGGGGCTGGACAGCTAGTTTTTCCACATCTGGTGTATTAGCGTTGGCTAGTTTTAGCATCAGGCTAGCATGTTTGGATGGATTCTGTTTTATGCTAGGTGCGATGGGCTCGGCATTTGAAGGTTAGAAAGGTGGGTAGTATCTATTTATATTAACTTTATTGCACGTTATTTTATTTTGGAATAAAAAAATACTACATTATGTTTGGCAACTTTCTTCTTGTTATGAAGAAACATTTCTAGCTAGCAAGACAAATTTTAGTATCAAAATATAATTAAAATAAAACTGTTAAACTAACACATCTAGCAACTAAGAGCTTCGGAAATTAGTTAAGGCCCAAAGGCACTGAAAGCGTCTGACGCACGCGTTTTGAAATACAGCTATTGTTTTAAATGACCAAACACGCACCAAAAGCGTTAGCGCCAAACTTCCTTGACCCGCCTACTCCGACCATGTTTCGATTTTGGAGCGTCAAATGAGGACCCAGCGACCACCCCGTATCATCCATCACGAATATCTAATCTCATAAAACTAATCTAATATCTAATATCATAAAACTTCACTTGCTATATAAACCTGTTGTTGCCTCAGTAGCAACCTTTTCGTAAAATACTGCTGGATCTGTGGTGTTGGCATTTGAAATCTGATGCCTGCAGTGCGCCATAGCACCAACTGACGCACTTTCAGTGCGTTTGGGCCTGTACTTATAAAAATGTAAATATAAAATTGGTTTGTAATTTATGTCTGAGCCTACAAGTCTAGACACTATCTTTTCAGCAGTACAGCATATCCGCTACCACTTAGCTAACTAGTCACAGACCTACAGCGGCAAAAGCATGTTAGATAATGCACCAAATGAAGAGAGAAAGCATCCTCTTTTTCATATCGGCAGAGCATACAGTATTGTCAAAATATCAATTTTATTTGTATTTATTCATTTAACAGTTATTTAACCAGGACGTCTCTTGAGATACATTATCTCTTTTACAAGAGAGAGCTGTCCAAAATGGCAGCTTAGAGTAGTGAACACATAGTCACATAAAAAAAATTAATATCTACTCTTCCTAGTTTGGTCAAAGAAATATCTGCTCTTATTTCTCTTTACCACATTGTAACAGGATCACTTTCCTTGTGTATGTTATTATGTAGCACATATTGCAGTGATATGTGTCTGCTCTGTGTTGTGCTGGGGGTGCTCCCTAAGTCATGCGCTTGGCTTCACTGGGGAGCAGGCTCATAATCTACCAAACCAAAGTATATAATCATTTCTGCTATAAGTGGTCCTATATATCCTCTACTGTAAGTGTGTCTGACACAACAACAGTCGCTTCATAATGTAGCATTCATAGGTGAGAGTAGAAAAGTGGCTAAAATTAGCCCATGAGTCACTGTTGGATTCACATGTAACACTAATACTCGGAAAAGCTTTGCAGGCACACACAAAGTATCCTTTTTGATATATTGCAAAAGCAGCTCTGAAAACATTAGCGCATGTAGTGTGATCTCATTAGGAGCACTCACTCTGTCACTTTTCACTGTGACATTTTGTGAAACTAAAAGAAGAAACAAGGAGGCTCCTCTAAATAGTCTAGAGAAATGTGTCCAAACCTACTGGTTGTACTACAAAACCAATCCCATGCTACATTTATGGTGACAAGGGCTGAATAAAACAATGTGGGATAGTGGGTTAATAGAATAAAACTGGCATAAGGTTTCCTAGATTAGCCCACCCAGTGACCCACAAAGTTAGTTTTGTATCACAAGAACAATGTTTTTGGAAAATGGCTTGAGGCTATTGAGTACAGTGCAGGTGTGTATGATACAGACGAGGTTAACCTAGTATTCTTGGTGCGTCTTATCCGTTGATTTCCACGTGTAGACACAGCAGCATACTTACCAGTCTGGGAAGCAGTCCTCAAAGTAGAGTCTCAAAACTATATCAATGGGATCAAAGGATAAAGCACAACTCTTGCTCCGGGTATAATGAGAATGAGAGATAAAGGCTTTGGACGAATGAAACATCCAGATTCTGATAAAAACTCTGCATCTTGTTTGATTGTCCAGCAGTATTTTGTACAGCATTTCTCTCCCTTTTTTTTCACTAAAGCACTTGATATTTAATTTTGTGCAATATAACTGCCAGGATTAAACAAAATACCAATTTTAATACTATTTCGCAAAATAGGATTCGAAAGTCAAGGATTCTGTGCATTTATATTTCCTTTCTATTTTTCCGCCCTCTCTACCCTCTGCTGCCAGCGAATGCCAGCCCTCTGCTGCTCTCTCCTCTCGAAACCTTTAATCCCCTTTGCCCTGGAATTAGTTCCCATGCCCATTAGATACTGTACCTCACTCAATACATTCAATGGGACTCTGGAGCAGGCTTTATATCGGCACGTAATCACAGAGCACACCATGATAGCATGTGTAGGTGTACTATAGCTACAGGGACTGTATTTAACTGGTATTAAGGGATATTCGGCTTCACGTTTTTGCGCACTGATGTAAAGACCTTAATTGGTTCACATTAGACATAGGTCAAATGGATCTGCTGGCTTAAGCAAAGTGTAGTCATTTTACAGAGGAATGGCCCTCAAAGCCTTGTTGGCCTAATTTTTGGGTGAATGCGTATGCAATGAAGACCTGCCATGAACTCTGTGTACTGCTATACCATGCATGCACTTGCCTCTATTTGCCAAGTATACGGCTGACTGGCTGAAGGCTGGTAAAACAAGGACATGGGAGTTGGGAAATGGGTCATATGTGAGCTGAGGTAGCCAGAACAAGTTAGGGATGGCGCGTGCGTCCCCAGCTGACAGCGGCTGGCTGTTCATGGAGTGGAGGGGGGGTGGAACGAGGAAGGAGGGTCATCGTGTGGTTAAGCGAGACGACAGCCAAATTAACGGAGAGATAGCAAGAGGATGAGGGCAGGAGCCTGAGACTGAGGTGACTGCAGGGACTCATTAGGAGAGAGTTCAAGCGCAGGCACATGCTGCTCTGCAAGTCCACAGAGCCCCCGTCCACCCCCGCTGAATAATGTACATATAGCCACCACAGTAATGTTAAAATTGACTATAGTCCGGCGTGTTCCTTACTGTACACCCAGGGCTGTGGGAGAATCAGTCCCGAGACTTTTGTAATTACAAAGAATCTAATGGCTCACAAGCTTCTTCTGTTTTTGGTGGGGTACAGGGGGGAGAGGGCTAGCAAGTTGTTAAAACCCTAAGGCTAGTAATTAACAAGATTAATCAAAGTGGGGCTGCGATCTCTAGCACGCTACTGGACTGGATCATTGTCTTCCTATAGCAAAGTTTTATTGGTGTCACTAATGTCTTTGATGAGCTTCTAATCTGCAACAGCTATAGTGAGTTTTCATTGGTCCGGAGGGGGTTAATTGAATTGAATTAACGTTACACTCTGGCCCTGTGATGTCACGAGGAAACTTTTCATTAGACTCAATGGAGCTCCATATGTAGCTTATGAGTTACGCAACATTATTATGCTCTTTCACAACAACTTCAGTCCCACAATTACACCGGTCACATCTTTGAAGACTGTTTTTTGTGGCAAAACAGGCACATAAAAAGCAGCCATTTTCCAAAGCATGCGCCTCTCAAACTGTGAAAAACCTGAAAATGATGCACTATAAAAGAATGCCTTTTCTTGCAAGAAACCCAGTTTGCAAGCCAGAAATTCCTCCTATGATTGAAGCTTCTTTGAAAAGCAACTGATTAGTCCTGATTTAGAGTTCCAGATTAGATTTGAGTAATCTGAAAAAGCCTTTTCTCCAAATGTCATCATCCGTCATGTTTAATCCACTTAGGTTGTGCGTAGGTGTACTGTGTTTGTGGAAATCTAATAAGACACAGCTACTCAGCTTGCAGTACAGATGCCTTGGCATTTGTGCATCAGAGGAACTTACAATATTTTGTCATCACTACATTTCTGTCAACCAAAACCAGGACATAAAGCTGAATAATTGAAAGGATGAGATGCTTTGCATTATTTACAATTAGTGATGATGATACTTATGCAGTGTAGTTCATTCTGCCGCAGAGAATCTGTTTTTATTTCTCCTTTAATACCAAAATGACAAGTTGAGAATTCTACCATGCGATCCCAGACTTTCAGTATTCCACTGTATAGAATTAAGAAAGATGTGAAATTTTAATATCTAATCAATATTTATACATAGTGATTTTCCAGAGAGATTTTTTAACAGTGGCATAAATGTTTTTGTAATGTTATTATCAGATTAGACTGTCATTGGAAATAAGCAGAGAGACTCATTTGGGCATACTGTACTCCACGCAGGCCTCTGAGCTGTCGGGAAAGCCTTTCCTCCTGGTTTGAGCTAGCCTTTGTTTTATGATAAGAGCCAGAGAAGAAAAGGCAGGCTTTGCCATTTTTCCTCATAATGTCAGCTGGAGGAGCCCTCATAATTTATAAGACACCTCGCATGAAATGTTCATGAGGAATCTTGGAAGAGATACAAATGGCAGTGTAGCTCCAGTAACAGCACAGGCCAGAGGAGTCAGAACGGATCAGCTAAGGTAATTGGGTCAGAAAAAGTTTAGGTTCACACAGTGCGCTCTTGTGGAGCTGCCTCTGTTTCTTTCCAACACAACTAAGCATCATAACTTAATGTATTAATAGGCTTCCAGTTTAGACAGCTTTGTGCATTGTCTAAGATGCTCTGGTGGAATTCATTTGCATATTACTGAGGTCGCCCTCAGCAACCTCTTAGGAGTTTGCTTTTAGATGTGTCTCTACATGTCATAACAAGTGGGATGTGTGTCAGAGTAAAACCTTTCTGCTGGTTTAAAAAGATGCCCCCCCCAACCCCCCAACACCGCTTCCCCACCACGCTCCACCTCCACAGTCTCCAAATGCCTTTGGCCAACCATCTCCCCCAATACAGATAACTGTTTCTATTTAGTGTATGAAGGTGTACCTTTAAAGTCATTTTTAATGTTCATTTGTACACAGAGAAAAAACTAAAGCGCTTGCAAACATGCAGGTACAATATGTTAATACATTTAAATTTAGAGACATTTTCATGCATAAAATTCAACTCTAAGTACTTCACATAAAATTGTAAGAAAGGCCTTAAAAGTTTTAATCCTTAATATTTTCATTAAGTCATGGTTTGCATTCTACTTCTCTATATACGAGTTTTCATTGTTAGTGTTAAGCTTCCAGGCAAGGCAGGAAAGACCCAAATGCAGGACGCAGGAGACAGACAGGCTTTTAACTGTTTACTAAAGAAAATTAAGTTCTTTACAAAAAGGTTTTTTTCGAGCGCGACGTGACCAACCATGGGAATGGCAACGATCTGGCAACAAGACCAGGGAGACACTGACAATATATACACAAGAGGTAATGGGGAACAGGTGGAAACAATCGGGGCGGGGCAGACAATCACACAGGCGGGAAACACAGGACTGGAAGTAAAGGGACCTGAAACGAGAGGGAAGGTTAGACTTTTCAAAATAAAACAGACACGCCAGAACAGGAAACAGAAATATGACAGACATGAACTTAACACAACCGACGAGACATAACAGTACCCCCCCCTTTAGGACCGGCTCCCGACGGTCCAGCTTGATCTGGGTGAAGCCGATAGAAGTCATCAATTAAGCTCTTGTCAACAATAAAACTGGTCGGTACCCAGGACCGTTCCTCAGGTCCGTACCCCTCCCAGTCTACCAAAAACTGTCTCCCCCGGCCCCTCTTCCTCACCGCCAGCAGTCTCTTGACCTTATAAACGGGACCCCCTTCTATCATCTTAGGCGGCGGTGGAGGCTTGGTGGGTGGCATCAGTGGACTTTCACGGACCGGTTTTACCCTGCTTACGTGGAAGGTGGGATGCACCCGGAGGGACCTGGGGAGTTTAAGTCGTACGGCCACAGGATTAATCACTTTGGAGACTGGGAAGGGTCCCACAAACCTGGGAGCAAGCTTTCTGGTGTGCACATGGAGAGGCAGGTCTTTAGAGGATAACCACACCCTCTGTCCCGGGGTGTACGATGGCGCCGGCCGGCGTCGATCGGCCGCTCTCTTCATGCGGGCTTGCCCCCTCAGGAGTATCCGGCGAGTGGCCGCCCAGATCTTCCTGCATCTCCTCACCAGGGCGTGGGCTGATGGTACCGTCACCTCCTTTTCATTAGCGGGAAAGAGTGGAGGTTGGTACCCATGGGCTGCCTGGAACGGCGAGAGACCGGTGGCTGCAGAAGGGAGCGTATTATGGGCGTACTCCACCCAGGTAAGATGTTTACTCCATGACGTCTGGTTCTGAGCCACCAGACATCTCAAGCCGGTCTCCAGTTCTTGATTGAGGCGCTCTGTCTGGCCATTGGACTCTGGGTGATAACCAGACGACAGGCTAACGGTGGCACCTAGGAGATGACAAAATTCTTTCCAAAACATGGAACTAAACTGGGGACCTCTATCTGATACAATGTCAGCAGGAAGACCATGAATGCGAATGACCTGATTAATCATAATCTCCGCCGTTTCTTTTGCTGTGGGCAATTTAGGCAATGGGATGAAGTGAGTCATCTTGGAGAACCTGTCTACCACCGTCAACACTGTCGTGTGTCCTCCAGACGGAGGCAGACCCGTGACAAAGTCTACAGAAATGTGCGACCAAGGCCGATGCGGTACTGGTAAGGGCTGCAAAAGCCCGACCCGGGCCTGCCTCGACGCCTTACTCTGGGCGCAGACAGAGCAGGCAGCCACGTATTCAGCCACATCCCTGGCGAGGGACGACCACCAGAACCTTTGCCGAACCACAAAAGTGGTTCTACTAGTTCCAGGGTGGCATGTGAGCCGCGAGGTATGTGCCCAGTGGATAACCTGAGATCGCCACCCTTCCGGTACATACAACCGGTTGGGGGGACAACCCTCAGGAGTGGGTACACCACTGCACGCCCTCTGCACATCTTTTTCTATCTGCCAAGTTACCGATCCTACCACACGGTCAGGTGGTAGGATAGGTTCAGGTTCCTTAGCAGTTGGTTCCGGTTCATGCAGACGGGACAGAACATCCGGTTTGGTGTTCTGCGATCCCGGCCTGTATGAGAGGGTGAACCGGAACCGGCTAAAAAAAAGTGCCCACCTTGCTTGACGTGAGTTGAGCCTCTTTGCTTTTTTAAGATATTCCAAGTTCTTATGGTCCGTCCAGACGATGAACGGCTGCTCTGCCCCCTCCAACCAATGACGCCACTCCTCCAATGCCACCTTAACGGCCAGCAATTCCCGGTTCCCGACGTCGTAATTGCGCTCCGCTGGTGACAGTTTACGGGAGAGAAAGGCACATGGGTGAATACGGTTGTCAGTGGCCGAGCGCTGCGACAGGACAGCCCCGACACCCTCGTTTGAAGCGTCCACTTCCACCAGGAACTGTCGCTTCGTGTCCGGTATGGTCAAGACAGGAGCCGTGGTAAAAAGTGTCTTTAACCGTTGGAAGGCCTCCTCAGCCTGTGGACCCCACTGAAACGGAACCTTGGGAGAGGTTAGTGCGTGGAGCGGCGCCGCCACGGCGCTAAAGTTCCTAATGAATTTTCTATAGAAGTTTGCAAACCCTAGGAACTGTTGGATTTTTTTCCGTGATGTGAGCGGACCCCAGTTGGTGACCGCACTAACCTTCTCCGGG
This sequence comes from Macquaria australasica, assembly GCA_005408345.1. Taxonomy (NCBI): domain Eukaryota; kingdom Metazoa; phylum Chordata; class Actinopteri; order Centrarchiformes; family Percichthyidae; genus Macquaria; species Macquaria australasica. Next base: position 309,884 of record SEMN01000274.1, read on the forward strand.
TCCATCCTGACATGGTTCTCCGCAATAATGAATCCCAGAAAGGAGACTGAGGAGGCATGGAACTCGCACTTCTCCGCCTTCACATACAGCTGATTCTCCAGCAGGCGAACCAGGACCTGGCGGACATGACGCTGATGGATCACGGGATCGGGAGAGAAGATGAGTATGTCATCTAAATACACAAAGACAAAGTCATTGAGGTATTCACGAAGTATTTCATTTACAAATGACTGGAAGACGGCGGGTGCATTCGTAAGACCGAAAGGCATCACCAGATATTCATAGTGACCTGTGGGGGTGTTGAACCCCGTCTTCCACTCATCCCCCTCCCTAATCCTCACCAGGTGGTAAGCGTTCCGCAGGTCCAGCTTGGTGAAGATTCGAGCCTGCTGGAGCAGCTCGAAGGCGGAGGAGATAAGTGGAAGTGGGTACCTGTTCTTGACCGTGATGTCATTTAAGGCGCTGTAGTCGATACACGGCCGGAGCGATCCATCCTTTTTCCCAACAAAGAAGAAACCGGCTCCGGCTGGCGAGGAAGAAGGACGGATGATGCCGGACCTCAGCGATGCCTCAAGGTACTCCTCCATGGCCTTCCTCTCCGGGCCGGAGATGGCATAGAGCCGGGCCTTGGGGATGGGAGCCCCTGGTAGGAGGTCTATGGCACAATCCCATGGACGATGAGGGGGCAGAGCTGAGGCCTTGGCTTTATTGAAGACCTCACGCAAATCATGGTAGCATCGGGGAACTTTGGGTAAATCCGGATAATCCCTCAGGACTAGATCCGGTGAGGTAAGTCCTGCTGGCTCTGATGACCTGGGGACAGAAGGAGACACAACAAGACAAGAGACGTGACAGGCAGGATCCCACTCCTTTATCTTCCCTGTGGCCCAAACTATATGAGGGTTATGTCGTTTCAGCCATGGGAAGCCCAAAATCAAAGGATGTTGAGCACACTCGAAAAGATGAAATTGAATGGTTTCACTATGACATGAGTCTATAATTAGTTTGACAGGTTGAGTCTGATGAGTTACTCTGCTAAGCAGCCCCCCATCCAAAGATCTAGCACAAACAGGCTGACTGAGAGTTTGAGTCCCCAAGCCTATACTCTTGGCTAATTCCTTGTCCATTAAACTCTCGTCAGCCCCAGAGTCTATAAGTGCCTGTAATGGAATTGTGTTACCATCAATGTACAGGGTTACTGCAGTCAAATTTCGCGGAGGAAAGGTTCTGTTCTGAAATTGGCTCACCAGTATCCTCCTCATTCCTGGTGAGCCTCCTCTTTTAACGGGCAGGAAACCACCTGGTGCCCAGACTGCCCGCAATAGAAGCAAACCCCCTCCTTAAAACGGCGTTGTCGCTCTTCGGGGGCTAGCTTAGTGCGTCCCAGCTGCATGGGCTCCTCCCGTCCTGTAGATGGCACCTGATCCTCCGTGCCTGCAGTCATGGATCTTGTGAACCGGTGGAACTTCTGGACCCCCCACGGTGTTCCCTGAACCCCGGATGGCCTTCGGCTGGACCGACGACGTTCCGCCTCCCTTTCCTGGAGCCGGTTGTCGATGCGGACGGCTATGTCCACCAGAACCTCGAATTCTTCCGGGATCTCAAGGGGGGCTATCTGGTCCTTAATCTCTTCATTGAGTCCGTTAATAAATGCATCTTTCATGGCTGATGAGTTCCAACCGCTGTCAGCGGCAAGGGTACGGAACTCAATGGCGTAATCAATTACCCGCCTGGACTTCTGCCTCAACCTCAGTAGCGCTCTAGAGGCCTCTCGAGCCGGGGAGGAATGGTCAAATAATTTAGATAAAGTCTGTGAAAAACCCTCTATGTCTTGACAAATGGCGGATCCGCGAGACCACTCTGCTGTGGCCCACGCCGCCGCCCGCCCGGTCAGGTGAGAAATCATAAATGCCACTTTGGAGTGCTCTGAGCAAAAGGCAGCAGGGTCATTCTTGAAGTGCAGTTCGCATTGTACTAGGAAGGATCGGCACTCACCCGAATTTCCTGAATACTTCTCTGGATGGGCTAGTTGGACGGGGCGTGGGACGACTTCTGGTCGGGATGTCGGAGTTAGCAATTGGACAGGCGCTGGTGGTACGGGCTGGGGTGAAGCAAGACCCTCCAGGCGGCCCAAGACGAGCTGCAGCTGTGCAGCCAGATGGCTAACTTGATTTGCGACGGATGACTGTAGTTCATTCTGTCGCTCAGCAATTTCAGATACTCCGCGTCCAATGGCGTTCAGCTGAGTCTCGTGTTGCAGTATCCTAGATCCCTGGGCTGCCAGAGCTGATCTGACTGAGCTTCCGTCCGCTGGGTCCATGTCTGGCCAGATCGTACTGTTAAGCTTCCAGGCAAGGCAGGAAAGACCCAAATGCAGGACGCAGGAGACAGACAGGCTTTTAACTGTTTACTAAAGAAAATTAAGTTCTTTACAAAAAGGTTTTTTTCGAGCGCGACGTGACCAACCATGGGAATGGCAACGATCTGGCAACAAGACCAGGGAGACACTGACAATATATACACAAGAGGTAATGGGGAACAGGTGGAAACAATCGGGGCGGGGCAGACAATCACACAGGCGGGAAACACACAAGGACTGGAAGTAAAGGGACCTGAAACGAGAGGGAAGGTTAGACTTTTCAAAATAAAACAGACACGCCAGAACAGGAAACAGAAATATGACAGACATGAACTTAACACAACCGACGAGACATAACAGTTAGTGGCAGAGTCCACCATTCCCGTCATGAATTCAAATAGTCTACCTATTCACAAGGGATTCATAGGAAAGGATGCATGCATGCAATCCAGCGTTACTGTATTTACTGCATTTCACTGATATCCTACAGTTGTATCAGAGTCAGTGCTAATGCTAATGCTAAGCCAACATTTCCTGCTGCTGCTGCTTCACATTAAAAGCATTCAACTTGCGAAAAACGGGGTGACTTTTATTGGGCAGCGGTCTCAGACGTTGTTGCTTACACCGTTCATCAAATAGACATCTGCAAAACACAACAACGGCACACGCGGCATGAAATTGTATCATGGTTGCAATTTTAATTGATTGACACAGTAACCACAGGTTTTGGATTACATGTTTAAAATGAATTTAAAATGTTTAAAGTTCCCCTCCATTTTTCTTCTTGTTCCTCCAGTTGAATGTTTGAGCTTCACTGTACAGAATGATGTTTGTGCAGAGTTTGACACTAGAAGGATGCTTTCACGTTCATCTGCAGAAAGTGGAAAGTTTATGTGCTCAGTGAAAATCTGATCAATCTGCCAATCCTGGTCCAATATTCAACTTATACAAGTGTGATGTAGAAACCTGAGGCTGCCAGTGCACATACACTGAGAATGGACTTTACAGTCAAGTAGGAGACATGTTGTGTCCAGCAGGGAAACTTTAGAAATGAACATTTGCATATTCAGATTCTGGCATTTTTAATGAGCTACAAGGAGTAGATGCCTTTTTAAGGATTTTAATGTGGAAATTATACTTTTTTTGCTGAAAAAACATATCAGACACACATTATTGTTCAAAGCAGACTATTTGTATATACAATATGTTTTCATACAGGAGTCTGGAGAGGATCTTTAAGTTAAATAAAGACTAGTTAAATAAAAATATTAAAATACAATAAATCTTAGTACTTAATTTCACTTTTGAGACAAATATTAAATAAAATCGTTTCAGTTTTGTCCTTTACCTAAAATATGACCACAGTTTCTTTTAGTTTGAACCGTCCTCCAATTTTTTTCTTTTTTCCCTCGGTAATCTCCTCATAGGCCCTTTAGCTTGAAGAGCTTAGTTCCTCTTTCACCATCAGAGGATTTCTTCCAATAACCACGGCTAAGTGTTGCCTCTTTGTTGTGCTGTGCTGTACTTTGTGTGTGCATATGTATGCTGCAGCAATCACTATGAGACACAAGAGCATAATGCTGCTGGAAGGAGGTCAGCGACCACCCAGGGGCAGGGGGGCATCATATGAGGCAGTCTGGTGACATGGCAACTAGTCTAAAGCCTGTGCATCACTATACCACCTACAGTGGATTAGAATGTATGACTACAAAAGACTAGATTATACAACACAATGGCCACGGATGATCCATCATAGCTAAGAGCAATGCTGTATGTATGTCAGTGTGAGGCTACGGATTTGACTTCCAAGACCCCTTTTTTTTCTCTCATGTAAATAATGTTAACTGCTTTGAATCTACGAATTTGTCAGATTGAAGAAAATCGACAAAAACCTCCAGCGTTTCTGTTTAAACTGTCTATAATTCTGTTCTTTTATGAATGAGGTCTTAGAAATGTTTCTGCTATGTCATCATCCTGCTTGTAATTGGTCACATGGTGTTTTCAATACTTAATTCTATTTGTTTCTATTTTGAGCAGTGGGGGCAGTTACAGAAGACACAAAGTCATTTTTTTCCATGTAGTTTATGGGCCCTCCTTGCCGTTTCTTTCCCTCTCATTATCCCGTCCCAGGACTGCCTCTGACCTCGCAACACTGCTTTCTAGTTTCTCAGCTGATGCAGTGTGCCAGCATGGGGCTTCTCTTCCCTGCGACAGAAGCCCGCTTTTTTTTGGCAGCGGTTCACGTGAGGTGACCAGCCCCCATCCACCCTCCCCTCCCCTTCCTCCCCCGCCAGGCTCGGCGCTTGCTATCCTGCCTCGTTGAGACAGCTCCACTGAGGCTTGCAAGATCAGCTGCCGTGCGAGCCCAGCTGAGGCTTCCGGGCACTCACGTTGCTAGATTTCATTTGTGAGTGAGCGTTTGACCTCAGGAACGAGTAGACATCCAGCGCGCTCATGCACGCAAACGCAGACATAGTTGCAAGCACGCGGGTGCGCACGGATAAACAGCATACAAACACGCAGAGATCTTTGAACACACAGCTTGCCCACATAGTCGGCGGCACACACACTCACCTGTTCCCCTTCTTTTCCTCTCTCTCTCTCTTTCACCCCATTCGCCAGCCCCGCTCACTCCCTGGCACCCCTCCATGTCGCTCCTGCCAACCTGCTTCTAAAACATGTAACCTACACTCGGTCCCCCCTCGCTCTGCAGCCGCGGGCCCTGACAGGCCGAGCAGTAATGCTTAGTGGCACAGGCTCGCCTATCCTCCATCCTCCACCATCGCCGCAGCAGTTCTGCAGATTGCTATTTGCTGACATTGGGAATGAGATTAAAGGCAGGGGTTAGGAAAAGAGGCATTCAGGGATTGAAATGCAGCGATGACAGCTATTTTCTCTCGTCATCCTTAGGCAACTAGAGGCCACAGCATTGTCAGGCTGCACAGACGGCAATCTGAAGCAACAAAGTAGATTAACCTAGAGGGGAAAGAGATGAAACAGCGCACGAATCGCGGCCTCTGGCACTTCAGTAGCTGGCAGTTACACTCCTAATGTGTTCGACAGACTTATTTTCTGCTGTTAACCATTCGCTGACCTATTGTTTATGTCTTTAATTAAGTGTGAAGAAGTTATCACAACTTTGTACCTTTATTTGTCCCACCTTTTTATGTGTGTCACAATAAATGAATGCTGTATTAGAGGGTGGAAACACTTGTGCAGCAGAGCGAGATCATTTGTTGTAGCCACATTTCTATTATGTTTTAAGTCATTCCTTTTAGCATTGTTGTGTTGTTAATATTGAAACACAACATATGCAGTAGTGGAATGTGTTTTGTGTTTTTTACCACCATATCTATCGGATATTTTAATCCAAGCAGAAAAACTTTAGTTGAAGTCCCAAAATGGATTTTGTGGTTCTTTTATTAGTTTTGGATACGAGCTACAGTTGCTGGCTTTGCCTTTGGGGTTTGCAAGGGTTGCACCAGCAGAATTGTATTCTTTAGTAACATAGTGTGAAAAGTTTGGTCTCCCACAAAAAAAGTTCCTTGCGATCCTTCTTTACATGCACGATCTTTGATTTCTGACGATGTAAGATCAAATTGAGCTGCAAGTGTGCTCCCTCTCTGCCTTTCATGCTGCTTCAATATCACGGCGTGAAAAAACAAAGAAGGCAAAGACTGAGGGAAATCTGAAGCGTTCTGCCACTCAACATCCCCCATTCCCAAACAACAGCGTCTCACTGCCACTACAAATACATTAGAAATCAATTATTTATGGAACAGAGTCAGGGCCTCTTTAATCTTTTCCTTTTATCCAATTAAATTGTCTAACCATTCTAAGCCTCTATAGCTCACAGGGAATGTGCTTCTTTAAAAAAAGAGAAGAAGAAAAGATTTTCTCTTCAGTCCTTCTTTTGACTTTCGATGTAACAGAGAAGAGACACTTCTGAGGGTTGAAGAATGAAAGGAAAGAAAGTGAGTAAAGTGTAAATGAACTCCCCCTCCCGCCCCGTCACCATTGCATTGGTTCTACAGGAACTATTTGAAGTTTTGATATTAAGACTCTGGTTCCATTCCCCGCGCAAAGGGACGCTGGGGAGTGGTGAGGCCTTTCATAATTCCTTTATGCCCGGCTGAAATAGTTCGAAAGTATTTGCGATCATCTCCACAGGGGTAAATACGATGTTGCTTCAATTGCTGTCCTGTTTTATTCAAGCAGTCAATTGAAGTAGTGTCTGAAAATTGAAAATGCTCACTTCCGACGCAGCCGTGTGAAATTATTGATGTGAAGCATTGTAAAACACTCTGCACTTCTCGCTATTATCATACAGTAAGACTGTTAGAGGAGAAAAGTTACAGACTCACTGACGAGCTTTACATTTTTACACTTTGTGGAATCATTTTCTCAGCCCACAAAGAAAGACATTATAGTACAAGTATGCTTTAGAGCTAAATGTGTTGTGGTATATCTGATGAAACACAAGGACACAGAGACCATTTTTAATTCTTTCGGTTCAAGTGGGATAACTTCAGTCTTTTTTTTTATTCGTTTTCAACGGAAACAAGTTATACATTTTGCCGTCATATCAATACCACACAGACAGAAATGAAGAAAATAGGGATAACTTGAGTCTCTAAATGTTAAGTTGATTTACAAATGTGCTTAATTGACAACAGCATTAATTGACAACTATTTGGATAATTGATTAATCATGGTTTATATCTGTATAATCTATATATAGTAAATTGAATATCTTTGGACTGTCGGTCAGTGAAAACAATAATTTTGAAGACATTACTTTGGGCTCATGGAAATTGTAATGGGCATTTTTCACTTCTTTCTTACATATTATAGACTAAACAATTACATGAAAAATTGACAGACTAATTGATAATGAAAATAGAGCTAAAATGATTCATCGATTAATTCATTAGCCAATTGATAGAAAATGAATAAGCAACAATTTTGATAATCGATTAAGCAAAAATGCCCATGTTCTCTGGTTTCAGATATGAATATTTGCTGGTTTTCTGAGTTTCCTTTGATAGCCAACTAAATGTCATGGGGTCTTGTTTTGTTTCTTGTTGGTCAGACAAAGCAAGCAATACAAAGACTTCTCCTGAGGCTCTGGGAAATTGTGATGGGCATTTTACACCCTTTTCTTAGATTTTATAGATTAATCTATAAAATCAAGAAGATAATGGGCACATTAAACGATAATAAAAATAATCATTAGTTGCAGCCCTAGAATTGAATCCTAAAATATTCCACGCGATATTCGACAGAATGAATTTTGGCCAGTCAGTCATTACAGTAATAATTATCCTATGTATCCCCATTGGAGCCCATCATTTCCTCCGAAAAATGTTTGGCATGATGGGACCTGGGATGAAACAAAGTTATTTATTTCCTGTCAAACAGTAGAGATTAGAGATGAAACGATGGGTCGATAAATTGATTAGTTGGTTGACGGAAAATGAATTGGCAACTATTGTAATTGAATCATTAGATCAGAAGATTAAGTCATTTTTTTAATCAAAAAGGCCAAAAATGGTCTGGTTCCAGCTTCTCCATTGTGAGATTTTGCTGGTTGTCTTTGTCTTCTATGATAGTAAACTTAAAATATTTGGACTTTGATCTGTAGGACAAGAAAAAAATCTAGTCTAGTCATTTTATAGTCTAAACAATGAATCTGAAAAATTGATCTTGAAAATAACCTTAGTTGCAGCCCTAATAGAGAAGATAATGACGTGCCAGTTTCATTATGTAGCCTCAGCACTTTTGGGCTGAAATAGTCCTTTACATTTTGGGTAATAGTTAGAAATAAAAACATGATCATGTGAGTTCATGTGTGGGCCGCTGATATGTGCACACAGCATGGCATGACATGTCTGTGGGTCTGCATACAGTATATGATACATGTGTCTGTGTTTGTATATGTACTCGTCTACATGTGTGGCATGTCTGGCGCAAAGAGATTTTTTTTTTCATTGTGTGTGTGTTTGTGTGTAAAGCTGTGTACACTGTACGCACAGTCGCTCACAAATAGCTCCTGAGGGCCCTCGCGATCACAGACTGCCAAAAGGAAAAGGATTTCCGAGAGGTTTCCTTCTCGCTATTTAAAGTGGGAGCCCTGTGGGACATGTTTGGCATTCTCATCCACTCACTGAAGATGGCCTGTGATCTGAAGCCACTAACAGGCTCGGCATGCTCTGTCTCTGTCTCTCACTCCCTCTCTCTCCCTTTCTCTTTCCCTCTGGCTCTCTGAAGTGATTACCCTGCTTGTGATTCCACTGACACCCACATGTCCCCCCGAGACGTGCCTTCACTAGTTTGTTTAATCTGCCTTCCTGTACAGTAGGTAACGCAGCCGTAATTGAGGTGTGGATAGAGCTGTGGGAACAGATGAAACCGATAGCAGGTTTTATGAAAACTTGTCTGTGCTAATAGTCGCCATGGATGACAGCAGTCGCTAAATTAACGTACAAAAAGCTGCTGTGATAAGAAATCAAAGTGTTAACATCTAATAGCCTTCAACAGCAATCTGTCAGTCCTTTGTTTCTTATTGTGTCCCCAGTCAATAAACGATGAATCCTGTAATAAGACTCACAAATATTCTTTCAGTAAGGATTTTCGAAATGTTGCTGGAAAAGTTGTGGATCCACTCATTCGTTAAGCAACTTTTCTCAGTTTCCACTGAGGCTGACGATAAGATAATGAGTTATCTGAGATTAGAATACCATTAGCGGGCCTTGCAGTCAAGCAGATATTTGATCTCAACAGCACATGACTTCCAAAAGTTGTGCTGATACCTGAGACAGATTCCGCTTTACACTCTGTTTGAATTTTTGATATGAAAAACAGCAAGTGGAACTGTGAAAATGCAAGCATCAGATACTCTATCTCCCCCCGGTTAGTGTCTCGCCTCTGTCTGTAACACGCTTGAACCGCTCTGTTCAGAACATACAGGGTGTCAATCATCGCCTAAATCAGCCTTTAGATGAAGTAAAAAATGAAAAAGGAACAAAAACGATCCATACAACTGAACTTGAATTAATTAAATATCCTGTATCATACTTCCTCTGAGAGATTGCATCTGTCCTCAGATGTGTAAAAAATAAAACATTCTCAGATATCTTTTTAAACCCTATTATTGTAAGATACCAGTAATTAAATTGACAGTGTTATTAATTGGGTTGAAGATAACTTGCATTGAGTCGAGGACATCTTAAACTCAATTAAAGATATCTCCAACTCAATTAAAGATATCCAAATGCCATGTCCCACAATATGCAATCAGGCTCTTTCTGGCGCAATAATATCAGTTCACTTGTGCCCCTTTTACAAAGACTTAGTTGTACTTCTAAAGTTTTCTTTTTATCATTTAAAGCCTGATTTTTTTTAAATAGATGTTGTCCATGTCACACTTTGGTGATGTGTATAGTTTCTTTAATGTCGCATAATTATAGTATTTAATCCTCCCTTATCCAGTGTTTGAAATAGAAATGAAGATTAGGCACTTCTGACATCAGGATTTAAAGGGATAGCTCAATGTTTTTGGAACAAGGTAGTACGAGTTGATGTACAGGCAACAGCTCAGCCTATGGATCTGTCTGTCAGACAAAAACGAGCAGCAATAAATAGCAAAAACACAACACTCATACATACATTTTCACCGTCCACAACAGACTGTAAGCTGGTAAGTGTATGATTTCTGATTCTTGTACTAAAACAATTCATCAGCAATGATGCTGATAATCAATTAGGCTTTAACTAATTTATCAAGCAAAAATGCTAAACATATAACTATTTCTATCTTCTCAAATGTGAAGATTCACTGCTTTTCTCTTCTTGTTGTTGAATTGTAAACTGAATACATTTAGGTTTTGGACTGCAATTTGACGATGTCCCCTTGGGCTTCCAGAACTTGTGATCAGCATTTTCTACAATGTTTTGACGTGTTCTAGATTAAAAGGTTAATGGTTAGTGAAAAAACAAGACTTGGGAACTTGCGGATAATTAAAGGACCCTTTATGTTTATGTGATGGCCACCACTTTTAATCATTTCAACTTTGTTTCTTGCAGTCGCGTCACTTTTGCATGCCGGATGGCTCTAAAAACTACTATCCCCATGAGCCTTAGCCTCCTTATGGAGAAGAGGCCAGTCAGAGACACGAATCAGAGCTGCAGCAACTTCAAAATGTTTAGTCGTTGCAGTTGTGAACAAAACACAGCACCATAGTTGCCAAATTAATCCAAAACTGACCCAGAATTCAATTTATTTATTTAGCTTCCGCCAACTGTTAACAGCACGCGCAAGTAATAGAGTTTAAAGCTCTGTGATTGGATGTTTCTTATCAAAATACACCTTGAGAGTTAACTTCTATCCGTATGTTTTTATGTTCACAGGCTTGTAGCTTTGACTTTTCATCAAAGAACCAGATATTTTTAATGCAGAAGATCTTTTGTACTGATGATTCAAACAGAAGAGTGTTATGTCCATCCTCCAACTCTGTGTTACCTAACATTGTCTATGGAGAAAGGAATGGAACCAGAGGCACATAAAATAGCTCCTTCTACACAGCTCCATAAGTGATGATCAAAATAATCATTAGTTGCAGCCCTACATCTATTCAAAAAGCTAAATAGTTCCAGGATAATAGATATGTGATCTTTGCCCTTGAAAGGATTATTTTCACATAATTTTAAGAAATGCGTAAATATATATCTCTTGGCAAAGCCCAACACTGTCCTGAAAGTGATGTTAGAAATTGGCTGCACACTGGAGGATGCTTCCTATCAGGTCAAGCTGTTTACTATCATCAGAGCATCTGAGTCACACTTTACAGCTCTCCTGCATAACATTATACATGATTGGTTCATTTGTTTAGCTCTTTATAGTGTTTTCAGTGAGTGGAATGTGACTGTTGGTTTCCTGATTAATGTTACCTGACCTTAAATATGTGTGGATTTATAGTGAATCTGTTCTCAGCCTCCCCTCCTCTTCCCCTCCCAAGGGCGCTGTGCCAGCTGTGGAGAGAACGTAGTGGGTGAAGGCACCGGTTGCACTGCCATGGACCAGGTCTTCCATGTCAACTGCTTTGTCTGCATGACCTGCAGCACCAAGCTGCGTGGCAAGCCTTTCTTTGCTGTGGAGAAGAAGGCGTACTGTGAGCCTTGTTATATTGTAAGTAACTTTTTTCCCCTTCGAAATCCACCTGTCTCACCGCCTTCGTCTTGGCTCACTCTGGTTATTTGTGTGTCCATGTTTGAAAGTGCACATTATAATATCAGGGGTTGGCACATTGGTAGTCCTGTGCCTGGAATGTTCATGTATTTTCACTTCAGGAAACAACATTTCATTTGATTAAATGCCACTTCTCACCAAACACATCTTCATTTCCTCTTTTTTTTTTGGCTTTGTTTTGTTTTTGGTCACTCAATGAAACTGTCTTGATGATGATGATTTGTTCTCCTGAAAGTGATTTCTTACACAGCTAGAGTAATAATTTAACTAACAAGGTTAGTCTTGTTAATTGTTTGATATCAAAATTAAAGCTCTTTGAATGTGTTAGCAGGCTAGCAATTACTATTAGCTTGGTGCTAGCCAGCTAGCTAACAACTTACTACTGACACAGTAATAACTAATGTTAAAGCTGCACTAATCAATATTTTTATATGAACGATAGATCACATTATTATGTGTAATATGAAAGGTGTCACTCATAATCACAAACCACCAGAGAATTATCACCTGACTCTGCAGTTTCTCTCAGCTCTACAGATGTTTTTTTTTGTCTTTCAGCTAATCGCTGTAGTTTTATGGCCCGCAACTGTACTGTTTTGTTTTACCCTCGCTACTCTGCAACAACAGGCAGCTGTTTCCAGTGAAAAAACCCCGCTGTATGCTAGCTGACCAATACTAAATGACAGACAGAAGATAGTGGAGTGAATATTGGACTTAAACACAACTCTAAATGAATGCTTATGTTGCTCTGTGTCTGCTGGATGTGTAAATAGGCAACTTTGCTATTGTTTGCTGTTGTGTTTTCAGCTTGTTCTGCTGCCCCCAAGTGGCAAAAAAAATCAATGAATGCAGGTTTAGGACACTTGAAATGTCAAGTTTTATTGTTGCCTGTTGTTGACACATAGCAGCTAAGAAAATGTTTAACATAGCTTCAGAGTTAATCTTAGTGATTGTCTTGAGCAGCAAATACACAAGGCTAGTGCAAAACTTGTCTTGGCTACCCTCTACTTCACTTTTTCTAGCCCAGGACAACCTGATGATTATTCATTTGTGAATAATGATATCAGAGATGATGCATAACTATCTGGAATTACAACTGATAAGCAGTCAGATATGGTTTAAATGCAGTTATTATAAATGAGTGTGAGAATGTAACATGGTGTTAATTCTCGTTGTGCATTAGGTAACACAGAAGGTTCTCTTGTCTGTTTTCTCATTTTTACCTTTCTAAATCACATCAAAAGTTGACCAGACTGAGGAAATGACTGACAGTGACGTATCCCAGAAGGCATCTTAAGTTGTTTTTTTAAATTTGGGGTGTTTTTATTCCTTTTTACAAAACTGTGAGCTGTTTTCCTGCTATGTTGTGCAACACACATGAAAGTATTTCCTTGCACAATATTGTCAGGAAAGACACATCATCTTGCAAGACCACAGTTAAATCATTTTGCAGAAGTGTTTCCCTCATTCAGTTTCATTAGAATATGGTTCAGTTTTGTCACCAGTCCATTCACTGGATATGATGGGGTCGTGGTTTCTTATTGTCAGCAATATCGTAGGTAAGTTTGTAGGTCATTCCTGGAAGCTGAGGCGGGAAGTAGCTGTACAATGCAATGAGCCATTACAGTGGAAATTTTGGGTAACAGCTTTTAGTTCTCGCTCTTGCTTTCATTTTGAAATAAGTGATGATCCGATTCAAAATGTACAGGAGAGACTGAGCGTCTCCAGGTCCATATGAAGCCAGTAAGGAAAGTATCGTCATTAAAAGGGAACTCCACCAATTTTACACACCAAAGTCTGTTTACAGGATTTGGGGAGTTCTACTGCTTGTATAAAGGCTTTTGTGGTTTCAGAGAGAACTGTGCAAAATCCAATAAATTGCCTCAAGTGATGTCACGTGGCAGACGTCACTTGGCAAATTGGAGCTACACTAAAACAAATGTTGTCAGGTAGTTATTTGCCTACAAAACACAAACCTTCCCAGATTGTATATAAAACACTTTTAAAGAGAGATGATTGGACTTGTACCAGTACCAATGCAGCTTGCAGTTTGCTAGTTGATGAGGAGGTTAGGGCTCTGTTTTTGGTGGATGAGGGATGAAACATCTTGATGACCACGGCAGCTTAAAAATAACTCCTGACACATATGATGATTTTTAGAAAATATCTTGGAATGATGATTATTTGTCCTAAAGAAATAAATTAAATAAACACACTGATATTGGTGATTTTTCTGGCACAGCACATATTGACTCCTTTCCTTCACATCACTTGCAGGAAATGGCTTATTATGCACTTTACCAGTAAAGTCTCGAAGCTGAGCTACATGACGTTTAAACCAGTGGCAGGCCATCTCCTAAATCATCCCTTTTCAGAGGCACTCAATGTGATTGTAGTTGTCTTGTCTGGAAGTTCTCCAACTCTGATACATGCGCTAAAGAGGAACGGGATAATTTAAGAACTTTATTTATGCATTTCATCAGCATAAATGTTCTTCTGGCACAAGATCAAAAGGATGGGGGAAATCTGAATTTCTTAATGAAAGTAATTTCTTCTTCTTTTATTCCCATCCTCAGGGTCATACGCCTCTGTACGATTAGAGAATGAACGTGAGAGTTGAGTCTCTGAAGAGAAATATCATATCCCAGAGAGAAAGAGGAAAACTTCAAGTGAGCCTCCAAGTCAGTCAGTCTAGGAATCTCTAAGAGCAAACCAACATTAATGATACTCTGTGAATTAGTTTTTGGACTGTAGATTCCCACAGTATTCTCACTCTCCAACCTGCCACATTACAGCATATTAAACACTTATTAACCCCCTGTTTTCCATCTTGAAGGGGCACTCCAGTGATTTAGTAATGCACTTCCATGAGGTTGGGGGACCTATATAGATTTAAAGAATTGAACTGAAGTATATGTGAGTTTAGTTGGTGTAATATTATGATGTGGCTTAAATGTTGACTGTTCATGATCTTACAGGAATTTTGGGAAATATACTTAATCGCTTTCTTGCCAAGATTTGGATGAGAAGATTGATACCACTCTCATGTCTGTACGCTAAATATTAAGCTAGAGCCTGCAGGTAGTTAGCTTAGCTTAGCATAAAGACTGGAGGCAGGGGGGAAACAGCTAGCCTGCCTCTGTCCAAAGTTTAAAATCAAAACAGCAGAGCCTGAGATATGCTTACTTTCGTTCTGAAGTAAAGATCAAGCATCAAACATACTGGATCCTACATTTCCCATAATCCAACTCAACAGTGTGTTTTGTTAGGGCCCTCCCTGCCTGGTAAGTGTCCATGTTTTTCAAACTTGTAGATTCCAGTTACACAGGCTTTTTTGCTAAAGATGTGTAGTCCCCAAGCCTAAGCCCAAATAACCCCGATGACATCACTATGACATCAACAGAGCCACTGAAGACATTATGTGGAGACTGGTTTCACAGGGTGAAGTAGAGTAAATTGAACTTGATTTGTAAAATTGGTGGAGTTGCCCTTTAAATTCAGATTGTATGTCTTGATTTAAAAAAATCTTGAATGCTTCAAATGTGTATATTATGTACACAGATGAAAATAAGTCATAAGAATAAGTAAAAACTACATTTAACCAATTTAATTTAAATGCACAATACATACTGAAAATAGATTTTTTGTGAAAAGATTAACTTAGTGAAAAGTCATTTCATACGTTTTATATTTTCATACTGTATGTTATGTACTGAAAGTGTGAAATAACACCCTCTGGCAGTATAATACATTTGATGTAGAATATCTTACAGGTTTAACAGGTGCCTTAATCCCTTTGCCAGGAATTGCAGGAATAAATTTTGCACGCCACGCTGATTGCCATCCAATAAAAAGTTTTCTATGTATCAAAGTAGGCGATCAGCAGCCCCCTTATCTAGGCTGAGACTTTACATATTCTGTGGAACAATACTGGTATTTGTATTAGCAATATTCATCTCTTCCGCTGGGTGATTTGCCTCATCCTAACTGTTTGTCTAGATATCATTAATTCCTTTTAGTAATGTGCAGGAACTCACCCACATCTGTTATCATCGCCTGTCTAGTTCCTGATTTTACAACCTGCTATCTCTCTGTCTAACCAACCTCAGTCACACCACTGGCCCAGGGCAGCAATCAGCCATTGTCCTCAGCACTTCCCTGGCTTGCCTCCACGGAAGACTTATCGCTGCCTATTTGAATACACAATGATGTTGATAAACTCTATACACGTTCAATTAATGTCTTGTTTTGCATGGGGTGTTTCGTAATCGAGTTAATGTGACAATATCGGGTCGCCATTGTTTATTTTTTCTTGTCTCAGCCTGAGGTGTCCCAGAGCTTCCCCCATTCCATGTCTGCCCACATGATAAGACTTAAAGTATGAGTGCGTGTGCAAACGCCACCCAGCGAGCCATCCATCATTGTTACCGAAAGACAGCAGTTTTGAGTTTTAGTGCCACTAAGTGTTTTCCAAGAAAGCTCTCGTGTGAAACATTTTCCAGTGAATTTTAGTATTGCTGACTGTATGTTTTCTGCAAACTGGAACAAATTAATCACAGGGCATCTGGAAATTCACAAATAGGAGAGAAACCCAGTGGGGCCGGACGCTATTACAACAGTATTTTCCATAACAGCCAGGCATCTTAACTGGGTCTCTCGTAATTGGAGATCCAATTATGTAACCAGACCTAAGACGACATTGGTTCAAACTAACCCTTTATAGATAGCCACACATTTTTGTAACTTAATGTTTATCTTGTTAATTGGGTCAGTCATCTCGCAGTTAAATGCACATTAAGGTGCAGGAAGTTGAAGGTTTGAGGCCTTTTTACATTCTTGGAGGATGCAATCTCAGACCAGGCTTGCTGAGAGCAGGGATATGAGATGTAATGCATTTAAGAAGAGTGCTCCACTTTGGAGGAAAAGTGCTGTAATTTGACAGGCTAGAGTAGACTCAGTGTGTCAGCTTTTGTGTGAGTATACAAGCTGCAGACAGCGTCATGTGTTATGATTACGTCCAGGTATGTGGTGAGTGTAATGCTCTGTTGTATTCGCTGCATTTTTACGTGGACCAGTTTCTGTGGGGCATTCATGTTCGTGGTTGTAATGACAGAAATAGTTATAATCCTTAGTAGTTTCATGAAATCAAACCCTGTTTTTGATATTATTTATTGTTAGTGGCGGAGTCTGACATTCCCACACTGGTTTTCTAAGAGGGATTCACAGGAAACAATGCTTCATGTAATCCATTACTGTTTATAATTTTCTCTCATAGTGTCACTGTTTACTATTCACTATGGCTACAGCCATATCAGAGCCGTATCAAGTTACTGCTAATGCAAACCGTTTCCTACTGCTATTACTTAAATGAACACGTATAACTCCTCAGCAAGGTAACCAACTTAACTGTGTCCTGCTGTTGTGAAAAAAAATGCTTGCACAGTGTGAAGCATAAAATCAGAACACAGTTGCAATTATTTCTGTCTGACTTCTTGATAAAAACAATGTTAGTTTGTTTGGCTGCACTGTAAACAGATACACCAGTTGCTCTTCTGTTGTATTTCTGACAAAGTAGCTGCCCAAGGAGAGTTTCCTGTAGTATTAAAACTGACCTTGCTGTTACCAACAGTAACAACTTTTGTTGCCAAATCTACCAGAACTGAAATCTTAAGGATTATAACTTTAACATGTCGACTCAGGGAAGCTAATTTCTTAGTATATTCACTAAACTAAAAGCACCTATGACATTGTTTATAGACTGCTTTGAGACATTTTCACAACTTCACATCAACAAACAGTGTATAAATGAAGTCATAATGTTCAGTGGGATTATAAAAGTCACCACATCTGTTTGAAATTGTACTCATAGAAATGAAGAGCATTTTTCTGTCTCCTTTCACTTCAGGAAGTCTGCTTCTAACCACGTGAAAATATTAGTTAACAGAGCTGAGAGCAATAAAGACTCTTCCTCTATCTGATAGCTCAGCTGGTCTTTGAAGAAGTTCAGCAGCGGGATTCAGTGTCACTCGGGTTAATTACTTACACAGGGTCTGCCTACTGTTCTTAAGTCCATTCTATGTCGTCCATATCTGCTTTGTTACTAGTTTTTGCAAATTCCTGCAGCATTCCCGCAGCCGAGCTTTTGCCCACTTAATTTACTTTAAAATGGCTCCTTAGCTGCCCTTTGCTTTAGGTTCTGTGCTGGTAAACAGATCCATTCAATCTGCTTAACTGACACCAGTGAAGGTAAAAGGGTTGCAGACAATGCTCAGTTCCCTGTTTGAGGCAGAATCACATCCCCACTTTCCTGTTTATACTACCACTTCCCATGAATATAGATCATCCAAAGTGCAGCCAGTTTAAGTGTACTGTAATGAGACTGATGTAAGTAACACAAGGTCACGCCAGGAGCTGGGCTTCTTATTGAAAGAGCTGTAATAAAGAGATAGGGATTTGCCCACACAAAAACCTTAATCTATTTCTGCCTCTTTTGACAGAATTTCAGAGACCACCAAGGTCACGGACGCCAAGTTGCCTGACTGTAATTACGTTCATTATCTGGTGTTTTACTATGGCTCTGTTATTTAAAATAAATGGGCTTTGGTCTCATTGGCTACACTCTCCGAAAGATTTTCCATTCTGCTATTGTAAAAGACCTGCACACAGCAGCCCTGACCTGTCATTCACCAGGAAACGTTCATGATTGACTGATGAGCTTTTATCCTCTGTGTCTGTTTGTCTGTCTTGGAAAGTGGTGATGACAGCCTCGCTGGTCACACATTCATGTCTCCTTTTTTTACGGCTTAACTATTGGGCTGCTTCTTTTTTGTGTAATGCAGACCAACTCTTAATATAAAAAATTCAGTCATCAGCTAGGGCTAAATTTTATCTGCCATCCACATGTAGAATAAAACAAATTGTCTAATTAACAAATGCTGATCCAATCCAGTTTTAGTGTAATTTACCACATTTCCAAATATGCAGATAAGCCACTTTTTATGAGAAAATATTCCACATTTTCAGACTTTGGGTGAAAAGCATACTTTTTGAAGTGCCTTTCTTCTCCTGACCACAAATATTTCTACTTCCACTAAGCATGTAAGAGAAGCCTGGGAAAAAGAAATGCATGATGCTGTTCCCAAGAAGATATGGAAGTCTGCATTAGCCTAAATTCACACGTTTGGTACACATAGGTTTTATTCAAAACCTACATTTTATTCCTCAGCGTCTGAATTCTGTGATACAATGCATGGAAAATCAAAGAAGGAACTATGTTACTTTTATTTTGGGAGTGTCCAATGTTAGATTCATGTTTGACCTTTTTTCCAATGTATATAAAAGAACTATACTTCCCCACAGAGACTTGGCACTTCCTTCTCATACACAGTCAGCTTTGATGATGGGAAGGTTCCTATCCAAAAAACAGATTCTCAAAGACTAGAAAACAACACCTCCGACTTGTTTTCCAAAGATTGTTACAAGAATGAAAATATGCTCTATAAATGTCAAATGTATTTCATGCAAACAATTGTCTAAATTTACTCTACAGTAGCTGCAACCAACTGTTAATTAATTTTCTGGTTTTGGATTAACTGATTAATCAACTTATCATATCAGCACTACAGTTATTCCACTTGAGCTGAAAAACAAATCATGGTCCTCTAGTTCAGCGATTCCCAACCAACCAATCAAACTTGTATCCCAAGGGGCACTTCTGCAGTTGCCGGGGGATATGTGGAAAGATTTAATTTAATTATGATTTGATTAAAAAATATATATACCCATAATTGTGTTTAGGTGGAAAGTAACCATTCAAATAGAATTGTCCAAAATGGTATGATACTGATCTTTAGTAAATTTATTGTCACAATAACCAGTAAGCTACCAGCTACTGCACCATACACACCTCCCACCTACCTGAGTCAGTTGTAACATCTTAAAGCCACTTGTTGCCACTAAGAGTGTGTGGAAAATAAGTAGCTAAAACAGGTGATATAGTTAGCTAAACATAATGGAGAAACAGTTAAAATAAGTAGCTAAAAGTAATGGATAAACATTCGAAATAATTAGCTATCAAGGCAGAATTAGTTAGCTGAAAGTAATTGGTTGAAAGATACAGCTGATAGGGATGTAGGGATGACATCAGAGAAAAAAGGTTGAGAACCACTGCTCTAGTTGTGTTTACTGAATTTTACAAGTGAATTTTACAAGTGAGTTCAAACGCAACATACTAATACAATCTAGATAGCAAAGGGAAGTTTCCGAGGGTGGCACAGCACCCAGAGGCGACAGGCATGGTGCCAGCTGTATTGGGGCTCCTGGTGATGGATGTCCTCCACAGCACATCATACCAGACTACTCTCCCACCTAACAACGGGACATCCCCGAGAATTCCCCTAAAGCCCCTGCTGTCATTGAGAGAGGGGATATACGATACAATACGTCCAATCACAGGCTGATCTCTCTCCTCTCACATCGTCACAGGGATGTAAACAGTACAACACAGAAAAAGAAAGTTTGTAATGTTGCTTTCCTGACAGTAATATGGCCAATTAGAAATGACTGCACACCACCCACACACCTGTCACTTCTCTGTGATGGATATCCAGGTAGTCAGATCCAGAGGCTTGCAGCCAGCGTGGTGAGTTCAGGGCCCCCCATATGCTTGTCGTTGTGGCGCTGGAGCTCGCTGTTGGCTGCTCTGTGTCTGCGAGCGGCTGCACAGCTGCTGCTTACGCTGGGAGGGCTGCCACGCACTCGGCGTGCGGCGGCGGCGGCAGGTATACACCCATCCCTAGTTTTACTTGTCGTCAGAGGCACGCTCACGAACACAGAGCGGCTCAGCTTTCTGCTGACTTTGTCATCAAATATTCATGGCTGTCTGCATTAGCTTGCAGAGTTCTAATTGAGTTCTGTATATTCAGACGTGATTAACTCGGTCTAATTCCTCAAAGGAGTGAGCCAATTAGATAGCACTTGCATGAATAGGATTTCACATCTTAGTACGTCTCCAGACTTGCCAAGACAATTATGTGAGTGTATAATTGTGCTGTACAGTGGGTGTGAGCCCGCTAAACTCAAGCAGGTCATTATTTCTTATTACTGATGCGCACTACAGGAAATGCAGCTGTCCTATCCATTACAAGCAAGTAAATGAAAAGCATGAGTGTTGTTATTAGAATACACTGTTTGGACAAGAGAGGAGAGAGCGATTCCAAACACCGGGCCCTCTAAACCTTCCTCATGTTTTTTGTCTAAGCACATTTCCTACCCCCACCCCCCACCCCCCACCCCCCCAAGAGGGAGCAGGAGAAAAATATCCGTGACCCAGTGCTGACCCACCACAATGTCACTCTAACTCATGGCATGAGAGAACTACTGCCAGGGTCTTTGTCAGTTTCTCTCTGTAACCAGAGCAGGAGACATTGCCCAAAGTCCAGAGGGGTCACATTCTGCTGTGGAGCTGAATTTAAGGCAGAGAGGCAGACAGGCAGGCCGGCCACTTTGCCTGAACCGGAGAGAGAAAGAGAGATCAGGGCCCCCACTGCCACCTTTTATTCTTTAAAGAAAGGCCGAGCAAGGCACGATCTGTGTGTCGGCCCTGTCCCTTCTTGTTGGCTGTAGCCTGATATTATCACTTGGCTAAAATAAGAAATGTGCGCGAACGAATAAATCTGCACAGCTGAGTGTAACAGAATTTATGAATATTTAAATCTCATTTGACACATGCAGTTTTTGTTACTTCGTCAAAACTCATGTTCTGAAGTGAAAGAAGTGCAACCTGCACAGGCGGAGCAGCTGCTGGTGAAAAGGATCTCAGGGCTGAGGCTGCTCATAAACCGTCAAGGCAGAGATATAAACTAAATGTAAAAAAAACAAATCAGGATAGGAGGCTCTGGCAGGATGCCACCCCATTCCTGCACGCGCTGGTCATCCATAACCCAGTGTGAATTTATTACACAGACAGACAGACAGACTGAGCTGAGCTGAGCTGAGCAGGGGAGACCTACACCCAGAGGAAGCGGGGCCGTTCCAGGTCAGAGACACCGAAACCTCGCCGCACTCGTCCTGACTGACTGGCGTGCACACAGATGAGTGTCACAAATGCTCCGTGTGTGAATTATACAGCCGATAGTTTCAAGGTCACTGATCCTCTGAGTTACCAAACCATTAGGAGAATCACTTTCTATCGTGTGACATGCTGGCTCACACCCACACATAAACAAAAAAACACACACACCTCAGTCATCTGCATGCAGGCAGCAGAAAAGATACGAGTGGGTGATTTACACAACACGCTTATAAATGACAGGATTTTGCAAAGGAGTCAGGTCGTGTTAATATATCTTCATATGCTCACACTGTGGGCCTAATACTTAGAAACTGCATTGACAGATGGACAGAGTCAGGATGCCAGAGACTCTGGAAAGCAATCGCTGATATGTAAAATTAAGTTTAAGCTCAATGTGAAGGGCTGGGGATGGGATCGGGTCGGGGGTCTCGGGTGAGAGCTGGACCGCAGGGAGGGGAAATGGCAGGGTGTTGATTACTTGTTAACCTTTGCAGGATGAGGTGGGAGAGATGATCAAGATCGCTGAACCCAACCAGCTGAAGGGAAACTCAGTTCTCCACACGCACAAACACAGTTACACACAGACCCCTCCACCTCCGTGGTCCAAGCAGACCACAGATCAGGCAAGGGTGGTGCTCCCGCAATCCCTTCGCAAATGTGTGGAGATTTAAATGAGCTCCCAACTTCCCTCAGCCAAAGCAGATTTCTGGCATTTTCCGCCAGGCCAAGACCTCCATGATTTGGCTTAAGAATGTGGAAAACAAGTTTATTTCCCTTTAACCCAGACCGCAATAATCCTATCTATTGCTTTGTCTATTGTTTTGTCCCCAAACCTCTCAATTACTGTAAATTTAATACATTTGCTGCATTTTTCTTTTGACTTATCACAAATATCTCTGTGACAGAAATACTTGGTTGGGAGCTGTGTCCACAATTAGGATTCACACAGCAGCATCAGTGTCTGTAAACACTGACATGGGGACCGTTTTGCCAAATCTGCTTTTTAAATATGCATGAACAGAAGCTGGTGCCAAGTCAGCTGTGAGTGAGGTAACATGGCTTCTTCCTCGTGAAAGTACTTCCAATAATAGAAGAATAAGAGTAATTTAACCCTAGTATGTGGAGTACATTAAATGGAATGGTTTTGTAAATAAAAAGATGGGCATTGGAAATAAGTAAAACATCTCTAGTGTATTTAAGGCATCTTAATGGAGGTTAAGTGGGGCTTATCAGATCTTAAATAGTCCTCTTGATGGTCAGCGAGCAGCAAGTGTCACAGGAGTCTCACTATAAAAGGTGGAATGTTTAGTATTTTTAGAGGATGGACAAAGTAACAGCCTTAAAATAAAAATGCAACCCAGTAAAATAGTACTGAAATAAATACTACCTGTGTGAAGTTAATGGGCTTTTGTTATTGCTGAGACTGTAAGAGCAGCATTTACTCTGTCACCTTGTTTAAAGGAATATTTTGGGAAGTATGCTTTTCCCTTTAAGAGTTGGATGAGAAGATTGATACCTGTCAAACATGCACAGCCAGCAGCCAGTTATCTTAGCTGGCTAAGCTCTATCCAAAGGTAGCAAAATTGGCCCTGCGGCACTAAAGCTCATCCATTAACACGTTATATCTGTACAAAAAACAAAATGTAAAAACTACAAGCTGTGCTTTTATTGGAGGTTACAAAGACGCAGTGATTTACTGGAGGCTTGTCAGCTGCTGGGGCTAGCTTCCTATTTAGCGTACAGACCAAGCCCCCAGGGACAGTGCTGAGCTGTGAGGCCCACACTCTGTACAGCATCTTCAGGGATCATCACGTGATGCACACTGGCCCAAAAAGTTTTTCACCTATACACAATCAATAGAAAAAGAGGTGGTGCGCATGCTCTGCAGGCCCAGAAACGTGGAAGGCCACAGAGGCTTCTTTTGGTGTATGCACCCAGGAAGCCACTTTCATATGAATGACTGGGGCGTCATCTTTAAACACATGATCCAGTTCTCCTTAATACATCCATGGTACAGACATGAGAGTTGTGTCTATCTTCTCAAGAATAAATGTGTTTCCCAAAAAACAATTCCTTTTAAAGCAGCAGTTTGTGGTATTGCATTAGACTGCGTTATATTGTGACATTATTTTTGTTGACCCATGCAGTTTCTTACTTTCTCACTTTCTCTATAGTGTCACCTCACTGTGACTCATAGTTCCTTCATCTCTATTATTTCCCACGTCTTCTTGCTTCTCTTATTTTATAGCACTTCCTGTTGAAAAGTAAGTTCCTTGAGCACATAATGATATCTTTGTTGGCAAAATGATTTCTCTTTGTCCTGCTTGATTGACCCATATTAAGCAATACAAGGGAGAGAGATTAGTCAAGGTTCATTAAGTCAGCAGACACCTTCCCTCAGGAAGAGGAGGGTCAGTGATTTGAGTCATAGTTCACGGCCAAGTCAGTAGCTCTTGTTCACTGCAGAGGAAACCAAACACAGCAGCGGCGCTCAGACCTTTCTTTCGAACAAGCTCTTGTTAGATATCACTGAGCTACCTTCAGTAGGGTGTAGTTAATTCACACAGCATGGCCTGGCACCGACCAGCACATTCTGTGAGAGTCTGGACACACACACATACACACACACACACACTGAATCAGATCATCTGTAAATTTGGCCCACTCCAAGTTCAGCGTGCCAGGTCATAAATCGCGTGCAGTCTCACTGAACTCCAGCCTGCCTCCTGTCAGCCCGACGTGGCCATGTGAAAAAAAAGAACAGATAGGTGTAAAATTTGTGTTGAGATGGTGAACAGCTTAAACTTAGCAATATGCCACAGCAGATTTCTAACTGTTTACGGTTCTATCTGCAACCATGTAAAACACGTCTTTGTTCTAGCATTGTTTTACCTGTAGCTGTGTTTTGCTTTGGGGATGAATCCTTGACCACTCAGTGTGTGAACCAATCATGTATTGATTTACATCATGTAGTTACAAACAGTTTTAATATAACAATTAAAACAGTTCAGACTGCAGCAGTATTTGAATACCATGAATGATAACGAGGAGTTGGCAACTATTTTGAAATTTTCAAGCAAAAATGACAAACATTTGTTGGTTCCAGCTTCCAAATTGCGAGGATTTGCCACTTTTCTTGTCTTACGGTTACATTCTAGTAAACCAAACACCATGGGCTCTGAGACTGATCAATTTATTGAGAAAATGATCTGCAAATTATTCGAAAAGTTGTAGCCCTAATTCTTATCAAGTCATTTAGTTTAATACTGGGTCTGTGTTTAAAAGAACTAAAGTATAGACTAGTTGTTTTTCTGGAATATTTTTTATTAGTTTCTAATTTAGTTGTACTGTACCTGTTTAAAGTCTGGAGGCAATGTCATTTGATCTAATAAAGTTACAAATTAGAACCTGATTTACTATAACAATGAGTAAAATGATCCCTCTACATTAACATTCTTTAGATAAAAGACACAAAATTACACTAAATGAAGACTTTTTTTTTCTTTTTTTTGCGTGTGTGTTGTTTGACTATCCATGTCTCTGCCTCTGTCTCACTGTCAGGCCTATGTCTCATGTTCAGAGCAGAGCACATGGGACCTCTTAACTCCCTGTTACATGCTTTGTTTGCCATTACACTCTTCATCCCAACAGACAGCTGTGTCAAACGTTGTTTGAGAGCCCTTTGCTAAATAGTGGGAAGCGGGGGGCCGGGCTGTGCGGGCATCAGTGTGTTTGGTGTGAGACCCCGATAGCGCTTTGTAGCGAAAGGAAACCGGCTTACAATGAGAAAAAGGGGGCCACAATTGACTCTAACGCACTCCGCTCACCCCTCAGTTCAGCAAGAGGCTGTCTGACCTAAATTCACTTTACCTCATCTGCCTAGACATTTGTTTAGCCTTCTGGGCAAACACTTAGAGAAATGTATGAGGGAGAAGGGGGAAAAAAAAGAATACATATGCTTGAATACATCACATTTAGTCAAGGGAAAAGCAAAACCCGGACATCTGCAGACATATACAGCCCTCTAGTGGCAACCTGCAAAGGCCCTGGATGTCTGACAGAGAGGGCATGAAGTGATTTATGCAGTTACCTAAACCATCTGTGGAGGTTGTGCCCAAACACAGGCCCAAACTTGTGTAAATTCTCTCTTTTGACATCAGACCCACATTTGTCTAACAGGCCTAATAAATGTTACCTAATACCAAATAAAAGGAGTCACGAGCGAATATAAAAACAACAGGCTGAGCAGAATGAATGAATTGAGGTCATAGAATCTTACCATCAGAGAGAAAGAGAGAAATTTTGTCTTTTGAGTACTGTACTCATTACAATGGCCCGGAGGAACTGTGTGCTGTGAAATCATATGCTCTAGTTAAGCTAAACAAGGGCAAGGTATTCCCACATGAAGGGCAGATGAGAATAAGTAAGTGGAATTGCAGACAGATGAGTAAGAGTTGAGGATGGTTTAGTGCTGTTTGGCCCTGGTATCTTACTCAGATTCTCAGGTTGTAAATACATTCTCTCTCTCCCTCTCTCTCCCTCTCTACCTCTACCTCTCTCTGTCTCTGTGTGCGTGCGTGAGGCAAACCTCAAGGGCTCAGTGCAGCGAGCTCATTAAAGGCTTCATTCCACTTCCAGGATCGAGCAGGATTGCAATATGGACATTGTTTATACACAAATGTTGCCCTGGGAATAATGTTTATTTCTATTACCGTCTTGGAGGGGGAAAAAAGACAAATAAGAATGCGGAGCTTGTCTGCACACATTGCTTTTCATGAAATAATGCCTCTCCAGGAGTGCTTTGAAGAAACGGCCATTTTTCAAACCACCTCTTTGCAGCCCCGAGTCATACATCAGCCGCTCTCATCTCTTGCCCCTTTACCCTCCGGTGACACATGATCGTGTTGTGAGGAGGCCTGAGAAGCAAAAGTCAGACACCTCACAGAATCATGTCAGGAGCATTTTCGCATTGTAGTTTCAATGAACCTGTAAAGCTGCTCTGATCATTAGCATATAGTCTATAAATATCACTGCACGTGCTCCGCGGCCGGAGAGGGGATGGTCAGGAGTTCACCTCGGCCGAGCGGTCACAGAAGTGTAATTTTAAACGGCAGGGCCCGGCGGTGCATCTGGGAGGCAGCCGATGACGCAGCGCAGTGTTGCTACACACCCCGAGCTGTGTTTGGAAACACTGAGGCAGCTTGCTACTACAGTGGGAGCCAATGGGAACAGCTGAACCATGCACTCTTTAGCCCAGCCAAGCGCAGAAAAGGGGGGGGGGGGCAGAGAGAGACAGAGAGAGACAGAGAGATCCAGGAAATGCCTGAGCGAGAGGCGGCGACAGCAGGGCCCATCAGCTCGCACACAGCCACATCAGGCCGCACATTGATCACCCTCACATGATATATCCACCCCCCCGTAATTGCATTGCTGTTTAGAGAGGCAGTCGTTATTTATGAAATATTGAAATAACAAATGGCATCTCCCAGCAGATATTAAGAAGAGAGATGCCACAGATAAGTCAGAGGCAGGCGGCCGCCACGTCCCCCCACGGGCCGCTTGCCCAGTCGCCTGGCTGCAGAAAACCTGCAGTCATCACAAAGTGGAAATATTTACTGCTCACACTCCTGCATATGGGAGGATGGAGTGTGGGTGAGGGCAGCTGAAAAATGGCTGTGTTTGTGTTTCGAAAGGAGTGCTAATCAGATTCCTTCAGCTTCAGAGGCATTTGAGGACAGCCGAGCTAAAGGTCCTGAGTGTGGATTTATTTGTTGCGCAGGACCGATTGGGAGCCGGGCCACCTGAAGTGTAACACTGGCAACAGGACGTTAAAAATCACAAGCTCAGAACTGGAGAAAATGCAGAAAACCTTTTTCTCCTATTTGTCATGCTGGTTAAAATTTGTCAGAGAAGTGCTAATTGTCAACAAGCGCTCAAGGGGCCTTTGGGAATGATTCATCAGAATCACTACATTCATCATCAGCTTTGTTGTGTAATCATGTGGGTGTCTGTGGGTGTTGTGTGTTTGTGTCTACAGAACACCCTTGAGACCTGCAACATCTGCAGTAAGCCCATCATGGAGCGCATCCTGCGGGCTACAGGGAAAGCCTACCACCCTCACTGCTTCACCTGCGTGGTGTGCCACCGCAGCCTGGACGGCATCCCTTTCACTGTGGACGCTTCCAACCACATCCACTGCATCGAGGACTTTCACAAGTATGCAGTTTAGCTTTTCATTAGATTTGAAATACATATTTTTGTATTAACAATGGATCAAATGACTTTATGTAATCTGTGCTTATAGTGACAAACCCACAGAGAATCATCACCAAACTCTGCAGTGCCCCGCAGCTCTTCATAATGTTTTAGCCTCTTTCAGCACATTGTTGTGGTTTTATAGTATGCACAAGGCAGCAGTTATCAGCGAAAAAGCTCTGTACTGCACGTTATCTGCGCAGCACTAAATTGCAGACAAAGTTAGCGACTAGCTGGTGAACATAGTGGAGCATGTAGCAGCTAAAGAGCCAGATATCTCCCTCAGGAGACCAACATAGAGCTAAAAGGACAGCGAATATTTGATGTATATTTGTCAGGAGTAATATATGTCCAATTTCCTTTTCCAGTTTCAAAGCCTTAAAATAGCTTCGAAATTCTCTTTTTTACTGTATATATTGTAACTTGTTGCCTAGCAAGCTACATGCTGTTTCATCCAATCCAAGAAATGCCTTAATTTTGTTTTTTCAGTTACGACATTGTGCAAAGCCTACAACCCCACAATGAGCACAGGACGTCTGAGGTACTGCATGCAGTCACTACGTCCAGCTGTTGTAAATAAACAGGACACATTTAAATAAAAAGCTATAAAGCTTTTAAAAGGTCTTTAATAGATGCTAGAGGCTGGCAGTTTTATCCTGATTTTAGTATTTTTGCCAAGCTAAGCTAAACTAATCATCTAAGGCTACATCCATATTACGTTTTTGTTTTAAAACGCATAACTTTTGCTACGTTTACACCTAGCATCCACACTACTCCAGCTTTTTATAACCCTTAAAACCCACTGACTGTATGCTTCATGTCCAGCACAAAAGTAGCAGACAAACAAAGCTAGCAAGTAGCTGGTGAAGAAAGTAAAACACCTAGCTGCCAGATATTTTTGTCAGGTATTGGTGCATACTAAACCAGAGCTAAAAGGAGAATGAATATGTAACTTACATTTGGCAAGAGGATAGAAACATAACTCCAAACAAATGCTAATGTTGTTCCATGTCTGCTAGACATGGACATAGGCAACTGTTTACTAAAACTTGAGCCATAACAACTCTATAAGATGATAATATGTCAATGTTGTGTTTACAGCTTGGTCCACTGCCGCCAAACGGCTAAAGTCAACTAATGCTGCTTTAAAATCCTTTACTTACCTAAAGAAAATCGGCTATATTTAAGCCTAATCAATATTGGATCTTAGGGCTTCCTTTTCGGGAAATACTGCAGGCCATGTCACAAGCCCAATGACCTTATGAGATGCAGCTGTAGACATGAATTTAATAGGAAATTCCTGTCATTGTGTCACAATCCACCGATTGCATAAGCACCACCTTACCAGAAATGCTCCCTTGCTCAGTGACCAGAAGGGAAACAGAAGTAAACAGCTGGCTCTTGGTGTGAGTGCACAGCTTTTGCTTTGTGGAGTAGCTGCACTGGGCCGTTGTTTAATTCCACATGACAAGTGTGACCTCAACAGCACAGCCCTTTGTATCGAGGAATAGTCACGCCCGGGCCTGAGTCTTTTCTCTGGCTATTACTGTATGGCCGTGGTTCCCCTATGCCACACACCCCCTTCACTTCCTGATTCCCAGGCATTCAGTCAGCATGTGAAATGGAAGTGTTCACCCCGCCTTCAGCCACCTGACAGGACCTGAAATCTCAGCATGCTTTTCATATCCTCATTGATCCTATTGTTAGATAGACCTCTTCCTGCTGGAGGCATTTCCAGAGTTACTGATGTAAAGGCTTGAAAATGTTATTGTGAGAGTCGGTTATGATATTTGTAAAAGTCCTGCTATGTTTAGCTTTTCCTCAAATATTCTATTTATATGAATTATTTCAGAGAAGGGCACATTTAGCTTTCAGTGCCACCTCGGTGGTTGAGTGAATAAATAATTAAATGAAAAAATGCACAAGTGGTGCCTTTTCCTTTGTTTGAATAATTGTCTCATAATGTGTAACCACTATTGCTCTTTATAATATATCCTATCTTTACACTTGTGTGAAGAACTGAAACAATCAGTCGATAGATTGATTAGTCCAGTGGTTCCCAAACCTGGGGCTGGGACCCCCACAAGTGTTCACAAGATAAATCTGAGGGGGTCATGAGGTGATTGAACAGAGAGGAAAGCAGAAAAAAAAAATTCTGCAAATTTATGTTTATTTTTTCTGACTTTCCTCTATTATTTTTCTTGTGAATTACTGGATCATTTTACCTTTTTAGACCTGAAAACAATTCAAATAAAACAAAGTTTAAAAAAATTACTTTTTGGTTGAACTGGTCACAACCAGTAGTATGTAATGATGAGTGGTCGCAAGTAGACTTCAAGGAGTCACAAGCCAAAAAGGCTAGAAAACACTGGACTAGTCAATTGACAGAAAATTACTTGGTAATAATTTTAATTATTTAGGTCATTTATAAAGCAAAAGTGACCCACCTTCTCTTATTCCAGCTCCTTAATCACACAGATTTGCTGTTTCTTTCTCTGATTTATTGTTGTAAATGAAATATCTTTGGGTTTTGCACTCTTTGCCAGACACGTCAAGCAATTTGAACGCCATGTCATCATTTTCTGACATTTCATAAACCAAGCCATTAACCAATTTATCAAGAAAGTGACGGACAGATTAATCAATAATGAAAATCATTATTAGTTGCGGCCCTACTTGTGTGTTTACAGTCTCAAAAAGCCTCACTATGCAAAATAGTGAAAAGGGATTGATCACTAAGCTTCTTACAAATAACATTTGTTTCAAATTGTGTAACTGGAGGTCACATTATGTCACAGTAGCTCCTATTGTTCCGAGCTAAGTTCTGGTATTTTTGGTTCTCTTTCACAGGAAGTTTGCTCCACGCTGCTGTGTGTGTTCTGAGCCTATAATGCCAGCACCGGGCCAGGAGGAGACCGTCCGTATTGTGGCCCTGGACCGCGACTTCCATGTGCAGTGTTACCGCTGTGAGGTATGTGTGTCTGCTTGTGAGCTCCCTATAGTTAGCCGTGGTGGTTAGGTACCATGCTGCACAGCTCCAGGTGACAGTCATTACAGCATGAAGGTATAAGGAAGGCATAACGCACACGCCCGTCCCCCAAGTCACCTTTTCAGTGAGACGAGTGAATCATCCCCCTCTTACCTGCCTTTAAATTTTTTTCCATCTCTCCTCCGCAAAGTTCACGGACTTACATAGTAACCAATCTGTCAGCCGCCGCTCGCCGGCTGATAAGCGGCGCTGAGACATTACGTGCCCAGCTAAAAGAGAAGTAACGTGTCACATTGTCAAAGAGCCGTGCCAGTGTGAGTACACAGAGCGTTTGGCAGACATAAAGGTCAAAGGAAAGGAAAGCAGATTAGTTCAGCTGAAAGGCCTGAACAAGAAGGGAATTTTGTCACCAGGGAGACATGAGTAGACGGAGTTGTATCTCTGTGTGCGTGTGAAAGAGAGTGTAACCCAGTGTGACAGACAATGAGAATATAATGCCAAAGCAATGTGTGTATCTGTGCTTGTGAGTGTGAAATTATCAACATGGGTTGTGTGGTTCTTACCTTGTAAAAAGTGCAGAGCGCACACCTCCCAAACTGTTTTACAGGTGCTAGATCAAAAAACAAACTGAAGGCTGGAGTCAAACAAAAGACTCACACTGTACTTTAATAGAGCAACGTTTCCATTTAAGAGATCTTCTTCAGGCATTGTCAAGTAAACACCACAGAGCAAAAAAGTATAGAAAATAATACAGACGATAGATAGAAAGATATTATTCAAGAACATGTTGAGTCTAGTATAGCAAGTCTTGTACGTCACAAGATTCAGTAAAATGCAATACATGTGTCATGTAAACTATTCAAAAAGGAAACAATTATAGAAATTAGAATAAATAGGAAAGAATCTACAGTCTTCAGCCATGCTAGCAGCTCTGTTAGGCTGTGCTTTGAGCTAAATGTTAACATGCTCACAAAGTCAACGCTAACAAGCTAATGTTTAGCACATATTACCATATATAAGGAAGTCCTGATCAAGTGTTTTTTGACCCCGATTCCGATCCGAGTCTGATATGATACTAATATTTACCTAAATGTTGATTAAATATGTATCTGACACATTGAAATAACCGCTGTAGCCTTCCAAATTTGGCACACCTTGTTTTTTTATTTGTTATTTTAACCAGCGCCGGCTATAAATGAGAAGCTGCTACCTGAATGTTTACCGCTCTTTGCTAAGAAGAGAGGAGAGATCACCGGTGCGACAAAAAGATTTTTCACATTCACACGCTCTAATTTTCACCTGTATATAGAGCAAAATGCTCGCACTGTAGATCCCGGCTGTCGTAAAGGACAGCAGCACTGCAACACTCGCAGGCTGACATGGACAAAACACCGTTCAGCAAAGACAGGATCGGATTTTGATTGGCTTTACCAATCCATTAAAATATTCCTGGATCGTCCCTGATACCGATCCTTAGGATCAGCTCGGGACATTTCATTAGTTTTGCACGTATTTGGTCATAAACCAAAGTATTGGACAAAAAAGTTCGACCTCATTATGGCACTACTTGAGGGATGACCAAAGTTGTTACAGTTCATCCTGAGGGAGGCATGAACCATGTACCAAATTTCATGGCAAGCCATCCAAAAGTCTGATATTGCTATGCAGAGAGCCACGCTGCTAGCATAGCTAAAATAATAATAATAGTTATAGCAAATGGTAGAAAACCAACACTCCCAGGCTTTTCTGCAGAGAGCCTCCTGTAGCTTGACACTGACTGAGTTTTTAAACAGCAGTAAATGTGTCATTTAGGGTGTAAGCACAGTGAGCGTATGAATGTGCCTGATCGGTGAGCGTGGCTAATGTCTCTTTGTGTTTGTGTGGACTAACAGAGTATCTGTGTCCTGCAGGACTGTGGCTCTCTGCTCTCAGAGGGGGAT
This sequence comes from Macquaria australasica, assembly GCA_005408345.1. Classification (NCBI taxonomy): domain Eukaryota; kingdom Metazoa; phylum Chordata; class Actinopteri; order Centrarchiformes; family Percichthyidae; genus Macquaria; species Macquaria australasica. The sequence goes on from SEMN01000274.1 coordinate 342,746, forward strand.
AACCAGGGCTGCTACCCTCTGGACGGACACGTCCTCTGCAAAAACTGTAACACCAGCCGTATCCAGGCCCTCACCGCCAAGGCCACCACTGACCTCTGAACAACCCGCCGCCCTTTCACCTCCACTGTGATAATCCAACGCTCGCTCTCTCTTTCTTTCTCTCGCAAACATATCGATCCACAGAAGCTTGCATTCCTCAGCATATACATATACAGTATATCCATCTATATATATTCACTTTCAGTAACAAGAAATAGCAACACTTGTTCACCTGCATACATGTATCTATTAACTCGGTACAATCACAGCAGAAGAGACTGTGTGTTTTTTAACTGTGTTGTTGTTAAAGGAATAGTTAAACATTTTGGGATATACACATAGCTTAGCATAGCATAAAAACTGGAAACAGCTAGCCTGGCTCTGTCCATAGTTGAAAAATGTCACCTAACTGTAACTGTAACGGGTTTTATGGGGGGTTATGGGCTGCTTCTGGACAAGATAAAACCCGCTGCATAACCCTCTGTAAAGCCGCAACTTCTCCTTTCTAGACTTCTGTTTTTGTAGGGATTAAAAAACAAGATATAACGTGTTACTTAGTGAGCTTTAGAGGTGCTGGAAGGCAGTTTTTGTTACCTTTGGACAGAGCCAAACTTGCTGTTTCCCCCTGTTTCCAGTCTTTGTGTTAAGCTAAGCTTAAGATGTAGCTTTATATTGACCGTATCAATATAAAAGTAAGTCTCAACAAGAAAGCAAATAATCATATTTCCCAAAATGTCAAACTATTGCTGAAAATCACTCAAAATCCACCAGTTAACAGTTACAATATACATCATCACTCAGTGTTATTATCTCATATCATAATCATCTAATCGGGCATGTTCTAGCCAGGGTGCACATGCATGCATCCATGTATGCATGCAAGTCCAAATATTTCTCACTGACTGGCTCTTGTGATCTAAAATGTCTTACTCCAGCCAATCATGCTAACTGTTTGACACATCTGCTCTGCAGATGAAGCCATCATGGATGGATGTTGGTTAGAACATTCATTTTATTCTTTAGTGTTTATTACTGTGCAAATCCACAGACGGTACTCAAATAGGGATACAATTACACACTGAAGCTCATTATTTCATACAGTGCTGCATAACTGAACACCAAAGAATTGAATTTAAACTGCCATATTTACTGTGTACTTATTTTGTATGCAACTATATTAAACATTACACACATGATATTGATTGGGACCACAGGAATAGCAAATAGTAATTCTCAGTGTCAAAGACAAAATCCTCAGTAGGCAGCTGTTGAATGCAATTCCCTTTTTAGCATAATATTTTCTTTGTACTTTCCAATCAAATTTGCTTTTATGTATACAATAGATTATTTTCTGTTGGCCTGAACAATACAATCATGGTATTCTATTCATAGATACGGCCTTATATTTGAGTTTAATTATATAGTTTTTGAACAGATAAATATGTAACTTTTTCTCTTATTTACAATTACTTAGATTAGATTAGTGATTGTAGTGTAAGCAGTCAGGTAGAGATAACGGATTTGAGATGGCTATGCAATTTTTTATATTAATTGCATCGACACTTTATAAGAAATTTTATGAATAAGGAAATATTTTACCTGTACAGATTCAATCATAAGTGTCCTTGTAGTAATCCTTTAGTCAAAACTATGCTGTTGGTACTGTGTGACTTTGTGTGTCACTGTGCTGTATGTCAGTATTGATCGTACCATTGACACTTTTATGTTTAGTGTTTGTTTAAAGTTGATGGGCGAAGAAGGGACTATGAGAGTTAACCAAAAATTACTGATTTTATTATTTGTTCCATCCAAGAGTCACTGACCAGTAGTTTGACTTGATAGTTATTTCAATATAATTACTAGTGCAACACGAGTTGTAAGACATTTGATGATGGCGAATTAAAGGTACCCTGTGGAGTTTTTGACCACTAGTAGCGCTGTGGAGCAATGTTTTTATGAGTGGGTCCCCATTTTGTTTGAATCTTGCACACGCTCATGAACCCATAAACAGACGGGGCCAAAGGGGTCGCCACAGAGACAGGCCGCACCCCTTGAATCTGATCAGCCACCCCCTACCAGAGATGAAAAACAACTACAAAGAGATGCAAAACGACCATAAAGAGATGAAAAACAACTACAAAGAGATGAAAAACAACTACAAAGAGATGAAAAATGACTACAAAGAGATGAAAAATGACTACAAAGAGATGAAAAAAACGACCATAAAGAGACGCAAAACAACTACAAAGAGATGCAAAATGACCACAAAGAAATGCAAAATGACTATGAAGAGGTGAAAAACGACCACTCACGCATAATAACTACAAAGACTACTCTGTGAAAACGTTTTGTCTCCTGTGTAAGAGGGGTGAGGGGCCTTTTACATGTCTGTGTCCAAGGACCCATTGTCTTATAATCTGTCCATGGCTGTAGGCGTCATCGAAGACGTGGGGGACAGGATGCACATTTTTTGCAACTGGTTTCACGCTATTTTGCTGATCAGTTGGTGGCAGTAACATGCATAAGAAGCGTAGCCAATACAAGCTTGCAAATATGGATGTAAACAATGCACGATTTGAAGTATACAAACAATCGGCTGTGCATATGTTTGACGATAAAGGAAATTAATTCAGCACGCTTTATTTTGGTGAGAAACACTGATTGTAAACAAAAGTTAAAAACATTTTTTTTGCTGAGAAACCTCCACAGGGTACCTTTAAACAACAAAGACAATGTAATTTGGAAGTACTGGTTTGCCTATTTATTAGTTGGTTTGGTTTACAGTCATCCACATAATGTAAGACAGAGTATTTCCTAAGCCCTGATTACAGATGTCTTGTGCATGTGGATGGATATATTATGAACAAAGCAGTTCATTATCATTTTCAGAGAATTCTCTTCACTTCTCTTTACTGTTTTCCTCACACATTAAGAAGTGGTGTTTAGTGCCATTTGGATATCAGAAAGTTATTATACAAACAAAACCTCTCTATATACTGTATCTACTGTAATCAGTAAGTCTGGTTACATCAGAGTATTTGTGATCAAGCTGACTGTGGCAATGTTTTAACCAGGGTAACACATTGTAAAACAAACTGCTAATAAGCCCATTAATAAATAAAAGATAGTGAATAGTAATTTGACATTCATCAGATCTTTGCCAGGACACATTTTCTACATAAAAGTAGAGAATACTGTTGGCCATTTAAAATCTGAAGGAGTATTTCATATTCCCAAAATTCACAGTAAAAGCTCTGCACTGCTGGTCCTCTAGGAGGTTAGGCAACCTATAGTCCATGTTGTCATGTCTTTTTCATCAATACTAGGAGTGCACATTTAGACACACAGTTCTTCAGTCACATACAAAAATCATAAAACAAGATGTTTACAGTCGAGTGAAAATCATAACCGACGAGTGCACTTCTTGAGAAAACAATTTCCTTAAAGACATGTCTAAAATGTCTCAACAGTGTCACAAAACTTAAGCTAGAGACACAATTTAGTCGTCTCAAGCATCTGTTATTGCATGTTATCAGTTATTCAAAATAGGTTATTAAAAATAGATCAGGCTGTAGGAGAGAAAACATTCAAATCTGTGCGTCTCTCTAGTTACAGAAGACATTTATTCACCTTGTTTTATCTCTACTACTTTGAAAAAATACATAGAGTAGATCACACCAGCTTCATAAAGCCCATCACTTTGATCATTTGACACTCGACTCAGTGAGTCATCTGATTACCACTGGTTGTTAGGTAACACTTCATATGTCATTATGTCATGTGTTCCTAGGTTTCAGCTCACAGAGATGTTGCGGGTGTTAGCATCTCATGCTGGCTGTCTGTTAAAGGTCGATACATGGCCCCCTGACCTGCTGGGATAATTCCACAGCAGAATCTCACATCTGATGATGTAAACAGGCAAAGACTAAAAAAACCTACAATCTGAAAATATGAAAACAATAATTGGAACAAAAGTAGTACAGTGATGCTCATTTAAAATTCTAATTCAGGTACTTTTCCTAGCCAGTTGTCTCTAAAAACAGTGCTAGCTTACTATCTCTGAAGTTTGGTTTTCTTCAATAGGCTTCAAGTTTTCTGACAACAAAATGGTATCCATTATTCAGATCGGCCTCTGCTGCTTACTCTGCAGGAAAACATGTCATTGCAATACTGTAGCAAATGTAGTAGGAACATTTGCTGTGCTTTCAGGCATGACCATTGCACATCTGAATCATTCTAGTGCTGCGTTTAACTCAATTAGTGACAGTGGGAGCAAGCATGCAGTAACTGTGAGCTACAAACATCAACATCTACGTGAAAATGTGGTTCACGACTTTGCGGAAAGTGTGCTATCTGCAAGTAGCCTCTTACTGTTGACTGCTGTCGAGTCAGAATTTCTGTGTGAAGTTTGGTAAATGTGCCAGTTAACAATCAAACGTGAATTTATTTTATGAAACATATCATACAGCCATCTATTAGAATTGTTGTGTTAAAGCACATGTTCGTACCATGTGCGTGTTTGAGAAGATAAAAGAGCTGTTGTTAGAGTTTGGTAAAGGGAATTTTATGCAGTTGATACAAAAGAACAGTATTGTGTTATAACTTTAACCAGTTTTGCCAATACACCGGATGTGAGGTCATTTAAAGCTGCACAAATCAATTTTTTTAATACGGAAAATAACTTAGCAAGTGCCATTTTAAATTATAGTCCTGCAAACTGCTCAGCAAAATTTTAAAACATTATACTAATACTGATATACTTATCAAAATATTTTATTATTGGCTTATTAGCACGTTTTCCGGTCTGGTCCATGAGCGCAGAGTTGGACCTCTGCTGCAGGTTGTTGGTGTGCCATAAAAAGCTGTATTAAACCCTCCTGTTTACGATATTTGTATGGACAGTCTGTGGACACACACACAGCATATCTGACACGGACCTTCTCCAAAATATTGATGCTACAAGTATAAAGAAAAAAGACCGTTTAATGATTTTTTAATTTGTTCAGTGCATCTGTGTTGCTGTCTTAGTTCTACCCGTGTTCGGCAAAGTGCCTTTGGCTGAGCAGTACTGAATCACTGTTGCTGTGCATTTCACAGTTTGCCGTGCCCTCAAACATTTTGCCATGTTTACTTGTCTTTGCCAAATTAAATAAAGAGGATCCCTTTGAGTGGGCCAGCTCTGAATCCATGCAATAATAGGTGTTTTCCATCCGGCACGGTGCTTCAGGCTGCAGCAGCAGCTTTAAACGTGTGACCCTCTGTTGTTAAAGTAAAGCATCTGATCTGTTCTTGATCTTTGGAAGGGGCATGTAGTCAACTGTTGTTTTTTTGTTTTTTCTTTCCTCAATAAAAGCTTTGCAATAGCATCTCGTCTCCGTGTCCTTATTTGCGTTTAGTCTTTTGGAGTATTTTGTTGAATTGTATAGAAAGTAGAACATATAATAGAAAATATTAAAACGGCCTCTCTTTCTGATTCAGGCCAAACCCGCCCCGCCTGTCGTTGGTAAACACTTTGGCTTCTGGTGCATCAGATTGCCCAGGTAATGAGCTCTCCCTCTCTCTGTCTTGTCCTCATGCACCTCTGAAACCTCCCGGTGACCTCCTGAGCAGCGTAGTAGTGCAACCCAGGGCTCCTTCACTCTCTTCAAGAGTCATTTAAAAGCCCTTCAGCAGCGGCAAATGCCCCATGCTTACACAGCTCCGATTCATTTCCTCCTGTCTCATGCTGCGAGTCCCCAACCGCTCTTTAGATGAATTGGAATCACCTGCTTAATAGAAATCCTACACTCGCAATAGTCTTTTGAGTGTACATCTGGGACAACGGCTTAATTACACAGAGATACAGTGTGCAGTATTCTTGTGGCCACGATCAGCAAATGCACTCAGCTATGAAGTATGCTTACTGCTCGAATCAGCTTGATGGAGTTGTTAGAATAATTTAAAGACCTCCTGAAAGTCTTTTTCTTTTTCTTTTTTTTTTACTGTCGCCTTCCGAAGACCCGCTTGATTTAATCCTCTCCATTTGTCATCTTTACTTGTGTGCTGCATATCAGCTGCAAGTCACTGAGCATTTCATTTCCTTCCTGCAGATCGCTAAATTCAAACACCGTCACAGAAATGTGAGAGCGGACAAAGTGATCTCTACAGACAAAACTAGAAGACCCATATTATTTCAAATGTTAGACAACAAAACAGTGGCAGCAGGCAGGGGGTTTCACTGAGAAGTGAAATCAAACAGAAATATTTATCCACAGCCGTCCTGATGCTTAAAGTAAATACAGTGCTTATATCATCAGCTCATTGCTCTGCAGCCTCTGACGTGAACCCTGAACCAGAGAGCACGTACTCACCCTCTTATTTCTCTGCTAGTAAACTGAAGATTTTGGCATGGCAGCAACGTGGAGATTTCCTAGTAATTTTTTCCTAAATATGCTGGAGGCGATACTGCATGTGTGTGTGTGTGTGTGTGTCTGCTTGCATGTGTGTGTCTGAGAGCGAGAGAGAGACAAGCCCTCCAGCAGTTTAGCCGAGGACTTGCTTTACTGCACATAAATCTGGTGTTTACAAACAAATTGATGAGTGATGGGCCCCCCAGCCAACATGATGTACCCTCCAATTTCTTCCTCTGCATAAAAATTCCAGCGTCAAGTCTCCGGGGGCCTGCTTCGGCATTTTTTGAATGTCTTCTTCTAATACGCAGAATTATGGCCTGAATTATTTACCGGGAAGCAGAGATGAGCACGGAGGAGCAGAATGGGCCACTATCATGCATAATCTCGCGCACTCCGATTTAAATGAAGCTGTCATATGGCCAGATTTACATAACATTACGATGTGGGCCCACATTGCAGTGCTCTGAGCGTAATGCCATTAGCTTTAAAGTGAATTCCCGCTCTGCATTTACATCAAGAGCATTGATTTTGTGCGTCCTTGAGTTGGCTAAAGGCAATGATGTAATCACTGAGTCAGTGTTGCTCTCGGTAGAAGTTAGACGGATCACTGTGAGACACAAATCCAAGCCATCCTAATGTGCACGTTGTATGAAACCATTATTAGTGCCTTTTCTTGTTCTGGCTGTGAGCATCCAAGGACTGGCCAAGGTGCCCACAGAGTTCAAGGGTGCCCACCATCTCTGTGACTTACCGTTTGTAGATTATTTCCATCTGAACATTTTAAAGAATGAGAACATTTCTGATTCAGCGTTTTATAAAGAGAAGAGAAACTGCAACTTGGAGTAATAACGTAACGTAGATCTAAAGCTTTAACACACTGTATCGGTGCTGTAGACTTTTTCAAACTTTTTCACTCCGTTAATGTGCCGCCATTACAGACTGATGCAAAAGTCTGAATGTTGCATGACTCATTCACAAATGAACAATAAACATTTGAAGTGCCATTATCCATGCAGCAGAGTTTCTAAAACAACTGCAATCATGTAAAATGAAAATTTTACCTCTGGCGGTCACTCTGTTCTACAGCCGTCATTCAGGCTGGTTAATGTGAACTGTGTTTGGTTCCTCTAACATTCTGCTACCGGGGACTACTGCACTCCAGATTGTTATTCTCTTTGTTAAACCATTAACATTTAATAATATGCACCAAATGTCATTTTTAGTATTAAAATGACTTTTATCCAAACCAGAGTCAAAACTGTATTTTACTAACCTTTTGCATATTTTCTTTTACTTCTGCATGATAAGGTGTAAATTAGAATAAATATGCTTCACCAATTGGTAAAAACTGAAATCTCTAATGTGACCAGTTCAAAATCATTCAAGTCAGTTTTTGTACAATTTGTGCCTTCAGAAGTGCAATTATGTTCATCGAGTTCATCAAGAACAGAGTCATTTATTAGCCATGCTAGCAGCCTGGCTCTGTAGGTCGTACAGGCCAGTGGTCTTTGGGTCTTACATGGTAAACATTACCTGCCAAACATGAAAATGTTAGCATTGTCGATGTGAGCATGCTGACTTTAACATGTCCGCTCCGCCTCCATACAGCTTCACAGAGCTGCTAGCATGACTGCTAGTCTTGTTATCTAACACTGAAAGAATCTGCTTTTTTCCCTCCCACCACCCAGGGGCCTCATTAAGGGTGCTACTTTAACTGACGTTTAGTAAGTGTACCTTTAGTTCAGACTGAACTGTTCCTTAAAGTTCCAGAAATGTTAGACCACAGGGTACACGTGGTGCCCGTTATGTGCCTGGAAAATGTACTTTGCAGTACAAAAACGTTCTTCCCCGTTACCTTTGTTTTTGAATGTGCTGACTGTAAATTAGATATGCACCCAGTCGCAAGTTGGGATCAAATGTTTGGACAAATTTCCATATTTACTGTAGAATAATGAACTTTATCCTCCTGTGGCAGCTTCATGCATCCTGAGCTTTTTAAACCTCAGGATGCACACACACACACACACACACAGTGCAATGATTTCTCGCAGAGTTCTTCAATTGAAGAACATGATTTTGAAAGACTCAGCATCAGGCCATCGCACTCAGCGAAGTAGTGAGAAGCTGTAGCTTGCTTTAACCTCAAGATAATCGCCCAGTGCAGTGACTAATAACAGTCTTTCAGCTTGAGCTTTTAAAGGTGAAAATGCAAACTGTTTTTTTAAAGAAATATTTGAAATGAAGCCAGAACTCATGAGCTACAGACGATGGCTAGGATAATGTATGGCTTGTTGCAGAAGCAGCACAGCTACATGTTATTAGCCTGAACGCCTTCATGTTCTGTTTCTTGAATATTGGAGAGCTGCTGTCCAGAGTGTAAAGGTGGTGAGTAACTAGCCTGTACCAATGGGAATATCATTTACATGACCAGCAGCAATCAGGGAGCCACACTGGACATGGTGACACACTAAGTTATCGCAGAAAGACTTGAAGCAGACTCCATTACCTACCCTCTGGCAGAGATTAATAAATGAATGGTAATTGATTTAATACGGGGCGTGTGAGCTGTGGTGTGAACACTTGTTAAACTGCCAGTGATAGTAAAGGCTTTGGTTCGGCTGGATAAAACACAGCGTGGTACTGTAGTGCTGCTAATTACTGCAGTTCATTTGTTTTGAGAGCAAAGTGTCAATACGCCTTTCCAAAAATCTATCATGAAATAACACAAAATCAACTCCCTTCGTTGGACACGTGAGACTACACCGATAACATTTCTTTGAATCGCTGTGCTTTCTTAAAGGGAGTCCTTTTTATAACTGAGATTCATTAGAGACGCTCCAGTATCAGTTACTTAGTTACAGGTGTACAATGCTCACAGAGAAATCTCTCCCCATATTATTTCAGTCACATACTCCCACACACACGGGGGGAGACAACGGGAAGAGTCCAGCTGAAATACAGTCGTGGACGAAAATATTGGTTTCAATTAACACTGAAAACTGAAGAAAAAAACCTGAATCCTAGCTTAATCCACACAGAAATCCAAAAATGGCATGTACAATATTATTGGCACCTTTTTAGAAGTTGCAAGAAATAATTGGACTTCAAGCAGGTGATACACCTTGAACTCACCTGTTGTGAGTCACAGGTGCCTGCAATCTTATAATCACTCATTCAGCCAGATTAAATGGAGCAGTGTTCTCATTCTGCTGTTCAGTGTCACAGCGCGTACCACACTGGGCATGGAGAAAAGAGAACAAACTGCAGAGAATTGTCTGAGGAGGTCAGACAGAAGGTCGTAGCCAAGCATGGACAACGTCAAGGCTACAAGTCCAACTCCAGAGACCTTGATGTTCCCGTGTCCACCGTGTGTAATGTTATTAAGAGGTTTAAGGCCCATGGTACAGCAGCCAAGCCCCCTGGAAGAGGACGCAAGAGACAAGTTGATCAAAGATTGCAGCGAAGGTGGAGGAAGGACCTCAGACAACTGCAACCATCATTTATTTGCAATAACCACTATCTTTCTAACCTGAATCATAGTCTGGTTGTCTAGTGTGTTATAAATACTGTAGAAAGAATTTGTCGGCTGTCTTATGTCCAGCATGATATCAGAGGTGTGAACCTGGGCCATGTGTTTAATTCACAATGTATATGTTTTATACTATAAAAGGGGAATACGGCAGTGCTGCTTGTTGCCCTTTGCGTCTCTCCACATCCCAACCATCACTCACCCTCACCCCTCTTGCCACACGCTCACACTGCATCCGCCAAGTCGAACCCAATGATGGCTGATTTATATGCAACGCAGGGGAAGCGTTTAGATCCGGATAAATCCACAGACTTTACTGACTTAGTGTAGGTGCGTCTCTCCAGCTCCACTGAAAGGTAAAGCAGTTCTCATGATTTAAGGCGCTCTTTGAGCTGTCACCTCTTGACCTAGGGGTAAGAGGCAGAGAGTCGTCCGTGGATTTAATGCAAAACCTTGTGTTTCAGTGTGAACTTTTATTCTCACACTAAAGCAGGCTGACTGATTAAGCCAGCTGAGGATATCTGAATGCTAGAGCAGTGGGCGCAAAATGAATACCACTTTCTTGTTTCCTTGACAGTTGGTGGGATTGTTGAGTACTACCAATTATACCCGAACCTCCACAGAGAAGATTTTAATAGATATAGAGCCAAGTGTTTCCATGTGAACCAGGCTGCTGCTTTTTATGCTTACAAACAGGAATGTGTTATAGTATGTTCATCTGATGTACCGTACCCCCACATCCCTACCAGATGCAAAAATTGAAGTAGCCCTGGTTGGGAATCACTGATATAAGCAGCAGGTGCTGTTATGTTCTGCTCAGTGATACCTGAACTGATACTTCAGATTCAGCCTTTTCACATTACACCAATTTTGAAAGTAGATATTTCATTTTCAGTGGACAATACTAAAAAATTGTTTTTCTTTACAGAACAGCATGTTAAGGACTCGTTTATTAAACTGATCCTTTGCAATGATGTCAAAGCTCAAGACAGCTCTGGAAATAAGGCAATTTTGATCAAGTGTTTTCATTTTACTTTTTTTTTTTTTCTTCAGTGGAGGTCATATAATTGAAATTTTGCCTCAGGGTAAATGCCATAGAAGAAGTTACCCTTTCACTGAAGCCTGCGTACATCCATCCAGCAATCTTCCTCTTAGCTCATGAGCTTTTAATAATTGTGCGTTTGAGGTGCCTGAATTCCCTCAGAAGTGCAGAATCCAAATAGAAACTCCAGACATCACAGAGTTAACCCCAGATGATGAAATGAGACGCCTCTTGATCACATCAGCTTCATTTTTTTTGTATTTGAATTTCTCTCTTAACATATCACCCGTGTGATAATTATACTTAAACAAGATAATATCAATTTACAAAATTATCTCAAATGCCAGCTCCCATGCTAAGATCTTTTTTCTTTTAACTATAGAAAACCCTATTCTATCTTTGTAGTATAAACTTCTGCAGCCAATGTCATTGTTGCATTTAAATGGGTTTTAAAATATAATATATACAGAGACTGTGCATGAAGATTGCATAAGGGTGGATTAGCAATATCTTGCTTGGGCGCACTCCTTTCACCCCACAGCATTCAACAAAGGAGTCTTGTAAGACAGATTAAGAATTAACAAGTGTAAGTTACTGTCGTACTGGATCTATCTGTTGTTTCCAGTTAGGCTTAATAATGTGAACTTTTACCAAAGTAAATGTTTAAATCGATGAATGATTGAACAACTTTGATGAGTGCGTAGTCAGTGAAATACCAGAGACACATCTGTATGTTTTGCAATATTAAAATCAGAGTGAAGGGTAGAGAGAAATGGACTATACCCATGTGGCCTCAATTACTTACATTGCTAAAAAGAAAAAAAAGAAGGAAAGAATACTTATTTTTTTAATCCCAGGACTGAGAATTATTTGATCACACATAATAAGTCCAGCCACAAATGCTATTAAAACTTAAAACCTAGATCCTTTGGACCTAGAACAAAGGCAGTGGAAACATCAGTGATAAATTATTCATATCAAACTTGTCACCCCTCCCTCCCCCTTCACTGTTTTGCCCAGACACACCAAACTAATCCAACTCCGCCTCTTTGGCTTGAATTACTGGAGAAGAGACTTCAGATGCCTGAATTCCTGCACCTCTCCTCTGTCGTAAAGTTCACATGCTGTTCTCTATGCCTTCTTTCAATACTTTTGTTGAACTGATTTAATAACCTTATGCAATGTGTTGTACAGTCTGGTGACGGGCTTTATGTATTATTTGACATTTTTGCTTGGCTGGATGCACAACTTAAACAAGTTTCCACTGTGCCTGAATCATATAGTTTTTAGCCACGCTAGTGCCATGGCTCTATGGATGGCAGTGTCGGTTGTTTCACCACTTTGGTCCAGATGTAAAACAAATATTAGATGGATTGCCATGAAATTTGGTGCAGACATTCGTGGTGCCCAGAGGATGAATCCTACCGACTTTGGTGATCTCTAATATTTTCTATGTAGCGCCACCAGCAATTTAAAGTTTTCACTTATCCAGTGAAATATTTCAACATCTACTTGAATCATTGGCACAAATTTTGCTCAGACATTCATGGTTCCCAGATGATGTATCATAATGACTTTGGTGATTTCCTGACTTTTCCTCTAGCGCCACCATGATGTTGAAAGTGTGTGGTTTTAAGTGAAATCTCTCAACATCTATTGGATGGATTGCCATGAAATTTAATGCACATATTCATGTTCCCCACAAGATGAATGGTAACAGCTCCGGTCAAAATTTTAATTTTTGTCTTACTTTGGTTTACGACCAAATACCTGCAAAACTAATGAGATTCCCATCAACCTTAGCTGTACTTTGTGTTTAGTGCTAATTAGCAAATGTTAGCATGCAAACACGCTCAACTAAGATGGTGAACATGGTAAACATTATAGCTACCAAACATTAGGATGTTAGCATTGTTATTGTGAGAATGTTAGCATGCTGACATTAGCATTTAGCATTTGTCTGGATGTAGTGTTAAACTGATGAATCGACTGCATGACACTTGCAGATGACACTTGTTAAGCCGTCTTCCTGCATCCTCTCTCAGACTGAAGTCTCCACTTTACCAGACACCCCTGAGTGAGTGATTTAGACTAACAGTGTTTTGTTCAGGATCAACCAGCTGTGATTAAGGGGATTTGGTGAGGATTTGGGGGATTACCACTCCAACATTTGTGTATAAACAGCTGAATGTCACAGGTTGTGTGTATCGTGACCGAGTCCATTCACTTCACAGAGTGGATTAAGTGACAAGTTATCAACATAATGCTACTGCCACAGAAAAGAGCTCCTTTCTGAAATTTGTAATTCAATTTTTACAGTTTTCCTTTGTTGTTGAGTGCTAGAGCTGCAGAAAAATATTCTGCATTTCCAGTGATGGTTGAGTGCAGTAAAATAGCAGTAACAACCAAGTATTGGACAGTGACAGAGTACAACCTGTTTGTTTTTACCACAGTATAGATAACTAATATGTTTCTCTTTTTAAGCAAACAGAAATCAAGCAAGGAAGTTATTCTGATATAGATAGTGTCTTTGTTTCTTTGAGCTTTTTATGGTGTGGGACTGTTTTCTTTCTTTCCTTCTTCCCCTGTGTTTTATGGTGTAATCAACATTATTGATTATGTCTCCAAGGCTGAGTGTAGTAGCTGTTCTGTGAATGCACCACAATTCAGTGAACAGGCGTTTGTGCTCTTGGATAATTCATCGTTCGCTCAGAAACTGAAAACATCATGTTGGGGTTGCTCTAACCAGGTGACATGGTCAGTTGTAAATGACTTGCTCACATATAAAAACATAGTCTGGCAGCCTCGTTATGCACTCCATGACTTGTTTATTATGAACATGCATGCAATCCATATTTAAAAAATGAACGACTATGACTATGCATGGTTTGATATATGAATTAATTTATGACACATGATAAACTCATATGACTATGAGATAATAAGTTTACTTACGTACTTAGCTCAGTGTTTAGTAAAATTCATGCAACATAACGACCATAATTAATACCTTAATTATTGTGTCATTTGCTAATTATTATTTTATAGTCAATCATTTGTAATTATGAAGTAATTGTGATAATGATCATCTGTAATAATTGTTGGCTCACAATTAAGGTCTGTCTACCCAATTTTCTACTATTACTGTTGTATTTTTGCTATGTTTTTTTGGCCACTCACAACACTTTGAGATAATTTGAATGCATAATTATTATCTTAATTACATGTTGTTGCTGTCACTTGAGAACCATATATTCCCTACTTTCAGATTGTGCTTCTCTGTGGGTTGTGACAAATCTCTGAACCTGCAGATGCAGATGCTTTCACAACACTTTGGAACTGTCAGAAAGGTTTATTTATTCCAGCTAAAACATGGCTACTTTTCTCAGCTCAGTTGGCATTTCATCTTTTTTTTTTTCACCTGAGATCAGCGATAATTTAGTTAAAGCTCATTAAAGGAATAGTTTGACATTTTGGGAAATTTGCTTATTCGCTTTTTTGCCGAGTTAGATGAGAAGATTGTTACCACTCTCATGTCTGTGCGTTACCAGACACCTGCCAATTAGCTTAGCTTAGCATAAAGACTGGACGCAGGGGGAAACAGCTAGCCTGGTTCTGTCCAAAGATAAACAAAATCCGCCTACCAGCACCTCTGAAGCTCACTAATAAACATGTTTTAACTTGTTTGTGTAAAACGTACAAAAATGAAAATGTAAAAATGACAATTTGTGTTTTTATGGGGATGCTGGAGCTATTTCTTGGCAACTTCCTGGAGTCTCTGCTGGCTGTTCAGCAACCTCACTGTGACGTGAAGACAGGGAAGTCACTGCACCCGGCCAAGAAATAATTCCAGCACCTAACTCCCCGTGAAACCACAACATGCCATTTTTCTTCCCAGTTTGGAGTGACCTTTTCTCTCTGCAGGCCAACTCCAAGTGTCTCCTCTGATATTCATGGAGTCATCAGCCGCTTCTTTTCACCTGCCAGCCAAGAGATTCACTAGGTTGGAGGTTGACTTTATCGCACGTTCATACAGTACTTCCTACATACTTACAATGCTCATTGTATTTGATGCGAAGGTAATTGTGTCCAGTATTTTAGTTTCTGTGTGTACTCCAGCCAAGGAGCTGTTACCACTGTGGGTTAAGTATTCGAACAATATCAGATGTCTCAGGATTCCTGGAAGTGGTAGAATACTGTGATGTGGAAGATTAGGTGCTGGAATTAATGCTAGCAAAGTGGCTGTAGATGTTTTTGCCCAACATCAGTCACCTGAATATAGGCCATGTGAAATATTTAGACCACTTGTCAGCAAAGTGGCAAATTGACACCCTCACAGTAGCAACACTACTAACTAAATCTTGTCTGGTTCTTTATCACTCCATCGAGAAATCCATCAGAGAGTGTGAAGCGAAGTGTACTCCCTTCTTCTCACATAAACACAGCGGATCCACCAGGCAACCCTGTGGCGCTTGCTCTCACAGAAGTGTGTGCCTCTCACATCACTACATGTCACCGAGACAGATAAATGACCTGATTTGAATAAATACTCTTGTACAGTATATGACCAGACTTTTCACACTGTGGGTCTCCGCACACGAGTGATCACCGTGTTTGGAGCACATCTGCAGACAGTTCAGCTGAAGGGCCCACACACAAGACTGATGGCTGTTGATGGAAACTCTCCTGCTATTTCAAATATGATGCCGTTTCTGTGGTCTGCATTAGCGGTCAGAGTGTCTGGTGTAGATTTTAAAATCCATACCAGAGTTGAGGGAACTTGAATCAAGTTTTCAGCATCAGTAACAGAAAGACAATGCACTAGTATCAACACTTCTGTTAGACCCACCGTGTGGAGTGTTGTTTATATCATGAGTCATGGAAACTGTGATTCAAGCATCTGGTGTTAGTACCCAACAGTAACCTACAATATTCACTTTGGTTTAAAGCCTTTATGAATCTGCTTCATTGATTCTCAACTGTTTGTGAATGATGAGTGTTTTTTAATAAAATGTTTTTAAAAAAAGACTGATTTCTATGATTTTATTTTTTTTAAATCCCTGATGCATGGCATGAACAATGTGAAACATCATTTTCATTTTCTTACCTTGTCCTCTGCTAAAGGTCAGCATTAATGCTTTCCTTGGGCCCTTTCTGCAACAGTCTCCTAGCAACCTGTCATTCTTTGACTGTCCTTATTCAAGGTAATTACAGTGAAGAAGGTGTCGTCACCAGCTCATAGGTGCCCAACTGTTCTTTGAGTCATAAGACATCTCTCACATGTCAGTACAGCAATTTAAAGCTGATATGAAGTGCTTAATAAACTGACATCTGTGGCTAAAATCAGTAGCTTAACTCTTTGCATTGATTCCAACATGTAATCCCCTATAACAGCTTGTCACATAAATCTGTTGACTTTCCTCTAAATGTCAGTCTTTGTGGCTTGAGTGAAATTTTGTGAAGGAATGCACTTGATCATCTGCATTGGGTTGTACCAGCTATATGTCAGTTCAAACGTAGCCTAGTTTGAACATAATTTCTAACTTAAGTCAGAGTTTAAGCACTACTAACGTTTTAAGGGTTGCACCAGCTGAAATAGTTCCAACATAGGCATAAGTTACAACTTAAATCTTATCTAGCCCTCAGTAGGTGTAAAGTCCTCGTTAAATAGCGGTTGGCATGGCATGGCTTTTGGCTGAGTGTGTGTCATAAACCAGAATTAGTTTTCAGACTTAATTTGCAAGCATATGATTGTTGATTAACACATTTGCCATCCAATACTTCTTCCCCTATAATCAGATTAAATTCACAATTTTTGTAAACATCTTAAATATTGGAAATTGTAAAGGTGGAATTCTCTTTTTTGAAGCCAGGAACCCAGAGAGTATGCCTTCGGACAGAGAATTTTATGGAGATCAAATCTATGAGGATTTGAGATTATGGTGATTTGCTGTTCTAGATGTCTATTAAAATGTAGCTTAATTTGGCTGAAAAGGCTTTTAGACATCTTGTACTGTAGCAGATGTTCGATGGCATTTTGATTACTATATTTCCACATTCAGCAGCATATTCTATACAATAATTCCTTCAAATCTGTGTGTCTGATTAGAAGCCCTCCCCTCCGCCACCTCTTCTTAAATTTTAATAAGGCCTTTTGTGGATATCTATGCTTTCCATGTTTTTAGCATTAGCCTCCTCATCGCTCACTGGCCACGCATGTTTCGCATGCTCCCCATCTCACTGGTAAATGATTCAGAAGTACATGATCAAAGTCATTTTTAAGATCTAGTCCATGGTTCAGGTTTGCATGGTAGACAGCACACTCTCATGCTCCTGGCACGCTCTCCCATTCTCATAATATCCACGCACACTGCCAGCGGAAACCTAATTTGTGGATTAACCTTGGATTTACATCTTGGAATGTGGCACCTTCCGAGGGAAAGTGTGAGCGATACCGCCTCGCATTTGAAGAAATCATTAAAAATTAAGGGCAGGAGTAAGGGATGACTCAAAATGGTTGCAGAGCAGCACGGAAGCAGCAATGCCAGCTGAAATAGTAATGTGTTTTCCTGTGTAGCTGTCAGCTCTCTTATCTCATATCCCTTGATTGGCAAAGACTTGACGTGGGATTCCAACGATGCGGATAATGTTCTGTTCCTGCTCTCAGAAACAGTTAATGGGAAAATCCATCCTAACACGGATTTCACGTTATTCCTGTGTTAGTCCACATTTGCATCTACCTTTCTGAAAAACTTTCCCATTGTATCCATAGAACAAGGTCTATCTGTGATGTCAAGATGTACTTGGAGGGTGCTTGCTGAACTCATACTGTATGAGCTATTGTACAGTATCTTAGGACAAAGATATAACCAGGATGAGCAGAGTGCAAGCCAACTGACTTTTTATTTTAAATGATTTGAAATATAGTGTAGCAGCTTAAATTCTTCAGGTTAAAAGTTTAGGGGGTCATAAATCAGACATAACACTTTATATTTAGTGTTTTCTCCAAGGCAGTGCTCGGTGCTCACCTTGCTCTCCCAATCTGCTCATGTTTTATACATGTCACCCTTCACACTGTGTCTTCATCTCACATGTTCCCCAGGCATGCATCGAAAAACTGGAGAGATCTATGTTTTGTTTCTGTCAAATGTTTTTCTCCAGGGCGGAGTTTGGGCGGCCTGATGATTTGGGATATGAGGAAGAGCGACGTTTGGTCTTTGAGCACAGTTAGTAATGTCTCCACAGGCCTGTGGTGCTGCTGTGGAGGCGCTGTTTGGAGGCACTTAGACCTGCGAGGAACTAGCAGGCCTAAGAGTTCTTGGAAGAAATCACTCGTGGCATGTGGCCTATTTATGGTTATAAGTTTTCAAAGGTAATACTATTTTTTGTTTAGTTTCAGAGGGCTTATTGAACAAAATGTCGTAACCCCCAAAAAGTCGTTTGTAATAAGGCTCGGGTTATGCTCGAACAGAACTAGTTCGTAAGGTTAAAGTGGTTATAGTTGTTCTGAACGGCAACAAAGGAAGGCGGAGTGAAAAGCTGGCCATCATAGAGAGGGGAGAGACATTATTGATTATTGATTATGTCTCCAAACATTCAGTGTTGCACTTGGTTGTACGCACGAGAAGTGTCATAAATAGTTGTGTAACAAATGAAAAAAGAGAGCTAGAGAGAGAAGTTCAAACCCAGCTTACTTTCTCACCCCTGCACAGCTGGCCAATCACGGTGTGAAGTGGGCGTGAAAGTGCAGAATTTTCGATTTCGGAAAGTTTCAGAATTGTTCGGACACAGCCCCTGCTAATCCGACGTCGGAAAGGTGTGCGGGGGAGGGGGTTTCCGAAGCTAATTAAAAATACCAAAGTATCAGACAAATTGTAATTTTGACCTGATGATGGCACTAGATGAAAACTCAGAGGATCACCAAAGTGCTTACAATTCATCCTGAAGGGCCATGAATGTGCGTACTAAATTTCATGGCAATCCATCTAACTAGACATTTTAATAAAAAAACACAAATTTGAACCTCATGGAAGCGCTAGGGGAAAAGTCAGGGGGATCACGCAATTCATTTGGATACATCCTTTAGGAATCATGAATGTCTGTTCAAAATTTAATGGAAATCCATCCAAAAGATGGTGAGATATTTCAGTCTGGACCAAAGCGGTGGACAAACCAACCAGCAGACCCACCGTTGACCAAGCTGAATATCATCATGGAATACACAATAGCATAATAACAGCTGTGGACAAAGACCACTTCACTCGGATCACAGGGGGTGGTGCAACTTCTGCCTGCCCATACAAACGTGTAGGAAATATTTTTGTATTCAAACACAAGAAAACAGTCAACAGTGGTTTGTAAAAATACCACAAGAGGAGGATCCATTGCCCAACAAAGCTGTTGTGTTGTTTTGCCGCCACACAGATGTTCAAGTCTGATCTAGTAGGCTACTACACAGATTACTACACTGCATATATGACTCTTTGATTCTTTTACCATGACCAATAGTGCGCTGTTGGCCATGATGGAGGCATGGCTCTAGGGATGGCAATGGCTGTCTGCCAGTTTTTGTTGTTAGTGCCCAAAGGAGCAAAAAGGGTAGAACTTTTCAGGTGGTTTCCTTCTAGGAAGTTCGTTGCAGAAATCGCTCATGGCATGTGGCCTGTTTTCAAAGGTAATGGTATTTTTTGTTTAGTTTCAGAGGGCTTATTGAACAAAATGACGTAAATGAAACCCCCCAAAAAGTCGGACAAATTTGTAATAATTTTTTGAGAAGACTAAGAGTCTATAGCCAGCGGTGCTTTGAGCTAATTGCTAACGTCAATGCTAAGGGTCGGGTTATGCTCGGACAGAACTAGTTGGTAAGACGAAAGTGGTTGTAGTTGTCCTGTTTATGGTGAAGTTAAAAGGTTAAAACACAACTGTATGTCTGTGGACGCTACTTTAATCTCTTTCAGTAGAGAATGAACAATATTATCAGTTTACATTATGGGAATGTTAATGGTGTTTTTTTTGGAGACATTCAGAATGCAGTTTAGGTTTTTAAAGTCAGGATTTGCATCTACAACACTGCTCACAGTGGAATGCTTTCATACTCGGGGCAACCTCAAAATTATATATTACCATTTGGCTGTTGTTTTTGGCCAAGTGTGCATGCGCTTCCGAAACCATCAGCCCCCAGGCCGGGATCCCAGAGGAGATAAGGGATGAAGAATAGATGGCATTCTGAGCTCTCAAGCCTCACGCACATGTTTTTATTTTTACCTCCAGACTTCTTGGGAGCCATCTGTTCAAACATTTAAAGAATACCTTGCTCTCGCCAGCCAGAGAGAGTAGAGCAGGTTGACCAGCAAACATTACGAATGTGCTGTCGAGTAAATGTAGCTCCACGACAGAAAGAGATTTGTTTTCGACGAAACCAGGAGTCAGCTGCTAATAGGAATTCATCTGACACTGTGGACAAACACACAGAGCGACAGAAGATGTGATGATATTGCTCAAGAGCGTGTCTGCAAATGTGTTTTATGTGTGTTCATCTCACCAGCTGGATTAACTTTCGGCTGATTGAAGAGTTGATCAACTTCCTGCTGTTTTTACTGCAAAAAGCCTCCACTGCACATATTTGTGGGCTGCTCAGGGAACAGCTTGTTCTTGGCAATGTGTCTCAGGACCAGTCATTACATTCAAACATTGTAGGGAAGATCCAGAAAAACAGAGACACAGTGGACTGGACTGATCACACTAAATAACTAAGTCTTTCAGTTCATATTCTCCTAACATCCCACTCTGAATTACAGACCACTTAATCACTGTTTAATGCATTATGTATAATAGGTCAGAGATGTAAGGTAAAGTAGAATAAGAGCTCCAAAGTCATCTCATCTGTGTTATTCAGATATGAGCGAACATCATTAAAGCTCATTTTCTGAAGAATGTTATCAGGTTTAAACTCCTAGTCTTAAAGAAACTTTTTTTTGTGCGTTCCCGTCTCTCTGTTCATAATTGGCTTTCTTAAGCAGATGGCAGGTTTTACAGAAAGCCGAATTGTGACACTGAATGCCTCCCTCAAGACTTCTCCACCATTTTCTGAGAAAGCCTCTGAATAGATCCCGACAAGCCATTACTGTTCTTCACTTTCCCCTGTTTATTTCTATTTACAGCAGTTAATACAATTATTCCCAGTCGTGACCTATTTAAGCAGTGCATGCTACGAGCCATTAGCATTCAGCGAGTCTACAAAGTCCACATTGATGGATTTGTGAAAGGAGGTTGTGTTTTTTAGTGCGCGCGTAGGTGGAGGTTTAGAGGCCTCCTGTTTGTCTTCATTTAACTGATTTTCTGTTGCCATAGGCGCAGGCCTCTTTTTTTCTCCCATGAAAGTGCAGCACTTCAGAGCGCACTGTCTGGATTCAGATCTACAAGCAGGTGTCAGGGGAGTTGTCCAGGATTTTACACTTATCATTGCTTCCATTAGATGACTTGCAGCTCACTTTGGAGAAAATGTTTAGTTCAGAACATCTTTATTATTGCAGAACCATTCATGAGTACATAGTAATGTGGATTTAGCAGATCTTTAAAAACAGCATATATGTACTGCAGCATGTACTGCATGGGCTCTATGAATATAATAAAGTGCGAATGTAGGATTTGTTATCCTTTGTTTTGTCGTCCCCGAGCCTTGATTTCTTTTGGAAGATTTTCTAAGCTCCCTTTTGTTGCTTTTGATTCATCACTCCACCTGAGAAGAGTTCAAAGACTTCTCAGTAAAGAGAAAAGTCAGCAGACTATCTGGATACATGCCATTCACTGCCCTCCACTACTTTAGGCCTTTCCCCAGCCACAAAGCTAGTCAAACAAACAGCTCACACATGCCCCTACGGTAACGGGTCCCTTCAGGTCAGTGGTTCCCAACCTTTTTTGTCTGATGTACCCCCACATCCCTATCAGACGAACTCAATCCACACCACACGTTACGTTCCAAATGTGTTCATTTCAGTTGATTTTACAGTAAAGTGGATGTTAAGCAACACCACAAAAAGTGGATATTGTTACAACATTTTTTTCATATAATTGAATAGTCAGTGTTTAGTGTGGTTTAGTCAAGTTTGCATTCCTACTACAAGTGGCAGAAGCTGCATCTTTAAACCATTTATCCATTACTTTTAGCTAATTATTTCAACTCTTTATGCATTACTTTTAGCTAGTTTCAACTGTTTATTACTTTTAGCTAACTATTCTACTAACTATATAGCTAACTATGTTTTTGAATTTCAAATTAGTTAAACCACTCCACAACCTTTCTGCTAACTGCAGAAGTACCCTCTACACGAGTACCCGTGTTTGGGAATCACTGCTGTAGGTCCCTGAGTTCACCTGTCTGGAGACGGGGGCTCACTAATAAAAGGTAAATACAGACAATAAAGATCTTATTATGGCAAACCACAGCCCGATAGTAGCTGCTTTTAGTAAGGAGTACTTTCCGAGGCAGTCCTGTCCGTGTTCAAACAGATAATTGACAGTGAAGACACCACAGTAATGCATGGCCTTCATAGCAAACTGACTGAAACCAGAGACTTGGCCTTGCTGAGCATTTAAATAAAGGAAAAGCATGTTGTGGGTGATGTCATCGTAACCTCAAGATTATACTAAAAAGATGATGACTGGATGTTTCTATTAAAGGTCTTGTGTGATGTGATCTATCCCTTTGAACAATGCCAGTGAGTCCTATTGAAAAAGTGGGTCAATGGAGCTATTTTTAGTAGCCATTGCACACCCCTTTTTACAAACAAGCAAAGGCACAAATTCTGGATGAAACGTTACCCAGCTACACTGAACAAATATTCGGGGGAAATGAAGGTGTTCGACTTTCCGGTAAATGGGGTGAGCTATTTATCTGGTTTCAAACTTCACCTCTCTGCGGAGATGAGAAGCTGCGTGAGGGCATGAAATGACTGGGGGGGGTTCGCCTCCTGGATTGGCTTTGATAAACTGGGGACTTGTAAGATTTGTAGGGCTCTCTGTTCTAAAGTGGGCTTCTGTTTCATCATCTCCAAGTCCCGGTGCCTTGCGTGGCTACCTTGTTGTAATTCCTCCTCATTTTCTGGGTTTCTCTCTCACATTGTCTTTCATTTCCAAAAGAGATCACTTGAAAAGGAAGTGTTTGCTGCCTTCTCCTCTGTTAGAAGTGACACTGTGGGCGATGATGTGATGGAGGCGTACCAGAGACAACATCCTCACATGCACTTTACTGGTTTAATGCTCCGCAATTGCACACAAAAGTTTGTCAACTAAACAGAACACAAGGTGGCATGTGATGAGACTAGAATCTGAGCTGTGCAGAAAACCCATTTTTTCAGCAAGAAATGAAGGAAAATAACAATAAAAATTAGGCAGGCCCGTTTCAGGATTATAGACTGTTAATGATGGCGGGGAAGCAGCGAATTGCTGCTCGTCTTGCAATCAAGCTCAATAAATCACATGAGGCTGTGCACGGCCCCAACAAATGGGCAAGAGAATGTCAGTGGAGCAGAAAGCGATTTTGTGGCAGAGCAGAAAATGCACTGTATTCCTACAGGCATTGCATGACAAATCTGTGAACTTCTACTAAGTAAAGGTGGAGCATTGTTTGTAGGAATTCCTGAATGGCTGTTTCACCTCAGGCAAACCAGAGACAAAAGAAACATAAGCAACGTAAATTATAGCTCATTTTGCCCTTCAACTGAAGTTTCACTCTGACATCAAATTAAGGCAAAATGTTGCTGATGCTTAAAGAAGGCGTTGGCACTTTGCATAACAGGCTTTTGTGACTGTGTGTGTTTCAGTCCCAGAGGACTTCACATGCCTACATGCCAATGACACCTCAGCACTGGGGGGAGACATGTAAAGCCATTAGATACCAAAAGGGAAATCACTGTTGTTGTAGCACCGGAGCAGCAGTGGGTTTATGAGCAAACCCTCAGCAGTCTAATACCTTCATCCTTCCAGTCATAGTGGCAGAGGTCGTATGTTTCCAGGAAACCCCACTAATATTACTCACCTCAAGTGAAACTCCCATGATGTAATATCCAGTAAAGCTCAGAATTTGTATGTAGAAGTTTTACGTTTCTGTTGTAAGATGAGTAGTGAGACTGATGCTTCTTTTGTAGAAATGAAAGTTTCCTATGGAGTTTATTGAGGTTATGTAATATCAAATGAGCATGGCAGGACACTGATGAAGCCCAAAATACACTGCCTTGCTCAAAGGCAGCAGTTAAGAATAAATGTGTTACTTGACACTCTTAATTCATCAGCCCCGATTTGACTTTCATCCTCCTCCTGTTAGTACCACATATCAAAGCAATCGTTTTCTGGCTACTTTTCAGTGCCAGTCTCACTCGAGCTCAAGGCTAAAGTGCAACTCAGATGAGTCAGAAACATCACAATTTATGATGAATTATATGATATCTCATCGGTGCCTCCTGCTGCGTGGATGGGCCAAGTGGGAGCAGTCAGTGTGTCCAGCGTGACACAGTATGTCACAGAGAAACAGTTTGGATTGGTAATGACATCTGCCAGGAGGGCTTGTCTGCTTTACAGTCAGAGGTGACGTGAGACAGAATCAGGATGGCAAGAGAGGGAAGAAAGAGAGCAAAGGCATGTTGACATGAACGCAAGTGTACAGTGTATTAAACATATTATATTCTCTGTCAGGTTGTTGGCTAATAAGCAAAGGTTGGCTGCTGGGTTAATACATGTTAAACATGTTGTAATCACACATGTAGAACATGAATGAGCTCCCTCTGGCCGCGCTCTCCATGTTCTGCTGGTGGTGTACCATCACTGGAACAACACTGCCACTTAGTGGCTGGATTATCTCTCCCTCTGGATAAAACTCATTGCAAGGTTGGCTTAAGCACACTCATATAGCTCTTAGCCTTGTGTGATATTTGCACCATAACTGAACTCATGAGGATCACTTGAGGTTTTGCCCCGTGAGGAAAAACGCTTTGCATGCTTAAATGTGGGGCACGGGGAAGAGGATTTTGGGGCGAAAGTCTTGTTTGAACTGCTTGTATCTCCCCTTCTGCTGTTATGATTTAATACCATGCTATCTATTATTACCCAAGTGGTATTTACACAGTCTTGTACCTCCAATGTCTGCAAAGTCTGCTGTTACTTTCCAACTTTGCATACTTAACTGTAGCTAGGTTTCAGCCTCAGTAACTATGTAAACATTTTAAACTCTTCTGCATCTCATTGTTTCTGCTCTGACACTGATTCAACCTCTTCTTGAACAATACTGAATGACCTTTTACACTGTGAGATTTTTCTGTCTTGGTATTGTGCAATAACCATGCTCTGTTTGTAGCTGATACTGCTGTACACAGGTGCCACCCATGGCTGGATTAACCTGCTAGGGGGGCCCCAACTGACCACATTTGACCCAATTGTCCCACATCTGCTGTTTGCTCATTTGATCAAATGAATTCAGGAATACTGAATTTGTAAGCAAAATACAGAAATAATTAAGGTGCTAAAACTAGATTTTGAGACAGGGACCCTCCTAAAGACAGGGCCGCCAGATCAGGTATTTAAGGAAGGCCCACCATGAAGACCTGTACATATCAGTTGATATTGTGACTTAGAGGTGAATTTCTTCAAACAAATTTTCAATTACTCAAATCACCACAACCACACACTGACTGACCCACAGTGAGCAAGAGCCTGTCAGGGCCCCTGGTGGTCTGGGGTCCCAGGGGTAGTTGCCCACTTCGATGGTTGACAATCCAGCTTTGCTGCCACCTCCATCAACGTCCTGTTTTTTGGAACAGTTAACTGATTATGATGGGAAAGACTCCAGTCTTAAGAACCTTTTAAAGGAATAGTTCACCATTTTGGAAAACACGCTTATTTGCTTTGTGGCCGAGAGTTAGACAAGATCATATGAAGTATGAAGCTAGAGCAAAACATAGAGACTGAAAGCAGAGGGAAACAGCTAGCCTGGCTCTGTCCAAAGGTAAATAAATATCTGCCTTCCATTAGGTTGCCGCAACCTAATGCTGCATTCACGCAATGTCCACACAATGGGAAGAACAGGAAAACCTCTCTGAGGTGCTGGTAGGTGGATTTTTAAACTTCGCCTCTTTGCTATAGCTTCATACTCAACAGACAGACATGAGAGCAGTATTGATCTTCATCAAACTCTTGACAAGAAAGCGAATAAGTACATTACCCAAAACGTCTAACTATTCCTTTAAACAAAACTTTTAAAATGCAGTTTTATTTTCCTAGTTGCTGCTTTTAAAACGTGTACTACTAGCTGCACTCAGCTGTAGTTTTACATGCCATCTCTTAACCCCAAATGTGAGCCTATGAACCACAAGCCATTCCTGTGAAACTGTGTCTTAGATCTGGACGTAGAGGGTCAGGTACTTGAACCTTTTATCTTTGCAAAATGACAGCCACATGTCACACTGATTTATGCGTACTATCACTTTCAGGCTCACCGGGCACCAAACAGACTCTCCTGAAACTCTCCATCATTGACCTAAAACGTCCCTGTGAACCGTACCTGACAGGTCAGGTCTCGGCCTGCTGGTCATAATGGCCAAGGTCAAGTGAAACAGTTGTCTGCAGTCATCTGGAAGTGGAGCCTGTGGGCAGTAAACACTGTCAGCTCGCGGTCAATATGTGAGGCTCTCCCACGCTACATCATTGTCAACTCAAGACAACATCCAGATGCACATTACTGTCTGAAAGAATTAGGGGTAGTCTGAATGAAATGCAAACTCTGAAAACTAAGTGTTCTGTATACTCTTCCTGTCACATAACCTGATGGAGCTTTGCATAATATCCAAATCATGGAGCTCATATGGATGCACCTTTATTTTCAGCTTGTTTTTCTGTTATCTGTTAATCAATGGTCAAATTAACGTAGGCTCGGGCCATTTGCCATGCTGGGCAAAATTAAAGTCTTCTGTGGAGCGTTTGCTGGACATTGAAGGTTAGGAGTTTTCCAGCTCATCAGGCTTCAGCTGAGTTAATGAACCCTCATGGCCCAGCCCCCGCGCTCTGGTCTGAGCATTACTCACGGGCTAAGCAGGGGAAAAAGAAGCTGCCAGTGTTGCTACGCCTCAGCAAGCCACTGCACACACGGAGATCATGACTGTGGAACTTACAGGGTCACAGAGGTCTACGCAACATCTGCTGATTCTGTGTGATATCTCATGAGAGTTCAATCAGGCTTTGCTGCAATATGGATAAACAAACACAAACGTGCTGGGACATAATTGAATTACTTCCATCCACCAAGAACATTGAAGATGAAGGGTGGATGCCCCCGGACATGTTTGTGTGTTTGTTTGAGCTGTAAAGTCAACTGATGTCATCTCGCAGAGGATTCTCTGGCCCAGATTCAATCAACTCACGTTGGTTTCCAGAAGTGTACAACATGCCCGTCATCAGAATTATAATTTCAATTTATCAATTATTTCTTTCTTTCTTTCTTTTTTAAAATTCTCTTTATTGAAGTTTCCAAGTTATATACAAAAAAGTATCCCAGCAGACAGAAAAAGAACTCAATTTAGAACACAGAATATTTCTACCACGGGAATTACAATAAAAAAGGAGAAGGATTACTCATACACATCAAAATAATATTGATACAGCTCTAAAAAGGAGTAGTTTGATATTTTGGGAAATATGCTTATACCCTTTATGCTTAGCTTAGCTTAGCTTAGCTAAGCATAAAGACTGGAAACAGGGGGTTTGCAGTAAACAAAATCCGCCTACCAGCACCTCTGAAGCTCACTAACGTTACATCTCATTTGTTTAATCCATATAAAAAAAAAAAAAATATGTGTGGGTCAATTTCTTGTCCGGGTGCAGTGACGTCCTCTCATCACTATGAGCGACCCCTTTCACCTCACACATAGTCATTTGATCCATTGTTATTATAAAAATATTTATTATAGCAGCTTTAAATTATAATAGTATAAACATACCAATAGGGGTATTTTGGGGGCTTATGTGAAAAGGTGTTGTGTTTTTGATGAAACTCCTCAGTTGTTGGGCATAAATTTGATATGTATAGTATATACAGTGCACACATAACATAATACACTAACTTACAGCAAACACACTCAAAACTGTTTAAGATACACTTATGCAACATAATATTAAGTTACTGGTGAACATTAACTGCACTTAGCTACAAAGGAGAACACATGCTGCACTGCTCACCATACCATTATAGTACACTACATGCAGTGCTGTTTCACCTAAAACAACCACTGGAAATATGACATGTATTATTTAACCTATTATTAATTCATGGTAAATTCCATCGGTGATAAACATGTATGTCTTCGGAGAGCCAAAAAAACTGCATGGAGAGACTGAAGCATGAACTTAAGCAAATACAGTACCAACTGATACACTTGCAGCTTGGCAGCAGTGAACATTTCCAGTTATGCAGTGTTGATTACTTGGCCTAGATACAACAATATGGATTATTCTTATCCTCGCCTCTCCGAATGATGTGATGCATCATGGGGCACAGGGTTTCTAAGTTCACTGGTTTACGTAAAGTGTGTAGCAGCAGAAATCCAATGCTACGCTGCTGTCATGCTGCGATATTTCCACAAAACTATCACCAGGTCTGTGATTCAATTATGCTCTGGTCTTTAGTGTGCAGTTATCACAGAATCAAATAAAGGAACAACAGCAAGGAGATTAGAGATTTTATGGAGATTTTGAAGAAATTCCTGTTTCTTGCACCAGTGCTTCTATTTGAGCAGCAGAAAAATTCACAAAATTTATTATTAACCCATCACTGAAGCAAAGAAGCTCTGGATTGATTAGAAGTAATTACTTGACTGCAGACCAAAAAAACAAACAAACAAAAAAAAACCCTAAATGAGATCTGGACTGAAAGCTACTGGCCATTCACACAACACTAAAGAGCATGAAAATCTCAGCCTGCAGTCCGTGGGAGTAGCTAAGCAACCGTGCAGAAAGAACGCCTTTAGAAATCTGTCTGCATTTCTTTGACGGCTGCAGATTACAACTGGATTGGTTTCAAACTTCCAACAAGGCACTGGAAAAGCTCCCTGACAGAGTTGTGATTGGGAATGAGTGGCCTTACAGTATGCTATGTCAGAAAACATTAGCTTACATGCAGACTGATGTTTAAATGGTGATGCTATTCAAGGATTTGTGGGAGGAAAAAGTCTCATTCGCTTTCAGTGATCTGGTTCATCCCACAATAGCTTGATTGTGTTATTGTCCAGTTGAATCATGAATGCCATTCACTGGTATTTTAGGAAAAGATGTCAAGACAAGAACATAAGCTTGAGAGAGGAAATCAAAGCGAGCTAAATCGTTCAGAAACAGTATAAATAGTGCTCTCTATACCTCAACCTAAGTTATTATTCTTCCGTCCTGATCCTGTGCTAACAGAACAGTGATCGAAATAAGCAACACCCACTGGTTAAGAAATCCAGTCTTGTTTAGATTATACCTTGCTGTAGAGCAAAGGGCAAGCTGATATTGAATTGATGTTGTACCTAATTGTAACCATTTCATTTGATATTTGTCTGTGGTTGTTAAGGATTATGTGAGATTTGTGTTTTACCCCTTAACAAAAAAAGCTCCTTGCTCCGCAATCTATAGTTTATTAAACAGAAAAAACACAACACCTACAAAAAACTGTATATGAACAATATGCAAAATTGTGATGTATTTGAATGTTTGTTTAAAAATGTCATTCCTACAGTGTGTGATCCTATTCATCATGGTATAAGCCGTTTGGGGTTTGCCTTTGTTTCTGACAGTACATGGACTGTTTCCAGTGTCGTTTAGTCCTGACTCCTAGAAGAAAATAAGAGCATCAACATGAAAAACGTTTGCGATTACTCATATCACAGAGGAGCCCTTCAGTGTGGTCCTTGGAAGACTCAACTCCTGAGAAAAATATCTGTCTCTTAAGCTTGACTGACTTTTTACAGCAGCTAGTCGCTAACTTTGTCTGTCTGCCTTTGGTTTGGTGCTGTGTAGCTAATAGGAACAGCCAAAACCTTTTCAGGTTTCACGTCCAGAAATCTTACAAAACCTTTTTTTTTTGTAAAGCACCTGATGCTCATTAGAAACATGAGAAAGCATAACATATTTCCATTTCTTTAAAAATAATAGTGATCTTTTTTTAAAAACTGAAAATAATAAAATATTGTTATTATCCTCATTCAGTGTTCGTCATTCAAAATGCTTCAGGCAAGTTATCATAAACTGGTTGGTTGGAATGTTAATCTTAAACACCTTATTTAATCCTCAATTTAGTTTCATTTCATTCACCTCTTATGTATGTGACCTATTGATATCAGCGAAATGCAGAAACAGTATGTGGACTTCCCTGGCTACATATTTTTCAAAATCAAACATTTCTATCAAAATGAAAGAGGTAATACTCAACATACACAAAAGATTTACTGTGTGTCATCTGGTTGTACGTAATTTGATCAATTGAATCACTAAAGTACAATAACAGCTATGGTGGTGGGTCCTGCATTATTACCTAATCGTGTGGCCCTGTCTTGTAGGGACATTTATTTTAGCTCATATTAGTCATTAGTCATTAAGAGTCACAAAATGCACTTCTTCCACGCAGTGAGAAGAAAGTGAAACTGTGCATGGACAGACGAACTGAGTTACCCAGTCACAATACATACGAACTGGGAAGATCTTAATTCAGTACTATATGAAACCAGTCCCAAACCAGCAGCAGAAAGTGAGTGCAGCAGGGTTTATTGTTTGTCCAACTGTAAATCAGATCGGAGTAATGAAAAGGCCTGTGTGCTGACATGCAGCCTGCTCTGCCCCGCTGCTGCGGTCTACGCCTGTTTAACTAATGTTAGACACGGAACAAGGAAGCTGTTGCTGCTGCCGCTTCTTTATCTACCTTTCACCTCCTTCTGTAGCCTCGATAATTAGTGGTAAGTGAATCATCTTTATTACTATCACGTTATAATGTTGACCCCCAGTAAATATGTGTGATACCGGGAAAGACTGACAAGTCGTGATAGCGTCCCTGCCGTGGCTCGCACTCCAAATGTACTGAAGTGTTTCTTTCACTTGATACATGGCTACACGTTGGTGTTGTTGATCTTTTTAAATAGGTGTTGTGAAGCGGAGTCCCATCATGGCAGAAGCTCAGGAGGAAAGAGTGCCAAGTGAGGAACAGCAGGATCAGCTCAGCTCTTCTTCCAGCGGCCCCGGGGACACCGAGCCATTTGCCCGCACAGAGGACACAGAGAAGCGGGCAGCGGAGGGCGCACCGGTCCGCTCCCAGCACAGCACCATCTCTGTGGAGTCTTGTCTGGACCAGTTTAAGCTCAGGAGGTTCTTCGTGTTGAGGGTAAAGCCTTTCACCTTTCCCCTTGACGACAGGGAACACTTCTGCCACTTTTAGAAATGTCACTTCACCTGGCAGCTTCTAGCGTAATTTATAAATTCATTCAAGTTCATTAAGTGCTAACGTTATCTTAAGCTAGGTAAGTCACAATTCAGAATTACTTGCACTTAAATGCTACTTTAATATTTTGTTAACTTTATACTTCTACTCCACCACGTTTCAGAGGCAGTTCTTACATTAGTAGGCAGCTGTAGTTACTAGTATATTTTTTTCTGAATATCTGAATACTTCCTTCACTGCTCAGTAAAATACTAACAATAACTGCAGTCAATACATCTCATTTGGATACTATAATGTACAGGGAGGTTGTCTGACTGTGACTGTGTTGATTAAACTCAGTACTAGGGCTAGACCAATAAATTCACCAGGCTGATATATTGGCTGATATTAGTTACTGGCAGATATATCAGTATCTACGTATATGTTGGCAGATAAGTAACAAGAAATTGCAGTACAGAAATGCTATATGTTTTATATATTCATATACATGTATGTGTGTGTAAATATACATATATATACATATATATATATATATATATATATATACACCTCACTATGTTATGCAATCAAGTAAAATAACACCACAAATTACAGCTTCAAAAATGTCCATAGTGATGAATCAACACCTCTATGAGACAATGTCAACAATAAACTAAATATTATTAGGGTCACAAGTGTTTATCGCAGGCCTGGACTGTATTGCGATGGGAAAAGTCAGTCACACATCCCATGTGGCCAGACCAGCACAGCACCAGGCTCAGATTACAGCAAGACTGTCAGCAGCCCTCAGTATGAGTATTTCAATGCCAAGTTCTCAAACTTGGCATTGAAATAATAAAACGCAAAGTGCAAGGATAGAATCGCATGTTATAAAAATGACAGTTTGAGTGTTGATTGCACTGGAAAACAGAAATGCTCGTAGCTGACAGCTGACTATTTGGATGTGTAGCTTTCTCTTGTTTCTTCAAATGCCGGAGTTATTCAGATTCATACACGGAAGCTGCACGCTCAGCTTTCTTTATTTGCAGTCATTTTCATATGCCGAGGCTTCATGTTGTTGTTTATTGTTATTCTGTTTGACACACAGACGCGCTGACATTTTGTTGGGAGTACCAGTCCCAGCTGCACATCTTGCCTCAAAGATTACCCCTTAAGCTTTCTGTGCACACATTGTGATTGTCACAATGGAAAATTAGAAAGTGACGCTCGTGCATTTCTGTCTCCTCAGCCTGGCACTCTGAATCAGGCCATCAAAGACATTGAAGCTCTGGTGGATAAAGAAGTAGATGGCAGCGTTCACAGCGTTTGGCTGATGGCAGAGTGAGTTCATGACACCATGTTCTGTTACACGGCTTCATGTTCCTGTTGACATACAGTGTAATGTGTGCCAAATGAAAACCTTGTATCATTTTTGGTAACTCTTTACTTTAGCCCCACCACCCTCACCCCTGTTTATACACATGTACAAATCATCCACAGGTAAGTTTAAAACTGTTTAGACATGTGTTCAAAACTCATGAAATAACAGTTTGACAAAATATTCTTAACTCAAGGTCCACTTGCTATATTCCTCACGGGTCTTTCAGCTGCATCTCATGGCCTTCATTTGCTCAGTTGTCATGGAAATTAAATAAGTATTTCTAAATAAGTAAATAAATACATTAATTACCCGAATAAATATAATTTATAAATATGTTCTATTTCATGTTTATATAAATGTATATAGTTGCTTCACAGTACAGTATGAGTTATACTTGTTGGCATCAGGGCTGCAACAAACAATTATTTTTATTATCGAATAATCTGCCGGTTAGTTTTTCAATTCATCGATTAATCGTTGGTGAAAAATGCACAATTTCCCAGAGCCCAAGCTCCAAAACCCAAGTTAACTAAGAAACTTGCAAATATTTACATTTCAGAAGCTGAAACCAATTCATTTTTGGCATTTTTGCATAAAAAATATCTGAACACAATTAATCGAGCATCAAATTTATTGATACTCGACCGATTAATCATTTCATTTCTCGTTGTCATATATAAAAAACAGTCTTGTATGCTCAAAACTACATTATAATGTGTTATAAACCTTTATTAATTGTTTATAAACTTATAAAGCTTATAAATCCTGAAAGTTTTTGTTGAACTGTCAGAGAAATTCTTCCAGCCAAAAAACAAACCTGGGATTCATCAGCTTAAATTAAAAAAATCAAAACAAAAAACTTGACTAATGATGTGACTGTAAATGTACAGTTAGTTTACAGTATCATGCGATCATGCATTGCTCATTCACATGTACCATATAAATGCAAATAACCTGCTGGCCATAGGGAGTGAGTGGTTGCTTGTCATTGTTATCACATATGTGATATACTACAGTACAGACCCATAATGCCTCAGGATTATCAGATAGAGACGTCCTCTTTAATTACCCAAACATCAATGTCCTTATCAAACCTCATACTACAAGAATTTCACATAAGTCAATGCAGAGGTTATGATTTCACTGCCTCGAACACAGAGCTCCCAGCGCACTTGGCGATGTCAGGTTGTATCACTCCTGCAAAAGCTTTCAGGAAACATTTAAAAGGCTGGCCATGTGAGAATGAATAATACATCCCATTTATGCAGCTCTGCCCAACACACGTTAGCGTTTGTCCTACATTTGGCCTGCAGTGATCAACGCTGCAGAAGCCGCTGTAGGATTTCTTGCAACAGAAAGAGGGCATTATATTCAGTGACGCTGCTGCTGAATTTCCCAGAGGGACGCCAGTGACGTATGTCAGAAAAGCATGAGAAATTCCTCAAATCTAGCTTGGCTGAGGATTGTGACTAGCTTTACAAAGAGTAAGATGGTCTCAACTCATGTACTTTTATTATTTTGACTGTTCCTCTTTTGTTTTTATTATTTTGGTCTTGATTTTATGATTTATTTCCCTTTGTTCCCGTTTATGCATTTTCTGAGTGTGTGTTTACCATAAAGGACTTTATTTGTACTTACAAACAGAGTAGATTTATTTATGTAAAAAAAAAAAAAAAAGAGATCAAAATAGCAAATTGTGTGAAGATAGTAATTTTCAATAACAGTGGATTATTCAAAAAGAAAATAAAAGGTAACTGAAGATACTGGAAGATGATCTAATTCATTGAAAGAAATGGTTAAAATGTTTGGGAAATACACTTAATCACTTTGTTGCTGAGAGTTAGATGAGAAGATTGATAGCACTCTCATGCCTGTACAATAAATATGAAGCTTGAGCCAGCAGACGGTTAGCTTAGCTTAGCATAAAGACTGCAAACAAGGGGAAACAGCTAGCCTGGCTCTGTCTTAAGGTAAAAAGGTTTGGAGATATGTTTATTTGTTTTTTTGCCGAGAGTTAGATGAGAAAATCAATAGCAATCTAATGTCACTGTGGTAAATGCGAAGTCGCATTAGAGCCAGTAGCCAGTTAGCTTAGCTTAGTTAGCGCAAACCCCCTCCCCGGAAAACCACATGTTTTTGTATGGACTAAACAAACGCAATATAATGTGTTAATTAGTGTTTTTTCTTGTTCCTTTGGACAGAGACAAGCTAGCTGTCTCCCCCTGCTTCCAGTCTTTATGCTAAGCTAGGCTAATCGTCAGCTGGCTGTAGCTTCCTATTTAGCATACAAACATGTGAATGGTGTCAATCTTCTCATCTAAATCTCGACAAGAAAGCAAATACCCGTGTTTCCCAAAAGGTCATATTATTTGTTTGTGTGCCTGGAGGATCCCAGTGTGTCCTACATAGGTACATCAGTTCATGCCTCAGTGTCGTCTTGCTGAATAGCACCGTGTTGTTGTGTTAAGCCGAGTGCCAGCAGCGTGTCAGACACCCACAGTCTGATCCCGGATCTCTGTAACACCTCTGTACCATCCACAACGCCTGTGCCCAGTCAAGGTTAACTCATTTCATTAGCACAGTCAAAGCTCTTCACCCACACCTTTCCCATGATGCCTTGGCTGTTCAGTGAACTGTCTCTTTTGGCCTACGGCTGCCAGCAGCAATCAAGAGGGTTTCACATGGAGTTGGCCACATGAACCCGGCTCAGCGGGCTGTAAGAAACAGAGCCACTCCAAGAGAATCCATGCCAACATGAATTAGTGCACATCAGTGAGGGAGAGAGTATGTGAAATTATGCTTTTTGTGACTTCAATTAATACAACATTTTTGAATACACTTTGAGGGCATAAGAGAAAGCAGACTTTAGTTTGTTGCTTTAAAGGTGTTTCTGTTAATTAGATTTTTCCTTTATGTGTTTTTTGTTGGTAAAAATGTAGCAAATTAGAAATGCTTGAATACATATTGTATGATCTTTGCCAAGGGCATTTTTGGAAATTGTGAAGCTTTTACAGTACATAATTGAGCAGCTTTGCCATATGTGTTTTTGTATTAACTTCTAATAACCTCCTGCAGAATACTAACATCAGAACTGCATTCACACAAAAAGACTCAAATACACAGTTAAAATCACTCTACAGCAGTGGGTTCCAACATAGGGCTTGGGACCCCCACAAGGAGTCAAGACAAATCTTAAAAAGTCAAAAATCTTTTTGGCTTGTGGCCTTTTTAAAACAAATCAAAGTCTTGCAACCCCTCAAAACAGGTTATGCATTAGTGGGGGCATGAGCAGTGAGCAGTTTGGAAGTCCAAAGAGTGATTTTTCTTTCATAGATTGTTTCATTTGAAAATAGAAGTATCTAAACTATTTCTTGGATGGAAGCAGTAACTTCCTGGAGTCACCACTGGTTGCCTGGTATCTGTTCCTGGCCAAGAATTGTCCTTTTTACATTTTTTTCTTTGTACGGATGAAACAAACAAGACATAACAGACGTTCCTTTAATCTTATAATTTTACCTCTAAAAATGATTGATTTAAAACAAAGAAGAGAAATGACCCTTACACTGGTTATACACCTGTTAGTATAATGCATAGACGGTATATAAAGATGGACGACGCATCTCCACTTCCTCCCACTGTACAAAAATTAGGCTAAAATGTCCCACATACGTGCGCTGCCATCTTGCACTGGTGACGTAATTTGGAGCCAGAGTCTGCACAGTAGTGCACACTCACAGTTGTCAATCATGACGTGACACCCCGTTTCTATAGCATCAAATAACTAATTAAAACCAGACTTATCAGAAAAACAAACGCTTGAACAAACATCAGCGTGATAAGAACGACCTAAAATGACAGAAACCAGTTTGGCCCAACATGGAGGGGGCGGGGTTTATGACCTATACTGCAGCCAGCCAGCGATCGACATGTTTTGGCTTTACTTTTGAACTGTCATGTCGCCCATCTTTATATACAGTCTATGGTATAATGCAATACAGTTCAACAGCACCACAAACTACATCCTCCAAAATGATGATACAGTTGAATAAACACTTCTCTAAAACAGTTTCAACAAAAACTGATTGTAACCTTCATGAAGGGAGGATTTACTGCAGGACTGTTTATTAGACTTCTAATAATCTTGTAGCTGAGTGTATACCAGAACTTATACTCCTTACACACTGTATACATAAAGACATACAGGGGACAAAGGGATCAGACACATGTAGGAAAGTATCTGTTTCAAAGACGCTCTTGGTGTCATTGACTTTCATCCAGTCTGCCTACCTTCCCTCATTGTATGTACAGATAACATTGTTAAAATACAGCAACTTGGGTTAAGAGTTTGTTTTAAATTTAAAACAGAGATACCAAGAAATGATTTTTCACTGTAGGCCTAACACACTCTCTCTCTGGTTGTTTCAGGGTGGACCACTGGAACAACGAAAAGGAGCGTCTAGTTCTCATCACAGACAGCTCTCTCCTGGTCTTCAAGTACGACTTTGTCATGTTGAACTGTGAGCAAATCCAGAGGATCCCACTGAACCTTGTGGACCGCATCTCCTATGGCACCTTCAGCTTCCCAAAGCGCTCCATGCTTCAGTAAGTCCCCTCATTAGCCCTTTAATAGTTCTTCAACAGTAAACCTATACCTCCTATCCATAAAAGCTGCAGCTCTAACCTCAGAAGGTTAAGGTCTCATAATTAGTGGTGGGAAATGATAACCAGGAAACTTCTGACACTTTAACTTAAGGAGACATATTCATTGACATTTGAACAGTGTGCAAAACAGCATTGTGATATAGAGAAAGCTTTGGATCTCTGTCTCATTTTTAGTAATTTTCAGTAAGTCTTCTTAAAAATTGGTCTTTGTGGCGTTTAGTTGCTAATTTAAAAAATACAAATCCTACTTGGAGAATTACAAATATTAGCCCTAATTATCTGCTCGGTGCTCTAATTTGTTTGACAAAAGCAAAATTCCCTTTTAGCACATGATTAACCATTAAGCTCTAACACAAAACATGCCTAGTCACGTTTTTTTGCTACCATGTAATTGTTTCATAACTTCTTTTAAAGTAATCTATCAAACAACACATTCTCAAGTTTTGTGAAAATTTTGAAGATGTACTGAAAAATGCAACATGCAGTCTTTTGAAGGAATGTCAAAGATTGCAAGAGTATGCATGATTTACTAAAAAGTATCAAGAGTGATTTGAGTTGTCAGTGAAAAGAGCGACACAGTGCTGAGGGCAGCATCAGAAGGCTGCGTGGTGAGGTGGATACATGCAGACGATCGGTACGGGGAGCAACCAGGGACACATAGAACAGCCGAGCTGAAACGGCATGGCACAGAGACGAGTGTGCGGAGAGTTTTTCGGGGGGTAAGGAGTGCATAGCTGTCACTTGGAGCTGTCACTTAACTGATTAGTGGCAAAATTAATGTAGTCCTTTCATCTAAACCTTTTAAAGACGGCTCAGGGGATACCAAACCAACTAAAACTAATTTGATGAATAAAACGTAATGCGCTGTGAAGAGCTTAGAGCGCGCCGCCTTTATAGGAGGCTTTATCTCTGCACATTACGTTAAATTATACATAAAACGCTCGTGAAAGCCACCCGGGAGTCCAACAGCAAAGAGACGGTTTCAAATGAGAAAGACTCGACCCTCAAACATTTCCTCTTTCTGTCTTCATCTTCCTCCCTCTTCCTCTCTGTCTCTCCCTCAGGAAGTGTCTTCTTTTTTTTTTTTTGTCTAGGTCATTCTGTCTTATTTTTGGCAGAAACTGATCTACAGTAAAGTTCATGTATATATGTAACTGAATCCTCCCTGCTGCTGTAATAGTACACGAAACTTTGTTTCCACATCACAAAATCAATGTGAGAGAAAAGTACTAAAAGTCAGGCTGTCAAGATTATTCAGCTGCTATGTGAATGTTATCAACAGTTGCCTATTTACACGTCCAGCATTTTGGGTCGCGTTTGAATCCAATATTCCCTTTGCTTTAAGCCGTGTTTTGTTTCCACCAACTCCTGAGGGAGATATCTGGCTCTTTAGCTGCTAAATGCTCCACTATGTTCACCAGCTAGCTGCTAACTGTGTCTGTCTGCTGTTTGGTGCCAGGCAGGTAGCGTACAGTGGTTTCTTTTTTAGAGTTTTTCAGCTGAAAACAACTGCCTCATGAGATTGGTGACACAGAAACAGTAAAGTTGCAAACCAAAACAATGAGCTGAAAGACGCTATAAAACTCCATAGAGCTGAGGGGAACAGCAGAGTTGTGTGACAATCATATGTGGGTTGATCAGTACGTGCAACACCTTTCAGATAGTTAGTCATGTGATCCATTTTAATATAAAATTATCGATTGTAGCCGTAAGCACATTTCTCGAAATGTGAAAGTAATCCTTTAAGGTGTTAGCTGGGGTCTAGGTTGTGAAGTGTCATACTGTATGTGTGTGTGTGTGTGTTGCACATGGAGTTCTGTGGTTTGATTGACATTGGAAGTAAAATCTCCATTAAGACTCAACAGGCAGCACTTAATACCGTTGAGAAAATACAAAGAAAAGCTATCAGAGACATCTTCAGTTTTATGATACTTTATGATTACTATCAAAAAGCTCAGACTGAGATGGAGTAACACATTTTTTTGCCACAAAACCATTGCTCACTAAAAGCAAGTGAATATAACTACATATGCGCTGATGTAAATAAATGTAAATGTGTCCATTTCTCCACATCAGTGTATCAATATTTGGCTGCTTTTTCAGCTGTCATGGTAATGACACTTGACTGTTAGTCTTCAGGTATTATCGTTCACATTCAAGAGTGTGAGACTACAAGATATCCGACTGCAGCCTGATTTGCCAGCTGACAGCTGTCATCTGACCACTTGATGTCAGTGTGCACCCTTGGTAGAGACGGTTCAAGGCAGGAGCACGACGCCACATCACATTTCTTCATCTGTCTAATGTTGTCACAGACGATTCTGCAACTGCTATGAATCAGTGCTACTAGGAAGTCCTTCTACCATATGGGCTGCAACAATTTTGACACCTTCACAGATATGTCAGAAAAGTCAGGCCATTTTCTGGCCACATTGAGGCATTTAATTGCATTAAATGTTGCACAGTTGTTGCTAAGCATTTTCCTCTCTGATTTTTTGTTTTCGGGCTTATTTTGCAGTCATTTCTTACAATATTTGATTGCAAAATGCCACAAAAGTTTAGACATCACAGGCCAACACCATCATGTCTGTTTTTGGATATTATTGTGCTAACCTGTGCAACCAGGCTTCCTTAGGATATTAATATTTTATAATAGAAACTTTCTGAATTGAGACTGAAAGCACTTTAATGAACGTTTGACCCCTGTGTTCCCAGACCATCAGCTTCAGAACAAAGAATATCAAACTCCCTCGATGGAGCATCTTTATTTGGCGTCAGTACCCTCGCCTGTTATCCACCAGCCTCCCCAAAACCTTGATGATGCCAATTGAAAGTGTTGAGGGAGTGTCAGTATTTTTAGTCCTGATGATTTTGTTTTCATCGCACATTCTCCAGGTGCGCCCATGAAGAGAAAAGCACAGTATATTCTGCATCTGTTGGGAAAGATGTGTTTTAAGTGCCTTCTTTCCAAACTGTCTAGACAAACTAATTACCCAGCACATCATCTATTTTTTTTTTTATTCCTGTCTGAAAGAGTTGGGTGTGGAGGTTTAAAGAAGCCCCACTAGAGGTTGCTTCAGTAAGTAGTAGGAAATATACTGTATATATTTATGAAGGTTGGAAATAATCCCAGCACTGCACTCCTCTGTTTCTCATCTGATCAGATGGCTCCAGAGGGAGTGATGCCTTATTTAGTCCCAACTACTTAAAAGAGTTTTATTAACTAGAATTTCTTCCTCACATTGTCAGTTGTTATGCTGACACAAGTGGGCTTATTATTTATTTTTACAGTTTTAATATACAGATCAATAGGGTGTAAAATCAGCCTTTGCAATCGTTCTTTTAGACCTGGTTTGAAACCAATCCTCCTCCTCTCATTCTGCCATCTTTCCGACCACACCTACACAAACCAAAGCAGCTTACACATTCAGACAGCAGAGGGCAGACAGTGCTTAGTAGCTATTTAAGATACCATCAGCATAATGAACTGTGGGAAGCCTCATCAGATTATTTTAGAATAACTGCTGTGATGTGAAACAGGCGACGTAAATGCTGGTGCTTAAAAATCAGAAGAAAGAATCTTCTTCCCTCAGCAAGTAAGATGGATGTGCACACACACCAAAAATTCTTTTTAAATGAGGACCGACACTCCTGTTTTCACTCCTTCACCACATCAAACTATGCAGACTTGATGTTGAAGCACAGTCTTTTAGTAAGGACCTAAGTCAGTGAGGCTAAACTTTTAGGAGTCACCCCCTGACGGGCAACTGTCCTCGGGTAGTCACATAAATAAATAAGTTACAAAAATTGGAAGAGAATGATTTATTATAGGTCTTACTTAAGGTTTCACCTTACAAAACCACGGTGCTGTTTCATCTCGATTACAGCTCAGTAATCTGCATAAAAAACTTTCAGATAAGCTTCTGTTAGTGCAGAATAGAGCGGCATGACTAGCACTAAGCTAAGATCAAGAATAGAAAATCTGTACACTAAGCTTGCGTGGCTGAAAGTCCAAGAGAGGAGGTTAGAGAGGCACTCCAGTGATGTAGTATTGCACTTCCCTAAAGTTGAGGGACTCACAAGGGACAGGTTATTAAAACAATTGTCAAAAATGAGTGCAGCAGAGGCTGAGATATCCTGACTTTTATTTTCTAGTATAGATTGAACTCCAGAAACACTGGATCCTATATTTCCCATAATGCAACTCAAGTATGTCTTTCGTTGCCTTCTAAATGCCCACCTCCTTGAAACTCCATAATCTTAGCTTTCTGATAAAAATCCAGTAACGATATAGATCTGCCTATAGATTTCTTTTTAAATGAAAACACATAACAAACAAACAATCTTGATAGGATTCCCTATACATCCTAAATATCCATATTGTATCTTTCAAAAAAAAAAATTATTTTTATGTTTCACTTTCTATTTGCTCTATTTGTTTGTCATATGTTTTATTATACTGTATATTTTAATACAGACCCTTGGAAGAGTAGTTGTTGCCATGATAACTACTAATGGCGATCCAAATAAACAGTAAACCCGAAGTACTTGTTGGGGTTTATTGTGACAGTTTATAAGACTTCTTAGGCATTTTGACATTGGGGACTGGTTTTGCACAGTATATGCTAATAGATGAGGAACTTGACATTTGTTTCCTCAATAGCTGCAGATGAAATGTGACACCGCTGTTTCCTTGAAATATTTAATAAAGACTTGGATTTTCCCAAGTCAAAAATTCACAACTGAATCCTTTATAGCTGTTACAATTTATTCCCAGATATTGTGTTCTACCTTTAGCATGAGTCCTGTTTCAACACTAAGCAGAATGAAGAAACACTCACATCCCCAATAACAAAGCATAGATCAAGAGCAGAGTCTGCACACAGGCTGCTCCCAGGGTCTACTGCATAAATGAATAACCACCAATAGACGTATAATGTTCTGGGCATGTTGCTCTAAGTTCATACACCTTGGGAGCAACTTTCAGCTTGCGGACTCTGCTTTTTTTGAAATATCTTTGCCAACAGCCTGCAGCTATCATATCACAGCTTTTGCATCATGACATCTACAGTAACATGACTGCATGTTTGAGGCTTCAGAGGTTGCATGAGCAGCTTTGTCATGAATAGGGTCAATATGTTTTTGAAGCTTGAATATTACAGTGAAATTGTGTACAACAGGTAAGCTCAATTCTTTGTGTTTCTTTGTTTTTCTAGTTATCACTCCACCCTTTCCCTCTCTTTTTAGTCCTTTCACGTGTTGAATGAAACCTTGTTGGATGGTTACATGTATGGATGGCTGACAAACCTGCAGGCTGTATTGAGCAATCGCACCAGATTTGTTTGTTCGCTCTGAGACAATGTGGGACACTTGCCATGACAACTGGAGCTGGGTTTGATATTTATCTTGTGTGTTGACTTATGAGTCCGAATCGCTTGAAAGCCCAGGGAGGAATTTTTTCCTCACTTGCCCTTAAGCTCAGAATACAGTGTTTCTCTTATGCATGTGTGCATTTAGTATAAACACTGTGGAACTCCACTGGGAAGGTCAGTAGAGGGTGGATTTCCTCAGTTTGGCCTCATTCTTGAGGTGTTTGTAAGTCAGTTCTTTTTTTAATTTCGGTCTCCTTGAGAAACTAATGAATCACAAAGGCGCAGCCTGCTTTCACCGTTTCTGTATTTTGTGACTGTATCCAAGTGAGGTGCAGTGAAAGTCCAAACCCCAGCTCTGCCACATAAACACAGTGAAGACTTCTGGCCTCTGGCTGGAAAGCCCAGCCCTGCTCTGCCTGTTTGGGCTGGTCCCTCTCCCAGTGATAGCTTACCTGTGGAATTTGCCAAAGCTTTTTTATATCCCCATTTATACTAGAGCAATAGCTGTGTGCTCTTACAAAGGGCAGTGTGTACAAACGTAAACCCACCATCCTCACTC
This sequence comes from Macquaria australasica, assembly GCA_005408345.1. Classification (NCBI taxonomy): domain Eukaryota; kingdom Metazoa; phylum Chordata; class Actinopteri; order Centrarchiformes; family Percichthyidae; genus Macquaria; species Macquaria australasica. The sequence goes on from SEMN01000274.1 coordinate 386,147, forward strand.
GCTTTTGCTGAAATATAATCAGTCTTTTAGCCTGGGCTTTGCTTTTGTACCAAGTTTTTTTTTTTTTTTCCTTTCCTCCCCCTTTTCTCCTCTGCACAACATTTGCTCTGGAGGAGCTCTGTTCAGCAGCAGCATTGTCATTTTGAAAGTACTTGTGTAAACAGGGCTAAATGATCGCATTATGATGCAGCCCATCCCTGGGACCGTGACATATCAACAGCTACAGCTACACCACTATTGTTTAGCCTCAGGTGTTTAATTCTGTTTGGCAGGAAATGCTCTTGCACAAGGTTTGTGGTAAAATGAGCACATCAGAACGACAGATCATTAAGGAAATCAGAACACTGTTGGGAAATCGCCCCCATCCTGATTTATTTATGTTCTTTGCTACTTTTTATGTAAACCAGCAGGTACATTATAGATACGACTGTTCCACAAACTCTAATATCACCATCAGTTGTTACAGCTGTTGACTTAGTCGCAACAACACCAAAACAGGTTGTTTGATTGCCATAACAAGCTGCACTTTATGAGCACTGTTTGCACACTTTTTATGTGTTAAATTGTTTAGCAAGTTGCCTCTTGAAAGCTGTTTACAATGTCTGCTCACAGTATTGAGCAGAAAATAAACCCAAGTGTTTGTACATCCACACGTTAAGTACAGAGGTTAAAGGTAGCAAGGACTGATTTGTGGGTTTGGTGTCAGACCTACAAAAATACTTTATTCTCAGTGTTTAAAGTCAAATGACTTGCATAACATGTGGCACAAATCTTTCAACAATGCAGAATGCTTAAGCAAATGATGAAATACTGACAGGCATCTCTGATATTGAATCAGTGTGTGTATGAGGGCAATGTGGGCACTTATCTTTTTTCCAGCTAATTTGTTAGTTTCTCCTAAGAAAAAGAGAAAACGCCATGTTGTCCAAGAAAACAGAATTTAAAAACACATCAGATATGGATGAATATGATCCCTCTATGTAAAAGTGTTTTATCAGAAGTGCATGGATATACTTTCTAGGATAATGAAACTAGTGCAACAGTATTCTTTGTGTTGTTCTACTATGAGTGTAATTATGTTGGACTGAGGAGTCAAACCTGTCACTACTGGTTTTTCTAGCTATTGTTTTGAATCAGTTTATCCAGTTGTTGTTTACCTACTTTGTTAAACAGGAGATGATCCGCGTACAAATAAAAAAGGGATGGTAATGTAGCTGAAAAAGCTTTAACTCAACCATGAAATGATTCCATGTTCAGTTTTGTTAAATTCATCCTGAATTCAAAAAGAATTTGTTAGGCGAGAGTATCTAATTACATGTAATCCAACTATTCCTTTCAGTCCAATGGAAAGCATGTTCACGTGGCATTAGTGCGCAGACTTCTAAGGGTACTTGAATAAGGTCCCTGACAGAAAGCTTGCCTCAATACATGAATACTGCACACTGCATCATCATTGTACGATAATGAATCATATCTCCCCATCCAACAAGCCTTTATTTGGTGAGCAGTGATCTTTATATATGAGGTTGCATACCCACAATACCAGCCTGGGCATATTGGTTGCAATAATAATAAGATTATTTCTCTATTGACTGGCCAACTAATTGTTTTAGCTCTATTTGTATGTGTGTATGTGTATGCGAGGCACCCATTAAATTCATTTATATGGTCCCATTTGGATAGATCCAGTGTAGATCAGTAGAGCCACTGAAGAAAAGGCATTTCCATGTCAAGTCAGGTGCAGTGGCTGGAGGAGACTGTGATACATTTTAGTTCAGGTTTATTTGAATATTCTGCAGGAAGGTAACATTTGCCTAAAAAGAGATGCAAATGAGGGTGTTTAGAACTCTCTGTGACCTTGTGCCTTTTAAACTGTAACAAAGATACTGTGTTCCCCCGTAGATCTTACAGTCTAAGAAGTATGAGAGCCCTAGATCACATTTGATGGACACACAGTAAATAGAGAATTGTAAGGATCTTCACAGCATGTAGATCAACACCAACATCATTTCAAAGATGGGATCTGTGAGTCTTCTGAGGTTTCATTAGGCTGAGGAAAGATATGACCCCAGGGCATTTACATTAAAACCTATACAGCATTTATTCTAAAATGACTAAAGAACGAACAGCACAAGAAAGAGAATATGATGAACACACTGTGGATTACCTCTAAGCCCGGCAAACATGAGATTGCCCTCACATTAAGTATTTGCCCTGAGGACAGATTAGTGCCATTTTTTTTTCATTATTCTTACATTGATACGATGGAACCAACAGCTCTGGTAGTCACCCTTCTTGGGAAATAATGTGAACTGATGCTGAAGCAAAAATAATGGTCTATGATGGTGGTCTATAGGTGTGGGAATTTCATATCAGAAGGTAGCTTTGCATTTTTATTTGTGCACACAATTACTGTAAAGTACTTAAAGGCAGAGAGAAGTAAGAAACAGTGAAGTTGAGGTTGAAGGTTTTGGTTTTTTCAGACTGGCCGGACACTGCCCAAAAGGTTGTAGTACTTCTGCCCCCAAAAATCATTGGCATAGATCATAAACAATACCTAAAAAATGCAACGTACAAGGGGAAAAGGCTGTATCCATACAATGTACGTATGTATATGTGTATATATATGGTCAAATTTGTCATTATGACAGGAGTACATTTCTCTTGCTTGCCTGGAGTGTATTTTTCTGCGTTTGAGTCCTCCTCCCTTTACCGGCCATTACAAATTAAGTAACGTGCCGTTACGTTTTTATCCTGAGTGGGAAGGAGTTAAGAAATACTGAAAAATATGTTTTGTAATTTCTATATTTTAGGTATACGTTTTAGATACATAATTCATAAACACATAATTCACTAAAATCAAACACGACAGTAACAACAGGATAGAGGTTTATGTTTTCAGTTTGACTCCAGAGGATGTATTTTATTACAGTTCATTTAGTTATGTGATAACAAACTAAATTAACAAACACTATTCATTAAAATGTATATTTTTCAATTACAGAATACAAATACAGCTAGGGAAAAAGTAACTAACTTAGCTCAGACTAGTCTTCCTAGCTCACTTTAGCTTGATATAGTAGCTCTCCTGCCTTGGCTCTGTGACAGAGGATGTGGTAAGTGTGACAGATAGTTCTGGTCCACAGATTACCCCACCCCAGTGTTGTTACTGCAACCTGAGTGGCAATACAAAGCCGGAATGCAGTAACTGCACCCTGGTTGTGTAGCTGGTAGTTGTTTTGCTTTTTATCACCGTTAGCATTACTTAGCCTACATGATGCCTGGGATAAAAGCGCTAAAGGCTAAAACAATTCTATGCCACATAATTGTGACTTATAAATGACAGCCTATAAATTCTGAATGTGGCCAGAGGCAAATAAAGCATTTATATGCAGTGTTGTGTATAATTCTTAGTGTAAAACAAAACAAGCAGTGAGTAATGTTATTGATCTGGTGACAACATGAACTGAGGAATCTGACGTTTTGTCACATGGTTGAGTCGAACGTGTCACTGGCAGAGAGAGACTCTTTGTCATCTGTGTTCCTCTGTCTCTATGTGTTTAGGAGAGAGGGGGAGGGGGTGCGGATCTTCTGGGACCGGCTGAGGGAGCCCTCCTTCACCTCCAGGTGGAACCCCTTCACCACCGACTTCCCCTTCATCACCTTCACCTACCACCCTGTGAGGAACATCAGCGACACATTAGCTGCCCTCTGCGACGTAAGTTGATCAGGCACTGATAACAGTAAGACATTGTTTAAAGGCTCAGTTCGCCCAAATCACCAAAAATCATAGTGCCGAGCCATGCCAATAGGTTTGGTTTTAATTGCTGATGTTTTGAAATATCTGAGATGTCTGCCACAACACCAGTGCAATAAAGGTGACAGGAATTTCATTTATGGTGCTCGTAGCATTGAAAAACTGAAGAAGAAAAAAAATCAACAGCAACGTTTCTTTCCAGGAACAACATTCCAGTTACTTGGAATAATCCACAGACCTCCCTGTCAACAGTCACATACCTCAGTACATAAAACTGAAACTATGGAACAGCTGCAGGACTGTGATTAGAGTGAACTGACCTTTTAATTTGTCAGAACTTATCTGTTGGAAGGTTTGATTTGATTACCTTTTGTTTTATGATTAATCCAGGTGGAGGTGTGTACTCTGAGAGTCATGGAGACACTTAACTATTATCATTTAAAAAAACAACAGTGGTGAGATTCATCGTGTGGTCAAATGAGTCATCACACAGAAATGACTTACTGGAATTAGGTATCAGATATCATTCATGTGTAATCTGTGATTTGCGACACCTAATAAAATACTCAGAACTGACACAAATCAGGATCTTAAGACTGCCTAGTTATTAGATATGAATGATAAATATATAAATCCAGCACTCAGACTACTTCTTTTTAGTTTTAGGTTCGGACTGCTGTTGCTAACAAATTAGTTTCATAACCAAAAAACAAAAATATGATGCGTTTACAACACTTACACAGGAATTTCAACATAACCAAGATGTTTATGTGCAATTACAGCAGATGACTCAGCATGAGGAAGAGAAAAGAATGGAGCAATCTTGTACTATGTAATGACATTTCAACAGTGTCACACGTTTGGTAGTGTTTCATACATACTGTTTCTGCTGTCATGCAAAGTAAGAGAGAGGGTGGAATTTTACACATTTTAATGACTGCACACAAATGGCAACTGAGCCTCATAGACTCAAACAGGTGTGCAAAGACCTGGAAGAACATTTGCTAAGAATGCAATGTAATCTTTATTATGATCTAACACTGTGAAATGTTAGCCTGACATCGCCGCACCAATTTGCAAATGCGAATCAGTCTGGGACCGCTCAGTTCATTTTATGTTTCCAAGGGGTGTTATCAACGGGTGCAGACCAAGATATCTACAACCAATCAGGGCAACGAAACGTGTGACGTAGCGCTGAGAGAATCCTGTCGGAAGTACAGCAAACACATCTTTCTTATCAACAAAAGCTGCAAGTGCAGTTATTTGTTCTTCTTTTAGAGAAAATATACCGTCCAGTTTATTTAATACTGACGTGATAGTGGATTCAGAACGTTCCACATCAGTGGCAGCCATCTTGGTTGTTTACGATAATGCCTCAACAGCGCTCCTCTGTACAGTCATCGTATTAAACCCGCCCAGTATTAGATAAACAGCTGTGATTGGGCCGACCCAGGCCAGGTTGGCTGGAAGTCTATTTGAATGGGAGGGGGACCAGACGCATCTGCCAGAGCAAATAAAACATGAGCTCGCAGATTCATCTGGTTCCCAGGCTAATGAAATGTGCCTTAATGTAGACAGTTCAGTGATTACAGCAGATAAATTAGATTTGACCCCTGACCTCTGCTTTTTTCCTGTTAAGCTATGAATTATGGTCTACAGTGTTGATCAGGAACCTTGGTCAGGTGACTTTACCAATAGTAGTACACACTGCAGAATACTCTATTTACCAACAAGCAAAATATTGTGTAATCCAGAGAAATTTAGTGTCAAAGAAATCTGATAGCGGGGTAAGCAAAAATGACTTGATAAGATTTGTTGGAACTAGTATAAAAAGCAGGCCACAGAAAACAAACACTATCTGGCCTTAACACTAGTAAAAACACTTGATAAAAGCCTCCTTCTGGAACCTTCTAACAATTAGATCTAAAACTGTAACGTGGTCTAATTTGTGGAGAAACTTCTTCTGGCTGTGGACGTTTTGGGGGTATTTTAGAATTTCGGCGTGTTAGTTTCAATAAGTTATTGTTTCTTTTGGGTTGTTTTGCGGTGCTATTAGGTTGTGTCATATTTTGTGTTTTCTGTCTTTTGTTGTTTTTCTGTGACTTAATGTTATTGCAGGAGATTTTTAATCTCAATGAGACGTTCCTGGTTGATGAAAGTTTAAGAAAAGAACTCGTGAACAGATTCAAGATAATGGTGCTGAAAGGTTTTTAATTCAGGAGTTTTTTGCTTCTTTACACACACACACATATACACACACACACTATGGGGTAGTGTTACACACCACTTGATCTTTACGTGAGAGTCCCTATTGCTGACTCAAATGTAGTTAATCCCTCTAAAATAAGATATTGTGACCTCATGTATGCCACGCCCTAACCAAGGCGAGAAGTCAACGAGCTGTAAACGGGAAGTGAATGTGTTTTCGGATAGAGTTCTGATCCTCCTACCCTTTTGTCCACAGATCCAGAACTTTCGCGAGCAGCTCAAGGATGCAGCGCAGAAAGTCCACGCCAAGAAGCCAGTTCCTGGGAAGGCCAATGGCGTCCTGGTCCTGAATCAGGACATTCCCATCGAGGCTTACGTGGGCCTCATGTCTTTCCTCGGGAACCAGAACAAACTGGGATACTGCATGGCTCGAGGAAACATTGGCTTCTAACGCTTCTGCATTTATATATAATAGTTTTGTTGTCCTTCAAAACGTTTGCTGTAATTTATAAGTCTTGAATTTGTGTTGTTAAAATTTGTTTACAGAGAGTTCATTCAAGGAGGATTGACCAAAAATGTTTCCATATTCAGGTTTGCTTTTGTGTCATATTGAAGCCTGGGTTCTCAGGATGTTCTGTATGAGGTTTAAACAACTGTGTGATCTCCCCCACTGCTTATTACCAGTGTGTGGTGTCTTAGTACTCAGAAATATCCACATTTCAACACGGCTCTTCACTGGATGACGGATCCCCCGCTGCTCTCAAGGAGCTTTGTATTTGCTCCTCAGTGATATGGTAATTTAACTCTTTCGCAATGGGACTCCTTTCTTCCTCCCCCGGTGTCTCTGTTAAAAGCTCATTCCCATGCCATTCTGCCCCTTTGAGATTCACTGGAGCATGGGGGCACATTTGTCAGTTTAGGTTTATCATTCGTAGTGTATTTTTACAGTGCATACAGTGTTGGAATTTCCCCCTTGATTTGTGTGTTTACTGCGTGTCGCTTTGCCTTGTTTGGTATCATCTGTTTGTCTTGTGAGCCTGTCACAGACAAGAAAATATAGGCGTACATGTTTTGTTCTCTTTTCCTTTTTAGTGGTATAAAATATGCAGATTTTTCATGCAGACTCCTGTGCACTGTTTTTGTTCAGTGCACTTTATTAGTGAATCATTATACCCTAACCTTGTCCAAACTAAAAAAGAATTCATGTTTGCTGAAAGATAAACGTAGTGGTGACCATGACAAACTAAGCCCGCAGTATTTAGTCTCTTCTGAGGTTTTCTCTTCAGGAAACAAGGTTAAGTAGCGAGCGTCCCCGGAATACACGCAGCTGTTATTCCACATGGTAAAGTATATGGTTAAGTTCAGCACCTTTAGTATCATGTATCATAACCTTAGGGTTTGGAGGGGTTAACATGTTTCCTCCCAAAATGAGGACGTGCCTCTAATCCTGGATCAAGCGCGTCTCTGGCCTGGAGCGAAGCACCTCATCCATATTTCAAGTTGTAAAAGATGTTCAGAGGACAGGATTAACTGCCAGATAAATGAGCATCCATAAAGTTATGTAGCTTAGCCCCTCAAGAAAACAGAGTTCTACATTTAGGTCACCTGATGATTCAAAGGGGGTGACATTATTTGGAAAATATCCAGCCAAGTGTGTTTATTTTGTTTGGTTTCCATGGATTACATTTCTACCTGTAATCATTTTATTCTTTAATTGTCATGCCTTTATCTTATCCACAGGTAAAGCAGTTACTAAAAACATTGAGCAGTAGCATGACAATGAAGGCTTCAAAGACATGTCATGTCACAAATAATTTGAAATGAGGGACTTCCTGCGATGTAATGTTTGTGATTATGCTGTTTACGTGTTGCTGTTTATGTGTTCCGTCATGTTTGAACTGAACTTTGACAGAGCTCCAATCTGCCCTTGTCTCTAGCTTTTTCTGTCAACCTCTGTTTTCGTGACAGTTAAGAACATCACTTCACTTGGCTGACGTCTAGATGTGATGCGACTTAATGCTCTTAATGCCAGTATATAGAATGAATATGGGCCAGAGTGTGTGCAAATGATGTGCGTGCAGGAGACGGGAGGGAGCGTGGGTGTGTTGTGTGTGATCCATCTCTCTGTCCTCAGATGCTCTTTTTTTTTTTTTGCATTACAGATCATTATATTCAGCCCTCAAGGTACTTCATCTGAATTAAAGCTCTGATTTGCTCTCAACATTGCACGTACAGTCTGCACTCAAGATTCACTTTAAGCATACTTTTACAGCTAAGCCAAACAAATGAAAATCTCAAAGGTAATAACTTTAACAATTATTTATCAGAGGAAACCGCATGATTCATCTTAAAGTGTATAAAAAGACACAAAAGAAATGTCCATCTTGTAGATTCAAAAATTTACTTGAAAGTGACAAACTTATCTTATACATTAAAGTAGCTTTTTTTTTTTGCCACTTGGAGGCAGCGAAAACAAGCTGTAAACACAACATTAACATAGTATCGGCTTATAAAGTTCATATGGTGAACGTGTTAGCAAATAGCTGTCTATGTACACATCCAGCAGACACAGAGCAACATTATCATACATTTGGTGTCGTGTTCCTGGTCACCCGACAAACTGAAGCCCAATATTCACTCTCCGTTTAGTTCGGGTCTGGTCTCTACTAATTCTTCTAGTAGTTACGGTCTCTTCCTGCCTGCTGGAAACAATGCTGATTAAATCAGTAAGACTCAATCAAAACAGTGAAGTTACGGGCCGCATAACCAAAACAATGAGCTCAAAGACGCTAAAATGCGAAGTAGAGCTAAGGGGAACTGCAATTAACAAATAACAACTAACTATTCTCTATGGGTTCGTCACTACAAATTCACATTTCACATAGTCATTTGATCCATTGTTAATATTTAAAAAATGATTAGTGCTGCTTTAAGTTAATGATAAAAGGTAATTTGATTTGACTACATAACTGTATGAGGTTTTACAGTGTAGTGGAAGTATGAGAGAGACAGCTTTATTGGAAATTCTACAATGTGGACTCAACTAACAGTGTTTACAATATATTGTATCAATGGATTATTTAACTACTTTAACTACAGTAAAGTTGTGTAGTATTTTCTTAGTTGGACACATTCTGGCCTTAAATAAATTAAATGGCCATTTCATATGATGGTGTGTTGCATTTCACTTATGAATCTGAGCAGTTAATGTATTTTTCATCACATTTTCCTCTACAGTCACAATACAGCAGAGTAAGTGTAGATCACTGCCTTGTCAAAGAGAAACACACGGACTCACAAGATAAATGACTTCCAAAGCTAACGATTGCATTCCTTTCTGGAAAGGTAAGTTAGCGCCTCGGGCTAGATAATATGGCTTGTGCTTCACTCCAATTATTTTCCATCAGTAAGAACATCAAACTGATCAACTGGCAGTTTGTGGTTGTGGACTGACACTAGTGCACTGGAGGAGGGATAGTCTGATGTCTAAAAAAATAATATTAAAAGTCCCTTGGTACTCATTTTCTGACGGATTGTTTAATCTGGAAACACAAGAAGAGTGACGTGTATGAAAACAGTATTACGTTCGCAATTAACAAATTAGCCGGTTAACGTGAGGCCTGTTGGAGACGGCCCGCTACAAGTGGTTTTGTTGGAGGTCAAGGTCGCAGGAGGGCACATCGGAAGTCTCCATGTCTAGCTCGACAGATCCAAGTGGTTATTTTGCCTGATTGTGATGTGAGATGATTTTCCCACTGCCCTGAAGTGGAATGTGATGATCGGGAAAGTGAGAGGCTTAAAAAGTGCCCATCAGTGCCTGCGACCCTGGATGGCCCCAGCTAACAACCAGAGCTGCCTGGGATGCTTGGGGCGAGTAACATAAGATAAATTCTGCGAGACACTCTTGCGATCCTGGTGTGGCACGCAGTCTTCTCATCTCTCTGAAATACCTTCAAAGCCCTCATAGATATGCCAGCTTGGATACCAGGCTTCTTTTCACAGGTCATGCAACCTCGAGTCGCCATTTTCATTTCTCTGACATCTGTGTTACTTGTTTGTTTGGTAAACATGTTACACCTGTCAGAGGAATGCTGGTTGCTAACGGGCCAAGTCCAACAGCATTTATTATATTCTGTGGCACTTTCCCCTTCTTCTCGCCTCCCTTGTTTTTCCATCTGTTGCCCTCGCAGCGGCGAATACAGTAAGTGTGAAGGAGTGAATGTGTGAGGAAAAGCGTGCGTGTGTTTGTTCACGCATGTGCTGTATGTGGATGTGTTGGCACGCACGCGCGCTCAGAGGCTACTGGGTTGTTGTCTGGATTGCTGTCTTGTAATGGAGATAGAGACACTGTTTTTATTTATCCCTCCCCCAGCTGTCACTGTTGTGTCTGGAGTGTGTTCGCTGAACTCAGGGCTATGGGACACTTGGAGATCTGTCAAATCCACTAACCCTCCCAACTATGCAGAATGTTACAGCCCAGAACACACCCTGGATTCTTATTATGGAAAACAAAAGCTGAGAGGGACATTCAAGAAATGTGCAACCTTTATCTGACTCTCCTACCTTTATATTTTTGTGTACATTGAAATCAGAGGAGCAGTAAATATCATGCTTTCATGAATATTTCCCCTTTTTATGCATTCAAAGAACATGGAATCATGTAACGTCTCATGAAGGGAAATGATGATGGTTATAGTATAGATGGTTATAATTTTTCTTCTGCCTGAAAACCTTGAGCCTCAGACACTGTGAATCCCAGAGCCTCTAAATTTATCAGATACATTGCAAATGTCTTGGATTATCAAGACAAAAGTGTCACGCCAACTCTCCGAGTATGTATCGGACAACAATTGCTAAACCACAAAGAATTAAATCAGTTTTCTTTCCCTGACGGATAGCTTTCCTCCTGTGGTGGAATAAGTACTCAGATCTTAAGTAAAAGTAGCAATACCTCAATTTAAAAATACTCCATTATAATCAAAAGTCCTGCTTTCATAATGTTATAGCACATTGAGGTGGAGCTAATAATAATTACTTTATATAATGTTGGTCAGTTTAATATTAACAATTCAGTATATCTTATAAAGTGATGTTTTTTATGTAAAATACATAGCAAAAAGTACAAAGTATTGCCTCTTAAAGTTAGTGTGGTAGAAGTATAAAGTAGTAGAAAATGGAAATACTCAAGTACAAGTAACTCAAACTCAAGAAAATACAGTACAGTAGTAAATGTACTTAGTTACATTCCAATGCTACTTTCCTCAAGATTAGACATTTGCAAATGTTGTGTTGAAACTGATACACACAGCATATAAATTAGGAGCTTAGCTTAGTTTAGCACAAAGACTAGAAAGGGTAAAACAGCTAACCTGGCTCAAGTTGTAGTTTTATGAGGCCTTATCAGCAACGTGTCGTTTTTACCCTTGCTGGTAGGCTTCTTACCTTTGGACAGAGCCAGGCTAGCTGTTGTCAGTTTGTATGCTAAGCTAACTGTCTCCTGGCTGTAGCTTCATATTGAACGGACAGATATGAGAGTGCTATCAATCTCTTCCTCCTACTCTCGGCAAGAAAGCAAAAAAACACGTCCCAAAATGTCAAACTATCCCTTTAAAAATCCCTTTAAGAAGAAACTGATATTTTTGTCATTGCAGGACATCGCCATTCAAGAGGATTTTAATACTTGTAGACATTTTTTCTAAGAATTAAATTGTGTCACATGATGTGATTAGGCTCATTTGCAAATTGCTTTTGTTTACACCGTGCTGGTTAAAGTCAATTAGTGTAAAAAATATTTTTTCAATTGATCAAACCTTTAAAGCTGGGGTGGCAGTTTTCTTTTGGCATTACTGGGCAAAAATGCCATATTAACCGTGCAGCATATTGTAATTCAAGTGGTCTGAGAGCAGACCTCCATTTCAGCCCCCCTCTTGCCTCTGTTTTCAGGCTTCAGAAAATCTATCCCGTGACGGTAGACTTTAGCCTATCAGGTTATTTCAGAGAGACGGTGTGTTCGTATTGGCTAAGCTACAAGAGCAGATGTGTGTACATGTCCCTTCAGACGGTGAAAGCCGGTGAAAGGCGGAAAATCCAACTTGTGATAAATTTCCAACACCTCCTTTGCCTACAGCAGTGTATAGTACAAAACAGCATGTCCCAGCTCCACGCGGAGCTTCAGGCTCATTACGTTCAATGCCATGGCGCTCATAACGATGAGTGGCAAAGAGGCATGATGACAAACAGTGGGGAATAACTTTTGACGGGGGACAGTGGTGTGTGTGTGGGGGGGGTGTACTAGTGTGTGTGTCGAGGTGGTGTCCAGGTAATGATGTGGGCTTTGTAGATAATTGGCGGACTTTCTGGAGAAGACCTGGTCTGATTAGGAGAGATGGCATTCATCCCACTTTGGATAAAGCCGCTCTCATATCTAGAAATCTGGCCGAATTTATTAGTGGCCCAAAGCCATGACAACTCAGAGTTCAGACCATAGACTTAATACAGTCTGTGGTCCAGACCAGGAGGCAGAGTTGCAGTCCTACACGCTTCTCTGCGCTTCCATTAGAGCAGTTACCCACCCTGAACTCCACAGAGAGGTTGTCTGCCCCCAGACCACTTGAATTATTTAAATCAAAAGTAAACAGAAGAGGAGTTACACATAAAAACCTAATAAAAAGTAAAACCTCCACTGCAACAGTACAACAAAATAGGAGAATTAAATGTGGACTCTTAAACATCAGATCTCTCATCTAAAGCTGTTCTAGTAAACGATCTAATATCAGATCATAATATTGATTTATTTTGTCTCACTGAAACCTGGCTGTCAAGGTGAATATGTTAGCCTAAATGAATCCACTCCCCCCAGTCACATTAATACTCACATTCCTCGAGGCTCAGGCCGAGGAGGTGGAGTTGCAGCCATCTTCGACTCAAGCCTATTAATCAAACCCAAACCTAAACTAAATTATAACTCGTTCGAAAGCCTTGTTCTTAGCCTTTCACACCCAACCTGGAAAACGGTACAGCCAATTCTATTTGTTATAGTGTACCGAGCTCCTGGACCGTATTCTGAATTTTTATCTGAATTCTCAGAGTTCTTATCAGGTTTAGTCCTTAAAACAGATAAAATAATTATTGTAGGTGATTTTAATATTCATGTGGATGTAGAAAATGATAGCCTTAGTGCTGCGTTTATCTCATTATTAGATTCGATTGGCTTCAGTCAGAGTGTACATAAACCCACTCACTGTTTTAACCACACCCTCGACCTTGTTCTTGTTTATGGGATTGAAATTGAACATCTAATAGTCTTTCCACAGAATTCTTTTTTATCAGACCATTTTCTATTAACTTTTTAATTCCTATTACTGGACTACACGCCATTAGGCAAACATTCCTACACTAGATGTCTATCTGATAGTGCTGTAGCTAAATTTAAGGAAGTGATTCCATCGGCATTGAATTCAGTTCCATGTCTCAATGTAACAGATGACTCCTATGCTAACTTTAGTCCCTCCCAAATTGATCATCTTGTTGATAGTGCTGCAGGCTCACTACGAATAACACTCGACTCTATCGCCCCTCTAAAAAAGAAGATAATAAAACAGAGGAGGTTAGCTCCATGGTATAACCCGCAAACCCGCAAATTAAAACAAACATCGCGAAAACTTGAAAGGAATTGGCGTTCCACCAATCTGGAAGAATCACGTTTAGCCTGGCAGGATAGTCTTGGGGTTTATAGGAAGGCCCTCCGTGGTGCCAGAGCAGCTTACTACTCATCATTAATAGAGGAAAATAAGAACAACCCCAGGTTTCTGTTCAGCACTGTAGCCAGGCTGACAGAGAGTCACAGCTCTGTTGAGCCATGTATTCCTATAGACCTCAGTAGTAATGACTTCGCTTGGAGCTTCTTTAAAGATAAAAGAATTCTAACTATTAGAGAAAAAATTCTTTTTTTACTCCTGCTCAGTTGGTACTGACTTATCTTCAAACACAGGAACCTTAGAAACAACTGGCAAAACCTGTACATTTTAGTGCTTTTCTCCCATCAACCGTAATCAACTAACTTCCATGATTTCCTCATCTAAGCCATCAACGTGTCTCTAGACCCGTCCCAACTAGGCTGCTTAAAGAAATTTTACCCTTAGTTAGCACTTATTTACTAGATATTATCAATCTGTCCTTATTAAAGGCTATGTGCCACAGTCCTTTAAAGTAGCTGTAATTAAGCCTCTTCTTAAAAAGCCCACTCTTGATCCAGGGATTTTGTCAAATTATAGACCTATATCTAACCCTCCTTTTCTCTCTAAGGTCCTTGAGAAAGCAGTCGCCAATCAGTTGTGTGACTTTCTACACAACAACAAGCTGTTTGAGGATTTTCAGTCAGGATTTAGAGTGCATCATAGCACAGAGACAGCACTGGTGAAAGTTACAAATGACCTTCTAATTGCATCAGACAAAGGACTTGTCTCTGTACTTGTCTTACTAGATCTTAGTGCTGCATTCGATACCATTGACCATCACATTCTATTACAGAGACTAGAACATTTTATTGGCATTAAAGGTACTGCACTAAGCTGGTTTAAATCCTATTTATCAGATCGATATCAGTTTGTACACGTTAATGATGAATCCTCTATGCACGCCAAAGTTAGTCACGGAGTTCCACAAGGTTCTGTGCTTGGACCAATTCTATTTACCTTGTATATGCTTCCTTTAGGCAATATTATTAGGAAGCACTCCATAAATTTTCATTGTTATGCAGATGATACCCAATTATATTTATCGATCAAGCCAGATGAAACCAATCAATTAGCTAAACTTCAAGCATGCCTTAAGGACATAAAAACCTGGATGACCTGCAATTTTCTGATGTTAAACTCAGACAAAACCGAAGTTATTGTACTTGGCCCCGAACACCTTCGAAACACATTATCTAAAGATATAGTTTCTCTAGATGGCATTGCCCTGGCCTCCAGCGAAACCGTAAGGAATCTTGGAGTTATCTTTGATCAGGATATGTCCTTTAACTCCCAAATAAAACAAACTTCAAGAACTGCCTTTTTTCATTTACGTAACATTGCAAAAATCAGGCACATCCTATCTCAAAAAGATGCAGAAAAACTAGTCCATGCATTTGTTACGTCTAGGCTGGACTATTGCAACTCTCTATTATCAGGCTGCCCCAATAAATCCCTTAAGACTCTCCAGCTGATTCAGAATGCTGCGGCACGTTTACTGACAAGAACCAGAAAAAGAGAACATATTTCTCCAATATTAGCTTCTCTACACTGGCTCCCTGTAAAATCCAGAATAGAATTTAAAATCCTTCTCCTCACCTTCAAAGCCCTAAATGGTCAGGCACCATCATATCTTAAAGAGCTCATAGTACCCTATTACCCCACTAGAGCACTGCGCTCCCAGAATGCAGGGTTCCTTGTGGTTCCTAGAGTCTCTAAAAGTAGAATGGGAGCCAGAGCCTTCAGCTATCAAGCTCCTCTCCTGTGGAACCAGATCCCAGTTTGTGTACGGGAGGCGGACAACCTCCTCACATTTAAGAGTAGGCTTAAGACTTTCCTCTTTGATAAAGCTTATAGTAGGGCTGACTCAGGTGACCCCTGAGCCCCCCCTTAGTTATGCTGCTATAGGCCTAGACTGCCGGGGGACTTCCTATGATGCACTGAGCTCCTTTTCTCCTCCTCTTCCTCTCCATCTGTACGCCCTCATATCCCATCAATGCTTGTTATTAATTCAACTTCTTCCCGTAGTTGTGTGCTTTCTCTCCTCTCTCTCTCTCCCTCCCCTTCTGTTGCTTTCTGCAGGTGTTTCTGCCTCTGGAGCTGTGGAGGTCTGGGTCTGTGGTTGCTGCCGCCTGCTGCCCCCGTGCTCCTGCTCTGCACCCGCTGATGCTATTGCTGTTGTTGCTGTTATTAGTATTGCTATTATAATGTTGCTCTTAGTGTTGTTTCTGTTGGTGTTAACATCAATGCCATTACCATATCTATGCTGTATTGAGCTGCTGTATGTTCTCTTTCCTCCTGCTCTCTCTCTCCCGCTCCCCCCTTCCCCCTTCAACCCAACCGGTCGAGGCAGATGACCGCCCACCTTGAGCCTGGTTCTGCTCGAGGTTTCTACCTGTTAAAAGGGAGTTTTTCCTTGCCACTGTCGCATAGTGCTTGCTCATAGTGGGAACTGTTGGGTCTCTGTAAATATAAAGAGTCGGTCTAGACTTGCTCTATTCGAAAAAGTGCCCTGAGATAACTTTGTTATGATATGGCGCTATATAAATAAAAAAACTGAATTAAAAAAAGCATCATCTTTCAGGACCTTAGTGACTCCGTAAGAAAGAAAACAGAAAAAGAAAAAAAGGGTTCCTATTTCCCGATGGTTTTTCTTTTGACACCAGACACCTTCTGACCCCATCCAGCTCAGATGTATTAATGATTTAGCTGACCAAAAGCTAAAGGTTTATGGATGAATACCTCTATGGAGGAGTATATCTTTCACTGCGATGCTAACTTTTTTGCTTGTCCTCCTGAAAACAGGTGCCATCAGCAACGAATGGTAGAAACTTCAGAGGGAAGAGAGACTGAGGGGAGATGAAGAGAGTGAAGAGGCCTTTGAGTAACAGCTCATCTTTTATTTGGCAACACTTCAAATGTAGCCCGTTTACCACGTCTAGACAAGACAGCTTTCACAGCCAGGGTTGGGTACTGTTTTTTTTTTTTAAACCCAAGTATATAAAAGCTATTTACTGTAACAGCAGAAGACAGACATCTCTTTTAGTTTTCCTACCACAGACGCTCTACTTCTCTACGTTGCAGATGAGTTTGTCAGATGCCTGCATCCACCTCTCTTTCTCTCAGTCTAACCCTCCGCCTCTCTCTTCTAGCAGTCTGTTTGAAGCTGCGAAAGAAGTGAGACAATCGGATCCTGTTTGATGGATAATTTGAAAAACTCAGTGTGTGAGATCAGGGCTCAGACAATGTTCGTTTCTGGTGGCTGAGCTTCAGAAAACAGGTCGTACAAAGGGACTTGTTCTCTTTCTGCCGCCCTTTAAAGTCGACAGTCAGCGTGTTGAGACCGCTTATGTACTCTAACTACCGCCACAAGCTTTTCATGTGGCTCTATACATGCCGTTCTGCTGTTGAGGAACACCATATTAAAAGATGCAGTGTGCAGAAAAGACTTCCTACTTCAATTATTTGTGGTTTTACATCAGGTGTATCTGAACGGACCTGGAGACAATCCCAGTATCCCTCTGTTTTCCTTCTTGATTACTGCAATTTGAACACAATTTCAACAAATGCTCTTGAGTAGTTAAAAACAAAGTCATTAATTGTTACTGATATGATGGAGTTTTATAGAGCATGTGACTGTAGTTTTGTTACATGGGGCTGAACAAGTGAACCTAAGTGCAGACTCAGACGACGAGACAGGAATAAGGTAAATAAGATATTTATTTAAAGGTACGGGGAAGCTCGGGCTGGAAGCTGCAAACCCAGCACACCTGTCTCCACTCACACAATCACACACACACAGCCTTGTGACACAGGAGGGGAGGTAGAGGGCGTGGCAGTTGACGTCGCAGGTTTTCGCAGAAGTTTTCACTTATAATTTACCCTGAACTGATTCCACTGGAGCATTTGATCAGATTAAACAATATGCATCAAGAAATGTTATTTTAATGCTGGTTCACAGCAGAGATATGCAGTGTCCCATGATGGTGAATTTGCTGTTTAAAGGGCTTGCATTTTATAACTTCATCTGGACTAAAAGGAAAATATTTTCAAACTTTTAGCAGGAAAATGGTCAAATTTAAAGAGCTTGGAAATGGAAAAGGGAAATATTTGAGCTACTGGTAGATTCATGCCAAAAGAACATAGGTTTCAGTACTTATTTAAAAAATACAGTAAAGAACAGCAAAAACAAAATCAACCAATAGATCAATAAAACAACCTGATGTGAAGATTAAATTAAAAATTGATTATTTTTAACCTGACTTTAAAAATAAACTGAAAATGAGAATACAATAATTAAACTATTGATGTTAAAGCAGCACAAGAATGCAAGAGTAGAAAACATATTTAAAATAAAATAACAGATTGAAGAAATTACATTTAAAGAAATATTAAAAAGAGTACCCCAGCTATTCAAATCCAGTTTGAAAGCCCTTTCAGCAAAGACATGGTGGTCTAGAGTTTTCTGATTTGACATAGAAGCTGCTAAATGTACCGCCTTAGAACCACAGGCAGCCAAGTCAATTCCAGGATTAAAGTCCATCACTATTAAAAGGGGCACTTGTGAGATTTAGTATTGCACTTCCATAAAGTTGGGGGACTTGTGAGAGACAGATGGCCAGAATCAATGCAGCAGGGGCCGAGAGCTTGATGTTATTCCTAGTATAGGTCAAGCTCCAGAAACATAGGATCCTACACCTCCCATGATGCAGCTTGATAAGAGTCTTTTGTAGTAAAGACCTTCCACAGAAGTTTGTATTGTAGACTTTGTTAAAGATATTTAGTTTCTGTTACGGTTTGCCATCATGACAGAAGAGAGAGGACCCAAAATGCAGACAGGCAGGAAAGTTGACGATGTCCAAAGGTTTTATTGTCCAACAGAAAACTCACAAATATCTCCTTGAACAAACGTAGGCGAACACACTCAGGGAATCACTGGAACATCGCATGACGAGAACAGAACGCATGAAACTCAAGGCAGGCAAACTCAAACTAATGACCCAACGAAGAACAAAGGGAAAGGGACCGGTATAAATAGAGGCGGAGACAACGAGGGAAGTAGACACAGGTGGGGAACTAGACACAGGTGCAAACAATCAAAAAAGGTGGGAAATGGAACAAAGACAGGAAGTAAATAATACACAAGAGACAAGACCAGAGAACTTCAAAATAAAACAGGAAGCACACAAAACACACACAAGTCCAACTGAGAATCCTTCGGATCCTTACAGTTTCCAGTGCTAAGCTGAGATAACCCTGATGACATGACTATGACATCATCTGGGTTATTAAAGGTAAAAGTGTCTATTTGCACCCAGGTGAGAATAGTCACACGGCAGCTATTCGGCTATTTACACCTGGCTTGAGCATCGTCCGCTGGCAGTTATTGACGGCCGCAGTTGTCTATTTCTTAAGCCTACGGCTTTCCAACATGTGGTTAACGCTGTGAAACGGTCGCAGTGTGGTTAGGATTAGGCAATTCTCTGGGCTAACTTGTCCCACTGTAGTATCAACAGAGGGTGGTTACTGACGACTGCGGTTGTCTGTTTTCAGCCACGGGGGTTTAGTGCGGGCCACAGATTGTCTATTGTCGGCAGCGGGTGGCTTTTGACAACAGGGCTATTCCACCCTGGGTGCAAATAGCATTGTTGGCTACTGACACCTGGGCACTAATAGCATCTTCCAAAAGGTATAGAGACAGAGCGCAATTAAGTCCTGCTCACACCAGAGGGGAAAACAATCCTTGTCACTTCGGTCTGCTAGCAAACAACAGAAAAATGCCTAAAAGCTGCTGTGTGGTGGGATGAACTACAACAGGGTAAAAAACCCAGAAGACAAAAGTGGATCCAGACGTGAGGCATCAGCAGGAAGAATGGGAACACTGTGGGATCCTGACACTCAGTATGTCTACGTGTGCAGCAAGCATTTAGTCACTGGTAGCTTAAGTCAAATATCCAAATGTCAGTTTTAGGCTAACTATATTGCTGTAAGTTAAGCTAAAGCATTTTGACAGTATGCAACTTGTGTAGCGGAATGTGGCTAAATCAGAAAGCTATGCAGCTTTGCGTGTTGCGCTCTGTCTCTATAGTGTCTGCACACTGGAGTTTAGCTCCAACACATTAGTTTGTCTGACAAAGGCAATATTTCAACTCTACCAGGAACTTTTCAACCTTACTGGGTCTTCATGAGGCATTGGGTCGACTCTATACTTTTTTCCTTCGATTAAATCTGTTGGATGGGATATTGCCTGTCTGTTTGATCATCAGGGTTATTTATCACAAGCTTTAATAAACACCTCCAGAGCACAGAAGACATTATACAGTGCCCCTTTAACAACCACATGTGTCCTTTAGCAACACACTGAGCAGATTAGCAGCTGTGTACAGCAGGTATGATGATCACCTGCTCTCTCACTCTAAATCACTGAAGCATGAGCTACATTGCTTAAAGGCTAAATTGCAAATAGTGAAACATTGCCACATTGAGTGGTGGAGTGGAACTATGTTTCCAAGCCGCAGGGTGTCCTTCTTCGCCTCGCTGGTGGGATCCTGGGCTTCTCTGATGACGGGGTGCGACTGTGGCTTCTGGGGAGTGTCTGGAATGGGTGCCATCTCCCTGTGGTGCTCCGCAGAGGCCTGATGACGGGAAGAGAAGGGACATGTCACCATCTCCAACTGGCCATTGGTTGACATGGGAGGAGGGGAAGGAAGAGGAGGGGGATGGGAGGTGGGTGAAAACGGAGGGTGCATGGGAATGGCTTATTCTCTCCACCGCCCAGCAGCCCTGGCATATCACCAACGTTATGGCGGTAATTGATTCTCTCTGTGCCATTAGTCTCTGAGACAAAGATGCGCCAACGAGAGGGGGTGCTGTCACTTAGAGGCTGGCATGGCGCCCAGCCACACACACTCACCAACACACAAATAGATACATGCAAAGATATACTCATTTACAGGCGCACACACATTTAGTTTTTCACACAGATGCAAAGTAGCATGGGTATAATGTCAGCTGTCAAGGTCTGTTGAAGCAGGAGCATTGCTCATTTACAAATAAGCCAAACATCAGTGGTATATAGCACAGACGCGGTTAATGCAGAACTCTACACACAGAAAAATCAAAGGGAATACAAATGACTGGTGATCAGATTTGACATTCTCCTCTTATACATGACATTATTCTGTTTGTGTTATGTTTGTGAGGTTACTGCGGTCGCAGCAGAACAGCATTCCTCCAAGAGACACACACACATTTCCACACTCTTGAATATAAAAAGAGAACTCCCCAGACAAAGAGCAGGGCATGTCTTTATCTCATTAAAGTTAACGAGAGGCTGCTGTCTTCTGCCTGCAGACCAGCCCTAATCTGATACAGAAGCCCTCACTGTGGGCATCAGGCCTCGGTGCCGTCACTACCAGCACCGTGATGCTCATTGCCGTCACAACACTCATCACCGAACCCGGCGCTGCTGTCACTACCGGCGCCTTAATGCTCATTGTTGTCATAACGGTAATTCTCATCACTGTCGTAACGGCCATCATAGATATCTTCACCGTATCATCTTTACTGTCGACACATGAATGCCAAACAGTATACACCATCACCATGGCAATTGTCTTTTGTCATCCTCTCTGATGCTGTTTCTCATCACCATGGCCACGGCAGCAGTACCTGCTTCACACTGTGGAATAGAGGTGGAACAAAAGCAGGCAAAACCTAGTACACACACACACACACACACACACACACACGCACACACATAAACACACACAAAAAGGAGTGCATGCACTGAATGCCAATTAACCAAATGAAGGATAAGCTAGCGGAGACAATATAGCCCCTCAAAGTCAGTTACGAGCTAATTAAAGAACATATAGCATACAATCTAAGATCACTCAGTTTGCCCTCAGGCGCTGTGAGCTGCTTGATAAGCGTTCTTCCACATCTCTAAAGTGAGCTCTGCATGTACAGTAGGGACTGATGGAAAAGAAAGGGTATAAACTGGTGGCAGCCCTCCATCACTCCAGTTTAACCAGCCCTGCCTGACTTTATTCCTCTCGCCTCTCAAGGCCTGCTACTACTTGGATGCTCATTTGGAGTCTGTAATTAATTGGAGCCACTATTTTTTTCATCTATTTTTGTTTGGCTGTTGACCGACGTGTGGTCCTCTCACGCACTCGTCTTCAGGTCGACGTGGCTCCCTAATTAAGACTCCAGAGGACGGCTAATTGCTGTTGCGTGCCTCTCGGCAGAGCAAGGGAGCCTTCTCCCGGCGCTGCCCGGAAAGCGCGCCCGAGCGCTGAATTAAAGGGGCTTATGTAAGCTTGCGGTGAAACTATTAAACACCAACCAACTTTTCCTAGTGAGGAACTGCCACTTGATTTAATGGGCCTCATTAAAAGTGCACATCACAGAGATCTAAACCGCTCTCTTCAGCTTCACACGACAATGGGATAATGGTTCCTCCTCCATGCTGTCAAAGCCTAATCCTAAATATTGAACAATGCTATTGCTCCCGCAGAATGATCCAAAATGGGCTGCAGCGTTCTTAAAAGGAAGGATTCACATCATTTGTCTTTTTTGACAAGGGGCAGAGAGGAGCAAGTGAAGGAATAGATGGCGCTCAGCAGCTCGGTGGTGTTTGTTGGGAGAGGTAAATGGAGAAATCTGGAGCTGAATGAAAATAGATCCTGCATCAAGCTGAAATATTGTTTTCATTGCTCTCCTTAAAATTTCAAATAAGCCTCTTCCGACTGGGCGAGATCAAATACACGCTGGCATTGTTTATTAGAAGACTGGCATGGTTGAGATCTGATTAAATGTCACACAGTAAATCCTCACATCTATCAATAGATACACATCAGTCCATTTTATTACTCCTACACTTTACACTATACACTTATACTCTTAAAAAAAACATTTCTAAAAGGAGCAAAACATTTGAAGGCATTTTTTCTAAGAAACAGACTTTTAGAGACAGTGAAATAAAAACTACATTTTTCCACATTTCCACATTTTTATCCTGTGTTCCTTGTATTGTTCTGCTATCTCCTGCTATCTCTTGGTATTTGTCAACAAACATTACAACATTATATATAATTGCAGTATAATTTGCAGTTGTATATATATATTGATGACTCATCCTGCACTTGAATACAGCTAAAGTAAAGCCAAACTCTTATTTACATGACTTTAAAGCTGCAGCAACGAATATCTTTATATTAACAATGGATCAAGTGACTATGTGTACTGTGAATGGTGTCGCTCGTAGTGATGAACGATCACCTACTCTGCAGTTCCCCTCAGGTCTACGGATTGTTTTAGTGTCTTTCAGCTCATTGTTTTGGTTTTACAGGCTGCAACTTTACTGTTTTGGTTCACTCTCAGTGCTTTTATCAACCTTGTTTCCAGCAGCAGGCAGCTGTTTTTAGTTAAAAAGCTCTGATAGACTGTCTGTACACTGCCTGCCCAGCACCAAACAGCAGACAGACCAAGTTAGTAACTTAGCTGGTGAACATAGTGGAGCATTTAGCACCTGTTTGCTAACATGCCATAAAAACTTTATAACGCGATAATATGTCAATGTTGTGTTAACAGCAAACTGACTCAGTAAGTAATACTATATAATATAATGTTTGCTACATTAGCCACTTTGAACTACTGGTCATACCAGACCAAGTGTTAACCTAGACAAGTTGACTTTACTTTATAAATAGAGGCAAGTGATTACCTTAAAGAGTTTGAGTAAAATTGATTTGGATGATAATAGATTGAAAGTAACAATTTAAGTTCAATACAGTAAAAGCCAAGTTATTACCCTTTTGCCCAACTATTAAACTCAGAATTTTAAGTTCCAATGACTAGATTTTCCAGTTTCATTTTGTGTTCTTTATCATTCATTTAAGTCAAATATTTAAGTTGAGAAAACTCAAAATGTGTCTCATTCACTAAGAAAACACAGTGCAGTACATTTATTAAAGTTTTATTTTAATTGACATGAGATACAAAACATGTGATGTACCAATTCCATCCTAAAAAAATTATTTGTATACATTTTGTCTGGGCAGGCCAGCCCTATACACTTGGAAGCAGAATTTTTTAGATTTTGAATTTTGTAGACTTTGTCAAATCACATCTACACAGGTTCAGCATCACCTGTTGAATAAAGTTTAAACACAGTTCCTGTCATAAAGTGGAGTTCATAAATGTGGGCAGACCGGAGGCACATGCCTGACGTGGGTTCTTCACTTCATTCACAACAACATTGCCTTCCAGCCAGATTTTGGATCCCATCTTCCTGAAGGCAGAGGACTCCAAAGGGAATGTCTTTGAAGGCGTTCTCATCATCAGTATCTTAATAGATAGAGAGACAAGAAAGAAAGGACATAATATTGTAAGTTAACATTTGTAGTAGTAGTCCCCCCATTTAACTAGTGAACCATGGCTTGTTTGCACAATCTGACAGGAATCACTGAGCGTTAATAGTATAAAATGTAAAATAAAGTTACTCTCAGAGCTACTCTTGAAGAAGTTAGCAGCACATTCCCCAACAATGAAAGGAAGCCTCTGTGAGGCCGGGCTGATTTCTATGGGCCAGTAATCTGCAAGGCAGAGAGTACAGAGTACACCACACATTTAGCTAAAATGGTTCACATTAACTTATGATAACTTCAGTCCCCTCAACAACAACAACAACTAGAAAAGTGTACCCACCTTTGTCTGTGGCAGTAAGTAGGTTGACCAACAGCTGACCAGTGAAACCTCGCTTCTTAAAAATGTTCATCAGACTTGGACAGAAAGCACGTGAAAAAATGATTATTTCTTCCTAAGGAATTCAAAACAAGCCAAGTTTCAAAAAGCACTGGTTTAAAGTGGCTAAGCTTAATCACATTATTATATACTGTAGGTTGATATTAATTGTGGAATGCCATTTGGTCACAAAAAAAAAAAAAACATGAAGGTAGAAACGCTGTAGCCTCCTTAACTTCATTGCACTCAGCGGTCAAACTGGTCCATATTCACCCAGTTTTATTTATTTATTTATTTGTTTATTTGACAGGGACAGTGCACAGGTTCTTAGCTGTACCAGAGTTAGCTATAAGCTAATTTACATCTGTAGTCCCTTGGCAGGAAACAGAGAATAACACATCTGTGTGACGGTGAAAAAATGTCAAACAAACAAAATGACAGTGTTTTTGACTGCAGGTAACTCTGCTAGTCCAGACAACTTATCAGCTGTTGAGGAGAAGGCGCCTTTAGTGAGATACAGACCGACGATGTGAAGAATGGTGAAGCGAGCATGGCGGCTTTGTCAATAAACAAGCCTTGATCGGTTGAGTGAATTAGCCAATTAGAATCTGGCAAAGTGCTGCAGTGCTGATGAGGGGGTGTGGCCCAGGCTAAAAATGTATGTATTTAAGCCAGTTCAACTCAAAGATGCTAGTGAAAACAATGTTGCCTTCATAATAGTGCAATATACTACGATTGGTCAAGTAATGCAATCAGACTCAATACTTTTAAGTAATATTTACTTAAATTGTTTAAGTAGAATCAAATGTGTATAAATGTGTGTAGCAAAACTCCTGAATCTATTGAATTGATTTGAATTTCCTCTTTAAAAAGTTATTTCATATATTCTCATGTAAAAATCTGTGAACATAGTCCAAAGAAGATAATTTGGAGAGAAAGTATAGATTCTGTAGGGGAGAGGAAATGAGGAAACATAGCAGCAACAATTACTTATGAGACACAATTAAGGCATGAGCACAGTGAAGACCACTACCACAATGGGCGCTTCAGCAGATACCCTTGAAACATTCCTTCACTTCAAATACATAACTTATGCCTCTCATAGAAAAAAAAAAAGCTCTAAGAGAAGAAAGCGATGATAAAAAAAAACAACAAAAACAAATCAGGAAGAAGCTGGAAATGAGTCCAACTCATGCATAACTTCAAACACTCCATCTTCAAAGTTGCATAACATTAAAAACCAAGCCCACTCCGAGTTCTCAACATCAAAAACCAGTCAGCATCGAGGGGACACTGCCGAGCCTGCTGAGCCATGCCCTCACTCTGAGGCACAACGTGCATGAAGAGGAGGGTTCCTCTTCATCTTCATCCTTTGTTGTCCCTTGCTATTGTCCTTGGGGTATTTGTTACCACAGAGCAATACAGCATTATGGGTAAGAGGAGGGCCAGGTGGTAACACACATAATGACTTCCCACCCCAAGAGCAAGCAGACAGAACACAGAAATCCTCTGAATTCTTTCCACCAGAATGCCTTTTACACCACATGCATATATATTTTGTGTGAAAGTCTGTAATGACCAAGACAGAGTGTGTTAAGCACTGGTTCCCAACCGTTTTTGTCTGACGTACCTCCACAGTCCTGTTACATGACCTCAGGTACCCCTTCATTGACACCTTTTGTGTACATTTTAACTGATTTTTAATTGGATGTTATTATACTATTGATTACATAAAAGTGGGTATTGTTACAATAATTTTTGAATACAATTGAATGATCAATGTTTAGGTTTGTTTGGTCAAGTTTGCAGTCATACTACTACTTGGAGTGTCAGAAGTTGAACATTTCAGCCATTTCTCCATTACCTTTAGCTATTTTAACCATTTATCCATTACTTTTAGCTAACTACCTCAACAAGACACAACAGAGGATGTACTTCCTGTGGCAGCTGAAGAAGTTCCACCTGCCAAAGACAATGATGGTTCACTTCTACACGGCCATCATTGAGTCCAATCTCACCTTCTCCTCCATCACCATCCGGTACGCTACTGCCAAGGACAAGGGCAGACTGCAGCGTATCATTTGCTCCACCGCGAAGGTGATTGGCTGCAATCTGCCACCCCTCCAGGACCTGTACGCCTCCAGGACCCTGAGGTGAGCAGGAAAGATTGTGGCCGACCCCTCCCACCCTGGACACAAACTTTTTGAATCACTCCCCTCCGACAGGAGGCTGTGATTCATCAGGACCAAAACCTCACGCCACAAGAACAGTTTCTTCCCGACTGCAGCTGGCCTCATCAACAAGGCCTGGGACCTCCACTGACACTGATTCTACTTGGCAATAAACCTGATTATGCTTCCAGAACCGTTTATCCATTACTTTAAGCTAACTATTTCCACCATTTAACGATTACTTTTAGCTATTTCAACCATTTGTCCATTACTTTTTGCTAACTATTTGAACTGTTCATCAATTACATTTACCTTTTGAACTGTTAATTCATTACTTTTAGCTATCTATGTCAACCATTTATCCATTAGATTTAGCTAACATTTTTGACTCCTCTGCTCACTTGCTGACTTGTTTTCATACACTCTCAATCACAACATACTGTATAGTGTTTAGGTGTTGCAGTTGGCTCAAGGTGGATTTGTACTTTTAAAAAAAAATGAAAGTGTGGGTGCTGTCATTCGTAACAGGTCTGAGCTTAAAATTGCATTTCCAAGCAACAAAGTTTCTTTGTGCAACTCTGAATAGGAAAAAGAAGCTGTAGTTCAGAGCATTGGGAAGCTATAGGATCAGGTGTAAGGCAACAACAAGCAGACTGCAATCAGCAGGTACAGTGTGATCACGTCGTCATCCAGAAAAGACAAATGTATGGGAGGCAACGTGGTTAGAAAACACAACCGATGTGTAAAACACAGTGGCGTCTTTAAGTCTTCACTTGGCTTTTCCCCTTCTTTGTCACTTTCAAATGCTCATGACAAATTCTCCAATACACTGATAAACACATACAAAATCCCGCCCACACATTTAAACAGAAAAAGCTCTTCAGACGCGCACCTTTCCACCCACATATGTTGACATACGCATATGAACAAACTGGTAATGTTCCATCAAAGCTTATAGCGCCCATTAAAACATGGAGACAAACATGGAGCCACGCTCGTAGTTAACACCCACACACTCTTGAATGGCATGCCTTTCCATCACTGCAATTGCCGGTGACAGTGACAATCATGTACCCCACTCAATTACACCTGGCTAATTATTGAGATGCCACATTACCATGGAGAGACTCAAAAAGACAAGTGACACACTTTATATGAAGTCTATACTGTATATATACTTTATATAAACACACAGTCCTGTGATATTTCTATGAAAACATATAGTATTGCAGTTTTGCATAAGCATGCAACGCCCTCATGTAATCAGATAATGGATTATTTAAGCATCTGCTCTCACCGTGCCGTATAAACCAATGGATATACAATACATGTTCTCTCTTTTTTCCCTCTCAAACAAACACACACACACACACACACACATATTCTGTGCACAGTGCACGGCACACACTTTGCCTGAAGGATTTTAATTTGAGATGCAGACTCCAGTGTCATAGTGAATGATATTAAAAGTCGTATCATGAATAAATCAGGAGACAGAGGACTCACCTCAGCAATGTGACAGATAAGCAAAGAGAAACGGCACACAGGAGGAGACAGAGAGAGGGAGAGAGAGGAAAAGGTTCAGGACTAACGGAGGAAAGACCGATAAATAAAACCACTTGCATTTTAACAATACAGACAGCAGCACTGTTGTTGGCCATTAGTTTATGGCACTTCCTGACAAGGCTATAATTACTTTACTGCTAAATCCACAACATACCTTAATTTGTCATCTGATCACTCAAGAATGTTTTTATGACTGTTTCCAAACAGAAGACATGTTCATAATGAATCCCTTCATTTGTAACAAATTACTCAGCCGTAACATCAATAGAAATTGACAATTTGTCAATTTGTCATGTAGTTTCTGAACTAGACGGGATGTCACAGCAGGGGAGTGGTGCATCCAAATTTTTTGAAGGGGCAAGAATTCATTCAAACCTGTCAACAATTCAAATCAAGAGGGAACCCAGATGATGAAGTGATGTGTTGGTGTAGGTGCTGTAAACAAGTGAGACTTTGAAGGCTCTAGCTCACTGCAGCGGTTGTTAGTGACTGTTTTGCTTTTTGACCTCGTCCTACTCTTAAGCACCAGGCTTTTACAAGATAAAATGTAAGAGCAGTGGTTATATTTTCTATATACCTACTGCTTCTGCTACACATTCTCCAGCTACATTTGCATTGGAAGAACTGCATCCACTTAGTTTTTAAGTTTTTAATTTTGTGCTGTAAAGGAATACAACACGGCGGGTTCCACACAGTGTAATTGCAATGCAGAGGTTGACAGGTACTATTAACGTTCTTGATAGTCTTGTGTGCTATAGTAGTGCTTGACAAATGCCGTTTTATTTTTTTAAAGATATTTTTGGGACATTTTTTTGCCTTTATTAGACAGTGTGAGGAGAAGAGGCAGACAGGAAATGGGGGAGAAAGAGGGGCATGACGTTCAACAAAGGTTGCCTGCTGGAGTCGAACCGGTTACAGTGCGGCTATATGGCATGTGCTGTAACCATTCAGCCACCAAGGTGCTCCAAATGCTGTTTTTTTTTTTAAATCTGTCTCTGATGACACTAAAGGTGTGTTCTGACTGAACAAAATTTTGCCTTGCATTCAGCAAAAAAATGACCACTACACTGTGGTGACTAATCTGTGTTTAGTCACCACAAAAAAGCCAATGAACACACTATACACATTAGCTGTAGCTAGCTAGCAATGTACCAACTGTTTGTCTGTCTGGTTGGTTCCTGATTTGTTCTGAGCTCAGAACTTACCAAAGAATTCACTTGTTTCTGTCATTCTCCTTAAGACCCTTCGCCTTTTCTTCTAATCCATACATTCATGCATCGGAGTCATGCAGTGCCCATTTCTTTTGCTCAAGTTGAAACATTTTCAACATTATCAATAGTCTGGCAACAGGGTTGGTCTGAAGTCGCCGCTTTAACGGCCGGGCTACACCGCTGACCTGAGCAGCACATGACGGCTACATCGCTGAACTGCAGCGTGTGGTGTCCACACAGAGAGCGCTGCTGCTGCCAGCCTTATCTTTCTACAATGAGTTTGCCTTTGATAATAGCCATCAATTATAGAATGTTTCATTTAATTTCATGATACATTTCATTTATATTTAGTTTAGACAGAAAAAGGTTAAGAGACTTGTGGTCAATTGTAACTGGGGAGTTAAAAAAAGTTTTTTCGATTTTTTTCACGTCTGTGACATATTCTACAGATATCGATATTGAAACTGAAACTGAAAGGTGTACTGTTGCTGGTTTGATGTCAATATGACTATCAACAGATCATTTTCACTGTGTATTTTTGCTGAGAAACGCAAACGTCAAATAGGCAAGACTCCGAATCTCTAGATGAGCCGATGTGGAGCACCACTCTGGATCTTCTGACATCCGCTCATGGGTAATTGCCAGAGAGGCCAATCGACCTAACATTAGAGGTGCAGAAAATACAGTAAACTGTATTTTGTCATGTTTCTCCCAGGTCTTGGTTGGCGTCTGTCCGGTAGTCTGGGGATGAAAACCAGAGAAGAGACTCACAGAAGTTCCCGGGGCTTGACAGAAAGCTCTCCAAACCTGAGAAGTGAACTGAGGTACTCGGTCGGAGACAATGTCAATGGGAAGTCCATGGAGGTGAAACCAATTTGGAGCCAGTCTCAATGCTAAGCTAGGCTAAACATGTTCTGACTCCAATTTCATGCTTAGCACACAGACATGAGCTTGATATCAATCTTTCCATTTAAGCTTCTGAAAGAAAGTATAAAAGCATATTTCCCAAAAGGTTTTAACTATTTCTTTACAGCAGTAACAATGCAGGAAATACATTTTTCATGGTTCTAATTATTTCTTTAAAGCAGTTACATTTTTTGGCCACTTTGGGGCAGTGGAATTAAGCTAGAAACACAACTTTGACATTTGTTACTGTGGCAGATGTATTAGCAAACAGTTCACACATCCAGCACACACAGAGCAACATTAGCATTTATTTGAAGTTGTGTTTCTGTCCAACTGATGAATGTATATTCACTCTCCTTTTAGCTTTGTTTTGGTCTCCACCAACATCTGAGCAAAATATTTGGTTCTTTAGCTGATAAATGCTCCACTATGTTCACCAGCTAGCTGCTAACTGGCTGTCTGCTGGTGCTGAGCAGGTAGTGTACGGTGTGTTTTTAGAGCTTTTCTCTGAAAAATAGCTGCTTGCTGCAGCTGGGAAGGAGGTTGATGAGACTAAAGTTGCAGGCCTCAAATACAAAACAATGAGCTGAAAGATGCTAAATAGTTCTGTAGAGCTGAGGGGAACTGCAGAGTCAGGTCATAACTCTTTGTGGGGTTTTCACTGTGAGCAACACCTCTCACATTGTATAGTCATTTGAGATTTTGTTTAAATGACAATATTGATTAGTGCATCTTTAAGTTTGAATGGGAATGAGATTTGTGCAACACTATGTTTATCTACATCCAGGCTGGTGGAGGTTCCTTCCTGACCACAGATTCATTAAAAAAAAGTCTGTCAACCTGCAACGAGATGTTATTTGCTGAATGTCTTATTTTACTATTCCTCCATAATGTTTTATTTGAAATAAATTCTCCATTTGTAGAGAATTTGAAGAGTTTTCACTGAAAAGGGGAGCTGGCTCACACTGCCTTAGGGAGTGGCAACCTGTGGAAGGAAGAGCTTTCTTAATATGGAGGGTTTTTGTCTCCCATGATGCTCTGAACATCCGCCACCCATGAGACCCACCCACCCTGATCATGGGGGTCAGGAGGACAAATGAACAGAGGGAAGAGCAGGGTGAAAATCAGCCTGCTTATGTAGGTGGGAGGCTGCATGTAATGTGCAGCTCTGTCTAACTAGCCAAGAGGAGGGTCCACCACGTCAACTGGTGTCTGGTGTGTGTATGTGCACATACGTGTACATGAATATGCATGTGTATTTGTGTGCCTGTGCTGTGGTTACTTCTGACGGGAGACGGTGGTGCTGTCGGCAGGTTAATCCAGCCCTCGGGCTAAACATCAAACTTTCAGATCAGAGAATCAATAATTCAGACAGCAGCTTGTCAGGATCTATCACAGAACACAGACTGAGAAGCAGGCAGCGGCACAACAAAGGCACAGAGGTGATGTTCAGCCTCATACAACTCAGACACACACAAATATAGGTGGATGCAGACTCCCTGCGTAGTTGCGTGCCGATACCGTGCCGACACCCAAATCACAACCACACATACACACGTAATGCTCAAAAGCAAGGAAACATGCGCATACATAAATTCACTCACACACAAAGAGCCACACCTTGACTTCAATCCTGAGAGATATTACAATATGTGTTGGGGGAAAAAACTGATTGATGGTCAGAATCATTTTTTGATTCCCAAACCTTAGAATCTAAACTCATTCCTGATGGTGCGTCACAGATCTACTGCTGTGCTTAAGATTCAGCTAGTCCTTGAAGTATATTCCACCCTATTAATATGGCCGTGGCACTGTTGTAAATCCCCTGCAAATCAGAGAAACAGCAACAAACCATGTCTGTTTAGTGAGCGTTGTGGGGGAGTGAGCTGGTAGGGGGTAAGAGAAACTGAGGGATATTTCAGCGCGTGGGTGTATAATGGCTATCAGAGGTGACTTTCAGTGGGATCAACTCAAAACACTCGCGCACCAACACACAAACAAGCTTTTTTCTCTTTCCTAGCACAGTCACAGAAACAGAACATTAGCTTATACAGATAACCATATCAAATGATCATGCAGCAGCAACTAGCAGGCTATGTGGGTGTATGTGTGTGTGTGTGTGTGTGTGTGTGTGTGTGTCTGCATGAGAGAGTCATAAAGTGAAAGTGCTGACGCTCAGAGACATTTTCTTGGAGCTGAGTGAGCCCCTGCAGGCCTAGTGACCTTGAGTTCCATGCCGTGCATGTGTGAACCAGAAGCTGGGAGTCAACATAGTGCGTGTGTAAGTAAACCAATCACAGCTCCCCTTACACGCACAGGTTGTCTCTAGGATATAACACTTTACTACAGGTTATGTGACCCACCTTTGTGATCCTGACACCAAACTAAGGGTGTTAATTCCCATTTTCTTTTTCAAGATCCTGTTTTTGTCCCACCCAACTTTTACTCACCTCTAAACACTCCTCTTATTGTCCACCAAATCCAGATGAGAGAAGCTCCTATAGTTCATAAAGATGTTGATAAGCTCACCTGGGTCGCCCTCAATTCCATGCACTCGCAGAGAGTAGCAAGTGCTTTGTGGACTGTTTAGCCCCACATTTCATCTCTCAGGCTACATACATGCTGCCCTAATCTACTGTCTGGTGGAGTCTGTTGGGTCCTGTGCAGCCTGACAGACACGAATCAGGGCTGAAAGAACTATAGCCACCTGATAAGATGAAATCACTCTTTGATTGAACTGCGAATAACTTATGGACATGCAACATGTGACAAGGAGTCACAAGCAAAGACTGTATATAAAGATGGACGACATGACAGCTCCCCAAAAAGTGAAGCCAAAACATCTGGATCTCCCCCTGGTGGCTGGCTGCAGTATAGGTCATAAACTCCGCCCTCTCCATGTTACCGGATGGGACATGGACCAAACTGAAAAATCAAAGTACATGTCAAATAAATTTCTCTCAAATATGGTTTCTGTCATTTTAGGTAGTTCTTATCACTGATGTTTGTTCAAGTGTTCATTTTTCTGATCAGTTTGGTAATTTAATTAGTTATATGATGCTATAGAAACGGGTTTCACATCATGATTGACAACTTGTGGTGTGCATGTGATTGGTTTGGGTGGATGTATGGGCGGGACTTTGATACGATCACTACTGCACAGACTCTGGCTCCAAATGATGTCACCAGCACAAGATGGCAGCTCCCGTATCCGGGAAATTTTGCCTTCATTTTTTTACAGTGGGAGGAAGTGGAGATGCAGCGTCCATCTTTATATACAGTCTATGGTCACAAGGTACAGTATTGGTTCATATTAAAGGGTCACAAGCTGTAAAAGGTTGAGAAACACTGTCCTAAAAGATAAAGTACTGTAGTAAAGGAAAGTGCCTGTTTTTACTAAATTCAGAATCTCGATTCAGAATTGCTTCAGTAAATACACGAGGCTCTTTCAGGCTCTTACTCCTCCAGTGCAGTGTGTACCAAGCCATTCCTCCTGTCTTTAGTCCACTGAATTGTTATATGAAACATGGCTGGCTTACAAAGGTCACTGTCTGACCAAACAAATAAAGTAGAGCAAAGTGTGTGGGAGTAAGAACATCCTCTCCGCTGCAACACTAATCACAGGGAACCCCATCATTATTCACAATGCTGTGCGGATGCAGATCTTTTCAAATGAAACAGGCTATAGAGTTTCTTCTGGTGATCAGAGTTGGCTCAAAGGTTTGTAAAGTGGTGCAGCGTGTGTTGGTCGGTGGGCTTGTTTGTTAGTGCTGGAGTTTGAAAAAATCTAAATCAATTTTTGGAATCTGTGAATCGATTCGCAATTGTCGAAGAAAAGAATCACAATCCTCATGTGAATCAATTTCCCCCACTCCAAATTAATTAAGGGAAATCTTAATGCTACATCATACAGTGATATGTTAGATAATGGTGGGCTTCCATCTTTGTGTTTGTCCCTTTTCCTGTTTTAACATGACAACATGCTTCATAAAGAAAGTGTCTTCCCAGTTTGGTGTGGGAGAACTTGACCTGCCTGCACAGAGCCCCGACCTGGACCCCATCCAACATCGTTGGGATGAACTGGAACACCAACTGCGAGCCAGACCTTATCACCCAACATCAGTAACCCCTTTTATACAGCCTGTTCAGGGTGGGAATGTTGCGCCGTTATTCTGCCTCGGCATTCGGTATAAAATGTATGAACACGGAATGGGGGGGCATTGTTGTTCTGTCGTTAAGCAGGCAGGGGAGGTAGTAACAGCCGTATCGAGGTCTGTGTGAAATGGGGGAGTCGGCAGGACGGGACAGGAGTGTGGCAGACACTGTGTGTGTGTGCAACCCACCACTGCATTTCTAGTATTGATCAAACGGCTAAAACATAAAAAAAACGAGCTGATTGGCTGTTGAAACAGGTGATGTGCCTTATGTTCTAAAACCAGCCACTGGCGACTTGACAAGCTGAGTCACAGGCGACGCCATCAGCCTGCTTGAGTCAAGCTGAGACGGGCCAGTTCACACTGCTGCAGCTTTTCGTTGCAACACTCTAAAAGGGTTTCGTCTCGACACAAATCTTTGGTCTGAACTGGCCTTAAAATCATACACTGTTGGATCTCACTGATGCTCTTGCAGCTGAGTGGAAGCAAATCCTGCAGCCAGGTTCCAACATGTGCTGGAAAGCCTGAAACCAGAAGAGTGGAGGCTGTTATAGCAGCAGATTAACGGCTGTGGTTTTGGAATTACATTTTCAACAATGACAAAAGGTGCAAAGTTAAGGTTTGGTTGGGTGTCCACATACTTTTGGCCATATGTAGTATTCCCATAGTTTATTATTATTTTGCTTGTTTGAAGAACGTGGACTTCATTGTGTCCCCTCACTTTTGATACCTAACCTGCCCAGACTCATGATCAAGAGAGTGAGCAGAGGAGAGAGAGAGAGAGACCAATCTGAAGAGGAGAGGCAGATAAAGAGATAAAAGGATAAAGAGGGATGAGAGACAAGATGGAGGATGCGAGAGAGGAAAAGGAAGGAACAGCCTGCTTGCTTCCTGTGTTCATCTATATTTCACAGCACTTTCAATTAGTACCACTGTGGCTGCAGAGCGGCTGAGAGAGATAAAGAGTAAGATGGAGAGAGAGAGAGATTTGCTCCAGGTCACTGTGGCCTGGTAATGGCCTCTCTCTCTCGTTTTAAAGGTGTTTGCAAACATAAAGTCTGTTTGCTTTGGCCTGAAGCAGGGCAGGAGCTCTTGGTTTGTTCCATCTACATATTTCTCAGGTTATTTTTAATGTGGCAAACCTTCAAGCACGCTGTAATTTATCAAGAGACGCCACATGGAAGAAGTCTTTTTGTTCATTGGTTGGAAAAATTGGGAGGACTTTTTTTTCTGGGGGGGGAACTCAATTTACAACTTTTTCCACCCAACCCGGTGCAAGAGGACGAAGTTCAAAGTACAAACAAACACAATTCTCTGAATATGATACTGAGACGGTACACGGTTTCTGAGATGGTAGAAATTCACTTTAAATAACTTTGAAAACTGTTTTGAGCTGATAGTTGAAAGACGTTATGCCCTGAGTTCACCTGATGCAGATAGAAGTTCTTGACAAATGTGGACATCAACTTACTTTTCCAAGTTTTTAAAGTTGTGCACATTGTTGACATTCATTCAGTTACGAGCTGGGAATATGCCCGTTTTTAAAGCAATATTTTGACATTTGGGGAAATACACTTAATCGCTTTCTTGCAGAGAGTTGGATGAGAATATTGATGACTATCATGTCTATGCATTAAGCATGGAGATTAGTCTAGCCTAGCTTAACATTAAAACTGGACGCAAGGGAGAAAGAGCTAGCTTAACTCTATACCAACGCCTTTAAAGCTAAATAACTAACATGTTGTATCACATTAGTTTATTTCTGTCCACATACAATAATGGAAAAACAACTATTTGTGGTTTTACTAACTCCCCCTAAAAGCACAACTTGCTGCTTTAACATTTCTGTTTATGTACGGATTAAACAAAAGAGATAGAGATAGATGTCGGTAGCCAGACTTTTTTTAACTTTGAACGGAGCCAGACTAGCTGTTTCCCTGCTTTGAATCGCTTTGTTCTGTCACAGGCATGCTAGAGGTATCAATCTGATCATCTAATTCTCATCAAGAAAGTGGATAAGCATATTTCCTAAAATGTCCCACTATTGTTAACATAATTGCATACTTTGTATGTTCTGGAGGATTGAAAAGTATAGCCACTTGCAGATTAGGGCCGAATCATCCCTGGCCGACACCAGGATATCTTCCTTGATGTTGGGAAAAACTCTCCCTCTCTCTGTTCTCATGACTCGCTGTTCCCTCAGCATAGCTTTTTTATCTATATGTGTCCAATCTGCTTTCTGTCCCTGCTCATCCCATCTTTTTGTAACCTTGACATATTATAACTGCCTCTTTGTGTCCAGATGCTTCTTTCTTATCTTTTCTCCTGAAATGTATCCGCTCGAGCCTTGTGTAAGTTGTGTGATTCATAAAATTTTGGAACATTCTGACTGAACCGTGCTTCTAGTCACTCTGTTCTCCGAGCGCTCGTCACTGCTTCCAGAAATCAACTCTCAAGCCAGTCTCTGATGAAATAATCAATCACAACACTTGAGAACCTCAGACACTCAACACTCGAGTAGGTTACTGTATTGTTAATGTTGAGAGCTCAGCAGAAGTGGTAGCAGCAATCAGCTTTATTAGTTTCTCCTCAAAATTTTCCAGCTTTGTTGTTTGTTCAGTTTGCTGCTGACCTTATGTCAGAGGCCCCAACCATTCATGGATTTAAGTTGCATGAATGTTGGCCGTGCACAACCAATGCAACAACAGAACACAGGGTACGCTGCTTCGCCATCATGTGCATGCAAACACTGAGCAAGTAGTGTACAGAAAGGCCAATTCACAAAGAATGGATTGCGACTGCTGATAGCACCATGAATTGCGCATTACTTGCCGCTATCTGCCCCGTCTCAAGGTCCGATTCACAAAAGATATTGCGCTAATGATGTTATAGCGCAAACACGGCCATAAAGTTTTGCGTCTGACTGCAATTATCCATGTGGTAAAGTCAGCTATAAATGGTGGTTTTGAGCCAAGAACACAGTAGGCTGGACAATGGCAGAGAGAAGGAGAAAACTGACATTTTCAGGATGCGAGCTACAATCAAAAAGTGATATTCTCCTTCCAAATATCCGCTCACGAGCACGCCCGAGCATGCCGATGCCTTCGCCTGGCTACAATCTCTGCTGCCATGATCACTGGAAAGTCTGGGTGTGACCCCCCTTATAAATGCGCTTCAGTTACCACCAACTCTCTGAAGACGCTAATAATTTTCACCCTAACTGCATGTGGCTATTAGCCCTGGTGTTTATAAATTGTACTTTTTTTTGCAATGAGGCTCATTTGCATAGAAAGGGGCCAATTTTGTGCCAAATGTATGCATATTCTACCTAATTTAAATACGTGCGAAAAGGAACCGGAGCACCAAGACGCTACTTGCTTGGCAGCGCAGTTAGCGGTGCATTTCACCCTTTGTGGGTGCTTTGAGAATTACACAGTTTCTTTTTGTCTTATTTGTGCAGGTTTAGTGACCGCAAAAGCCGTGCAATCCTTTTGTAAATTTTCCGCATAGGGTGTGTCAGTGTTCTTTTTGGTAATACAGCTGCCTGCTGCTGACAGAGACCAAAACAGTACAGTTGCTGGCCGTATAACCAAAACAATGAGCTGAAAGACACTAAAAGGTTCTGCAGAGCTGAGAGGAACTGCAGAATCGGGTGATAATTCTCTGTGGGTTCATCACTAACAGTAGCATCTATCTCATTGCGCATAGTCATTTGATGCATCAAGATGAAAATACTGATTACAGCAGCTTTAAAAACAAGTATACAATCAATATCAAAAAACTGCTACAGGTACAGTGCTCCCTGTGGTTGGTCAGATCAGTCACATCACACCTAAACCTCCATCTCACCAAGACCTGTGTCCCATTTGTGTGATTACTGTGTGTTTATGGCCAGTTGAACCCCTCTAGAGTCAGAAAAACCTGGTCTCAACCACCTAAATACAGAAGAGCCTGCCAGCCAGATGACAGGCTTGTTGTCAGAGCAGATCAGAGGTAGTGAGGCAGTACTGATGCTACCTCCTCTGACCTGTCTGAGGCTGCAGCTACTGGCTCCTCAGCTGGGTACCACTAAGATCTAAGCGTCAGCAGGGTTTCACTGTAATCACTCACTACAGTGACAGAATTTACAATCAGCCACAGAGGAAAAAGTCATCACTGCAATAAACTCCAGTTGTTTTTGTTGGAATACAACTCTGAGGTGACCTCAAAGCTACGAACGTCAAGTTGAAACATTTACTCCTGTTGAGATGGTTCCCTTGGAGAGAAAAAACTTGTTAATAACCCAAGACCAGAAGACAGCTTTAAAGTTTGAGATGGACTGCATGCTGGATGTTGTGCAATCAATTAAGACACAATTGTCTGAGCTGGTGGGATGCAAGGCTTTAGTTGTACAATGAATCTTTGCCCAGTCAATTTGTGTTTGTAGACCAAGCTTCTTCTGTTCATCCTCAGCAAGTAATCTTTCATCCAACCTTCATCCTCTGCTGTCTTTTGTCTTTGAGTTATATTTAGAGCTCATTTCAATTTTTACTTTTCAAAATAAAATATGCAAATCTCTCTGTTTTTATTAGGCTTATTATAAAATGGGTCAAAATCTGATAAAACTAAAAATAATGATACAAAAAGACTAAAAATTTGCAGCGCAAACACATTTATCCATTGTTTCTACTTGCTTACTTAGGGACTCATAATTGTCAGCTCATCCACGTTTTTTCCCTCACATTTTAACAAAACAAAAGTATTTTCTGAGCTGTCAGCGTCACAAGAGAGCCCCATTTACTGTAAATTGCGGTGGTAAGGGTCCTCTTGCTGCTGAAAACATTACAACTTCTGGATATGTTATAAAACGGATCTGCTCCTTTAAAAAAAAAAAATAGCTGAAAACAATGTAAACATATTTAAGATGAGTGATGTGCTGCCTCCAAATGTTTTTGTTTTGCACATGGGAAGTGAAGTATACTTTATGTCTGGTATACAAGTAGTTACACTGATGAGAACAGTGCTGCTGAGAGCAAAAATATGTCATATTACTCCTCATTCTTTTTTCAACCAGATTCTACAGCCATGCTAGCAGCTCTGTGAGGCTGTAATGCTCATCGTAAAAAAAATCCAAAGTATTGGACGAACTGAGACTTTCACATGATGATGGAGCTAAATGAAAGGTCAAGGAATCACCAAAGTACAATAAGACCAGAGCTGTGGTCGAATAGTCAAACAGTTACAATACAGTTGCTGGCTGTAGAACCAAAACAATGAGCTGAAAGACACTGAAACGTTTTGCAGAGCTGAGAGGAACTGCAGAATCAGGTGATAATTCTCTGTGGGTTCATCACTAACAGTAGCATCTTTCTCATTGCACATAGTCATTTGATGCATCAAAAAAATGACGTCCTATGTTTTTTCCTAAACAATTTTCCTTGACCTTGGAAAATGACATGAGGTCAAGGAAAGCTGTGAAGGAGAATTAATAAGGGCGTAGGAAAAGACAACCGCGGTGATGAGAGAATCCAACTGCACTAGGCTATGTAATTATGCCACAGCGCATTGCTTTAAATGTTTCTGCCACGAGGAATTGTGGGACAGCATTATCTCCTTTCCTTTGGTAAAGGATGGTCCAGTGCTTCCTATCTTATCTCCTTTAGCATACACACTGAAGCACCTTTTCTTAGCATTTACAGAATTCGACCAGCTCTTATCATGGCTGCCACTTAGATACTTCCAGGTCATTTCACTCAAAAAAGACTATTTGACCACCGCCCGGGACTGTCTACTCTAAATTGCATGGTAATCCACCCAACAGTGGTAGAGACATTGAACTACAAATGTCAACCAGTTGGCGACGCTAGATGAAAAGTCAGGGGATCATCAAAGTAATTAGAATTCATCCTCAAGAACTATCAGAACATTTCCACTGAATACTGCAACAACGGGACATTCATATGAAACTGTGACCATGACCTCATTTGATGGCACCAGTACAGACATCAAACATGTGACTGAAGACATGTGAATGAACAAGAATGCATACCGAGAAAGTCCTCTGAGTACTCTTGGGACTCTTCAGCACACTGTTGGAAACCACTGGAGTACTCAGTGTACTGGTTGGACTGGGGAGAAGGGGTGCATGGGAGGAAAGACCATTTCTGCTGCATCCAGCAGCTGTTATCTGGCACCACCTGCTTCTCCAGGGAGCTGAGGCCTACAGAGCAGGGACGCCAGCCCCCAGGCATAACCCCAGGCAGTGTATGTCAGCCATATGCCCGGCCTGCTGCAGGGACCAGTGCGGCTGGGAGAGAATGACTCCAGTGTTGGAGTTGAGACAGAGAGACACTGTCATGTCAGGCTGCACTCTGGCTGACAGCTCAGCTGACGCCAGCTCAGGTCAAACCCCAGCCACAGAGGACGAGGGGTTCAGGCTCACCCCTTCAGCACTGCCGGGACCATTCTGATGTCAAACATCTCGCCGTTTGATAAAAGTAGAGCCACAGGACACAGAGCAGAAGACGTGACTGCAGGGAATGACAAGGAGTGACGCATCAGGAAATTAATTAACGTGGGGAAAGGAGTGAAGCACCTGCCTCTGGGCGTGCAGAGCAGAGCAGCCGTCTGAATCAATGAAGCTGTGTTCGGCTCTCTTTGACCAGCCGGCCAACCCGCGGCGGTTAGCAGCATATGAAAGTGTAATGAGATGTCTATCGCCTGACTCAACGTCACCCCTCTGTTTCAAGCTAGCCAGAGCTGGATGGCAAGACTATGATATGATAGCACCGGCTGACACCTTGGGAATTGCAGAGAATTGCCGCCCTTACATAAAAAAAAAAAGAGAACAGAGTCTGGAGGCGGACAGTGTTTTGAGGGAGATGATTCCTCTGATAGATGCAATCTACCTGCCATCCAATCTAACACTCCTCCTGCTCTCTCCTCCTGCCTCTCAGACTCAGCCTGATACTTCAGGTTTCCTCACACATCCAGTTTTAATCATGGTAGGATGGAGAGGAAT
This sequence comes from Macquaria australasica, assembly GCA_005408345.1. NCBI lineage: Eukaryota > Metazoa > Chordata > Actinopteri > Centrarchiformes > Percichthyidae > Macquaria > Macquaria australasica. The sequence continues at coordinate 427,602 of SEMN01000274.1, forward strand.
CAAGATTCCTTACAGCAATTTTGTGGCATGTGCAACTTATGTCTTATGCAAACCTCAGTTTGCTTAACACATGCTGTGTCACACAAACTTGAATTATGACCTGGATAAAAACCTGTGATTCTTTTTAGTTTGTCTTCATCTTTGGTGCTAAGTCTGTAACTGTGTCTGTCTGCTAATTGGTGCTGAACAGGTATTGTACAGTGGGTTTATTGGAGCTTTTTGCTGAAAACACCTGCCTGTCTGCTGCTGGAAACTAGGTTGAGGAGAGCAGTGTACCTTACCAACCATATGACCTAAAAGATGCTAAAACCCTCTTTAGAGTCCAACATGTGGGCAAGATACTGAATCCCAAACCACGCTGGATCAAAAATATGTACACACACACACACACGGGATTCACAGGAAACATGCATACTGCATATGATGAAGTGCACGTGTACATTTCACATTATGCAAAAGACAACATTCAGTCATATGTTCTGTATTATGGTGTGTTCAGAGGGAATGCTAAGCAAATTTTTGGCCTAACATTATTCGCTAAAATTTGACCACTGTGCAGGTTTTTATAGTAGATTCATAACGCCTTGGGATAAGCACAAATCGCATGTCTTTCCACTGACTTTGTATACAATCACAATAAAAAACTGAAAAACATAATCTGCCCACCCTTAACATGCCGGTCAAAAAAACTTAAAGACAACTAACATTATGGTTGAACACGATTAGACAAGGGATTGGACTGAGGCGATCATCAAATATGCTTGTGTTATCAGGTATGGTTAAATAAAGTATTGTCTGTTGCTGTTGTAGGTATGGATAACGTTATGTGTCTAAAGGTTTGTCATACCCACCTAATCAGAAATTAGGGGAACTTAGAAATTAGGTAACGCTAACTCTTTTAGCTAATCAGCTAACTTTGTAGCTAGTTGTATGGCCAGAGAAACAAAGAGTGTCCTCTCCCTTTCTATAATTGCCATAGTTGCAACTGTAGAAAGGGAGAGGACACTTCAACAGTGAGAAGGTGCATGTTGTGTGTCAGGTGTGTGTGTGTGTGTGTGTCAGATCGTCCATCCCTTGAGTGAGCGTGTATCTGGTCCCACTGGTTAATGTTAACTTTTTCAAGTAACACTCGCCGTCCCGGAGAGTGAGTGTCCGTACATGTTCAGAGAAACTCGTATTTTCTTCAGCCATTGTTAAAAAACAAGCCAACAACACTTGTTCAGAGATTTATTCCACCTAAGCCCCGCCCACAAAAAAACATCATAATGTTTACAAAGAGATAAGGGGTCTATTAACCAGGGATTACAACTGTACCTGGATACAGGTTAAATTGTTAAATGTAAAATGGATTAACACCAGTATATACTGTATTTGGTATATATTCATCAATCACAAAGATCTGAGGTTTATAGTCACTTTAAAGTTGGATCATGAACAAACTACCATCAAAATCTGTGCTGTGATGGTAGTTGAAAGAGGTGATGATGTCATTCTTGTTTGCCCAGTTTGATCTTCACTCCTCTCCGCTAACCCTCCTCTCTCGCAGATTTTCCATCATCTGATATGATGTTTCATTGATCTGTTTTCTCTCCCGCTTGTTTTGGCATCTCAACATGCAGTCAACAAGAAAAAGTCCCAGGGGCAGCAGAGAATGGCCAGAGATAGAAGGATCACAGAGTTCAGTGTACGTTCCAGTCCAAGAAATGATATACATGCAATCAATCAACATACAGTTTCACACCACGGCAGGGACTTCCAGGTGTCAGTGATGAACATCAGGAAAAGCCTCTAATATTTTCAGAACAGAACAGTTTTTCTTTCACATACTATCATTTGCACTACCATCATTTGCATGACTATTTTTCTGTTTTTATCTTATAGAGATCCCATATTGATTGTCTTTATGTCCCATCTACGTATATATGTTGTGCCATTTTTTTCCCCTTTTTTTTGTCATTACTCTTTTTATGTTGTTCTTTTAGTATCATGTCTTGTTTTTTTCATTTCATTATACCTTACCCTGGAAAGCCTCGGCACTTTTAGTAAAACTTGAAAAAAGCAAATCAAATTATTTTTATTATTGTACAGCTAAGCATGATGTATTGTTAGTTCATGACACACAGATAGACGTGGGACTAAAAACGCAGGAAAAGCAAATAAACTGCAGATTTAGCGGAGTTTGGGCTGACCAATAGATCAGTAGCTCTCTCTCTCTCTCTTATTTTACACACAAAATATCCTTAATATCCTAACATGACAATATTGAAATGGACATCATGTGTTGTTTGACTGAGCAGAAACGGGAATACTAATCAGTAGTGTTTGACAATAAAGACAACCAGCAACATAATGTTAGAGAGGTGGTTTCAGAATGTATCAATCAATATACCGGAATGTGTTGAAATTTTTATGGTTTAAAAACTTTTACACACTTTTTATACACACACTTTGATTGTTCAATTGAAGGTTTAGTTGAATGCTTTATAAATGCAGTACTCCTGGCAAACTGGCTAACCTAGAGCAGTGGTGGAAGGAGTATGTGTATTATTTACTTAATTAAAAGTAACACCACAATTACAAAAGTACTGGCAAGTACTCACTATGCAGATTGGTCTTTTTCAGAGGATTATTTTATATAGATTAAAATATTGATGCATTAAGGTGTAAGTAGCTTTTTAATATTGCTGATTGAGCTGGAGCTAATTTTAACAGCTTTATATATATTTAAATAAAGTGATGGGCATTTTCATCCATAACAGTGAAGATGATATGTTTTGTGACTAGTGCTACTATAGATGTCAGATAGATGTAGTGGAGCAAAAAGTACACTATTTCCCTCTGAAATGTTGTGGAGTGGCTACAAGTATAAAGTAGCATAAAATGGAAATATTCAGAAGTGTGCAGCATTACACACTTAACTTTCTGGCCGTTTTGTGTACACCATCCAGGTACGTATAGTACACTGTATTTTGCCATACTTACCTGTGTGAACGCAGTTATGCACTCAAAATACTAAGTTTGAGTACGCAAGTACGTGATTTGGGACACAGCTCTGGTCTACATGAATTCTATAAAAGCCCTCATGTTCCCTCATGTCATATTCTAAATTGCTCCGGCCTGCCCAGCCCCCCATCAAAATCCAAGTACTTTACTTTTTACATAGACAGATGATCTCTACTAGTAAAGTAAGGGTGTTGCGCTAAGATTTGGACAATTATCACATGTAAGACATCTAAGACTGCATACCAATGAGCAGCTGCAGACAGCAAGCAGGCCAGAAGGTAATAACTTGACAAATCCCAGCAGACTACTGTCAATAGTATTCAAATAAAGAAAATAAATTTCAATAGACAGAAACTGGGACACTGGTTGATTAGCACACCCGTGGCTTTGTTTCTTCAGCGAATTACTAAAATTAATGAATGAAAACTCCAAATTAGAAGAAATTAAAATATTTTTTCAGGAGCACACTGATTATTGAATAAATTTAGATTTTTCTGATTGAATATCTTTCAATTCGCCTCCATTAATCAGCTGGCCAATGAGTCCTTCCAGTAAACTCATCAGGAATTACAGTAGGATTAGGATGTGGACCAGCTCTTCGTAAAAATCCCTAAATCTTTGAGTGAGTTCTTAGTCACTACTAAACAGGAAGTCCCTGTAACATCACCAGCTGTAGCATAACTTCCACAAAGTTCTTCCACAAATTTTAGGTGGCCAAACCATATATATCATATCTGACAATATGTGTGTGACTACAGTTTGTTTGTGTTGTGATTTAAAATGAGTGGGAAGTTTTAACATTTTTAGACCATTTAGTCTGACACTACTGGCATAACATTTTGCAGTTTGAGGTGTATTGTGTTATTCTAGAAGAAGAGCCATATGATTCAACCATTTTATTCATGTGTGCGGGGAGCTAACAGGAAGTTAGCTGGCTCAGCCCGCCGAAGTCTCAGATGTTCATGCTCTCAACCGGCTAGAGACTCGGTAGCGCAAAGAAGCCAGCGGAAGCTTTTTCGGTGTATCTGCCCAGTGAGCAACTTTCACAGGACTGAGTGGGGCATCCAGGGATATTTCTGTACGGATCATGGCTGGCTACCCTCGTAAAATAACGATGAGGTTTAATTGCCTCCTCACATACAGTATATCTTCAACTTTTCCTCGTGCGTACATTAAATCTAATTCATTTTTAATTGCTCTTTAAGCCCTTCTTTCAATTAGTCTCTAGTGATTAAAATTACTTTATTTAACTGTATTATTTTTAATATTGAGAGCAAGTAGGAAGGAATGAAGATGAGGAACAGTGCAATAAAAAATGATACTCCTACACTAATAAAAGGCATTTCAAGCCCTTTTTACCCACATGTACTGTATGTTACGCTAATTTCCTTTGTCTTACTTTTCCCTTGGATAAGACCAATAATTCTAATCAAATATGAAGCATATTCTAATACTGACTGACCCAGACACATTTCTATGCAAGACAAATCTGTTTTCAAGTCTTCACCCTCCCCCACAAAAGTAACAATCAACTTCCAGATCAATTAGCATTCAGTATCAAATCTCACACAGTATGTACTAAGCCTGAGCTGCGTATTATTGAGGGGATAATTGTTGCCTTGCGGTGGTTTGAAGTTGCTCGCTGACTGACTGACTGACACTGATACATACACATGCATGAACAGTAATTACTAACAAGCGCATAAAGACACATAAAGAGTGAGTGACACTGATAATTAACACACATGCAACACATGCACTCCTCTTTCTTGTGCCTTTCAGAGGGGCCTGTGTACACCCCAGTCAGAATAATCCATCTCCATCATGTCGACACAGCGCTCTGTCTCTAAGATTGTCACACTCACTAATTACTCTTTAAGATAATCAGCCTGTGTGGCTGGAGATGTAGCTCCCCTCCGTGTCTCTGTCTTCTCGGGGAATGAGAGGTTTAATCTGTGGCGAGATCAGAGCTACTGGGAGCAGGAGGAGGAGGGATGGGATACGGATGGAGGGAGGCGGGTGGAAATAAGAAGGAATTTGGGCATCTTAACAAACTCTTAATTACGTTCTCTATCCTCTGCTGGTGGCAGGCGTAAATGGCGGTCCCTGGGGAGCCTCTGATCCACTTTCTGATCTGCAGAATTCACAGTCGAGCTGCTGATCAAAAAGATGGAGCGGCCTAGATGCTTCAAACACATGGGACCTTTTTCCAGCGTGGGACTCGTAGCTTGTCATTGAACGGAAGTTTGAATTGTCGAAATTCATGCTCAAAAAAGGAAAAAAACAAAAAACAAGCTTAGCTCCCTTGAAAGACATGGAAAAAAAGAGAATTTGAAGACAAACAGGGAGCATTCAGTGGCTGCATGAATTGATAATGAGCATTCATGCAACGTGCTGAAGGCGTTTGTCCCATATATGAGGCAGAATTCATCGGAGATGACCTCCACCCACATTCTTGCTGTTCTAATATACCAGGCACTGCTTTGATGTTCGCCATCAGTTGAATCCCTGGGGAGGCTCTGCTGTAATAAACCACAGCAGTGAGCAACGCACTCGCCAGCAGGAAGTCCCATCAGCCTGTCCCAGTGGCTCCTGGGAACTGCATGGGGTCAGGAGGCCACTGAGGCTGGATCGCCACACATAACAGTACCCGCTGACCACCAGTGTTATTGACACTGTGAAAAAAAATGTATCCCAGAATTTGACATCTTTTAAAGTTTGCATGCTACTTTATGGGTTGAGACAATTATCCTTGTCTGTAGACTCAAATAATCTTTCATGCCATGACCATGAAAGAAACAAATTTCTGATTGGCTGGCAGGTGTTCATTAAGATTGCACAACGGCACATGTTAAACAAAGCCTGTGAGCACAGTTTGACCATTGTTATAAATTAATGCACAAGGTAAACTGCAAGTAACCATAGCAACAGTACTTCCATTTGGTAACTCTCAGTGATATGGACCTACAGTAACCATCAGTCAAAGTAACCACAAACACCCTTTGAAAATAGTGCATGATATATACATGTGTGTATATATACACACACATATATATACTGAATATATATATACTGTATATATATCTGACAGGTGCCATTGTAACAAGATAATCAATGTTCCTCCATTATGACCAGTCAGTGGTCATAATGTTATGGCTGATCAGTGTATATACACAAAGATTTATATAAATTTGCAACAGTGGTTTTGAATTGGATTATTACATTTTTATTATATTTTTCGATTTGATCATTTTGGTTGAAATATGGAACTGGATAAACTTGCAAGGCCTTGGCTAAATTTGCATTAATATATGCGGTTGCATCAAGGGTGTACTTCCATTAATTTATTAGCATAAGCTCACAGTAATAAGGTCTATAAAAATCAAAGAGTGATTTGTGGCCCTGGGTTTCGCCTGACGGGTAAAAAGTCCTAATTGTCAGCGTGATCTCATGGGATAACATATAAATAGCATGCCACTATTAAAGACATTTTGTGTGTCATATCTACGTGTTTTAAGCTTTTCGCGTGTCATTTAACGCCGTTATTTTATGAGTTTTGGATGTGAAGGAAAGGATGAAGTCAGGTGACCTTCCTCGTCATGGTAACAATAATAAATGCGTGGTCAACATTGTGAAACAGTCACAGTTTTGACAGCAAAACTACTTGCTGTGAAATGACACCCAAAAAGCAAAAAACATGAAATGACTTAAGACATTGGTGTGTTATTCATACGTCATTTGGTGAGACCAGACTGGATCTGCAGACAATACTGAGGGCTAAAAACATGCATCTACCTCTTGTGTTTTTACACAAAGAGAAAACAATTATGAGTTGGACATGTGAAATTACAATCTTCTTCTGAAAAGACACTAGAATTTAGCATCAGTCAAAGATAAAGCAGTAAATAACTATAGAACTATTTTTGCTCTTAGAAAAGATGCAAATACAACATTTATCTCTTAAGTATCATGTCCTTATTGATTAAACTAAATAGAATTTTAGTGTTAGTGCTTTTTTACATAGAATTTCTGTCTTTTCTGTTAGACTACAATTATTATATAAAGCTCAAATAAAACCAGTTTTATCAAAATATTTTGCTATTTATTTATGAAGCTACACCATTGGATTGCACAATTAATCCCAAAACAGAGTGATTAGTAGTCAAAGAAGTTTCCTGGGATTCGGTGGAGAATCACAAACATTTACTGACAGCCACCCACATTATACAGCACCATACAGTTTATGCAGATATCATACACTATTCAGAGCTCACGTATCAGCCCACAACCTTTGTCAGATCACAAAATTCCATATCCTATGAAATATGGGGACGTCTCTGAACTAGCTGCAGAAGAACAAGGGAGATTAGGGAGGAAAAGTGCATTAAGATGCTTCGGTTGTAAATATATACGAGGAGGGGGAGAGTGAGAGGGTGAAGGAGTGTAGGTTTTTAAGTTGCTGTCACTGGGCTGTCACTGTGTCTGTCAGAACAGATCCATCACGGCTATGACACGTCAGGCTTCACATTTGCATGGAGTGCAGCAGGAGCCGCTCCTTATTATGCATTCTGTCTCACACTAACCATCCTCTCTCTACCAGATGAACTAACTAGCATCCGAGAGGCATATTTTATAGAACGGCATGAGCTGGGGATGATGGAGAGCTGTTATTGGCTTCTGACAGTGTGTGTGTGCGTGTGTGTGTGTGTAGCACTGGGTGCCGCCATCTTCCCAGGTGTACAGGGATCAGCCATCTTGTCAGGTGAGCTGCTGCTAACTAACTATATGTTACTTTGACTTTCTCTCTGCAGGCTCACTCCACACACACACAGCAACAGAGGTGAGGGGGCGATGAGGACACAGTCGTGTGTGTGTGTGTGTGTTGCACAGTATGGCGGTGCAGATGCAGTCAGTCCCTCAGTGAGGAAGCATCCGCTGGGACAGACACAGCTGTGGCATGGCATCGGGTTGCTAACGAGCCTTATCACACAGGCGCTAGACTAGACACACACACACACATGCACGTACGTACATATACGCACAAATACACACTCAGACAGTCCCAAAACTGAGGTAAGGGGTGATATACTGGTGTGTTTAACTCTCCATCATACACCCCCTGATAAACACACATATGTACACACACAAAAACACACGGGCACATGTATAGCCTGAAAAACACATACATTATCTACACACACACACTCAAGCACATGCAAACAAGCACACACACATATACATACACTCAAGCCTGGATGATACACTCTCCTTATATCACATGTTCTCTGTAGAAACATTCGTACATATAGACACACAGGCCTCACACACACTTTCACGTACAAACTCATACTGATGCATACACCCCCACACATACAGCTAATGATGTGATATGTTACCATACTGATCTTAACTGTATGACATATTTGCCACCTACGAGTGCTGTAAATATGAAAACCTCGTAACTCCACTTCTGGTTTCATGTTTGATTGTAAAAATGATTCAATAAATAAAAATCTGTTCACATTCTAACTAAAAGGTATTAATAGATAATTCCTGTTTATTACAATGTTGTTCTCATTTTTGTAGTTTATGGCCATCATCTCTATCTGTAGTAATTGTACTAAGCTAACGAGGCATCATCTCTGTAAGTCAGATGGGGCAAGAAATATGAGCAGTCAGGCAATCAGACAGGTTGTAAACAAGCCTTGAGGTTAGTCTAACTTAACTGGAGGAGAAAACGAAGGTGAACTTAAAATTATAACCCAAACTTTCTGTTGTAAACATGCGTCACAGTTTACAGACAGACTTCCTAGTTCAACTTTGACAACAACCCATACAGTTTTGCCGTGCAATTAACAATTATTTCCTACATTTCAGGTTGGCTCACTTTCAGTTTTACCTCCAAATAAAGTGGTTTGATAATCTGACTAAAATGTTGGTTTGTTTAAAACCTCTCTGATCGTCTGAGTGCTTGTGTGTCTTGCCCTGTCATTGAAGCGATGTTGTGTTGCCAGATTACGGCAATTACTTTGCTGAGGAGAATGTTATTATAATTGCAAAAACTGAGACTGTCCTCCCCAAAAATACGGCCGTACAGGTTATCTGTGCAGCAGCTTATTACGACCCATATTTGCATTTATTTAGGTACGCCTATATACTGTATGTCGTTTTGGGAGTCATTGACAAACGACCTATTCTGATCTTAGGTTGGAGGACCCAAAAAGTAGACCCAATTAGTAATCAACCAGATTTTGTCTGTCCATTCTTCATACATGTTTGCACTTAATTTACCTAATACTGTAATTCTGATTCTCCATACTGTAGTTTTATTATTTCTATTTATTCTATATGACACCTATTACATGTATGTCTGTCCTCAGTTGCACTTCTTGGGGTTTCTCCCTTTTTTTCCTGTGATTTTGGACTATATCACTAAAACTGACTTGGGTTGTGGGTCAGATTTAAACCAAACCTTTTATGTCTTTTAAAGAGTTCATATGCAGGAGATACAAGTTTTTTACCTGACAGCAGTGCACATGTGACTGTGTATGCAAATAACAGAGACACACAAAAAAAAACCCATCTATGTTCTTATTTGTTTTTATTTTACGGTCACCAGATGAGCAGATACATCATTTTAGAAAAGAAATTGATATTTGCAAAAAAATTATAATACAATTTTCTCAATATAGATTATGTACAGAATGAAATGTAGTCAAACTGAAACAGCATTCTGCCTCTTTGTCACCAAGAAGACAAAGCAATGAGGGGTCTGAACGGTCCTCCATAGACCCATCTCCCTTACCAATAAATATAAACTGTATATATTATGTATGCTGCACTCATCCAGGCATGGACAATACCAGGGCAACTTAGTTCTCAGCAATATTCCCTTAATCAGTTCTTGTACATCACTTTGCTACACACACACACACACACACACACTCACTCGCACACCCACGAGAAGCTTGACACACAAGTGTACACAGGCCAGGGAACAAATTACAGTTGGGTTACAACAATGGGCCATCTTAACTCATGAAAAGGAAAGAAGAAAACAAAAGAAATGTGTATGGAAATACCCGTCATTGTCCTTGATCAGGAGGGAGAAGTGGCTTTCTGGTCAAAGCTCGCCGGAGCTGACTGAGTAGCACTTGACATTTGGCCTGATTCAAACAGCCAATTCTACAGAAAGCTACCGAGCTGGAAAATCTCTCCCAGTCTCACAGATCCTGCCTCCTCCTTTAACTCCCTCCCTCCCATTCAGTCTCTCGCTGTATCTGTCTACCTTTCTTCTCTCTCTTGTTCCTATTATCTCTATCTTGAGTGGGACATGTGCCAGGACAAGGGTTGGCGATGCCCCCTTTGCCCGTTTTCCCTCTGGGAATGAAGAAAATAAAATGCACACGAAAGCTCCCATCCAAGCTGTATTGAAACAGGACAGACAACTGCACAATCACAGAACGAGCACAAGAAAAGACAACAGCAAAGTAAAGCTATGGCCGGGGAAGGGCAGGGAATGCTTGTAAAGGGGATGCTAGAAGGACTTGAAGGACACTATAAGCACAACGCTTGCCAGCCGCTTTACCTTGTCGCTGGGCATTACCTCTCAAAAATCGCCCTCCTTGTTCTTGGGGGTAGGAAGAATTATGACTTTGTGCCGATGAGCGAATACACACACTTGCATAAATCATCCATCTTGTTTGGCGGTTAATTACTCTTGTTTACCCTCCGAGTAACCTCAGGATGGGGCGGCGTGATAGTAGGGAGCCTGGGAAGAAGAGATAGCACCAAATAGTAATCTGCTGACGCTGTTCATCAGTGTGCAATTCGCAGGAGTAAAAGCACATAGTGGGCTTGAACCTGGGTGTTAGTGAATTAGACAAGGTTGCCTGGGCTCTGACGACGGCAGCTCCATCAACATCCTGGCCTGACCACAGCTGCACGCTAAGCTGTTGTGGGGTCAGCCGGTGAAGGAGCCACGCTGAGGCAGCCCAGCACAGGCCAATCAGAGAGCTCCTCAGGATGTACAGCAGGCTCTGATCGTTGCTTATTTCATTATGGGGAAAGCTACATAAATCCACAAAATGGAGAGGAAGAGGCACAGAGGGAATATTTGCATTTCTCCTCTCCTATCATCTCCTCTCGATGCCCCCCTCCCCAACACCACCCCTTTCAATCCCTCCCCCATTTAGTGCAGAGTGACTTTAATCATCACTTTCGCCAAAACACATTAAGCCGGTGTGTCCGGAGTTGAGGAGGGAGAGGAGGGTTGAAAAAACACAGAGTGGCGCATTAGATTTGCAATAGTGATGCATCACTCTGGCATTACTTTGGAGATTAAAGAAGGGACGTTGCATTTCAATGGAGTGGTGCTGATGGTTGACTGATGGATAACTGTCCTCCTGCACTGAACCCACAACAGGAAACACCACTGTCCACCAGGGAGGGAAGTCACACTGACCCTGGAGTTCCCTTCCCTTCTATCCCTCTAAAACCCTCCTTTTTTCTTCATCCTTAAACCTCAAAGCCTCCCCTGCTTTTTAACCCCCAATCTGAGAGCACCTCTACATAGAAAGATATTTATGCAGCTGTTTGATCATGTTCTTAAGTCATAAACAACACTTCCTTTGTAGGAGGAGATAATACTGTAAAGTGGATTGCATACATTAAACTTAAGCCAACACACAACGTGACTTTGCCTGGTCTTTGTGTTACTGCATCTGTATGGAAAGGATGGATGTAAAGTGCTTGAGAGCTTAGGACAGGCAGGATGAGATTGGGAGGAGACCATAAAAACACTAAACAAAACGAAAACTGAAGGGCATGAACAAGGGGGGCTTTAGGACTGGGCTCATTGGGGGCAGGTTCAATCTGGAGACAGAAGGCTTTATAATCAGGGTGTGTGGGTGGGGTAGGATGTGGGGGTGTAGGGAGTCCCCAGGAAACAAAATGACAATACGTATTTTGTTCTACAGTCTCAGAGGAACAGAATCACAGTCAGTCAGTCCAAGGGTGCAGCCCACCAGCAGCCTGGCCCAGTGGGAGAGCTTTCCAGTCATGTGTCTATCCAAACCCTTGGGGCTGGGTTTACCCTGGCACCCAGCTCTGGTTGCTGTGTGCTGGTGGAGGGCAAGCAAATGCCCCCAAGCTCATGCCCATCCCCATGCCCACGCCTTGGGACAGAGAGCCATCAAAGTTGAAGTCCATACTGTCTGTGTCCATAAAGTCACTGAGCAGGATGGAGTCTACATCACAGTCCAGGCTATTAGGGACGTTCTCCATCTCCAGGTTGGCAGCCATTCTACTGTGAGAATTGTGCTGTTGCCCCTGGTAACCAGCATTCCCCGGCTGGTGGTTGTTGTGGTAGTAGCCATGCCAGGAGTCGGTCATACCCTGATGATGAGCTCCGGGATAAGGCTGGTGACGGGGGTGAGGTGCGGACGCCAGGCGACAGGGGTCCTGGGGAACATCCATGACGCTGGCAGGGTTGGGCGGCAGGGACGGCGATGTCGGGAGGTGTGGGCGGGGCCCATAGTGATTAGAGGTCTTGAGGCTGTAGGGCTGCAGGATGTCAGTGCTAACCCGTGGGGAGAGGGCCTGGGGTTGTGGCCCACTGTGCATAGGGTTATGAGGGTTATGAGGGTGGGGGTTGTGGTTGTGCATGTGACTCTGGCTGGAGCGAGGGTTGTGATCATGGCTGGTGTTTACTTTGTTACTGTGACCATGCTCGTGACTCTGACCATAGTCGTGGGCTGGATGAGGCTTGTGGCTGTGGCTGTAGTCGAGGCTGGATTGGTGTTTGTGACCCTGATTGTGGTTCTGATGGTGGGATGTGTTCTGGTCATGAACTGAGCCATGGCCATTGTGTAGGCTGGGAGTGTGAGCATGCTCTTGGCTGTGATTGTGGTTATGATTGTGGCTGCGATTCTGATTGTGGCTGTGCTGGCTGTGAACGCCATTGGTTCCCTGTGTCATTAGTGTGTGTGTTTCCCTTCCCTGGCCCAGCACTGTGTCTTTGTTGCAGTACGGAGGACCTCCAGTAAGCAGACTCTGCAGGGCGTTGTTCTCTGAGTAGCCCCTCATTGGGCGCTGGAAGCTGACTGGCTTGTTCTCCTGGATGGTCTCCATGGGAGTGTGGTGCCGGAGCATGCCCATGGAAGGCTGTGCGTATATGGGCCCACAGTAGGAGCCCTCCGCCTTGGGCCCAGGTACATAGGGATAACTGTTGCATTTAATTTGCGGTGGCTGAGGGTAGCCGCTCTCATCTAGACTGATAGCCCCAGTCAGGTCAGTCAGCTGGGGCAGCTCCACGGTGGGGCAGTGGCCCCCAGTGCCCAGGGCTGGGGAGCGGGTACTGGTGGGGCTGGGGTATAGTCGAGGGGAGGCTGAACAGGACAGTCCACCCTCCTCCGGTTCGTCAGCCTCCGCCTCAGCCAATATTGGGGACAGGCAGCCACTCAGCGTGGAGGCAGAGGAGGAGGTGCGGGAATGGAGGTCTGTCCAGGTGTCGTACTCCTCACCCCCCATGCCCACACCTCCTTTGCCTGCTGGACTGCCATGCTCTGGGGAGCCTTGCATTGTGGGTCCGGCCCCCTGACCTTGTCCCCGTCCAAGGCCTATGGCCCCTGCTCTCTTACGGCTAATGCGACCCTTGGTCTTCAAGTAGCGGGTGCCATTGTCTACAGAGGCAGCACGTCGTCTAGGTCCCTTCCCCATCTTCCCTCCTTCTGGGTTCAGCATCCACCACGAACTCTTCCCCGTCCCTTCATTTTGCACCCGGATGAAGCGGCTGTGCAGGGACAGATTGTGTCTGATTGAATTCTGGAACGAGAGAGAAACATGGGAAGGAGATGGTTGGAGAGAGGGAGAAGGAGGCAGAAAAGGGAGGGAGAAGAGAAAAGATAAACATTAACACCCAAGGGAACATTTAGGGTTAAATAATCATTTCTTGAGAACATTTCAAATTATGGCCAAACTATCAAGGCTCCACGACGAGTGAGAAAAAAGATGGATAAAGAAAGAGAGGGAGATGGAGGGGAGAGCAAAGAGGGCAGGGAGAGTGAAGGACCAATCGATACCTCCCCTGACCAGCCTCTCCTCTCTACACGCGCTCACTGAGTCATAATATGGACATGGGTGCAGCCTCCACATCAAACCATCACCAAGGTTACAGAAATGAATCACGCGAGGCAACCCAATCACAGACAGTCCATATCGATTGCAGGGCCTCCAAATATGAGAGCCTGAGACCCAGCCAGAGACAGGGAGGGAGGGAGAGAGGGAGGGAAGGAGAGGGTGGGAGGGTGAGGCGTGATTTGGCAGGAGAAGATCTGGAAGAGCACCAGAATGAAAAAAGAAACACACATACACAGGCCGGGAATAAGATCGAGGGGAAGTAAACGGGGGGGGAGGGAGGAGGATAGGGACATGCTCATTTAACCTCTTTTAAAATCGTGGCACAATTAACATGACCGTAGGCAAAGACGTCTTCCTGCGAGTAGCTTTGTAGGAGCACCAATGTGGCGGTTGTGGGTGGGTGCGGAGTGCAGGGGGGTGTATAGGATAAGCCTCTCCAGACCCCACTTTAAGTGTTTGAGTGACGGCTGTATAGTTAATCCAGGGCTCCGCAGCAGCATTTGAAGCCGGTGCCAACCTGGAGTGAGTTGATGAGATCTAAGCCTGCCTAAAGGAGAGCTTAGCAGGGATACACATCATCTCAGCTGGCCAAGTTAGTCTAAGTACAGCATGTTCATCCAAATCTTTCCTTCTTGTGTCATTATTCACACTCTCTCCAGCTTTCCTCTCTTTGCTTTTCCGCCTTCTCTTTCTTTCCTCTTTTGCCTTTAGCTCTTTTCTGAGCTTTTGGGAGAAACAACCCCCCCCCTCTATCCTCTACCCCATGTGCGCAATCACACACTTTTCTTTTTCCTCTCTGGAGATATCTATCTATTTCTGCCTTGTTTATTACCTGCACATAGCTCACAATCTCTGTCTCCTGATATCTTGAGCCATTCTCTATCTTCATTCACTCCCCGCCTCCTGTCCAATTTTCCTGCTCTCAGCCCCATTCATCTCCCTCTCTGTGCCCCAGTCTCTTGATCACGACATTGCTCATTCTCTCCCCCTCTCCACATCCATCCTCTCATCACCTTACACAACTTCCACCCCACCCCCCACCCCCCTCTTTCCCCTCTTTCATTCATTCATTCACACCGAAAGGCGAGCAAATATCGGAAACAAACAGCAGGAGATGCAAATCTGAGCTCAATGTGGGGCCAGCTTACATTTCACCCTTCAACGCAATCCATACAGTCAGCATACGTCCCCCCATACTCTGGCAGCACACAGAGCCGCATGGGCGCAAACTGGACAGCCAGCTAAAAGAGGTGACGGCTCTTTGTTGCTGCAGCATATTTTGAAAAGCACAGCATCCAGAACAGCAGGTAATATGTTTCTCGCAAAATGTTTACAAGGGGAATTCAGCTTTAAGTGGGTTTCAAATCAGTCTTGTATCCTACCTACTACTATTCTCATTCATGTAGAAAAGCTCCCTCAACACACACCCACCCCTAACAGGTAATTTCATCCCATCCTCCACTCAAATCATTCTGCTTTGACTAGACTCTCTTCACAGACATGAAAATTGGATTGGAGAGATGTATTTATGTTTTTTTTTTCTGTTGTTCAGAGGGGTCCTCTCCAAAACACCAGGTCGGTAAAATTGCACAAGCTCAACGTTCGGCAACGAAATGGGCCGACTGCACTTCCCAGCCGCGGCGCGCTACGGAACGCAGGCTTTATCAAAGCCAGATTGAATGATGACGCTGTGCGAAAGAGGCCGCCGGTGGAGGCGACCTGCGTCAGGTGATCTGAGAGAGGAGCCCTGACAGGTTCCTCCACAACATGACGGCTCCGGCTGGGCGTAGCCATGGCAACAGAGTAAACCAAAAGAGGGAGAAATGAAGAGAGGGGAGGTGATGGTGGGGAGGAGAGGGGGTGAGAGAGGAGGGGAGGCGGCTGATGCTGTTTGATGCTGCAGGCAACTCCAAACAGCCTTTTATCTGAGTCTGTCAGATTCCTGCTTCCAATCCACCAGGGAGGCTCAATCACCAGTAGTCCCAACGTCTCACTACCTGTACCAAGCTGTGATTAGCAGTGGTGTGCGTGTGTGTGTGTGTGTGTGTGTGTGTTTGTATGTGTGTGAGCGGAGAGAGAGCTTCTGTACAACTACCAGCGGAACAATTATACCACAGTAGACCGCTGTTACTTCACCTGCTGATATATTGTAAACTACTATAATGTGGCAGCTCTCTGCATTGTCTTCTGTATATATTAAGATTAAAGTGACATTCTTTTAAGGAGTTTATTAGGTACACCCAGCTAAAATGAATGCAGTCTAATACAACAGCCCTCTCTCACCTCACTCTACTACTAACATCTGGCAGGCAAATATAGATTATTAAAGTTTTGGAGTGACACTGCACTGACTGTATTTTAGAAAAGAATAGAACATTTGATTATGGACAAATAAGGTTACTTGCCATGATCAACGTCTTGTGATCTTAAGACAGTCACCTACTTGTAACCAAAATATTCCCTATTGCTATTTAGTCTTGTTTTATTTATGGTATTATGTGTATTTTGATATGTCTATTGGCTTCATTCCAACAAGTCCTCCAACACAAACAACAGAATAGGTCGTTTGCCAATGACTCTCAAAACGACATATATAGGTGTACTGAACCTTCGTAGTCATGGTAACAATAACAAACACGTGGTTAACATTGTGAAGCGGTTGCAGTATGGTTAGGTTTAAGCACCAAAACTACTTGGTTAGGTTTAGGAAAAGATCATGTATTGGGTTAAAATAAGTACGTTAGTTACGTAAGTTAAGTTAGGGTTGGGTGACTTATGACTTACGTAACTTAATTTAGGTACATAAGATAATTACTACGGCCACTAGAGGTTTCCAGCTAACAATAAACATAAATATGGGTTGTAATAAGCTGCTTGCACAGACGACCTATACGGCTGTATTTTTGTGGAGGACAGTCTCCTTCATTTGTATGCTGAGCTGAATGTTGTCCAAACCAACTCTTTGGCTAATTTTTCTGTAAAAAGGAGACTGTCCTCCCAAGAAGATTCACAGCATCAGTCGTTTTAGTAAATACCCTAAAACTACACTTTACATTCAAGTGACAAAGGGCGACCATAGGAATTATGGTGGTGGTTGGATGGGTCAACAAATCACCTGACATTGATACAGGAAACAACAGTTCGCTTCCTGTTTCCTACAGTCAGTCAACGTTGTAACCCTAACCCTAACCCTTTTTTTTTTTTTTAACCATAACCACAGTGGTTTTTGATTTTACAACCAAGGCCCTCCAACCTTAATGAAGTAGTCATTTTAACCCAAACCTCTTTCCCTAACTATAATCAAGTTGTTTTTGTGCCTAAACCTAACCAGACCTCAACCATAGTGATCAGAAAACGGTTTTATGTAACTGTGATTTGCAACAGTTTTGGAATTCACATACAGTTGATGTCATCCTGTCAAGCGTGCGGCAGATCAGAAAACACTTGTTTTTTAATTGTTCTGGAGGAACACGAGTGTTACAAATTCCCATCTCATTTGGAAACAGTCAATGATGGTATCCTCTATAATGTTCCACTTATAACATCATCACAATACCATCCTAAGGACAACACCACAACAAGATGCCAACACAAAAAATCAAGCAACCTCCTGATCATAACTTTAATGTTTTAGAGTCCAGGGTGAGTCCAGTATATCGGCGTGACTGTGGTGCAGGATTGGACCATCATATGCAAAGGGAAGGCAGAGAGTCTCCAGGTTATCACTGCAATCAAAGGCTATAAAGCAGGAGGTGTCACTGATTTGCACACTGTCAGCCACAGAGGGGGAGCTGATCGGTGAAATCCTCCAGCGTAGTCTTTGCTTGGAATGAAACCTGCAGACTCTCGGCCCCCTCGACCCATCCCTGCCTCAGTGTATATATTAACTTGTCAAAAAGACTGATTCTGAAGTGGAGAAGCCTGTTCCCTCTGCTCTCAGCCTTTGCCTTTCTGATAATGCAGGAGGAGATGGACTGTTGCATAGAGAACGGTGACTGAATCTGTCCTCACATCCACCCTCCTCCTCTACAGGGAACACGCTGCACTGTATCCAGCTCCACTACTGTATATTATGCGTAAATAGTGACTGAGTTTGACCCTGACACACTGCTGCTTTTTACTGAGTCAGGGGATAGGCAGTCCAGTGGTTAGCTAATGGCCCGTGGACACACAGATCTGTCTAAACACATCATTCTTACACTTTTCCCTTTTTCAAAAAGCCAGACCAGGCAACAATTTATGACTGGGTTTGGGAACTACATCATACTGCATCACTACATGCTGTATTATTAGCTGAACACTAACCATATAATACCACTTGAATACATAGCATCAGTTCATTCTTGACCTAGGACATACTTTGACCATACAGTCCAAACTCAGTGTGATCACTAGCTTTTTCCAGAGCTTTCAACCATATCAAATGGTCTTCATCAGCAGGTGGAGCGCTCATAAGTGTATAAGTTATAGATAACCCTAACCTTCATCCTAACTTGCTTTTAAAATGAAAATGTTAATCATGTGAACACCATGTGGTATGGTTGAAAGCTCAGACAAAACAAAGAAAGCAAGTGGATCTTGAGTTGGGACTTGTTTTGTTAGTTTAAATTTCAAAAGTTTCTGCCATGGTTTAAAGGGGTTTGGTGGTGGCTCTCACATGTCTCCTCTTTTTAACGTTTTGTTTTTGGAAGTGTCCTTTAAAGGGGCACTCCAGCAATGTACTTCTGTACTTCTATAAAGTTGGGGGACTCACAAGACAGAGACAAGACTCAAGAGACAGATCAAAAGCAGAATGGTCGAAATCGAAGCAGCAGAGGCCGGGATATCTTGGCTTTTAGTTTGTAAAACACTACATTTCATAAATGCAACTCAATATCATATTTCATTAGACCTTGGTGACATCATCAGGGTTATTTTTTCAGATTTTGGAAAGCTCCCTCCCTCAGCTCCCTCCGCCACAGAAAACAGTATACAACAGTTTTCACAGGCTGACTCCTCGTGATGAGTAAACCAAACTTCCATGTGTAAAATCGGTGGTGTCCCTTTATTTCCCTTGGCATTCCAAACTGAACATACAGGGGATGGACAGAATAACAGGAACATCTGTACAGTCTGATTTAATATAGTACAGTAGACCTTAGAGGAATATATCCTTTGTTTCAGATTGTTAAAACTGTGTCAGACTAAGAAAGGTTGATTCCCCTCATTGGTTGTAGATTACATTATACTGTGAGCTGCTATTTGTCCACCCCCTATACCTGCATTTTATTGAGACCCTGTCTCCAAACAGCCTTTTAAATGGTCAGAAACTGTGTGTTCTCTTCAGCAGGATGCCGTGTGCCCACATCCTCCATTTCAGAATAGCAATAACAGAGCAATGGCTAATTTTCTTGATTATTATTATTTCAACCCCCTTGTCCCTTTTTTATTCTGGGTTAGGTAGCTAACACTAATTACATCTATTGCAAATTATCCAGTTTGTGTTGCATAGCAACGAGAGTGATGTAACCCTTTGCACCCTTTTTCCTCTTGTTGTCTCTTTGTTACTAGCAACTCTCTCAATGAAGCTATGGGTCTGAGCTGAGAAAAGCCTCCTATATTAATTCTACAGCCAATGTCAAAATATACACTGGATATGTAGTTTCCAGACATTTCCACACATCTTTGCAGACTGTTAAATATGTGGAAATCAAATCATGCCAAGTGTTTTCTACTTTTCAGTTCCGGCAGCATTGTACAGATGTAAACAAACGCCATGAGATTTCACAACTTGACACATGTTCATCACTATGTGCACGCGTACATAGACTCACACGCATCTACCCCCCCCCCCCCACACACACACACACACACACACCTCAAACTGGCGATCATTTAATCCCTCTCCAGCCTGAGTAATCCCCACCAATCCAAGGCTAATCCTGGTTAATTCTGGGCACTCCTCAGCTGGGTTTCACCCTGAAACCACAGAGACAGGGTGGGGATTGGTCGGATCATGGTGATTGACGCTGGGCGCAGCGTTGATGGACATAATTGGTTGGGCAGTTATTGGGAGCCAAGAAAAACAAGCACAGGTTTTCACAGGTCTTCAAAATACGTCCGGATTGACCCCTGCTACGTCACGTTACAGCCCTACTGTTGTCGCTGCTCCTGGTAGAAAACATGTTTTTCACCAGAGTCCTGCATGTTAATATACTAACATGCCCTGTTACACTGTTTGCTTGCTGTGACAATAACCTTGACTATAGCATTTAAAGAACTGAAAAATAAATTGCTAAAATAAAAACACAAGCAGGGAATACAGTATAATCCATTCCTCCGGTGTAAGGGGCTTCTGAGAAGTCATCAGCCTCTATTCAATCAGCTCTATACCTACCCAAGCTCCTAGCTCAATTCTTCTTAGTGGCTATTGATCCTGATTCCAAAATGAAGCACTTAAGACGCCTTGATCAAGCTGCTCCTTAATCTAGCGTTAAGGAGATTGAGACCTTTTCACCCCGTGTCTCAGACAGACTTATTACTTTGGCACAGGGGTACAGTGACAGTCAGAGCACACTTCACTATCACACACTCGGTTTGGCTTTTATAGCCTGTTTAAGCCCCTTTGGTGCAGAGCAGGCGACAGGAACAATTTTACTCTCTGCCATTTTGAAAAAGCTGTCAATATACACAAAGCCAAGAGTGTTAATGAAGCAATATGTCATTGACAGGGGATGGATGGGGATGCTTTGTTAAAAACAAGAAGGCCTCTGGTGTTTGTGGGCTCGACTGTGTGCCTGTTCAATTGAATTTGCACATGGAAACTGCAGGATATGTGTGTTTGAACCGTTGGTATACTCGTGAGAGCATGAAAGCAGAAGCAAAAAAGGAAACTGATTTACCTTCTGCTGCAGCTCTGTCAGCCACGAGACGGGGAACAGGTTGCAGAGGAGTTCTGCTCCTGGACATTTTTATAGGCTGCTTTTACCTCTCTATCCTCACAGGAGAGAAGTCTCTTGGAGTGGAGGATTCAGTAGAA
The DNA here is from genome assembly GCA_005408345.1 of Macquaria australasica. Taxonomy (NCBI): domain Eukaryota; kingdom Metazoa; phylum Chordata; class Actinopteri; order Centrarchiformes; family Percichthyidae; genus Macquaria; species Macquaria australasica. The sequence goes on from SEMN01000274.1 coordinate 448,762, forward strand.
CATCATGTAGTGGATTTTATTGTGCTTTCTGCTTCCCATTTTAAGGAGCCCACCTCTAATTTATGACGCATTCCACGATGCATTCAAGAGGAGGGTTGCGTTTTAAATTCCATGCAGCGCTCCATTAGATGTGGTCCGGCACAATCCAGAGTGTTGTGGGGATTGTTGTACGCCGCCTCGTTGAGAAGTAGTGGGACTAGGCAAAGCCGTTTTCTCCCCTTGCTCAACCATTATTTATTAATCCATTTCACACAGCCAGGAGTCATTATGCACGGTCCTGTCAATGGATATCTCTCTATGCCGCGCATTTATTTGATAATAAGCAGGAGTGGGGGAAAAGATAAAAGCGCTGACTGCGTTCATTGTGAAGCGTTTTCTGCAGGCGGGGAGACTTAAATGAGAGCAGCCGGGCTCTGTGTGGGAATGGGTCTCGTCTGCTAAGCCTGTCTGGAGGCAATCGATGGAAATTAGTCAACGCTAAAGATTCACTTCCTGTGACTGATGTCACGGGCAGCGCTTGTCTCTTTGAAGAGAAATAAAGAAGTGGGAGGCTGAGGGATTAATGGGGTTGGAGAAGGTGTGAGCATGTGGAGTTTGGGTGGGGGCTAAGCTGGGAAAAAAAAGATGCTATTCTTTTGGTGGAGTGCAGGAAAATAATAGGTTAGAGCATCCAAAGGAATGCAGTGTAGCTAGGAACATTCAAGAAACACAATAACTTAGTTGCGTATAAGGCAAGCAACAGCACAGACCGATCATTTATAATAAAGATGTGCAGTCACACTGCTGCTAACACTGTTGAAACATCCTGGCCAACACAGTGTGGAAAGCTGCAAATAGCTGCAAATAATGAAATATTACTTAACAGTCGTAGAAGTAACTGAAGTACTTCTTTTAAACATGTTTTATTATCTGTAGCACCAGAAAATGTACCACACGGCTCATTTAACAGTAGCATAAAGAACCACTAAACCACTAAAGATTGTCTGCCATACTGAATGCTATGAACATTTTGTGGTGTAAATGACATTTTAAGAAATGACTGAATGCTCTAAGGTTAAAACAAAGAACCCTTTGAAACTGGGAACACATTTGTAAGGTTCTTTGTAATTAGCAGGTTCTTTGAGTCGTGATGGTCTTACAGAACTCGTCAAACAACAAGAACCTTCATTTTTTCTGTGTTGAGGATGAATAATAGTGTTTACAGTAGTAGCAGCAGTTGCAGTTGTACACTCGCAGTAGTTGTGACAATACGATCAGAGGTAGTGTTTCCAGCAGTTGTACTCCTGAAAGATACACCAGTTAGCTTCTCCTCAAAGTACAGCCGAGGGACTAGAGCCAGCCCCCAGGCGACAGAAGGCCTTTCACTCCCCCTTACTCCCTGTGGAGCTCCACAAGCTCTGGGGGAAGACAGTGAAACAAGGCAGACAGGGAGGGAAAAGATGGGTGGAGAGAGGCAGGGAGTGAGGCATCGTCTGGGGCTAACCTGAGAAAGGTAGATGGGAAGAGAGCCTGAGGGGCCAGAGGCGGACAGCAAGCCCAATCCCCAGCGGAGAGGCCTCTAATTGGAGCTGCCGGCCTGCTGAGGCAGCCTCTCCCCCGACGGATGGACATAAGAAGCCAAGTGAAGGCGGAGAACCCGGGGGCGGGAGGAGAGGGCAGATAAAAATAGAGCCGGCAGATTAACGAGCATCTGAAAGCGGGGCAGGGGATCGGAAAATCCTCCCTGCGTGCCAGAGATGCCCAGTCCTCAGGCCAGCTCTGTAAAGAGTGATGGCCTCAGAGTGGCCACAAGTGGTGCTTCCTTCCTGTTGGCCTTCCTTACATCACGAACACCGGAGGGGAAGGAACACCACTACTCGAGGACTTTGCTTAAATTTTAATGAAGTACTGTAGTAGTTAACTTCCTGGGGTTAAAAATACAGTAAATCTGCTCTTTTGTTTCATTTACTCATTAATAAATACAGAGTATCTTAAAAAAACATCCTCATATGTGTCATATCCTCAGGTATCACAACTATGTAGCTAGTATTTGTACAATGAATTCTTTTCGCTTTGTAGTGGTTTTTGGGAAGGGTTTTTCTGGTATTTTCCCTTATCCCTCTTGTCTTTTTGATTTTAATTTGTGTGAAGCTTCCCTTCTTTGTATTTTCAGCCCTTATTTGGTAAAACCTACAAGCTAGCTGCCAAATGAACCAAAGGATTAAGCAACCGTTTCCTCTGTTGTCCCCATGCAATGTAAAAGTTTTATTACATGATGTTATCGACTGTGTTGAGAGTTCTAAGAACAATATTCCTATTCCTTTTAGAAACTGAAAATATTCATCCTCATTGTTTATTTAAGTTCTTTTGTTTTGAGCTATCAAGCTACCTCACATGGCAAAAGCTAGCAAACGAGCAAGACTAGCTTCTAGCCTTCTGAACTAGCTTAATAGGTAAAGACAAGAGAACCTAAGGGCAAACTCCACGTTTTCTTTATCTGAATGGATGACTTTTTGGATAATCTTAACTAACCTAGGACAATTTAATATAATTTCTGATGCAATGCTTACATAAACAGGCTGCCAGTTATACCTTAAAAACAGTGCAAATACAGAAAAAAAGCTCTTCAATTACAGTAACAAGAGTAAATGTAGTGTGTCACCTCCACCTTTGACTCCACCTCCACGGCTGTGATTTCTATCTTTCCCCTGGGAGCTTTCACACGCCAGGTAGAGCATCGTGACACCTATGGGAGCCAAAGGAGAAGCTGAGAAACAGGCCTGATCACACCTGCAATCAGGTCTCAGGAGAGCACCACCCACCTCAACACTCAGCTGTCACATCCATCCGAACATTGAGGCTGTACAACACCTCCAACAAATGCACTGATCTACAGTCAAAAGCTGATACACTGGAAGAAACACGGGCTAAGTCATTCTGAATGACACATTAATAGAAAAGCAACAAAGGCTAGATTGACATGAGGAATTGGAAAGATGGGAACATATTCACAAACACCAGCCACTGCCACACAACTTGTTATAAGAATAACAACTATCTCTTGTGTTCAAATAATGAGTTCAACCTTTGGCCTTTCATCCATAACTTAGAGCGTTTCCAAACAGTAAGCTGTAGCCTTGAATGAATAACAGACTCCTGAAGAAGAGGTGATCAACTTTTCTTAAAGTGTCTGTACCTCAATTATAGGTTAGTTTGATTTAATCCAAAGCAGTACTGAAAAGCCACTTAATCATGACCATGAGTATTCAACACTTTGCACTGAATATTCATTATCATTTGAAATAAAGGGAGGTATTGTTGAATATTCAGAGCTTGAGTACCTTTGCTCCCAAACTGCTGCTTGATTAAAGTATCAAGCTACCAACTGAATTTACTACTTCAGCAGGGGACATCACTTCCCTGTAGTTAGTCAGACTGAATTGCCATTTTGGTTCACTCCATTCATTCAGTCTGACCATTGTGTCCATGTTAGCTGCTTTCTGATTTTGAGAAGGTATTTTATTCAGTCGTCCCCTAAACATGATAGCCTAACCATAATTTTCAGTCCACACAGAAATTGGGGTAGTGTAGTAAGTAGCAGTTAACGTTTTTTATGACAATTGAAAATTTAAAAGATACATGCCATATAAAGACTTATGGGTATATACCATAGACTGTGATGGATAACATGACAGCTCTCCAAAAGTGAAGCCAAAACATCTGGATCTCCCCCTGGTGGCTGGCTGCAGTATAGGTCATAAACCCCGCCCCCTCCATGTTAGCGGATGGGACATGGACCAAACTGAAAAATCAAAGTACACGTCAAATAAAATGTTCCAAAAGATGGTTTCTGTCATTTTAGGTAGTTCTTATCACGTTGACATTTGTTCAAGAGTTCATTTTTTGGATAAGTTTGGTTTTTAATTAGTTATTTGATGAGAGGTGAGAAGTCATGATTCACAACTGTGAGTGTGCTGTGATTGGTTCGGGTGGGTGTATGGGCAGGACCTTGATACAATAACTACTGCACAGACTCTGGCTCCAAATGACGTCACCAGCGCATAATAACAGCGCCCATATCCGCGATATTTTGACGTCATTTTTGTACAGTGGGAGAAAGTGGAGACACGTCATCCATCCTTATATACAGTCTATGGTACATACAGGCTGTGAAGTGATACATTTATAGAGTGACTACACTATACGAAATTAGGGACAAAGTCCATGACTCTTGTACAGTGCGAAACACATTTTAAAGTTCAGCAGAAGCCAATACGAAGCTATAGCAGTCTGCAAAATTGAAAGGGAATTTTTCCTAAAGTTACAGTCTTTATGGTTAACATAGTTTCTTCAGACAGTGTTTCCTTGCTAAGTTGCGGAGGAGGTTTACGTCCTGGTACCGGAAATAAATCTACACACAACTGCTAGGACAATACTCTCTCAATTTGTATAAGTGAGACTATTGAAGCTTCATGTTAGCTTCAGCTGAATTTCGGCATGCGTTTTTGCACTGAATGAAGACTGTCTGAACTCAAGATGTCCCCATCTTTTACAGTATAGTCACTCTATAAAGGTATCACCTTAATATGAGCCTTCAGCATAACCAAGTTGTTATTTTCAATACTAATTTATTTTACTCGAATTAGCTTTGGTTAAACTTTAGAATGCATTTTTGCACAAAGCAAGGACTGGCTTTAGTCCCCCCTTTCTTACATTGCATTTGCTGTATGATGGTACTGCTTCACCAGTATGTAGAGGAGGAATGATTATATCCACACTTGTCACCATTTATGTGGCAATGGTGTCACTGTTTTTCACAGATGTTGCAATTCTTTTCAGGAAAATGACATCCCCGTTCTAATCCTGCCTGAAAAGTTCTGATTTGCATAGTTGAAACCTCCCTCAACAAGCACAACACCGGGCCTCTTTTAATCACTAACCAAATCGGAGATGTGCGATTCAGAGGTCTGGAACCAGGCTTGAACATCACATCAGTTCACTGCAAACTGTTACTGTTCAGTAAATCACCAGAATCACCAGAAACCTCTGATAGCATCATTTATCAAAGCAAAATACATACACAGATCTTTTTGGATCATATTTCACTGCAACTTGGGTGGTGTGTCTCTGTTCATAATGGATCATCATTAGCTTCATCTTTAATTGCTTCTCTGTAACCTGATACCTGCTTTGGGGCCCACACTCAAATACCAAAGCTAGACAGGAATAGTAATGATAGCAAGTTTATGAGAAGAATACATGCTCAGTGCCTACAATAAATACTTCACAGTATCATTTGATTCAATTAGTCCTTTTTTATTCAGCCAGCTATGGATACACTCTTCAAAAATGAATGTGAATGTGACTTGAGATTGATCATTTTTTTCCCAGTAAATAATTTTGCCAATTCACGCTGTCACACTTTTTGAGAACTCACATTTCTTTTAAGAGACACACATCTCTCATCAGATGTGCTCTTTTGAAGTATGCCAATTCCCTTTTAAAAGGGAGACAAGTCAGATGCTCTTCTCCGTGTGATGTGTTGACTGTCATTCTTCCAGGATGAGGCTATGCATTTCCATTAAGTGGATGCAGTCTGAGAAATTGACAAGAAATTGACAAGACACAAGGGGAAAAGGATATACATATTCACAAATCATAAATTTAACAGAACTTCTTATTTTGTATTATTAATTGACACCATAACAGAAGTCGAACCCCACTCTGACAGTGTGCATATCACCCTTGCAAAGACAAAGCCACACAAACACACACTAACACACACACATCTCGTGCTTCGCTAGCATGGCATGCTGGGCCGGCTCATTACTACAATGCCAAGCTACTAGTTGCTAAGGAGACCTTAGGGAGAGGGAGGGTTCCTGTTGCCATGGCAGCAAGCCTGCATCCTGCCAACTGTCTTCCCCCATGAGACATGACCATCATAGACAGAGAGAGAAAAAGAAACAAGAGGAAAAGTGAGGGCAGAATGAAGTGAGGAGAGAAAGGCTGGAGGGGGTTATGGTTAAGATGTTGAAAGAGGAGGCCTTGTAAAGATGCCTGCGAGGCAGCGGGCCTGTTAGAGAACCACAGAGACTGTAGAAATAATGATGAAAATTGATGGGGTGAGAGCAGGAAAAGAGGGAGACCTTGAAAAAAAAAAAGCTTTTGAAAGCGGCAATATGCATGCAGCAGCTTTCCCATGGCTGACACGGTCGCTGCCAGGCCGACCACAACTAGATCCAGGCGTTGACAAAGACGCCAGAATGACGCGTAGTACCCCAAACCAAAACCCCTTCTTGACTCCCTCAATCCCCGCCCCATAATGCCACGCAATGTCCCTGAGTGAACTGCTCGCCTCTCAGCTTTTACTACGCGAGCAGGAGATCTGACGGAGCTTTTGGACGAGCGTTCACAGAGCCCATCCGTCATGGAAAGAAATCTGCTTTGGTGAGAGCGAGCAGTAATGAACGACGGATGGGAGGGAGAGAAAGGGGGGGGGGGGTGGAGCATCTGGGAGGGATGAGCAGAGAGAGATTAAACTGATTGGGGAGTGCAGAAGAAGGGCGAGGAGGTCATACGAGGCGAAAGAGGAGAGAAGAAGTCCTCCGTCTCAAATTCAAATTAGCCTTATGGGTTTCCAAGGACACTGAATTGTTTCCATCCTCCATTTCTTTCTCTGTGTCCCCCACATCTCTTTTCTTTTCCTCCATTTCTTTTTCTCTCTTTGACTTCATTGGCTCTTATTAAATCATTCTTTTCATTGCTTCTGACTGGTTCGTCACATTGAGGAGTACATGTGTCTCAAGGGAGCTATAATTGCAGAGCTACAACATATTAACACCTAAGGCTCTCACCTCTCACAACCCTCAACCCCCTCTGTAGTTCTGCTACCTGAACTGAACCTGTTTGGGATCAGGTTCGGGTTGGGTAGCAGAACTCCCGTTTTGTTGTGTATCTGGACTCGGGGCTGGTTCGGGTTTATTTTTAACTGTTATTTATTCAGAAATGTCTCTTCCTGAGTGCGCTAAATCATCAGAGTCCATGTGTGTCGAACCCTTTTGCTGGACAGAATGTTGATATTGGATGATTCTGCAAAACCCTGCAGATTACGTTCAGTCACGACATTTTAGAAAGTCCAACGCCAACGTAGACCCCTTGGTTCAATTTAAGGGAAATGATATAATGATATTTTAGATAATAGTTTCAGACATTGTGGCATCAGGTTTGTGTTTGTCCCTTTCCTCCGTCAACATGACCCCCCGGACACAAAGCCAGCTCCATAAAGAAATGGTTTGGCATGGAAGAACTTGACCTGCACAGAGCCCTGACCTCAGCTCCATCCAACACCTTTGGGATGAACTGGAACGCTGACTGTGAGCCAGACCTTATCACCCACCATCAGTGTTGGACCTCACTAATGCACTTATGGCTGACTGGGAGCAAATCCCTGCTGCCAAGTTTCAAAATCTAATTGGAGATAGATGGTCATGATTTTGCAATGACATGTTCAACTATCACATATGGGTGTAATGTTTGGCTGTCCACATACTTTTGGCAGTGTGAGAAAAACCTTTTTGTCAATCTGAACCAAGCATATCTCTTTGGCCTTCAGACTGCCAGCCCAGATCCATTTTTTTGGCATATCCAGATTGTATCCAGATTGATTTTAGAAAGTCTGGACAGCAAAAAGCCCCATTAAATGTGACATGCAAATCGGATCCAAGCCACATTTGGAGGTGTTTTGAAATGCGATTCCAATACGATTTCTACAGATGCGTCTCAGTCTGGACGCTCAAATTGGATTTCAAAGTGTCTTTTGTGTCACTCACAACAACGACGTCAAATCCAGAGTGACGGAAGTGCATCAGAGTGACTGTATACCAGCCTCCTCCGTCAGTGAGTTTGTCTGGTGTGATGGAGGAGTTCTGCACTCTCCATTTCTGATGCTTTCACGTTGGAAAGCCGTGTCACCAGCATGCGTAAGTTACTGACACATAGGCAGATAGGTTGGTGATGTCTGGACACACCAATCCGATCTGATCACTTGCAAATAACAGTGTGGACAGTCTGTCTTAAAGATCTGATTTGAGAAACTAATCTGATTTTCCTGCAGTCTGAACAAAGCCTTTGTCTTTGAAAAAAGGAACGGCAAAAGCGTAGCCTCGGGTTTGAGTCGGGTTTGGGTCTCACATTCAGCAGTTCCAGTCGGGTTCAGCTGGGTTCGTCTGGGTTTGGGTCTCAGTTTGAGGCCTGTGAAACACACACACACACACACACACACACACACACACACACGCAGCACAGAGCATATTCCCACATACTTCTGCTTCCAACCAATTTCGTGCAACGTGCAAACATGTTGTAACTGTCCCAACCAAATTAAAGCACTCTTCTTTCCTTTTCTCTCTCTCTCTGGTTTTGATTCTCTCTCTCTCTCAGTCTGTTTCTCATTGCGAGGGAATGCGGCGTCTGTCTCATTGTCACAGATGCTGGGAAACAAGGAGCCTCATCACCCTCATCCTCATCTGATACTCTCCTCTTCCCTCCCTTCACTCTGTCTCACCCACACACACTGCACAGACATGGCTTTATTGACTTATTCATGCATGGGTTTGTTTCGGGGGCAGAGCTCCTGTCTGCCAGTCTGACAGACACCCCGTGAACCCTCGAGACTCCCCTCCCCATCTTTCTCTCCACACACACACAATCACACACACTCACATTATCCCCACCCCCCACCCTTGAGCCCCCCTAACCCAAGCATGGCAAATGGAGTACTCGTAGAGAAATCGGGGTTCACTCTGGTTTCTCCTCCATCGTTTCCCTCCTCCTCTGCCGTTTCCCTCCCCTCTTCACTTTCTACTTCTCTTTTCTCTCTCTGCTGGGGAGAAGGGGAAGGTATGCCCACATTTCCCAGAACAAAGACAGCCCAATTAAGTCAGTTTGAGTTAAGGTCTGTGTGGCAGAGAAGGATCGGAAGCGAGGAATCTGAAGAGAGAAAACGGCGGCGGAGGAGCGAACGGCAAGAAGAGGGAAAGAGAGAGACAGTCTAGCGAAAAGGGAAAAGAGGGGGTAAAAAAGAAGTAGAAGATGTGGAAAAAAAGAGTAGCGCGAGTCACTTTGTAGCGGAAGCGGGTCGACTTCGTTTTTAGCTCCTCAATGGGAGACTATGAAATATTAATAACTGCTCCAGCCATATACTTCAGAGGCCTATGGTAAAACTTAAAGTCTAATGAGACGCCGCTCATGAATTGCTAATGGGGATGCTGGAATGTGTGTTTTTTTGTGTGTTTTTTTGTGTGTTTGAGTGTCTGCACATGTGTGTGTGTGTGTGTGTGTGTGTGTGTGTGTGTGTGTGTGTGTGTGTGTGTGTGTGTGTGAGTGAAGGGGGGGTCAAGCTGGTAGCTGAGGGGTGGAGTATAGCAGAGCGTTCAGTCTTTCAAAGACTAGATGAGAAACTTCATTAGAGGCTTGAAGTTCTTCCTGCTGCACATCTAAGCACCGTTGCGTTTTCTTGAACTGAGAAGTAACTTTCACTGTTCTCCACGGTCTAACCGCAGCTAACAAAGTTTGTAACCGTCCTGTTAATTGAAACAAAATGGAAATGGATTTTGTTTTTTGTTTTATTGTGGGTGTCAATCTTTCATAACAGCTCCATTCTTTTATTCATGGTTAGACTTGCATGTTTGTTTGAAGGTCAGAAAGTGCTACAGGAAGTCAGCGTTTCCTTCAGAACTTTCTTCTTCTTCTTACTCCCTCCATGCTGCCCTTCACCACCTGGGATTTCATCATGCTACTTACACATGCTTCATTAGGGGTTTCAATTGTTTGTCAGTATGAATATCAAAATGAAAGATATCCATTGACTTTATTGTGTGTAATGAAGCAGTGGTTTGCCACCTTTTTTGTCTGTGATGCCATATAATTAAGTAATGTCTACTTGCGATTCAGTGTCAAAACTTTCATATGCCTGAGCCGTAAGCAGGATCACCAAAAGAAATCACCGATTTTTCCTCTCTAACCTCAGATTGTTTGAGTAACTGAGATGGCAAAATGATTCAGTATTTCACAAGAAATCACAGCAAGGATTAGAAAACAAGACAAAGAGTCTACAGCTAAGCTAGCGGCTCTGTTAGGCTGTACCCAGGCACAGCGGTGCTCTGAGCTAAATGCTTACGTCATCCTCACGATGGCAATGCTAACATAATGATGTTTAACAGGTGTAATGCTTACAGTGGTCACCATCTTAGTTTAGTGTGCTAGTATGCTAACATTTGCTAATCAGCACTAAACACAAAGTACAGCTGAGGCTGATGTCTGAGGAAAAGTCAGGGGAACACCAAAGTCATTAGGATTCATCCTCTGGAGACCCCACATGTCTGTACAATGACAAAATGTCATGGCAATCCATCCAGTAGTTGTTGACAATTTCAGTCTGAACCAAATTTGTGGACCAACCGTCGACAGATAGACCAACACTGTCATCCCGAGAGTCACGTTGCTCATGGATAAATAAGCAAAAGATGACCAAAAAATCTGAAAAACAAAATAAAATTCTTTAATAACTAATCGCCTTAGGTTCATCTTGCAATCCCGTGGAGAGGTCCTGATCCCTGGGTTGGCAACCTCTCAAATTAAGCATTTATTAAGTTATTATTGGTTTAAGTTTTTCGTTTTATACATTTATGAATAACCAGTTCGAAAATAGCTCATAACATTTTTTCAGTGTGTTATAGATCATTTATTAACATTTACAAATAATTAACTGGCAAGTTTAAAACTATTCATGACTTTAATTTAAAAGCTTTATATCTGCAGTTGAAAGCTCAAGAAAAAGCCAGTAAGTGGACCTTAAGTTAAGATAACTAACATTTCCCAAGGTGGAGAACGAAATTTTACACTCAACTGTTTATAAATCACCTGCAATTACAGTTTAGAATTAACATTAACATTTATAATTGCAGGTGACTTACCAGCTTTTGCTGATGGCCTATTAGAAAGTGAGAAATTCCCAAATAATTATTCTATTAACCCATGTTACTGCAGAACTGATGGTTTATTATCTTTTATTAATGGCCGTATTCTTTATATTGTAACTGCAGACATGATGGCTTATTAGAAAGTGAAAAACTCATGAGCATTTATTAATGACTTGGTTATTAATTACTCACCAGTAAGTGAGATTTTTCACAATCGAACAACCCCAAAGTTGCAGTTATTAATGGCTTATAACTTATTTATAAAGTATTAGTAAATTATTTATTAATAAAGCCTTTAGTTAAATCTTTAAAATGTGTCAGCACCAGGTAGCACCAGATATTCTACTAACAACACTCACTTGACAGAAAATAAGAATCCCTGCTCCACTACAGCGAGCTCTGTGTTCCTCTGTAATTGTCTCATGTTGGTTTCCAACCCAGATATTTGGTACAGCAGTGAAGTACCTGGCCGAGTCTCCCAGTCTAATCTGTGCCAGAGCCGACAGGCCTCGCGTAATAAGAGAGCCTTGCGTAACGCCGGCTGAGTGTGATGGCAGGGCTGAGCCATCAGCTGGGGGATTGTGGGCCGTGTGCTGGCTGGGACTGAGGGGAGCCCAGGGGTGTCGCCCTGCATCACATTGTTGCTTAGTGACCTCATTTCTTACACACCGCTGATGCTGAGATCCTGAGGCGGGACTGAGCCGAGCACTCATAGATAAATTGGTATTTTATTAAAAGTCAAGTATGAACAAGTCTGTGTGTTTCAGTGACATATAATGGATTGATTGTAGAGTTGATTAATACCACACTAGATGTCTATGAGAGTAAATTACTCTGAATTGATTCAAATCAGCTATTTTGATCAGATTTCCATATGCATGACTGTTTATTATTAGTAAGGGCCAATTAGTTATTAGGAGCAAGAGCAGCAGGAGAATACTCTAGTACACTCTAATGAAAGAATAGAGAGATTTTCCGTTTATTATTTTATCGAGAAAGTAGGCTACATCCACAAGCTGCAATTTGGAGGTGTTGCTAAATATGTGAAGTGGCAACGATTTATTTCTGAGCACCACTGGAGTGTTTTCTGCCTCATCCCAGATTGGTTAATGTGTGCATAAATACATTTAACACTGGGAGAAAAGCTCACCTACCAGCAGGTTTTTAAAACTGTTTGGATGAGTGTTGGCAATCAAAAGCAATATTAATCAAAACCTGAATCCCTGCATCCAGGTGTGAAGTGAATCCAAAGCCAGATTTGAAAAGATGTGACAATGAAATGTGAATTAGCTGTGTTTCTGTGAGACAGGTTGAAGTGAATAAATTGTTTTTTTTTTCCGAAAGCAGAAATATATGGTGTTTGCTACAAATGCAAAGTGCTAAGATAAGATAAGATGAGACTTTATTGATCCTTGGAGAGGAATTCACATTCACATATTACAACGGCACAAGAGACGGGCTGAAGGCGCAGATATAAAAAAAAAATGATGTGGACAGCAGACGTGCATGTGGTTGGGTGCCTGCATACACGGACGTGTTCAAACATAAAATTTACATCACATGGGCTCTTGTGATGACCCTTGCGGCCATGGAGATGCAGAAACTATGAATTCAAAAACAGATAAGGAACGATTTGACTGAAATAAACAAACAGAAAAACAAGAGAGATTACAGTAAGACTATATATATATATATATATATATATATATATATATATATATATATATATATATATATATATATACTGTATATTACAATACTTATACTGTATACCTGTAAAAGAATTGTGCAATTATTTTGGCAAAAGGAATAATAATCCATTAGTACAACTCTGAACAGCCCTTATTTAGCATTTATAAGCAGTAAATAAGCATTTATTAATGTTTATAACACACTATAACACAGTTGTAAGCAGATATAAGCACTATAACTCCTCCTCTGGAGCTGCTGTATAACCAGATAATGATTGACAATATAATAAAAGACAGTTACAATAATACATCTTCATGGGGGAAGATATATTTTTTGACAAATACTGTACATTAATAAACACTTATATCTGCTTATAACAACATTATACTGTTATAAACTATGTATTAAATGCTTATATACTGCTTACAAATGCTAAATAGGGGGACTTAAAGTAAAAAATGTTACAAAATAGTGAAAAATGCTCAACACTTAGTTGTCAGAGCCCAAGGTAACATCTTCACATGGTTTGTTTTGTTCAACCAACAATCCGAAAGCCATATGTGTTCAATTTATAATGTATTCAAGTGGAGAAAAGCAGCAAATCTTCACATTTGAGAAGCCAGAACTAGTTGATGTTTGGTGTTTTTGTTTGATAAATAAACTTACAATTCGATTATCAAAACTGTTGATGAATAATTTTCTGTCGATCAACTACTCGATTAACTGTCCCAGCATTAACACATATGCTTGGAGATATTTCATGAAAACTAAATGTAAAATAATGCAACTGTCTCCTGGAAAGTTGTGTTGAAAAGACATTTTGCAGACAACACATCATGTCCTCAGTACTAACTGTTGAGACTGAGGCATTTACCAAGCTTATCGTGTCAAACCTGTATCATCATTCATATGACTAATACGTCCCCATCTCTATTTATTACATTATTTCTTTATCAACAGAAAAAGTTTTCTGCCTCAAGCAAGCAAAAAACTATTTTGCGACACGGCGGGAATTTCACTGAAATGTGCCACTTTCCATTCAGCCTATCTAATTCAATATGTTGTCATTTGCATAAAAATGCATGGATGGAAAGTCAGCCACTCCATAAAGATGCTACAGAGTATAGGATGAGTGCTATGTGTGGGTAACGTATATTGTGTGGTGGATTTGTGTGTTTGTCCTCTGCTCTACATATGTGTCTGTTGACATGTGAGTGAACAAATGGGCGTGATTTGTTAATGCAGATCTATCTATCTCACCGTGAGTGCTTACGCAAGTTGCCGTGCATGGTGCATGTGTGTCACACATGCATAGTAAATATGTAGCGTCGGGATGTGTGGGAGTTCATTACTCTGTGTGTGTGTGTGTGTGTGCGTGTGTGTGTGTGAGATGGGGGGGAGGGGTGCAGCCTTTCCGCATGAGTGGGGCTGTCAGTGGGTATCAGTCAGCCAGGCAGCGACAGGCGGAGCAGATCATTAGCAGAGACGGAGAGGGGAAAGGAAAGAGGGAAAGGGAGAATGGGGAAGGCGAGGGAGAGAGGGAGTGCAGGGACAGAGCGGAGGGGAGGCCTCAGCGCTGCGTCTTTAATATCCGTCTTACGAGAATTACACAGACAGGCCTGTGCACTGCTCAGTCACGCAACCACACCGCCACGACCATCCTGTCCCCCTCTGTCCTCCCATCAGCTTCGTTACTGTAGGCTCTGACTGCCATCGTATCTGTCAATATCTCTAGAGTGAAGCTGCAAAATGACAGTCAATAATGCTCAAAGAAGCCTCCAATACAGCATTTAGACTATCATGGGACATTAAAACTGAACTCCACTGAAACAGTTGATACTATAATTAATATTATTATTATTATATTAGCAACACCACAATAATCTGAGTAAAAATACTCAATTTCAAGTAAAGGTCCTGCATTCAAAATGTAACTTAAAGGGGTACTTCAGCAATTTATTATTGCACTTTCATAAAGTATGGGGACTTGCAAAAAACACACTGTAGAAAGATTTCTCTAAATCGAAGCAGCAGAGGCTGAGATATTCTGCTTTGTATAGTCCCTAATTTGTGTCAAGCACCAAGAACCCCGGATCCTTCAATTCCCACAATGCAACTTGTCTATTTTGTTAGACCTTCCCTGCCTGGTAAACACAGACGTCTTTCAAGTGTCACGTTCCTGGTTTGTAACACAGGTTTCCAATAAAAACGTGTAGTTTCTGAACGCTAGCTGAAATAACCCTGGTGACATCACTATGACATCATCAGGGTTATTTTCTCAGACTTGACAAAGCTCCGCCAGAACCACAAAGGACATTACACAACTGTTTTCACAGGCTGAGTAGTACTGCCCATGACAAAAAAAACTCATGTAAAAAGCACAATATTTCCCTTTGAAATATAGTGAAGTAGAAGTAACATAAAGTACAAGTAACTCATAAAAAGTATGGAGATGTGATCTTTTATCTAAATAAAAGTAGAAATACCACAACATGTAAATACTATATTACACATAAAAGTCCTGCATTAAAACTCTTACTACCTTATATAGTGTTGGGTATTTTATTTATAAAAATGAATCATATTTTATGATTTCATCATATGTTTTGTATGTAAAATCTTGACTAATAAACTAGTAAATACATCTGAAATGTAGTGGAGTAGTATAAAGTAACATTAAATGCTCAAGTAAAGTACAAGTACTTCAGAATTATACTTAAGTAAAGTAAATATGTTTAGTTTAATTCTACCACTTCTCACAAGTGTACTTTGTACACAAGTAGATTTTGTGAGTACTTAGTGACGTTCCACCACTGATCTTCGTGCTATCAGAGGTGGATGACACTGCTAGCACAGAATGCATGATAAACGTCTGTTTCACAGGTCCCAGTATATTGCTGTAACCTTATTCTTAAATGCAGCCAATTAAACATGGCACCAAGTCCTCACTCTGCCTCATTACGAAAAAACAACCTGCCACAATGACTGTTTTGGAAAACACCTGAAAAAAGATGTTTGATGTTTAGTCTAGATAGGCTCATTAGCTAAACAGGGTTATAAGGAGATGAGAAAAGAAGCATACTCATGTAATCCAATAAAATGTCACATGAGAATCAATTATCGTGTATTCTCAATAAATTAGCAGAAACGCAAACCATGCTAACAAATAAAATATCACCTCAGGCATGTGTTTAGTGACGCCAAGCGACCGATGACAACGCTGCAAACTTTGTCAGCACTGAAATGTTCTGAAATGTTTTTATTTCACACCATGTTCAGTAACTCGCTCCAGTCTCTATCCGTCCTCTCTTATGTACAGTGTACAGCAAGACCTTGTTTAATTCTGCCACTCTCCTCCACATCTCAACTGTTTTGCATTTTGCCCTTTCATCGTTTGCCGGCTGGGCCCATAACTCATCTTTTAGTGCTGCATCTTGTGGTGACCACCTTCCACTCTACAACACCATTAAACAGGCAGATTAATGCTGCTATTAAATCCACACATCGACTTCGGTGGCACTCATCAAAGACAGTATATATGACTAGCGGTATCAGGGATTTGATGAAGTCAGACTTTCAGAGGGCCAATAAATCAGTTAGGGAGGTGCAATTCTAACACTTCACAAGGTAGAGGCTGACAAAGGAGAAAACAGATACTGGGCAAATAAGGCTTTGTAGAAAATGAACACAACAATGTGTACAGCTGTGCAAACATTTAACCTCATATACTTCAGTAACAGTAAAAGTGATTTTGAACTGGCTAGTTTCGTAACGCTTGGTTTTCTCTTCACGAATAAACAGACATTATTACTTTCTAGGGCTGTCCCGAGTACGAACACAGCTACAAAATGTGCAATAATCACATCAAATGAATTACAGCCATAGCTATGGCGTTTAATTAGTCTCTAAACTTGTACACATAAAAACAAGGCGCGTGCACGTGATACAAGCGCACAGAACAGTATCTGAAAAGTATCCTTGCAAGGGAGCATTCCTGCTCCGCAAGCACAATGTGGTCTCGACTCTCCCTACGCGCTCGGAACTGCACAACACTCGCTCACTCGTCAAGTTGACTTTTGAGACTTTGGAGGCGGGGATGGAATAGAGAGTGTCTGATGTCTCCCCTCTTCCTGACACTGATTCTGATTTGGACGTTGATTACCATGGCAACAGTCAAAGCTTAGAAGCATTTGGGTCAGCCCTATTACTTTCACTGCTGTACAATAGCATATTAGCATGGCCGGATTAACCTGTTTGGGGGCCCTGTGTTTTTGGGCTCCTCTTGATCCCCCACCTACCATTTTCTGTGGATGATGTATATCTCTATTGCCTATAGTGGAACTCACATGGCTTCTTCATTATAGACCCAGACACCAACCTGTACACTAATATTCTGTGTGTCAGTTAGTTTGTGGTACTTTGATTAAACACAACTTTATCTGGGAAAAATAGAATAAAAAATATTAGCTAGAATTTGACACAGGGCTCACAAAATTACACTGCACAGCCCACTTTTGTAGTGCTGATTTCCTGACAAATCTGCAGTAATCAAATCACCAAGTGGTCATTAAAGCCAACAATGTGAAAATGCTGGAGTTTTTTCCTGGGTGTGACACTAATACCCCATGCATTTACACCTGGCATTGTTAAAGCCAGGTGTAAATGGAGAACGTATTGTGATCTCAATAAGATCGGATCAGCGAGACCACATTTGAAGGTGTGATTGGATCTCAGCTAGGTAAAAATGCAATCTGTACGAATGTCACCACATTCTTAAAAAAAACATCTGCCCAGCAAGTTGAAAGGTTACCTAACTCCACTTCTTCCTGCTAGCTTATGCAAGCCTGGAAAAGCTACATGTAGTAGCATTTTGAGATCTGATCACAATGTAGGCGCAATGGAGATAACTAGAACGCATTATAATACCAGGTGTAAATGCAAAGTAAAGGAAAGACCATTGGATCATTAAAATCAAAAGGGTGCTCAGTAAATTTCATGTTAATTAATTCCTACCTAAATGTCACGTCTTAGATTTTTAAATGAATTCAGCTATTTTAACCTTGAGAAAGTGTTGTACCTGTTGCTGCACTACTCCCAAATGTTCTTTTTAGCACAGTTTCCATTCACTACAACAGGCAATACATGTTAGATTATTGAATACCTTGTGTTAAAAGAATTAGGGTGAGGTGGCCCTAAAGAAAAGCTAAAAGAGAAAAGGATTTGTGCTCTGGGTAACAGGAACGTGCTAAGTAAATGTCATGGCAATCTGCCCAATAGATTGTGATATTTCATGTGTACAAAATGAAGGCTAGCAGGCAGTAAAGGAAAAGTCATGGGCTAACCAAATTCATTATAAATCAACCTTTAACCTCTGGAGTCTACTTACAGTATAGCATTACTAGATTTTAAATCAATTTGGCTAGTACTTGGTGATATCTTGTTGTAGTGTTGGGTGAGTCTCAAAAATTCTCCATCCAAAAGGCCCTGGTGCTGGCAGAGCAACACCTAGTGTTAGATACCTACAAGTCGCATGTTCACAATTACATTAGTTGTTTTGCTAAATTAGCTGCTGGCTAATAGCCAGGTAAGACTGCCAACCCTTCTCAGGCAACAAGACAGTGTTTTGAAGGCTGTGAAACAACCTTTTTTGCTGTCTAGGTAATCTAATTGGACTCAGATCAACCTCATCAGAAAATTCACTTAACAGAATGGACCTCGCAGCAGTCTTTTCACTTATCTCCTTCTTGTTGTTAGCTTTATATTTACCCATTATTTGTGTACAGCCAGTTCTCCCCATGCCAGGGGTGGTTGTTGTGACTCAATTGCAAAGCCTCAGATGTAGCTAAACATTGAACTGGCTCATCTGTAAGTGAATTCACCTTTTAGAGAGTCATTTTTAAAGTATGGCAGTCATGAGAGATGAGGGCCCGCTCTGTGGGAGAATAATAAATCAAGCCCTTCTAGTGGTGACCAAACACACTGTAGACCTTATGCTAAGCTAGGTCACTGCTGGCCACGGTTGAAATATTATCCTCATAAAACTTTGCAGCACATCTATTTTCTCTCTCGAAAGCCGGACTTCAATAGTCAAAAGTACATCTAAATCAAATAAATTCTACCAGACGCAGACTGTTGTGGATTTAAGTGCAATTTCAGTGGAGGAGCGGGCTTAATCTACGGCCACAGATTTGAATTTCTTTACGTGTAGCTCGACGCGATGGGAGCCACAGCAGAGAGACAGAGGATGACAGGACAGGGTCTAGATTACAGAGGAATGGGGAGGGGGCAAGACAGGGGTGGGGGAGAGAGAAAGAGAGACAGAAAGAGTCTGGAGTTCATTTGAGGCTAGCTGCCGTCAGGCTCGGCGTCAGCCATCACATGGGCAGAATGCTAAACGGCGAGCTCTAAATCCTGACCTATTTTCATCAAACTGACACAGAAATCCACTGAGAGGCCGTCTTACGCTGCTAACCTCTGTCTGCCTCCTGGACCGCTCTCATGAAGCCATCACACACACACACACACACACACACACACACACACAAATTGTGCGATCTGTACATACCATAATGTAAATCTGCTTAGTTGTGATTTAAAGCAGTTTAATGATGTTTGATTAATAATCTCCAAAGCGACTAGATTGTAAATTATTTCCGCTCCAGTCCAGCTTGAAAGGCTTTTCTTGTAATTTGTCCAAATATGCCATTGGACTGATGAATATTCATTAAGTGAAAATACTCTTCCCTGACCCTTCTTTGTGCTGACAATAGACAGTAAGCATGGTCTTTTTCTGTGTCTGGGGCAACTTGACATCGTTAGCAGACACCTTCCTGAGTGTAGCAAATGCTTTAACAGACTTCTTACAAAGACAATGAGCAAATAACTCTAGTTAAAACATAGCAAATGATCCTGCTCTTAAGGCACTAATGACTTTAATTTTCAACTGGCTTTTATCAACTATGATCAAAGTGCAATTACAGACAACTTTAATGAAAACAGACTCAATTGCCAGCAACCTTGACTTGACTTGATTAATGCTGAACATCATCTGAACATGACTGAACTACACTGAGAACAATGCGCATTAAGTGTGATTGATAGTATTGTAAAATGATGGTGTAGCTTTTTTATTAATATACCCTGTTGTTCTTTACCTACTGCAACCATTAATTTCCCTCAAAAAATGTAACCTTTTCAGCATCTTTCGGTGTACAAATCTATTTTTGAAATTCTACCACGGTCTAACATTTTGCCTTCCATTTCATATCTCACATGCTTCTTTGTAGAGACTTTTTTTAGCTTTTCTGAATTGACTCAGTCATTGGGCCTCGTGCAAGAATGCCTTCGTGTTCTCATCCTAAACCACTCTTACTTTTCACTGTGAGATTTGCTCGTACAAGTGTTCCATGTCGGACTCACTGAAGTCTCTTAACTGCACAAACTTGTCATACATTTTGTGTGACGCCCCCAAATCGCTATGTAAATAAAGAAGGAATGGTTTGACAGTTAAATGCATCCGTGACTAAAGTGGGAGTCGGTCAAGGGAACGTGACAGTCATGGAGATGAACAAGAGAGTACATTTCATTGTATCTGATGCTACACTGCCAGATGCAGTGGAGAATGTTACTGGTTAAATTCTTTTATTTTTATTTTTAGTCATGCTAGCATCATGGCTCTATGGATGGCAACGTCTGTAGGGCTACCACTGGTCCAGACTAAAATATCTCAACAATTATTGGATAGATTGCCATGAAATTTTGTACAGCCATTCATGGTCCCCATAGGATAAGTCTCTTGATTTTGGTTATCCCCTGAATTTAAAATTGACATTTGTAGCTTTGAGTGAAATGTCTCGAAAACTATTGGATGGGTTGACATTCATATCCCCCTCAGGATAAGTTACCATCATCAGGTCAAAAGTTTAATTTGACCAATACTTTGGTTTATGACCAAATACCTGCAAAACTAATGACATTTCCATCAGCCTCAGTAGTACTTTGTGTTTAGTGATAATTAGCAATTGTTAGCATACTAACACACTAAAGTAAGAAGGTGAACATGGTCAACATTACACCTGCTTAACATCAGCATGTTAGCATTGTCATTGTGAGCATGCTAGCATTTAGCTTAAAGCACTGTTGTGTGAAAGTACAGCCTCACAGAGCTGATAGCATGGCTAGCAAGCCAAAATTCATTCAGATAATTCCAAACAAGTGTTCGAACGGCAGACTGTTTGTACATGACTTGTACGACAGGCCTGGATCACTCAGGAATTTTGTTCCTGGTCCAGTTTGTGTTTAGAAATTTCTCAATATGAGAAAATGTTCCAATGCAACAAGTTCTCTTAAATCACTTCTACTTCCACTCTAAAGGAATCCTTTAGTACAAGCGGTTCTTGGATAATGAGTAGATACTGTACATTTTTCACCATAAAAGCCCTAGCCCAGGTGGTGTTGGAGCCTTCCTCAACTCACTGGGTTGCAGGGCCATTGACTTTCTTCACTTCATTCAAACTAAGTCAGAGATTCCCAAACACCAAGTCCAGTGAGCTGCATTTCCACGTTTCTGTTTTTTTTTTTATATAGTCCAGTAAATCGCTCCAGCCCTACTTTGAATCTCTCCAGTGAAAAAGAGATGTTCGCCTATCATGACTGGATCAATTCAGAGAGCAAGAATACCATTTCCAAGCAGATATCCATCTTTGACGTGAAAATTGCAAGTTACAGCTAATTGTTGCTAATGCTTCTAAAAATACAAGCAGCAAAAAGACTATGTTCAGCAGCAGGATGTTGTTATTCATATAAATCACATCTCAGCATGAGCAACAAATCTTTAAGAAGGATCTTTAGATATTGGTAAATTGTGGCAGGTTAGTTCATACTTCATACCCCATCTTCGGAGGAGATTGTTCCATTCCCACTAACATAAGCATTGTAAATTTGTTCTGTGACTGAATTCAATCTTGATTGTCTGGTACAATCACCTGTGGGAAAGCTCTGAAGAGTAACTAAACTGTGAAATACCACGGCGTTATTTAAATGCAACATAAGTCTGATACTACTTGTCAAGCAGCACCAGTTCTCTTGTTTTTACGTGCCCTCCTCACTTCAACTCTACAGAAAATCTGGCGTTGAAAAGCTGTGATTCAGGTCATCCAGCATGGCGCCGAGAGGTTCACTCACCAGCAGCATTAATCACAGAGCTGCTGTCCTCTGACTGATTACCTCCCATCAATCTTAGTTTGCTGAGCCCTCCAACAGGAGAAAGCCCTCATGAAGATCTGATTAAAAATGTAAGTGACTCATAATAGGAGTACATGCCTGGCCTCGGAGTCGATACTCTGATAGTCATAAGCTCTGAGTGGGACTTATCTACTCATCTCCAAATGTCCATTCACCTGCTCATGCACAGATACTGGCCTGATCTCAGCGAGGAAACCTGCTGCGAAGAGGTGAGGTCTGGAAGAGACCTAGTGGAGATCTGTGTGTGTGTGGTAGTCATTTGCAGCTGCAGATGGGGGGGGGGGTGACTTTGAGAGTGTCTGAGAGGCACATCCTGCCTGCAATTAAGGTGGAATCAGAGAGAGATCTGCGCTGCCTTGATAATGAGCCTCATCTGAATTATTAACTAGAGCTGTACCCCCCGGACCTGGACTCCCATCAGGCCTAGCTATACAACAACAAGAGCAGATGCACGCACGCGCACACACACACACACACACACACACACAAAAATGTACACACACAGAATCTTCAGATCCATACAAACCTCTATCAAAATTTGCAGTCAAAATCAGGGCAACACATTACTTGAAGTGGTGCTCATAAAGCATTATAAGGCATCAAAAGCCCATTATAAACACACTGTGAGTGCATGGTAATTTATTAAAATTGGTGCATAGTATAATGAGTACAATATGCAGAAAGTTAGTGGGCTGAATACTTCATGAAGCAACTGTGTCATTAATCACATTCAAATTTAGTGCAATTTCAGTATGATTACATTATAACATGTTTTCTCTGATTCCAGTGGGATTACAATCAGTTTGGTGCTGCTGTGAATTGATGGATTGGGATTGTTAGGATGACTGTATGTCAAAAGTATCTTGTTGTGTATAGCTTTCAAGGTTATCTCAAAATGTGAAATCATTGTTGCTCGCAGTTTGTAGTTAATTATCACAGAAATATGAATAACTGAAGAATGGTTTACAAAATTCCTCTCCCAGCTTCCATATTATCGCTATACCAATGTGTATATCAAAGTTTTATTCCCTTAACAACAAATCATGTATACTTAACATGTTTTAAATGCATACTATACAGTTTTTGATGTATTTTTCCAGGTAGCCATTGGTTTCTATTCATTTCCATATGGTCTGACAATCAATCAATCACATGTACTTTACATCACTAGTAGCCATTCTGCAAACCACACTGTTGTGTTTTAGAAATATGAATGTATTGTATGGTGTCTACTACTCCAAGCAGCCATTACTTTCCATTCATTTTCATTTGGTATGAAAATCAATCAATCACATGTGTTTTAAATCACAAATAGCCATTCAGCAAACCATGCTGTTATGTTTTAGCAACTTTTATGTATATTGTCTTTGCTCCAGGCAGCCTTTGATTTCTAATAAATTCCACATGTACTTTACATCACAAATACTGATTTTGCAAAGCATGCTGTTTGTTATAGAAATTTGAATGAATGTTGTCTACTGCTCCAGGCAGCCATTGTTTGCCATTTACATCCCATTGGAAATTGTGTTAATTATGATTTGTTCAAATTCAATTTTTATAAAAGAAGTGACAGCCCTAGTCTGCATTAATTTTTCTCAGTGTTTTTGTACATTATCATTGAATGGTAATGCAATTTAAGCGCAAACTGATTTTAAACCTCTGAACTCCATTACCCCACAACAATAATGTAACTTCGTAACTTGAAAAATCAGTGCAGGGTTGAAGGTCATTGGGATGGATTACATAACTAAAGCCATTTTCAATACTCTGCGAATAGGTTTTCATATCATATTGAAGTTAATGGAAAGCAATGGCTGCCTGGAGCAGTAAACAAAATACAACCTAATTCCCAAAAAAAGTATATGTGATTGATTAACTGATTTTCTAACTGTATGAAAATGAATGACACCAATGAGTGCCTACAAATAACAAAAATACATCAAAATAATTATATAGCATGCATTTATTATTTATATAAATAATATATGATGCGTATTATATATATATATTTACATATGATTTGTTGTTAGGAAGCTAAAACTAAGCTAACTACTGTTAATGTAAAAAATTTTTTTGCTTCACAAACAGAGCAACAATGCATAACACATAAAAACATTTGATTTCACACTTTGAGATAATCTTCAAAGTTAAATATTACTCAAGGAGTTACTGTTTTACATAACTCAAGCCGGTTTCAGTTAGGTTTTCATATCATATAGAAATCAATGGAAACCAATGGCTGGCTGGAGCAGCAGACAAAATACAATCATATTTTTAACATACAAGAGTATGGTTTTTCAAAATGGTTACTTATGATGTGAAGTTTATGTGATTTGTAGAAAATGAGCAAAGATAATAGAAAGCCTCTGGTGTGGTCATTTAAGGCCTTGTTAGCAGTGGAACAACATTACGTGCTGACCTGTTCCTGAGTCACAGTCTGACACTGGAGACAGAGGACTGAATGTTTTTTGACTAGCGTTCTGCTCATCGTCCGAGCCAGACACCAGAACTCTGTGAAGCCCTGAGGTCTGCTAGACAACACGGAGAGAATGTGTGCTGGGCTGACATTTTACGACACACCACCAGGCACGATTCCCAAGATCCGCCTTCCTGACTGACTGTTGTGTGTCTGGACTCGGTTTTCTCTCTGGAATTTCCGTCTGTAGAGTGTTTCTCAACATTTTATTCCAACTGATTGAAGTGTGAGGGCTGAGGGTGAGAATATTATGTTCTATTCCAACCACTATGACTCATTTAAGCAGTGAACACCCCGCCTCCACTGCCGGTGCATCCCTTGTTTACATCCCAGCCCTTCTCCAGATTGAAGTGATATCTGCCCGCGTTCTATTCAAATGCCTTTTGAAGCTCTGCATCAACTGACAAGGTAACTGATCCTCTCGGATCAAAATCTGTCCATCTCTGCATGGCCTCCTTTCCATTCAAGCCCTCAACAACTCTCCCTGACTGTTTTCTTTCCATTCACAGGACTGATCAGATGAGTTTTACCATAGTCTCAGATTCAACAACCAACCCCCTTCGCCTTCCAAATTCCTCTTCCCATTCCCCGCCCCCGGTTAACCCAGCGCCAAGCCCGCCAACTCGAGAGCTGCCTCTCCTTCTGCTGCTCCTTTGTGATAATAACAATAACTGTGTAGCGGTGCAGAGGGCTTTCTGTTGAGCCAGCGCCAGGCCGGCTGGCACAGGGAACCCTCTAAGCCTGTTCCACCATCTCCAACCAATTCCCCTCTGTCTCGGCTGGTGCTGGAGCATCACAGGCATTAAGGCTGCTATCAATGTGCTCAGCAGCAGGGGCCAACACCACCACTCTCGCACTCGCTCTATCTTTTCTCTTTCCACCTCTCTCCTTCTCCCACTCAATTCTGAATCCAATTCAGAAAAGGTTTTATTGGCAGGACAAATAATACCTTGTTTTTCAAAATGTCTCTCTGCCTCCTCTTTTTTGACTCTGTCTCACTCTGCACCCTATTCTCCTTCTCCATCTCCTGCAAGTGGAATCTCTGATGGCCATCAGCGTGGGCGGTAATACTTTACGTGAAGTGCATTGTAATGCATTACAAGCAGATCAAGCAGATTAGAAGCATATTAGAGGTAAAGATCTATTTTTGGTCTCAGTAATCAGGGATATAGAAGAAGGTAAACCAAAGTCAGTCTGACTATTTTTAGGGCTTACATAAATCTTTTAAAATTGTAATTAAAACAGTGTTTCCCTGCATACATATTCCTTTTACTTTATAGCCACAATCAAAGTTAAAGTTTTTTTAGATTTTAGATATTATCATCAGATCAGATATTATTTGACATCACCTTTTTCTAAACAAGCTCCGCCCACCTCAAAACCACAGAAAAAAAAAACACAAATACAGAAATCTCTCATGTGAAAGAACCAAAAGTGTTGGAATTTTGGCAGATTATTTTGCATTCACGTAGGACCCTACAGTACATCACTCATTGTAAAAAGAAGATAAATAATTTTGAGGGCCTTTCTTTCTCTTCTGCCACTCCTTACCAGGTGTCTGTGTCTATATTCTCTTGGATAACTGACTGTTGTCCCCGGGATTGGTTGCTATCCTTTTAAAGTATATATACAGTACATATATATATGTCTATATAGGTGTGTGTGTGTGTGTGTGCTTATTGCCACTTGCTAATTAAAATGCCTGATGAAGGATGTTGTACCAAAACACAGACATTTAATACATTTGCCAACTGTTGACTGTGCGGGAGCTAATTTCTCATATATTTACTCATCATTTATTCTCCTCGGCACCTGTCTATGTACTAGAGTTCTGCACAGATCTCAAAAAGAGATCCTAACCTGAGTACCCATACCCAAAGTGATATTTCTTCTATATTTCATCCATTACCTACCATTAGCTTACCAGGCTAATGAAATGCATTGTCCGATATCACCCCCTATTTACTATATAGTTGATGTAGTTTAATCTACACCAACAAGTGTTGATGTGTGAAATCTATGCTATATATTGTGTCCTCAAAAAAACTAAAAAAGTAGTGGCTATATGCTACTTTCTGTTTACAATCCCACAATGCAATGAGTCGCATTTTATAGATGCAAAAATGACAGTCATGCGACTCTACAGCTGTCAGGGAGGATGCAAAACGATGACGATTCATAACTGTCAAAAATCTCAATGTATTGCTCACTATAGAGTTAACTATTGAGTGTCTATTATATAGGAATAGTGAATGAGGGACACATTACCTGTCTCTTTCCATCTTCCCAACTGGGCATTTTGATTCTACTTGTGAGAAAGTCAGAGTCAGTGCGAGAAAGAGGGAATCTTCTTTATAGATTACATCTGAAATAAACCCAAACCCACAAAACACCTAAAACTTAAAACCTCCTACTTTGTCAGGACCCAGAGGATTTGGGTCAGGTAGCAGAACTCTACAGGTGTGCAGGGATTATGTATCATTTTGACAGAAGTCTGTGTGGACATGGAGCTTCAAACCGATCCAAACGCTTCCCAGAACGGTGTATTCATGAGCAATTACATAGCCTGAAAGAAATCTCTTCCCTAATACAAATTTACATACTAAAAAGCAATGCTCGTAAATATTTGCAGCCGTCTTTCAGGAGTCGGACCAAACTAACAAACTTTATTACACATTGAATTTGTTCAGGGGGCGTGTTCAAGCTTACACAGGGTGTTAAGTTGCTCTTTAAAGACAAAAAAACGAACAGGAATTAAAGCTTTTCTGAAATTATAATTGATCCTTGCATGTACTGCTTCTTGTGTGCTGTGTGCTCATTATATCACAGTCTGATTACAACAGTCATACACCTACGACGTGCCTTTAATGTTTGTAAAGCCTTCAGGTAGAGTCAGTGAGCGCCTACCTGCCTGCCCAGTACTGAGTCTGTGTACAGTACAGCCTGCAGACAGATCACAGCTCAGCACATCCATTCCCACGCAAGAGCCACTTGCGAAATGAACATAACACTGTGTGTGTGTGTGTGTGTGTGTGTGAGCGCAGACCCCCGCACCACCACCACCACCACCACCATGACCACCTACAGAACTGAACTCACTTCATATGACCAAACACAGCCTCCCACCTCAGATGCAATAACAAACATGGCCCAAACACTTGACCGCAATTACAGAACCACAGTCAGAGAAATCCATACATAGTCATCATGGCAACCCTGCTGCCAGATGCTTACTGTAAGCAACACTGTGTGTGTGTGTGTGTGTGTGTGTGTGTGTGTGTGTGTGTGTGTGTGTGTGTGTGTGTGTGTGTGTATGTATGTGACCACATTCAAAGAAATCCATACACTACCACTGCACATAAGAAGTGCATGAACGTGTGAAAGAAATCCAATTCACCGCTGTAGCCTCAGCGCTTGACACTTAAACAAGTGAGTGACACCTCAACAGTGTGTGAGTACAGTATGTGTGTGTGTGTGTGTGTGTGTGTGTGTGTGTGTGTGTGTGTGTGGTGTTAAGAGGCAGGAGAAGCTGCCGGCCCAGATGAAGACAAAGAGCCCAGCGGCTGAATTGAGCAGCAGCTCTCAGACAGGATTACACAACAGCTCTTAAAGACTGCTTTTAATAGCAAGACTCTGACTGTATCTCATTTCCCTCCCACTCATCCCATCCAACCATCCATCCATATACATCCACCCACCCCCACCTCCCACTGCCTCCAAGTCCTGTTCAATCTAAGCAGAAACATACAGGAATGCGTGAGGGTGTACACATATTGTACGCAAGTGTGTGTGTGTGTGTGTGTGTGTTTGCGAGCGATTCTGTACCTCCGTGTTTCAAATCTCATTAAAATCGCTGCCAACTGTTACAGTCCAACATGTGCGTGCATGTGTGTCTCTCTCCTCTCTCTCCTTTTATTTTTTTTTTTTTGTTGTTGTTGAGGAGTGTTATTATGAGTGAATCAAGTTGTTTTTCGCCTCGACTTGGAGCCTCTCTCCACCAATCAGCTCCCTTGGCCAGACCAGCCAATCAGAACCTTCACGCAAAGCTGGAACGGGAGCAGGTATAAAGCTGGGCATCCCTGGGCAGCACAAACAAGGGCCTGGGAATTAAGCCCTGCTTTAAATCCAATTTTAACCCCCCCCACCCCCCTGTGGCATACCATAAAGACTGGACAGGGGTTGTTGCTGCTCAACTCAGACCTAAATGAAATGGTAATTTTATTTAGATTAATCTGTGTCTTAATACTGCTCAGTTAGACGCTGGTATGGAGCCAAATGAGATGTCGGGGCAGGGGAAAGCATTGAAGAAGTGTCGTGTGTGAGAGAGGGACAAAAAAAGAAGGGAGACTATGGCACTTTATCAAAAAATGCTGTAAGGATATGATAACATGACAGGAGAAGCAGATAGAGGGTTTTGGATCAACTCAATGTCAAACATACAGATGGTGTGAAAAGCGTGTTAATCCCACTGCAACTTGTGTTTCCCCTTCCAGAACACACAGGAAAGCAAACCACAACTTCAAAAGCATTAAAGAAAAATCTTACAGCGGCACTCCATAAATTTTACACATGATGTGTAAATTTACTCACGACGAGGAGGAGTACCACTCAGCCTGAGAAAACAGTTGTATAATGTCTTCTATGGCTCTTGAGGGAGCTTTAAAGTTTCAAAAAAAATAACCCTGATGATGTCACGGTGATGTCATGAGGGTTATCTCGGCTCGGGCAAGACTTACAGTTTGACGGAAAGCCTGTGCAGCAAACTGGAGGTGTGGGGTTTGGAAGGAAGTGGGCAGGGGAGGGTCTAATAAAAGATGTTATTGAGTTGCATTATGGGAATTGTAGGATACAGTGTTTTTGGAGCTCGACCCATATTAGAGGATATCTCTGCGTCTGCTGCTTACATTTTCTTTCTTCTGTCTATTGTGAGTTGCCCAACTTTATGGAAATAAAATACTAAATCACCGGAGTGACTCTTTAAATGTGTTTCCCATCTTTAAGATTGTCATTATGTTGAATGATGTATCTCTGTTTTCAAACTCCTCAATAGAACAATGCCAGTAAATGTTAAAGCCTGCTGTCAAATTTAACAAGAAGGGAGTTATTGAGGCTACTCCCCCGTTCTGTTTGAGTTAACAGTGTGTATCCAGCATTTTAGAAATTCCCATTAATTGCAGTGTTGACCTTTGTCACCCTTTGATGAAACTCCCACTACAGACAAAAGACCATAAAACACAAGTGGAGACAAAGCAAATCTTTTTTTCAAATATATATATATTTCTTTTTCTTTCTTAAAAAGATCTGATTCAAATGTTTACTTGTGTTTACATATGACTTACATGTTAATGCCCAGTTCAAACAGTCTTGACTGATGTATTTAATGTAACATTTAATGCCAGGAGTCCATATTTACCGGATATAGGAACACAGTGTACATTTAGAGTCTACTGAACTGCAATTTTAAGCAGCAGCTGGTTTAAACATTCAGCTTTAAACGGCTGAAAATTCAAAAAAAGTGGCATGCAGGAGCAAAACTTTGTCAAACACAAAGGGTAGTATGAGGGGACGCTACAGTATAGGGCTTGGAAACAAAAGACCATTAATCCTTACACAGAATGGGTGGTAAACTTAAGAAGATTACAGCAACCAATCTATTAGATTAACCTCATGTTAATTTGAATTTAAGGGATAATCTGTAGTTACATCTGTTTGCTGTGACGCCCCATGTCATCATCTCTTGTTATTGTCCTTTTAAACCCCTTGCCTTGTGCCATGCTTTGGCACAGCCTGTGCGTATTTCAACGTGCGCGCACTGGATACGAAGGGGGGCGGGGTGGCTCCAAACGGTTTATCCGGAGCACCCAACCGGCGGCACGGGCGACGCTCCAGTCGGGGAGCTGCAAATCGGACCGGAGGCACACTTTGTCCCCCGTGTGACCCGATAACGCAGAGAAATATAGGCTTGGAACCAGACTCCACCGATGAGTCACAGCGCTTAATAGTTGTCTATCCAAAGGGAATCGTGAAGAGGGGGAGTTTGGCTCCATGTGGCTACTCCTATATGCACAGGCTGCAATCCCTAAATACGATGAACCCAGTGAACCCTTATCCAACTATGCTCACCGCCCCCTTCCACACACTGTAGTGTGGAGTGACATGGGGACACGCCACTGACATAAATTGCTGGAACCAGGGGTCAATTATGTGGCTTTCAAATATGTAGAAAGGGAGTTATGCTGCAGACACAGACTGGAGCTAAATATAGTGCAGCTTCTCCACTAAAACCTTCACCATGTGGTGTCAGAAAATTCTTTCATATGGCCTACCTTCCATCCTGCTGAACTGTTGCTGTCGCCTTTATCCTTGAAATAAGGAACAAAGCGAACCATCCAGTCGTATATTTGGGACAGGGTGAGTCTCTTCTCCGGGGTGCTCTCGATGGCACGGGTAATGAGGTCTGCATAAGACAGGTTTCCCCACGCGTTCCGCCGGGAGGACTTGGCTTTGCGCAGCTGGCCGGCAACATCGAGCGCAGCCCCGGACATGCAGGCAGGAGCAGCCACGACCGGGGCCGGGGCGCCGGCTGGATGTTTGATCTCCGCCGGTGCGCCGCCTTTTCTTTCGGCCCGGCATGCCGGCACGTTGTACTGCTCCACTTTGACCGATGCCAGGGCCAGACCTCGGCTCGCCTCTTCTCCACCGGGGAAATCCTCCGGACACGGCAGCGGCCAGGTGCACGACCGCGACCGACTGTTAGGCTCAAATTCCGAATCGATATCAACCTGATGCGCATCCATGCTCTTCATCATCATCAGCATGATGATCTCCCGCTGAATAGATGTCAAAACCGGGCAAGGTCACTATAACAAAAAGCCTGTCAATTTTGACGTCTGCCAGTGAGTTCAAATGCCCAAACCGGTCTCTTGTAGAAAGAAAAAAGAACAAATGTGTATTGTTTCACACACAGAGATGATCAACCAGTATGAAAAAGCCGGCAGCGGTGTGGGATATTATCATTCTCCTCAGTGCAACAATGTGGCATCACATCAGGACAGATGAAGGGGTATCCGAGGCATCAACAACAGTATCAGCCTCTCTTCCATGTTAATTGCACCGGTTGTGTAGCTGCATGCAGGACCAAGTGACGGTCAAACATCCATTATGAAAGCCAGACACACTTGGAGAATGTCTCTGTGCTCGCTCCGGCTGCAGCAACAGTTGATCCTTTTGACGGATGAGGTCCAGCGCAGGTTAAAAGGAAACGCTTATCAAACTCCCCAAATTAATTGACTTTCTGCTTTTCTCCAGGCTCTGATCCTAAGCCTCGCTACCGTCTTTCTGCAGGTGGGTTGGTGACCGGCTTCGGCTGAAACTCACCGCGAGCGCAATTACTCCCTTAGAAATAGAAACAGTCTCTCATGAATCATTTATATGAAGTCGTGAATTTTCAGACGAGAAAAAAAAGCCCTCGTGGATTTGATTTGGAGCATCCTCTGTGTCTCCTCTGCACGCCGCCAGACGCCTCACTTGCTAGGAGATATTTCTACCTTTGTCTTTAGCTTTCCCTGCACATGTCACATGGGTGCCGTCTCTCTGCCTATTGCTCTGCCTTTATACTACAAGCCCGTGCGTCTCTGAAAGCTTCAAGCCACTTAACTGTAGCCTGGAATAAAGTGGAATAAGTGCTGCTTCCATATAATTGGACGCCGCCTGGATCAAGTCACTCCCTCCAGAACAGGTTTCCAGAGGAGGAGGGTGTGTGTGTGTTTGCGTGTGGTGGGGATTATATTCCCAACAATACAATTTCCAAAGGCAGTAATTTATATACACAATATACAGACAAATTCAATCACATACTTGTAGTTTATCATTATGTTTATATCCTATTTTTTGTGACAGTCAGTGACATGATTTAATTCAGTTATTACAGATTAAAGATAAATGTAATTAGCAAAGGTTACACAGTGTCTCTCTATGTATTTAGATTAATGAAGGAGCCTACAGCTTCATGGATACAGCCTTGATTTCTAGTATTTAATGACCTTTGGTCAATATTTATGTATTTTCTAATGTAGTAATCAATAAGTAAGACACTTTGTAGAGCCGCAAATAACTAGAAGTAAATTCATAAGTAATTCATACTTTCTCCCAGGGCCGTAGCCAGGATTTTAGCAATACTGAGGCCCTCCCCACCCACCCACCAACAAAAGGAAATGTCTAAATATTCTTTTTAATTATTTGGATTTTGCTTTTTTCCCCTTTTTTAAATTTAATTTATTCAGTTAAATGTACTGTACTTTCTGTAAAGTGTAAATGCTGTTTTAAAGTCTTCTCCACACTCACATAAATATATCAATTCTGGGGTAAAAATGCTGAAGCCTTTATTTGTTTAACATTTTGTTGGCCTAAACATATTGAGTCAAAAAATACTAGATTTAGCTTATAAAATATCAGCAATGTGTGAGTTTTTATTGACAAGAAAACAAAAATTGGACATGTCTGCAAAACCTAGAGTTACGTTCACTGTTATTTCTTTTTCCCCTTTCTTTTTTTTTTTTTTTTTTTACCTCTAATGCCAAGGTTTTACATTCATGCACATTGTAACCTTGGTATGCTAAAGGTTAGGGAAAGATTGTGGCTATGGCAAATAAGCTATGGTTATGGTGTGGTTAGGGTTGGGTTGGGTCCACCCCAATAGTTCCTTGGCCATCAAAAAGTACTAACCCCAGAGGAGGGACTTTTTTGGTACCATGCAGGAACTATTCAATTCAATTCAATTCAGTTTTATTTATATAGCGCCATATCATAACAAAGTTATCTCAGGGCACTATGAATGAGGAACTTCATTTAGTCCGTAGTTCCTCCTCCAGTCAAAACACAGGTAAAGGTCCTGAGTTCCTGAAATGGTTCCTGGGTGCCTGCATTGGAAATGGGCTAAATGGTTACCACAGACCTGCTTTCTCCCCAGCTGATGTTTTGGGTTCACATTTCCACCAACAAAATTTTCAACATTGTTAACATTCTACTTACTTTATAGGTTTGTACTATTTCATTTGCATTTTTTAATTTGTTTTCCCCTCTTAATCATATTACTTTGTGCTGGTGAAACAACCTAACGTCTCTCAACATATTCATCTAAACTGTGAATTATAATAAAATCAAATAAGACTAATTATCAGATGGGGTGAATCTTCTTGTTTGTGGTGTCAAAGAATCAAACTACCAACTCCCCTCGCTGTCTTTCTCACACACCATTGCCTTTGGTGGGTCTGAGTCCATAAAGCAGGCTCCATCAATAGCTGCTCTGTGTGTTGTAAGCTCCTCTGAAAACCCCCAACACTGATAGAGGCTGCCACTCTCTGACAGCCGGTTGTCAGTGACAACCATAACCTCAAATGCACTTAAATGGAATGCTTTCATGAGGACTAAATGGGCCTATCAACATGAAGAGAGCGAGCGATCGGTGTATGTGCGTGAGCGTGTGTGTGTGTGAGAGAGAGAGAGCAGAAGAAAAAGAGGAGAGAGATGCTGTAAATGGGAACAAACAGAGGGAAAATTCAAAACATATGGCTCTGCGGTTTTGAGAGGAGATTTTTTATGTGCTGCAGAGAAGTTGTAACAGGAATGTGGTGTGACTCCTATCATATGGAATGAAAACACTGAAGCTGTGCCAGCAGGGTGGATATAGGGTGTTCAGCTGTGGCTTACAGCAAAGTCCTCATCATCAGGGCTAGGTGATGCGCCGCCACAGCGTAAACATGAGAAACATGAGTCACACGGCTGGACACGACACGAGGCAGACGGAGAATTACGTGGTTTCACACAGGAGGAGTGGATTTGTCAAAGATACTGTAGCTGTTTGTGCAAAATATGAAGTGACTGCAAGAAGAGCCTTAACATCCAACCCTTCCAAGAAACATATTGTAACATCAGTGTTTCATTTACAGCAATTATTTGTCAGAGTAACTGATTCTGCCAAATGGATTTGTGTGAGATTCATGTTTATCCGTTGTCCCTCCATTTTCTCAGCATCAAATATTGATGATATGCATATTGACTGTCACTGCCACCTCCCTCAAGCTGCCTCTTCTTATTGATCTCTAAGTCCACGGATGCCCAAATGAAGGGGTGCAGTGAAAGGTAAATAACCTACCACACCAAAAATCTGTTTACACACACTTTACGATGGCATAAATCTGTCGCATTTAAAGGAACAGTCCAATATTTTAAGAAATATGCTTCCCATTAGTCAGATGAGAGAAATAATCAATTTCATCTCTGTGCGTTTAGTGCAGACATACTGTAGCTCCAGGGCATGTTAGCCTAGCTTAGCACAAAGACTGAAAGCATATACAGTATACAGTGTACAGTATACTGTATATCCCACTTACATGTTAAGAGCGCTTCACTGAAAAAAAGCACTTAAAGCAACCTATGTTTATGTTCTCCTGACAACCAACTTCATGTGGTCGCACAAATAATGACTGACTGTAACATAGTGATTGTCATAATGCCATAAAATCTATTAGGGAGGCAGTCGGGGTGGATGGTTGGATGAACTAAATTTGAACCATTGGTTTCTTT
Source organism: Macquaria australasica (assembly GCA_005408345.1). Classification (NCBI taxonomy): domain Eukaryota; kingdom Metazoa; phylum Chordata; class Actinopteri; order Centrarchiformes; family Percichthyidae; genus Macquaria; species Macquaria australasica. The sequence continues at coordinate 483,718 of SEMN01000274.1, forward strand.
TAACTGTAACCACAATCTTTCCTGAACCTAGTTGTAGTTGTCCAAACGTTACCTTAAACCTTAAAAATGCACTGTTTAATATTTTTTATATGAACAATGGATCAAATCACCCGACTTTGCAGTCAACTACACAAGGTTTCAGCTTATTGTTTTGGTTTAATGGCCCACAACTTTACTGTTTTCATTCAGTCTCCCTGCTCCTTTCAGCAAGAAAGCTCTGGAAAAACCCTCTGTACACTACCTGACCAGCAACAAACGCTAAGCAGACAAAGTTGGTAACTAGCTATCGTCAGGTGGCCAGAAACACGACTCCAAACGAATGCTAATGTTGCTCCATGTCTGCAGGATTTTTAAATAGGCAAGGCTTTGCTAACACGCTCACTACTACAACTTTATAAGGTGATAATGTGTTATTGTTGTGTTTATAGCCAACCCAAATTCTAACCCTGTTCCACTGTCCCCAAGTGGCCAAAAACTCAGTCAGTGTAGCTTTAACCATAGATCGGTACAGATCAGTAAATGTTTATGTGGGTTATTTTGGAAGGCACTGACATGACCTGCTTTGTCATTTAGGTATGGAGACTTGCATAAACCACATTTCTACATTGCAGTTAAGGCCTCACACACCGGGGGCGATTTTTTCGTGCAATTAATTCGCACGTCAATATATTGGTCGATTTTTCTGAGATTTCGCACAGTGAATAAAGGCATCAACTAATCACGTTGTGCGGAACGGATGTCACGTCACAACTCCGGACCTGTTACTTGTTTGTGTTTCTCATCACCCTGTATTATATGACAAAGGACACAAAAATGATAAAGACAGTGAACTCAAGGACAACATGTGGAGCAGCACCGCCGGACGCAGGACAGCGAGGAGCTGATGTAGTTTAATTTTGTATGGAGTAGAGTTGGTAGCAAGGCAACAGTGTCAGAGCAGGTTTGGCTCGTCATATTAATCAAATACGGGAGGCAGTCTCTGTAGATTTTTACCTGCAGGGCACTGCACACAGACTACCCAAAGTAACATAAGACACTGGAGCATACTGTACATATTGGAGTACACATAGGCTTTATATGAGTGCTCCTGTGTCATATTTATAGTATGTCAGTGTCGTATAATTTTTACTGAAGAATGAGCTGGGGCGAATCTATCTATCGTAAATTCTCATTGCTGCCAGTATGAATAGCTTTCATACGAAATGCAGGCAAGTATTTCACATTTTTTCATTTATTCATAGCCTTTAGGCTAGCAGTGTCCCCCTGCTTATAGTTTTTGTGTTAAAGTTAGGCTAAACAAATCCTAAACCATGCTGGTACTGAACACATACATCTTTAACATGACAAAGAAGTGTCATGTTAAAGAAATGTCTGACTGTTCCTTTTAATTCATGGAAACAGGTAAGTAGTGTCCAGTTTATGGAAGTACATGAAAGGGGTTCATAAAAGGGAAAAGTTTACTCCTTTGAGTAACTAATTGATTTTTCTTTTCTCTTGGCAGTTGTTTGCATTAGGCTGATCACCAACTGGGACTCAGGGTTTACCCTCCTTTTTAACACTACATCACTAACTATTCCAAGCCCCCGCACACCTTAGAGTGAACACTAATTGCCTCCTCTCCACGGGTCTTCCTTCATTTACGTGCCTTATCCAGTGAGCCAGTCAGTCAACCTGCAGGATTACTGATGTGTTTACTGGCGGAGGGGGATGCCACTCCCTGCCTTGGGAAACCCTGAGGCTTTCAACTGTTGGGTAACACTGACTGCTGCCACCGACGTCTCCAATCAGGGAAGTTGGGATGTGCTCCTCTGTGCTCATAATGAGGCAAAACAGAAAGAAAGAGATGGTTGCACCATGAGTTTCTGACTCACCTGTTTCACTTAATCCTAAAGTCTCAACCATAGCCCATGGATGTCTTCATGTCAACCCAACACAAAGGAAATATATGTGTCAAGACCTTGCAGCTCCTTCGAGGTGCTTGAACCAGAAAGCTTTTAAAGGAAAAATCTCCTTCATTAAAACTTGGGTCTTACATTTGTAGTTTTGGCCATCAATCCTATCATAATAAGATTGTACCAGATGTTTTCAAGCTGTCAAACTGTCCGTCGTAAACATCCATCACAGTTTACAGACCGACTTCAGTTCAACTTTCACCTACCGTACTTATTGCAGTTGTGCGCAGTAGGGGTGACCCCCAATAGTCAAATATTTTATGATTTGATCTAAGGAGCCTGATTGGACTGCCAATCTCACAGTCGAATCATCGCAGTGGCTGAAAATGTGGTTATGAAACAAAGGATCATTCCATTCAGGTTATATGGGGGTGCTGAATGTCTGAATTGACACAGAACTGCTTGGTTTCTCCTGTCCTAACTGGACCCGGACTTACAACCGCTAAATTATTGAGAATTATTCAACTTTGACAGAGCATTTCTATTTTAAATGGCGCAGCTTTTCTGGTTTAGCGGCCCAGGAAACTCACAGACCAATTGCATCTGTGCATTCCGAAAACATTACGGTGAGTGAGATACACACAGGGGAGAGATGAAACGAGAGACAACCGTGAAAAGTAATTTCACATGGTGTGCTCTAAAAAACAGAGCTTTTAATCAAGAATGGACGACTCTTACATGTTCTTTCTTTCCGCAGGCAGTTCAAAACCAGTATGTCTCATACATTCTGAGACTGTAGTGATTATTAAAAGCCGGAGCAAAAAAAAAACACAGTTGATGATAGGCAAGACTTGACCAATCAGATTCGACTGGGTAAATTCTTAGTCGGCGACACCCCTAGTGAGCAGATAGTTTTCCTGTGCAATGAGGAATTGTTACCGACATTTCAGACGGCTCACTTTCAGTTTTACCTCCAAATAAAGTGGTTTCGATCATCTGGCTAAACTGTTGGTTGTTTACAACCTGTCCGATTGTCTGACTGCTTGTTTCTTGACCCATCTGACACCTTTTTAGCAATGTTGCCACGCTCCCAGATCGCAGCAATTACTTTGGTGAGAACAATGTAATCACAATCGATAAAAATGATGGCCAAAACTAAGAATATCAGACAAAAGATTTATTAAACCACATTTACACATCCAACAGTCACAGAACAACATTATCATTCATTAACTCAACTTTTAGCTGTTTTGTTTTGGTCTCCACAAACTCTGAGAAAAACACCTGTCTCTTTAGCTGCTAAATGCTCCACTATGTTGACAGCTATTCACTAACTTTCTCTGCTTGCAGATTGGTGCTGTGCAGGTAGTGTATAGTGGGTTTAATCATTTTTGCTGACAACAGCTGCCTGCTGCTGCTGGACACTAGGTTAATGAGAGCACAAGAGTTACCCAAAACAGTAAAGTTGTGTGCCGTAAAACCAAAACACTAAGCTAAAAGATGCTAAAATGCTCTGTAGAGCTGTGGGGGTTTAGTTAGTGACTCCTTTCACATTACACATGCAACATTCATTTGATCCATTGTCAATATAAAAATATTGATTAGTGCAGCTTTAAGTCTTAAGAATGAATTTTAGCTACAAGCGCTAATGAGCCCTGACAAAGGCTAATATAGCTAAATATAGCTTTTGGCTTTTGGATTTCAAAGACTACAGCAGCACAAGTCATTAATTAGCACACGCTCAACCAAAGAAAAAGGACTAATGCCTGAAAATGAAAACTTATTAAATGCTTATTAAAATGAAAACTTCCATAGTGTTTAGCCTCTGTGGCACCTAGTTTGGAATCTCTGGGTTAGGCTGTACACTAGCTTTGGGCAAGTCACTTACTGTACACAACTTTGTTTCAGTGTTCAGCCTTAAACAACCTTCCCTCTTTTTTTCTTTCTCTCCATCAGTCCATAATCCCTCCCTCCAGCACTCCCCTTTCTTTACAACCAACCCCAGTTACATAAGACTGCCGAAACTGTTGTTTTCCAGCAGGACTCACTGCTGTGTGCGGAAACTGTGGGAGCAGAGGGTTGGGCATCTCAGCCCGTACACTGCCAATGGCCATCCCAGGAATGCATCCTCTCTGTGGGTCTGGGCCGCAGCCAACCATGTGGCCTCCCAATGTCACCGAGGCACTTAGACAAAAAAGAGACGGAGCACTTTTGGGAGTTTTTTTCCCCCAAAAAACAAAAGGCTGCATTTTGTTCCCATAATGACACTACATGTTGAGGTTGTCTAATACAGCGCACGTGTATTCTTTCTTCTGCTTTTTATAGGTAGAAACCACAACATTGTGTTGCGCCTGCCTGCCTCACAACCCTTTGATGAATACAAATACAGTTTTAGTAATATTTAAAGAATCCGCCTCAAGCAATGTTCAATGGTGAAAGTGTTCAGGCAGACGCAATGACAGACTTCTCTCTGCTGTACCTGACATAAAGAGGTTTAGCTAACACTACCCGACACCTACTGTTAATCCTATTTCATATTGCACTCTCAACCATGAAATCCACTCACAAGAGGAAAAAATACACTGCGAGGCAGTGCAGAGGTGTTACAAAGATAATCTTTCCCCTGCCACTTTCCCCCGCTGGCTTTAAAGCAACAAAAGCAAGCAGGTACAATTAAAGCACGGGTAGGTCTTCTGAACAAAAAAAAAAAAAGCAGAGAAGGAAGGTCAGGTTTTTGTGAAATTAGGTTATGTGGGAAATAAAAAGGGGAATGGTATCACACTGTGTCAGCAGGCGGTGCCAGACATATGGCAGACATTGGTGGTAAGATTTTTTTGCCAAAGCTTGATTTGACCCAGTCCTATAAAGCTTCCTGATGGTGGTTGCAGAAAGTTAATCACATGAACTCTTCCAGGCCTTGCGGTCTGCTAACCCAGCACTGATCCCAGAACTCAGGCACGGGTCTGGATGGCCATTTTTCTGCTCAACATGGCCTCTGCACGACCGTCACAACTGAGGGTTCACGGAGAGTAACACGGAACAAAACTGCAGTTCCACCAACAAGTCCTCCCACCTAAACTACACATTAGGCTGAGGTTCAAAGCTCGTGCTTGACTTGGAAATGGAAGTCGATCACATCACATGAACTTTGCCCAGTTTTTATGGAATTGTGGTTGTCCAAATTTACATTTCTTTCTGAGGACATCAACAACTTCTTGTCGGGTTGGTTTAAAAGCTGAGGTTCAAAGTACATTCTTGGCCCTGATGATGTCATAATGATGGCATCAAGGTTATCTCGGCTTGGGCTTCGTACTTGAGATTTTTAACAAAGTCTTTGTTACAAACTGGAGTATAGAGTTTGAAAGACATGGGCAGTTATCAGGCAGAGATGGTCTAATAATAGATGCTATTAAGTTGCATTATGGGAAATGTAGGATCCAGAAAGTCAAGATATCTCTGCCTCTGTTTCTTCCATTTTGACGATTCTTTTTCAGATATGTCTCTTGTGAGTCCCCCAATTTTATGGATGTGTAATACTTCATTGCAACCAAGTACCCCCCTAAAGGTTTGGCTAAATTTAGGCAACTAAAAGTACTTCATTAAGGTTAGGGAATGATTGTGGCCACGGTTAAAACAAAGTAACGCTGACCATTTTTCTGACAGTTTAAGATCCACAAATGAGGGGTTCAGAAGAAAGATACCAACATTTTGTTCCAATACTCATGACTTGGAGCATTTTCAGGTCAAGAAACTACACAATTGTGTGTTTCTTCTCTGTGTTTCTTCTTATTTATTTATGGGAAGGTTGCAAAAGCTTCTGAAACTACTTTTCACCATAAAAAAGTCTAGAGTTGGACAGTGACTAGGCTCAACTTTTCAATAAAAGTCCAGTTGCTTTTCATGCACAACTACTAAACTTCTGACTAAAAAATATGAAAAACCAACTGAGAAAACTTGGGATTGGTGTGGACTGCAGCCGGTGAGGGGGCTGCAGGCTGACAGCAGGCCGTAAAGAAAGGCAGTAGACAGTACGGGAGGCCGGCTGTGACAGGGGATGGCAGGGTGGGTGTCACCAGGTACTATTCCCCCTGTCTCCGTGTATCTCAAGAGTTTCGCCTGGCTGATCAGGGCCGACAGGACCACTGCTCCCAACCTTCAGTCAGCTGTCACACGAGGTCACAGCAGAAGACAAAGTATGCAAGTCACACACTGTACAGGCCAGACACACATCGACTACATGCGTCGGCATTCAGTAGTGTGCGCCTGTGCTGCATGTGAAGTTTGACGCCACCCGTTCAGTCCGGGAACAGGCTGCCAGGGGGGACAGGAAATGATGTGGCGCTGAATTTAATTCCTCTATAATTTCTATTATCTTGGCGATCGCGGGTTAACACTGGGGAGTGAAAATGGAGGAATAAAAACACAACTTGGATTAGAGAGAGAAAAAAAACTAGGGAGTTCAGAGGGTCGTATATCATTAAGCAATTGAGAAAGTTAATTAGGCAGCTCTGATAATTATTGCCATGGCAACCTGAGCGCACTCATGCAGATTTGATTAACGAGGTGCCATTTATCTGTACTGGCTAGACAGCAGGGCCTGCACAGAGCTTGAGAGACCCCTAAAGGTGGAAGCTATGTAATGTATGCTTTTAATACAGCCACAGTGTACTCTTATATTTCATTTAATTCATACAAAATACAGACTACTGCCTCTACTGTAGAAAAAAGCAGATCATGCAGCACAATTTATTGTATTACTCATAGGAGACAGAAATCTAAAGCGAAACAAAGCTTTATTTTCCCTCATTGTCTCATAGTACTGACAGATAGTCTGAAAAGTGAGGCTGCTGAGAGGCTTTCCCATTCAAATAAATGACATTTCTATATCCATAAGAGACTACACTACAATGTCAGTGTAAAGAAAGAATGTGATTTACGTCTAGAGGGGTGGGGAGTGAAGGAGACATGGGGGTGTTTGTGGATTACAGTACACATGTTGCCCTCTGGTGGAAAAACAACAACATTTAAGCCTTGCATGCCTTGCTGCTGAAGGGTGTTTGAGTCTTGTTTAGCAGCAGGCAGCATATTGTCAGGCACAGAGACATTTCATTATGTAGTGGGGACAATTATTTATGGATGTATAAAGAGAGCACAGTAACCGCAGTAATGTGAAAAATAAAGCGGTAAAAAAAAAAAAAACTGCATTCGAAAAGACGAGCCGAGCCATTTCAAAAGCAATACCTGTCACCAATCAGGACTCCATTCAAAAAGAAAGAACAGATAGGTGCTCAGAATCTTCAGAGAATATCTTCATCAACATGGGGAGAAAATGACACATTTTGCATGTGCTAGAGACATGCTATCAAAATCAGTTTGCTTAAAAGAAATCACTTAATTAGCACTCTCAAGGGTTTTTTTTTCTTTTGCAATAGATGGAACCATTGTGAATACATGAAAGTAAAGTGAGCTCAGTGGGAGATATCTCCAGGGACCTGCTAATCCTCCTCCACATCATTTCACACACAGCCAAGTGAGAGGTATGGATTATAGTTTAATACAAAAATCAAGCATAGATGAGTTCTAATAAGAGTCATAATCAATTAAGGCCCTCTCACTCGGAGTGTTTCATAAATATCTGACAATGGCACCTGCTTAGAAAGCCACATTTTGGGATAAAAATAGAAAAAGAGACAAAAAAAATAGCATTGATTTTACTGTCATAAATGTTGGTTTCTTTATTGAGTTCCTTAGAATTCAATCTTCACCCACAGTTCATAGCCTTGTCAAGGTCTATTACAGGTATGTCTGCTGTTCCCTTCCTGGCTTGTGACATTTTCTTCCTATTTTCATAAGTAAATCAGCTACTGACCAAATATAATTCACACAAAGACGAATTCATACAGAAGGTGGTCAGGAAAAAATATAATATATGGGACAGAAAGGAACACGAGGACTGCACAAAGCTGCAAAAATAGTATAGTTGCTAGTACAGCGTGTTCTACTGTGAATCTGTAAAACAAGCTCCTGTAAGATATCAGTTAAAGCCTCAAATGTCAGGTTAAATAACTCTTAAAAATAAGAATATACAAATTCAAGGCAAATCGAATCCACAGCTTATAGTAACACAGTATTTGTTTACTGTGTCCAGGAGAGGTAGTTCATTATAAATTATAGATCCACTGCTCATATAATCTCTGAATGTATCACCAGTCATGTGAGAAGACAAAGAGCTGTAGTGTAAATGTAGGTCCAGTTTAGTGTTGTCAGTAAATATTAAAGCTGCAATATTCAATATTTACATAAACAATGGTATAATGACATGTAATGCGTAATGTGACAGGGGTTGCCAGTAGTAGCAAAATGTAGCTGCACAAAGCTTTTTAGCCTCTTTTAGCGTATTGTTTTGTTTTTGTTTTGTTGTTGTTAGTTGTAGCCTTAATAAGCACAGAAATGATTTTATACTGTGGAGATCAAGAGTCATAACTTTCAAAAGCTGCTCTCAGATTATATTTCCAATGGTGTGGACTTGAGATATGGCTGTCAGAAGGTCCTGTATATAAGCAGTGAAGGTGTGGGCTTCTTCCCAGGCCAGGCCTCTTTCGCGTATTTCTTTTTGCATTCATGCAGCAGGGTTCGTGCAGCTTTTTGAACGTAAAAGCACATTTCAAGCACTTTCAAAGTACCTAAACCAAAATCTTCCAGACTCTCGAAGCCTATTATGATAAAATTTAAATTGTTAGGCCAGCAACAACAAACAAATATGAAGACGTGATCGTTTCATTTCAAATATTAAAATATGTTAGGTTTACATGAGTGATTGTGTAGATGATGAAACACCAGATTATGTTGAAAATGAAGCATTTTTCAAGGAGCATATTGAAATTCAAGCACATTCCTAACTTTGAAAACATAATGGTTAAAATTAAGCATTTTCCAAATTTTCAAGACTTTGTAGGAACCCTGATTCAGAAGCTTTGCAGTGTAAGGTCCTGGCATCCTACACCTGCCTCCAGGCCCAACAAGCCATGGCCTTCCATCTTCTTTTTCTAAGCAATATCAAGGGTTACACAGACAACACACTGTCAGTTTATTCTATTTTTTTTATAGTAGTTCTTTTTGTCCATAAAAGATCAAAATCAAAGGGCAAATATCCACTTAAGCACAGTAACATGTGGTCAAAAAGGAAAATAAAATACGTCAATAAAACATGTCCACCATATGGACAAGCGATGGATGTGATGACTCAAATGTGCAAACTAAAAAAAGCGTTTCTGATTGCCTTTACAAAATCCTTGGGCTGCTAATAGTTTCCTGAGGGCATTATCTAATTCAATAATTGATTAGATAATGCCATGATGATTGAATGACACTGAGTGACATTAAATGACAATTGAATCATTTGGAAGCTAATGATGCAGGCAATTTTGAGCTCTACTTAAAGCCACTATGAGTAGAATTTGAACATTGAATTAGTTATCTGAATTAGTTATTTCTTCAATATGCATGAGCATGGAGGTTTATGTTGTCTTCATACAGCCGTGGGCCATATCATATTGTTCATGATAATACCAGAATAAATCTTAATCTGATAGCAAAAATTGTCATATCATAATATTAGCGATATTTTCTGTTATGACATACAGCAGCAACACACAGGCCTAAAAGTGAAAGTTAGGTTTCTGCTGGCACCACTGTGGAGTTGGTTCAAAAAAGCACAAAAAAAAAACCCAACATCAGTGGTGTGGAAGACACTAACAAGCAGAAGTCCCATATCAAAAAACAAAGGTACATACGCCATCGTCTAGTAATTGACCACGAGACAAGATGCATCAGGATCTGTCTGATTCAGCTCAGGTGACAATGACTGATTGATCATCACATTGTACGCTTGCTTTGTAGTAATTAATCCGAACTGCACGTCAGAAAAAAAGACAGCCTGATTTTTATTTTTTTTTACAAGTTGAGTCCAATGGCAAATCAAATTCAGGAGGGGATGTGTGAGAAATGTTGCACCACACAAGCAATCAGAGATGAAGACAGTTTGATAATCACTAGCTGGAAGAGTAAAACTGTGATCAGATTATTAGAAATGACTCTGAAGCTTGACATTGATCAGCTGGACTGCAGCTGGTACAGCAGGCCAGTCTGCATCGTGTATATACGTATCCCATATACATACATCATATATATGTATGTGGCTATACTTGATATTGCATATACATGCATACATATTATAGTGATTTTAAGGATTTATATTAGGTTCATTTTTTTGGTTTGTTCACTAGTCCATATATACAAGATACCTTTGCACAGATAGAACTTTTTCTGATAATGCAGAGTTTTCAAGTTGGGACAAACGGTAAGGTATTTAAAACTGCCAGATTCCATAGTTACCTTTGTTATCTATTTGTTTCTTAATCCATGATATTGTGTTGAGATCCAAAAAGGCCAAAATCATTTACCATTTTGATCACAAGTTCTCTGGAAACATTGTTATTCCAAGTTTAACAACCTGATTGCCTAGCATATGATGAGTTGAATTTCCTGCCACACACAGCCCTTTTCCACAGAGGCAGTTTGAGGGCCGGTTTTGAGCCGGTGCCTAATTTTGAACCAGTTCTTCATGTTTCAACAGCCAAAGAACTGGCTCTCAGCCAGGAAAACTGCTTCCAGAGAGGCACCAACACTTTGCTGTTAATAACAATCAAAACATGTTAAGTAATTACCTTTCTTATCGAACGTAATCGGTGTCTATAGCAATCACGACAAGCAACCAGCCAGGAGCACCACTTAAAGTAAAGAGTACAATGTAGTCCGCCATTGTTGCTGTTGTGCTTGAAGTAGGGGTTAGCATTGCTGGGAATGCAGAGACGCATACAGGCGTACACAGTGATGTAATGACATGGCTCTATGCTGGCTCTTTATCCCATGGGAAAACAAACCGTTTATTAGAAGGTTCGCAAGTTGAACTAACTACAAACTGGCACTAACACCAACCCAGAACTAGCACTAGGTTTGAGTTGGTGGAAAGGGGGTAAAAGAGAATCTGTGGCCGGAAATTCAATCAAACCCCTTTTTATGGAAGGAGTCGCACATTCATTGTATATGTTTGGGTGTCTCTACCTGAATTGATGACTTCCTCTTCATCACTGAAAGACATATGGGGAGTTCCCATGTATATTTCCTTCTCTTGGGCCTCTGGGTGTCCAGGTTGCCCTCCTCGATGGTCAGGGTGGAGATGTTGTGGGTGGTGTTGAACTCGGTCAGGTTCTGTACCCAAATTAGTACAAGAGAGTCAGACAATCTTATTCCACGTTTTGGAGGAATATATGAGCAATAAAATAATATTCAGGGTCCTTGGAATCACATTTGGATTCATAAAACCACACTGTTTGTTCTTTGCTGTTGGACTTTGGATTTTGCTTTCTGGGGCTACCTCCTTTTGTCTAAAATGAAAACCAGCACAGGCTATACATTATTGATGACTCTACAGCTGTCAATCTTCAGCTTTGTCAGATCCCAAGAAATGTAGTTTTTCTTTTGCAAATGCGTCTGGAGTTTGGAGCTGCTCACATTCAAGAGTTTTTGCAAAAAGAAGACAGATTTCCCTTTGAATCCAGACTTTTTTAACACCCTGCTGAGAACCAGCAGCGACAAACAAAGATTGAATCCGCAGTCCCAGCAGGCCTTTCAGCTCTTCATCCTCCCCTGCCTTCAGCTCCCCTGGTGCGGTGCTGCCTTGGGTCTGGGAGTTTTCCTTAAGAATGCTGCTAAGAATGCGGACCTGTGTAGATGCTCCCAACAACGTGGTTAAGTTTAATGGAACCTGCTAGGGCTTGTGTGGTTCCAGACGAACTTGTCCCAGAAAAGTCCAGTGTGCTGAAGAAGAAGGGCCAAAGACTGTTTTCATTCATTTCCCTATTATGACTGGACAACAGTGAGACATGGAAAAGAGACAAATAGAAGAGATGACATTTAAAAAAAAAAAAAGCCAATATGATTAGTTCTACCTCAGTTTCTTTCTTTTAGTGGTGTGGAAACGCTTCTAAAAAGAACCAAAAAGCAGCTATTTTGTAACTAGAGAAACTAATGGACATGCACATCAACAGAAGTTCAGAAACTTACATTTTAAACTATGGATCTCGGGTCAAACATTGCATCCATTTTTGAAGACTGATAAATGTGTAGCGGGAGTTGAACTTACAAATGTAAATATTAAATTGCCATGTTAGAAACAGCATACAATGTTCCCACAAACTGAACTAGTGGCTAGTCTTTCTGTCTAGATGATCATAATCTTTCATATTCAGAATTAGCATTTGTAACAGGTTAAAAAAGCTGGTCTAAAATGCCAACCATCCAAAAACTTATAGTGACCAAGTGCAAATAAAGGCACCAATGTACTGTCTCTGATAAGGTAAAATCTGATTCTATCCATAAAGTGCCAGTGCTCAAACTATAGCTGTGTGTCAATTCGGATACTTCCGTTAGTACACTTCCATGTAGTACACTATGTACATACTTGCGTAGTGTGTGAATTTTGACAGGGTAATGTTGTCCCAAATCGAACACTGCCGTTGTGCACTTACCAGAAATGATGATCGCAACATTTGACTGCGATTGTCACCCGCCAAAATATCTGCTGGCTTGTTTGCTCACTTGACTTCAACTCAATTTAGTTAAAAATGAGCATGCTTTTACTTTTACCTGCTTGTGTGTGCCCCCTCCAGCCGCTGCAGCTTCCTCAGCCGCCATTTTCATACTTTGGTGGTCCCTCCCCTTCCGCTTCGTAGCCAAGATGGCGACAATTGAGGGTAAGCAGCGTTCCACACTCACCTTTTTGACCATTATTAGTACACCATCCAGGTAGTAGGTAGGAAGTTGTTACGGGCAATTGTGTTCGCAAACACTTTGGTATTTGCACATCCAGCAGACATGGAGCAACATTAGCATAATTTATTTGGAGGCATGTTTGTGTCTACCAGATACATTTAAGTCCAATATTAACTACGTTTAACGCAAAAGGTGTTGCTTGATAGAACACATAAAGAGAAACAAACCACATTAAAACATGAATAACAATTACGAAAATGAAATGACATATGATAGCATATATTTTATGAAAAGATGGCTCTTGATGCTCTTCAAAAAGAAATCTTAATGCGTTGGTAAATGTGTTGAACCTGAGGGGATGAATAGTATCTGTGAAAAAGTTAGAGGAATATAGTGGTTTAGCTCTAATTTCATTATTGCTAGGGAAGCAATTTGTGTTGTCCATGTTGGTCCCAACTTAAGTGCGTAAGGGCTAAAATAGAAAATGTACTAATGTATGACTAAAACATACATGACAAAAAAAATAGCAATTCCAGGTATTACTGGGTTCTGCTGCTATGAATGGGACACATGAATATGCATTAGTTCTTTATTTGTTTGATATTGGATTATCGTTTCATGAAAAAACTGTATGTTAAATATTGCGTAGACTGATACTTTTGATGGTTTACTTTGGCCCTAGAATGCACGCAGCACACGTCCTGCCTCTGTGAGGTCAGGTTGCTCAGTTCATGGCTGAGGTCAGTTAGGTCACAGCAGAGTTTGATTACCGGAGATAATTGAGCTCACCTCAACTAGCTTGTATCCCCCCTGTCCCGGTTGCAAAAACAAAGTTTTGATTTGTAAACCCACATTGATTCACAGCTTATTAACATGTACATCTGGCATTTTGGCAAGATATGAACTTTCTGACAATATGTGAATTACACAATGGTCTTCACTGCAATTGTTGAAGTTGTATTGTTTCCTTTAAATACAGCATCTTTATTTAAACACATCAAAAAGATACAGTATGTTCTCCTGGAAGGCATTCAGAGTGTTGCACTCAAAAAGTAACAGAAGTAGTTGTGTACAGAATGAAAAAAAGAGACCTTATGGGAGACGTCAAACATTCTCACCTCAGCACACCTGACCCATCGCTGCATGAAGTGGGCATGGATATCAGAGTGTTGGATTTCTAAAGGTGCACAAACTGATGGTCTCATGGCATCCATCTAATAGTTATTGAGATATTTCACTCTGAAACTAAACATTTCAACTTGCTGGTGGAGCAAAAAGAAAAAGTCAGTAAGAAAGTTACAAAACAACTGTCGGATGCAGTTACTCCAGATTTCACTGTCAAAAAGGGGACGATCCAACAAGCACTTGGTTAGAAGCAGCCTTTATAATGCTAGTGGGCCAGAAAACAAGAAGCTTACCAGTACCACTGGAAGAGATGGAAAATAAATGAGATAACAATTGTGAAAAGGGGTTGGCTACACTAACAAACACTCTGGCTGCTGTGTTAATTGTTACAGCTGGTTCTTTTTTACGTGAAGTGGCAAGTGGCTGGGTAGGCTAATTTCATGCCACTATACTTTCAATGTGAAAGCAAACTTAAGCACTTCCTGTTTAACCACAAAACAGGTTACTTGATTAAAAGCTCTAGTGTTTGATACCTGGAGCTTCATTCCCTCTCTAGACTATCACACTGTTCCTGTGAACTGCCCGGACTTGTTCAGCATAGGCAGCCAGGCCTTGCTGTGATATGTAACAGTCAGCTTCACTTGCATAATATCAGTTAACACACATACGAGACACACCCATGAACACACTACTGCAAGTGGGAGTGCTTAATGTGGAGTTAGGTGTCCTCAGGCCATAAAGCAGCTTTGCTTCCCACATTTAAGTTAATATAGGAAAAAAGGTATTTTTCTACAGTACATTACATGTTATCCAAATGAATTAGATTTTTAATATCATCATAAATCTTTACGACTGGATGCAGCCCAGACACTGGAGTGTAATGGCAGCCCTACTGCCTACAATGCAAAAATTGTGGTTTGGTGCTAAATTTATAACCGATTTGTTTTTTTGCCAATGTTGCAGAGTATACTAAAGCCACATCGGAATATTTTAGAAACAGGCAGCAACAAGCGTGTCATGTATAATACATTCCCTCTGGACCAATCAATAACATGTTTTGCAATGTGTGATTGTAACCCCTCTGTCATCTGTGAGTCCACTGAGATCATTATTTAGGAAGGCTTAGGATGTCTACAATGCCAGCACAGACATTTATAGACACCCAGGAATCATAATGGTCTTCTAACTACAGTATAAATTATTTGTAAATTCCCGAATTGTTACCCCCTTATTCCATAACTGTTTCCCTGTACCTACTTGGTACGTACTGTACTGGTACACTGTAAGTACAAAAGATCGTTACCTGGTCTTCATATAAATAATGCCTTCTACAGGTACCCCTGCAAGAATCTTTAAGTTTAATCTTTTCTAACAGTGGTAACTGCCTGACGTACACTATATGGACAAAAGTTATTGAATTCAGGTGTTTCAATCAGACCCCTTGCCACAGGTGTATAAAGTCAAGCACCTAGCCATGCAGTCTCCATTTGCAAACATTTGTGATGCAAAATGGGTCAGTGACTTCAAGCGTGGTACTGTGATAGGATGCCACCTCTGCAATAAGATGGTTCGTGAAATTTCATCCCTGCTGGATATTCCACGGTCAACTGTAAGTGATATTATTAGAAAGTGGAAGCGTTTAGGAACAACAGCAACTCAGCCACGAAGCGGAAGACCACGTGAAATCACAGAGCGGGGTCAACAACTGCTAAGGCGCATGGTGTGTAAAAGTCGCCAACGCTCTGCTGATTCCATAGTTGAAGAGTTCCGAACTTTCACTGGCATTAATGTGAGCACAAAAACTGTGCGGCGGGAGCTTCATGGAATGGGTTTCCATGGCCGAGCAGCTGCACGCAAGCCTTACATCACCATGTCCAATGCCAAGCGTCGGATGGAGTGATGTAAAGCGCATCGTCACTGGACTGTGGAGCAGTGGAAACAGCATGGCATTGTGTTCTGTGGAGTGACGAATCACACTGCTCTGTTTGGCAGTCAGATGGTCGAGTCTGGGTTTGGCGGATGCCGGGAGAACGTTGCCTGCCTGACTGCATTGTGCCAACTGTGAAGTTTGGTGGAGAAGGGATAATGGTATGGGGCTGTTTTTCAGGGTTTGGGCTAGGCCCCTTATCTCCAGTGAAGGGCTATGTTAATGCTTCAGCATACCAAGACATTTTGGACAATGCTATGCTTCCAACTTTGTGGCAACAGTTTGGGGAAGGCCCTTTTCTGTTCCAACATGACTGTGCCCCAGCGCACAAAGCAAGGTCCATAAAGACATGGTTTGAGTTCGGTGTGGAAGAACTTGACTGGCCCGCAGAGCCTTGATCTCAACCCCATCGAGCACCTTTGGGATGAACTGGAACGGAGATTGCGAGCCAGACCTTCTCGTCCAACATCAGTGCCTGACCTCATAAATGCTCTACAGAATGAATGGGCACAAATTCCCACAGAAACACTCAAAATCTTGTGGAAAGCCTTCCTTCAAAAAGAGTGGAAGCTGTTACAGCTGCAAAAGGGGGACCAACTCCATATTAAAGTATATGTATTTGAATACAATGTCATTACAGTCCCTGTTGGTATAATGGTCAGGCGTCTGAATACTTTTGTCCATATAGTGTAACCGGCTACTGATTCTAAGACTTGTACGTGCCTAATTCTGTTTACAGCTTTTCATGACCTAGTCTTATATTAGCTCAGTTTTCACAGTTTGGGTCTCTAGGGTTACTCTTCCAAACATATTCAGAAAATGAGCCATCGTTAGGAAAACTACACGTAAATACACTCAGTTCCAGACTCTTGAAACCTCTAACAGTCTGTGTGTGTCTTTTCAACTGTAACACGTCATCACTCCCAAGACAGTAAGTTATCATGTCATGGGGGAAACCCAAAAATAATTAAGACAGTTTCTTTATGGGATTTTGTTTGCTCTTTGTTGAAAAATGATCCCACGAACAATGCATTTAAATGTAGCAGTTCTTTGTTTGTACTGCTTTTCAACTGAAATCAGGTGAAAACTTCATGCCAGACTCACCAAAAACATGTAATTTTGGTGTTACCTTGTTAAAGAGCAGCATCACAAACCTATACCTGACCCATGCAAGTGAAATTGGCATACAGCAGGGGAAACCGGGGTAAGTCGAGCCAGTAGGTAAAATGAGCCACCCCCTGTATCAAGGTAACCATAAACAAAAGTAATCATGTGACCACAAATTAAGGAAGTATAATTCACATTACTCAAACCATCTTCGACTCAAACACATGCAGAGATTTTTGTCATGCCAAGTGAATTCATCATTGTATATTAATTGAAATAGAAATGT
The DNA here is from genome assembly GCA_005408345.1 of Macquaria australasica. Classification (NCBI taxonomy): domain Eukaryota; kingdom Metazoa; phylum Chordata; class Actinopteri; order Centrarchiformes; family Percichthyidae; genus Macquaria; species Macquaria australasica. The sequence goes on from SEMN01000274.1 coordinate 500,888, forward strand.
TTTGGACATTATTACATGTTAATCTAAGTCGGTGTAAGCTACAAAACAAGGTCATAAACTTAGCATAATTGTGGATCTGAGCCACTGCGTTAAACAGTTTTGTCAAAATGGAGGTTGTGGGGTACAGCATGCCAGTGATGTTGGGGCAAGTTGAGTCAATGGCTAAATTTACATCCAAAAGTTTAAATAGGCTACATATGTACAGAGTAACCTGTGTAGTTGAGTAGCCTATTATTTTTCAGATTTTCTAGAGATAACAGTGTCAAGTGTCAGAGGGAAGGTCCATTGGGTCTGTGGTAAAGAAAGACACTGAAGAGGTATATCAACAAAACAAGAAGTTCATAGAACAGGTTATGCCAGACTAGCAAAAGCTCATCAGATTTTTGATGATAACATGGAGTTTGAACTTGCCAGCCACATCGAGAAACTTGCAGACCAGTTTCATGGACTAAGTCACTAATACAGAGAACTTGCATTTGAGTTAGGAAAACTGGACCAAGCAAAAGAGTTAGTTCTTTTTAAATGTTATTTTTTTAATCACACAATTACAACCCTAGGTGATTTTTTTTGCAAAATGATTACTTAAAAAATGATTACTGGGTTTTTACCTAGGTCGTGATTGGTTAAGAGCTTTTCAGAAAGCACCACCATGCCGATCCCCAGAGCCACTGCCTTCAATGAACAGAATGTTGGAGAATTCAACAGGAGGGCTCAATAATTAGATATCTTGTTTTCATTTCCATGGGTACACAACCTGAGGTGTATATATAATAATTATTTTTTAACAAATACACTTTTGCAGTAAAATCATCAAATGCAAGTATTGGCTCATATTACTCCTTTCTCCCCTAATTAGAGCTAAATGGTTCACTAAACATGTTGTAGCCTATTTGGTTGGGAGTCAATTATAAAGTGTTATTTTTGCTAAATTGGTGCAGTTTATTAAACAGAAAATTAAGTGAAATGACATGGACCCTTAAAAAAGCTCAAACTTCATTATATCCATCTCAGAATTTTGCTAGTACATTAACGAACATTAAATTGTGGGATTTCTGAGGCAGACTTGGCACACCCGTCTATCCACGCGTGAGAACACAGCTAACTTGCACGAGCTAATGCAGTTCACGCTAGGCAAGGTTTCGTGTCAGTAAGCTCACAAGCGTTTTGACTGTTTTAACCGTGTTTAAGTTACAGGAGCCGCGACGGTCTACACAACATGCAAACTTCATGCAGCGCTTCCCACGACAGGCAGTCAAAAGTAGGCGCGCTGTCGTCAGGCTTTGCTGCCATCTTCACCCACTTGTTTTCTGGCTTGAATTGTGGGAAACTGGTCTGTAGTTCTTAAGGAAAAGTGTCTTAAATAAAGAGGGCACGAGATACATTTTAAACTTAATTCTTTATATACAGCAATCATCGTTTTCAGGGTACCCACAAATTCATGATGCAAATAAATTAGAAACAAATATATATATATATATATATATATATATAGCCAAACATAAAGAAGCCTGAGCAATACATCAGTGCAATCATTCTTTAGAGACAACAAATGATTGACTATAAACCCTTTAACACAGTTACAAGTTTCCTTATCTGTCTGAGCTTAATTATACGGCTTCAACAAGACGGACAAAGCCATCGACTACAGTACGTCATAAATAAATAACTAAATTTAACCAAAACTGTGGGTAGCGTGTACATCCTGATCAGCTGTAATCCAGGACCGTGATGTCTTGACGTTTTCACTAGCCTCCAGGTAGCCCGCTAATGTTATGTCGACTTGAAATGATGCTCATCAATGGTAGAGAAGACATGACCTTCATTTATCAGAAACACCAAGGACGTTCTGTAAATAATAATAAACAAATAGTAAATAATAAATCACCTAATATGCAGTATTTGGAGTTTGGATATTGCTACTGGCCTATCATCTCGAAACTAAAATATTAGCATGGACTGGGTAGCCTATATAGTGCCCCTATCCAAAGCTACACACATTGGACATACATTGGACATACATTGGACATACAGCACAAGAGGTACCTGATGTCTGTCGTACTGAAGTAGTCCAGCTGTGTCTTCAGGTCTTGGAAACTGATGCCCTCGGCACAAGCAGAGAACCTCCTGACTACATGCAGCACCTTACACAGGAATCAAGAAATGACTTCCCAGCTCTGTGCTGCTTATGTTGCATTTCACTAAACACATGAGGGGTGTCATTTTTCCATTTTCATCAACAGCAGTCCAGAGACAAACGTCACGGTTACTTAGGATACCCTCACTGTGGACTGTCTATAGTGAAAACTGTCCACAGTGAGGACAGCTTCTGGAAAGATGCTGCTGTTGAGGTCTTCCAAATGCAATTAAAAAATACTTTGTAGTTGTTGGCAGTATTGTATTAATTGGCAAATGTTGTAATAATGTAATTTCAAATTTCATTATTTAATCATTCACAGTAAGCTCCACAAAAGGACAATCCATTCACCTCACTATACTGTAGGTTAACTGAGCAATTATTTATTCATCAATAAGGTTTACAGCAGCTTACTGCTGCCACCATGAAAGAAAAATAATTCATTATAACATGAAAATCATCTCATTAAAACAAGACACTAACAGCAAATTAACAAATATTTTTTTTCATGTTATGACATTTTCTTATTACTACATACTTTTTTCACTTCTACACTCAATATAACACTTTGTGGTTATATCACTAAAATTTCCCAGCATTTACACAAAATCAACTTCAATCTCTTGTTATAACAGCATACAGACTTATTAAAAAGGCAAATTCCAGTTTATTTCAATACCCATAAATGTGGCCATTGTGGCTCTATGGGTCGTGCTAACTTTGCACTCTCCTCCTGTTGTAGAGATTCAGGGAAGTGAGGACTCAAACAAAACAATGTATATTAGTATTTCTGTGACACTTGTGTTCCTCCATATCTACAGCTTTCCAAATGAACATAATTTCTACATGAATCATTTCAAACACTTGTCCCACCCAAATTATACAGTAAACACAGAGATTAGCCGCTTGGAATAGCCATTATGGCATGCAAAAATCATGTTTATTTAGAAATCTGCAGGAAGCTCACCCTGATGTACAGCAGAGGTGGAGAGCGCAAAGTTAGCACAACCCATTGAGCCACAACGGCCACATTTATGAGAAACATGGCAGGTTGAAATAAACCAGAATTTTTCTTTAGAAGCTTTTTACGCTATAATGAAAAACTGAACAAGTACTCTGTTTGGCTAAATACTGCTGCTGGTAAGATCCTTTAAACCCACTAACCTGGCCCTGGATGGTGGACAAACCATTTGGTAAGATGCCTTCAGGATGTTCACCAACACTATGCCTTCTAGACAGCGAGGCAGCAGTGGAGGCAGCAGTGGTATTCATATTCACATCAAATGCCTGGATTAACAACATAAACATACTCAGAAAAATCCAACACGAGTTTTTGCAGTATTACAAATGTTAGAGGGTAGAGACCGAAATCAGGCCAATAGGACCATTTCTGTACCTGAAGAAGTAATTCAAATGCAACTTTTTAGCTCAAGTATGTAGTACATAAAATTGTCAAATTCTGGGTCTTAGTGGAGAATTCTTGTATCACACAGTCTGAATTCTGCTGAATAAATAAGTCTGTAGTTAAACCTCATACTTTGTGGTATAAAAATGGTCAAACAAAAGATTTTTAGCTTAGATTAGAATTTCTGTTGCAGGTCGAAGTCTTCCACAAGCTCCTGTACCTTTCCAAAAAGCTGCATATGGGCTTGTACCACTTCCAACATGTGGGAAGTGATCTCATTCAGGTCCTTGACACAATGGATATTCTTTGCCAGCAATGACCTTTGACCCTTGTGCAACACAAAAAAAGGAATGGGTCACATATTCACAAAATCAAGAGACCTTCAATGCTAACGTACCTTTAAAGCCCATCATCTCTCAACCCTTTGTATTACTTACCCTGAAATTGTGTAGACTTCCAGTAACCTTCACATATGTTCCAGGAAAAGCAAATGTCATCAGATAACAGTCCTGTGAGAAGCAGAATTTGAAACTGATCGGTTACCAAAGCAGTGCAGTTTACAGTGCTCATTTGTTTTCCAGTTGTAGTTCTGAACAGAGCCTGTTGATGCTACTGGCCTCCGTGTTAACCCACTGCTTCACATTTAAAGGTGGACCAGTCATGTCGTCCACAGAGTACTGGACGTTTGTCACGAAGGGAGCCAATCCTCTGATGATGCCCACGACAGACACCTGCAGTGAGAGGAAGCACAAGCAAAGTTATCCTCACCAACTCCAATGAAGAATTTGTCAACTTAAGACACTGTATGTGTTCCTGCAAGTAAACAAGGCAGCATTAAACTGCCAGGTTTTTGAATGGAGTTTTGAATTAATTCATTTTTCCACCATGAAGATGACATTTTTGGTTGAGTAAAATATCTTGACAATTATTTGATGATAGCCATGAAATTTGCTACATATATTCAAGGTCCCTCGAGGAAAATTCTAATACATTTGGTCATCCACCTGACTTTCCATCTAGCAGCCAACAAATGAACATTTATGACCAAATACCTTTGAAACTAATGACATTCCCAGCCTCAGCTGTACTTTGTGTGCAGTGCTATTTAGCATGCTAACATGCTAACCTAAGATGGTGAACATGGTAAACATACCTGCTACACGGCACGTTAGCATTTAGCCAACAGCACTGCTGTTTAACCTTACAGTCACCAGCATGGCTGTAGACTACTGTTAATCTCTTCTTGGGAGGATATCAAATCCTTCCAAGCCAAAAGGCTAAAATCCAAGTGAAGATACAAGTCATCGGTGATAAAGTTCAAGTCGACTTGCGAGTCTTTAATTTCTACAGTCTACAGTCACCAGATTCATGACTCAAGTCCAGGTAATGAGACTTAAGTCCATAGCTCAGGTCTGTGCATAACTAAAAAGCTACGTACACTCGTGTAGAGTGAAATCCTCTTCTTTAGATTCCTAAATAGTCTGTATTGCTACTCATACCTGGTTGAGTTCCCAGTTGCAGATTGCAAAGGTGTCATTGCTGACTTCAGAAGCAGACAGCAGCTGAGACACTGTGCAGGGCAAAATGTGAAGAGTAGCCCTCTGTGGCAAGAGCAGGGTGAAGGACCAAATTAGTCTATATGAACACATTTTCTTCAGATCCTTACATAGAACTTCAGTTATGGACAGAAGAGACACACCTTTGATATCACCGTTTTGTCGCTGGTCATCCCAAAAGGGGACTGACTGCAAGCTGTGTAAAAGCAAAAGATACAGAAAGGAGAAAGATATTGTTGAAAACTCTTTTGTTAGGCTGACTTAGACATTTGCTATCTTACCTTGGTTCCACATGACAAAATATCTGCAAATAACTGTCAGGTGGGCAGCTGCCTCATTCCATGGAAACTGTTCAGGGAAGAAAAATGTTAGACCTGCAATAAAACAAAATTTTGCAAGCTCAGCCACTATTTTTTTTACTCCATTTTCCACGTGACAGAGTGGAAAGATTCAAAGTAAAATGGCCGAAATTCTCTGTGGTCAAACCTAACACCACACTTAGCATGCAGCTAAATGAAAAAATCATGTTTTACACAAATACCGTTTGACAATTTCATTAAAAAAATGTTTTCCCCATGTTTTTTGATTGACGGGGTGGATTTGTTGTGCTTGACAGAGAGGTTTTGAAAGAAATATGTACCAAAAAATGTTCTAAAACAAAATCAAAACTCACCAGCATTTGAATGTCTTCTTCTACCTCTTAAATGATGTCATTTCCTCTTAGTGATATCACTTAAAGTAACAGTACAATATTTTGGTGCAGAAATACATTGGTGTGACAGGGTGGAACATGAAACTTATGGACACACATAAATCATGCTATTTTAACCAAAATATGTTAATCATATATATATATATAACACATTTTCCCATGAAGAGAAACGCATTTATGCAATATTTATTGTCTGAGTCCAGTAAATGGTCAGAACGAACGTTAGAAAATGACTAGTTTAACAGAAAATTGTTGAAAATATAAAACTTGTAATTTTAATTTAACTTCGTGCTAATAAGTACACTTGACTTAGTGTCTTCAGTCATTGAAAACAATATAAGAGTTTTATACTGCCTTATTTTTTCCCTAAATGTTGGGGACCCAAACTTAATATTTTTTATGGAACGACCCAGCTAGTATTCTACAGTAATGTTAGACTAAAACACTTGAGACTTCAGGACCATCAGAGGCCAGTACATAAACAACAGTCAGACTGGAAGCATTAGGAGAGGATAGTTCACTTTTCTGGCAGCTTCTTTATGTCCAGGCAATCAGGTGAATTGAATTACAGCCATTACCTGTGGTGCAGTGAGTGCAGGACCAAAGAAAATGGGCTGAGGAGGGAATGGTCAGCTGTAAAGCCATTTGCATGCTCCATTTCTTTAAAGCAATTCAATTATTTCAATTCATTTTATTAAAAATCCATCAATTCAACAGGTGATTGACAGGTGTTCACGCCACTTTTGATAAACTTCATTTCTCTTCAAAATATCTTACAATGACATAAGAGCAAAATTTGTTCATACAAAAGTGTGAGCAGAAGTTTGCCTGGCTGTGAGTTCGGATCCATTATTTGACATGATTCCAAGTGCGTTCTTCATCTGACCCAGGACATTTTATGTTGTTTAAGTGCAGCCCTGATCCAGGACTAATATTATGTATCACAGTCCTGCAACAACAAAATGTTATTTACTCCAGGCCAAGAAAGGGCTCTTCCTTTAGTCAATACACAAAGATGGCGCAGATGTCTTCCTCATTTACAGACTCGAGTGCAGCGCAGCAGCAGTGTGCTCAGTGCTGCCACTGAAATCAACAATTTACCATTTTACTAACAGGAAATCATACTATAGCTGTCCTAAACCCACGTTAAACATGAATTGCTGCATGGAGAATGCCACTTTTCAAGCCCCTGGAGGTTTTTTTAGGCAATTCTCCTTCACATTCCCTTACAAATAATATATTGTAACTTTTTTATATTTTATGTGTAAATAAAGAAATTAAACTAAACGAATTCTAAGCAGGTAGTGAGTATGAGGTGCGTCACTGGATAAGTGACAAAATAAAGTACACTCCAAACAGTCAGTATGACTGTGCTGTTGACATAAATGGATCTCGCAGAACGCCACGCACAAAGGAAATAGAGAAAATTCTCTTAGCGTGAAAAAATGAAATTGTGGATGGTGGTGAAACAGCTCGAGCAACACCTCAGAACAAAAATGAACAATTACACTTTTGGAATAGCATTTTGCTGTCTCATTGTGAAATTTAATTGGCTGTGACAGTTTAAGTTTTTGTTTAGTCCGTTGGATTACCTGAAATGATGCATGTTGCATAATTTCCTGTTAGTAACAGTATGGTGATATCTTGTATACCAACTGCAAAGACAATATACTAAAAAAAATGTGTATATAGTACACACTGTACACATTAAGTTTGTAGTCTGGAATTATGCTACGTTCAAATCATATTGGATACTGAAACGAGTTTCCAACTTGTAGACTGCATTAATGTCAACATCCAAGTCATAATTACAACTGAGAAACTCGGTTGGTGCTTAATAATACAGAAGTGGCTGAAAACCAAACAAAAGTAGATGCCTCACTCCAGCCAAACTCCATCATTTGTGTGTAAAGTAACCCACATTTAATGTATATAGATTTATACTGTCAATGCACAGTATTTTTAACCTTCACACAACCGACGCTGTAATCTCTGATTTGTGATGTTTGCAAGTTGTAAACGTGGAAATCTTTCTCATCTCTACCATCCCCATGTGAAGTGAACGCAGCATTAGTATGTAGTATGGAAATGTGGCACAACTAGTTTTCATTATATAGCTTCCAGCCACTGGAGGCAGCACTGAGCACACACTGAAATCTGCACCATCTATAATTTTACATGGTTTGTATTGACTGTTAATTAAAAAGACCTTATGGAGAGAGTTCCAGGAGATAGAAAACTAGCCAAGCTGTACGAAAACTAGCCAAGCTGTACGGTGGTACATTGTGTAGTGGTCCTGGATCAGGGCTAGTAAAGTGGTGAGGTTTGATTGATGTCCCAGAGTTCCAAAGAAGATGGTTCCATTTCCAAACAGCCCGACAGAAAAGACAACTGGAGTTGACCCACGTTGTTCACCAGCTTTGCTTTCACAAAATCACAAACAATAGACCAATGAAAAACATACAATTATCACTAGCACACCAACAGTATTGACCTGTAAATATATCACATCTTTTCCATGATTGAAGTAAACTGAAGTGGAATTAAGAGCTGAAGTAAAATTGAATCCATCACAGCAATTTACATGTCAAACAAGTCAGGCTCTTCCAGTCAAATGTACATCAACCTTGTTCATCCCCTGCTGACCCTATACAGTATTTACACATGTGCAAAGGAATTTAATCCAACAAATCAAAGGTGAAATCTCTTATTACCTCAAACCTAGCATTTGTTTGGCAAATGTCTCAAACCTCACAGGAAGCCAAGTGTCTTCCTCCTCCCCCCCTTGTCTAGAAAGGTTAAAAGGAAGAAATCAGTCCGGAAATGACTACCCATCATCCTCTGCTCTGCTTAGAGCTCTGAGGATATGGGTGACCTACTTTGAGTCCAAACTTTGATGCTCGTGAACACAAAGCCACATTCTTGAAGCAAAGCAACATTGTCCAAAGCAGCATGGATGTCCTGCAGTACAGACAGGCGTTTTAATACTGATTTGTGGTATTGCTATTCATACCAAAGCATCACGCTGAGAGTCGGTGCAACACGGTGCATCTCAAGCACAACTTCTGCCAATTCTGTGTTTGAGTGCAATGTCGCTGAGGCCACTCTAGTGTCAAAAAGAAAAGTGTGAATTTAAGAAATAAGGCAAATCTCAATCGCATCATGACAGGAAATAAAACTATTATAGCTAAGGGGAGAATTAAAGGCCATCTAGCAGATAAATATTGGCAACAAGTCAAAGGAATATGATTTTCTGCCAGAGTTTGAGAGCACTGAAGAAGCCAGGATTGTTTGGTTTTGTAGGTTCCTGTAAAAGTGCACAAATTATGTATGACCTGAAAGGCAAAAGGGGTCCCGAGCATGATCCTCTGCCAAGTGCTTTAACAACTTAATAGGCTTAGAATTAGCCTGTCGGAAGCATGAAGAAAGGGATTACTGTAAGATCCAGAGCTGAAGGAAATGAGGAGCAGTGACACAGTGAGGAGAGATCAAGTTAAACACAACAGTATTATGTATCAAAAAAAAAAAGCAGAGATCCTCTGGCTCATGGAGGATTGTGTGCTGGTGTCTTCTCTCGCTTCTTCCCTGAAGGTGAGAGGCACTGCATGCATAAGTAGACTGTTGGCTGACATTGTGTTCGCATGGTAAACAAATACCGACGCAGTTATCACACTGAATCCAGCCTCACAGAGCTCCTCCATATAATGCAGTAGGTAGTTATGAAGCATAAATATAAACAACTAAATAAAAGTGCTTTCAGTGAGATTCACTGAATCCCTTGCCCCCTTTTACTCATTCAGGTCTCTTGTCTAAATGGACTCAGGTGTGAATAATTCATGTCACTGCTCCTGTAATACAAGCAGCTCACCCTTCAGATAATTGTGTATTATCTATGTTTAGGCAACATAGGGATTTCTCACAAGATTCATTTGTTTGCCATGTGTTGGGGAGTCACTCCATGAAGGCTTTTGAATGTGGGCCAGCCTGCTTTATTGTAGTGTGCTCGGTTGTTTGGATTTTCTTGTTAAAGGATAATTCTGGTTTATTACAACTTGGGTTTGATTTTCATACTTTTGGACATTATTTCTATGTTATGATAAGATTGTACTCTAATTAGGGAAGAAGCAACAGTTTAAACCACCACTAAACTACTTGGTTTGGAGGTGAAACTGAAAGTGAGCACATCTGAAATACTGGTAATAATCCGTCATCACACAAAAAACTGAGCGTGCACAACACCTACTTGTGGTGGTTCAAAGTTGAACCAGGAATTCAGTTTGTAAACTGATGGAAGTTTACAACAGTTACTGTACACCTTCATTTTTCCCTTCCACCTACACCATACCATAGTAATCAACAATGTTAATTCTAAGGCCAAGAGTTAGCTGGACCGCAGCAAAGCGGGGCCAGCCTTATAAAAACACAAAAGTCTGTCCCTGGTCGAGCGAGTGTTGAAGTTTCCCCAATTACAGCATTATGTACGTTGTCTTATCACTGTGATACTGAGGCTAATTAGATCTACACTTCAATACAAGAACAATGCTGTTACTTTATTTCTAAGCCCTCTACACTGCTCATCGACTGATGGAGATGGTGACTTTTCACCTGGGACCTGTTAGCCTGTTGTCTTTTTTAGTGGAGCTAGACCGATCATCATTTAAAAACATTGTCTCCATTACAGTTTGTCCAGAGAGCACTGACAAGTTTGTTTTTCAACTGTAAAATGTATCCACAGCAAGAATGTTTCTTCATGTTATTTGTTAATGTAAAAACAACTATCGGCCGATATATCATTGTCAGAACTCCCAAATTTCAATATCGGTATCAGCTTCAAAAATCCAGTATTGGTCGGGCTGTGAGTTAGCATGATATTATGTATGTAGCCATCAACTGCATATTTAATTACTTAGATAACATTAGCTAGCTAGAGCTAATAAAATCTGCCAGTGACAGCTTTCATTTCAGCCAGCAAAATCGACAGCCACCTATTAAAAATGAGGAGCTGCTTTTGTCTCCATTTCTGTCTGAAATCAAGGTTTAAATGTTTCAAACATTTCCACAAATTTCGAGTGGTAAACCTGCCACAGTTATCACTGTAAACTGCATACCAGCCATGCTAGAACGGAAAGCTTGACAGGCACAGCAACAGTAACTAAGGTGCGCAGGGTTTAGCATCAGTCAATTAACTTGGTGAATACAATATTATTATTATTGACATGAATGATGGTCAAAACCACGAAGGTAAGACCCAAGTTGTAATAAACCAGAATGATCCTTTAGGCTCTCTACTCATTAACTGTGTGAAGTGCTTTGTAATTAAAATGAAGTGTTCTGTGTTTAAGACTCTATATAAATGAAAGGTGACCTGTCTTGATCATTACACATTCTGATATACTGGTTAGGGGCGTGTCTGGGACCAATCAACTTATCTCGTCTGTAATAGGCCGAAAGAGGAAACCACAAGCACCTTCTGGCTGGACCCTTACTGATAAAATGTCCCCCACCCACACAACCAATGAAGCAGCCTTCAGGGAAAAAAAAAAAAGATTATCTTCAAGCACCAAAGTTTGGTATTTTTCCCTCCAAGACTACTGAGCACAACCGACCTTAATAGCAGATGTTTGTCTACAAATACCATCAGTTGTATGTTTTTATTACCTGAGCATTTAGGGCATATCTGCATTTGATGCCAAAACAGAATCAAATCTTGATGTAAATATCAATGCTGGTGTGTCAGCTTGCAGGTCAGGTTCTGTCAAAGCCACAAATGGCTTCAAAAACATTCCACATATTGAGGTGACTGTGTTTTAATATTGGCCCTTTGGATAAATGTACGCTGTAATGGTCACAGGATAATGTCTCATATTGCATTTAGTGACAATTAGCACCGAGTCGACGATGGTATTTGTAGACAAACTGACGGTCGCTTTGACATTCACTTCTAATTGAATTCAGGACGTTTGGGGTCATTTTGCTCTTCCATCACGCTCGGGTGATTCTGTAAGGAGGAAGTGGAAGCTGTGAAGTGATTAGCCTGAGACTAAGCTGCAGTCTGGAGCAGCAGCAGCGGTGGGTGTCACACCTCTCCCCTTCAATATAAAGACACAGCTAGTAGAGGACTATATGTGCTTGGACAGTGGATGAAGTTTAAGCCATAATACAAAACAATGACTATTCTAATTATTGTTCCCTAGATAAAAAACAATAATCCCCTGTTATGTGACCAACCGGGTTAACAGTAGCTGATGAGATGTACATGTGCTTGATCGGCTGAGTCTGGTGATGCCATTTGCTCATCCATCACGTGTCCCAGTCCAGCTCTCTGCAGGCGATACGGACCAGTCTTAGCTCTAGTTCAAAGGCGTCGGGCCGTTCCTGAGGGTTGGCCGACAGCATCTCCCTGATCAGCTGCTTCATGTGGCTGTTCATGCTCTTTTTCCTGGCGGGGATCAGCAGCTCCATCTTTGGGTTCTCTAACAGGGCCTCCCCTAAGGGTACAATCTCTGAGCCCTGCTGCACGTAGCTCCCCAGCAGCTCCTTCTGAGTCTCCACGTCCACAAAGGTGATGCGCTCCACCATGGCCCAGATAATCACCCCCAGGGCGAAGATATCCGCCTTGGCCGTGTAGTGGCCCTCCCAGACCTCCGGGGCCATGTAAAAGTCTGTTCCGCAAGCTGTGGACAGGAAGCACTTGTTGACGCTGGCCGGCTCCTCAGGGTTGAGCCCGGAGGTGGAGCAGACCTTGCTCAGGCCGAAGTCGGCCACTTTGAGGGTGGGCTCAGAGGAACCGGCCGGTGTGCAGGCCTGGGAGATGAGGATGTTGTCCGGTTTGAGGTCGCGGTGTATGATCTGGTTGCGGTGCAGGAAGGCCAGGGCACTGCCCAGCTGCAGCATAAAGCTGGTGTTAGTCTTGCGGCTAGGCTTGCGGGACAGCAGGTAGGCATTCATGTCGCCCCCGTCGCAGAAGTCCGTGACGAACCACAAGTAGTAGGCACAGCACGGGTCAAATGTGATCTCGCCTTTCAGAGACGTCTCCACCAGCTACAGTAGAAACATAGAAAAAGAAGTCAACATGAGACCAATCAGCCTCTGCATGCTGCAGAAGTTGAGATGTGCCAGTATCAGATTTGTTTTGCTCCGAAAAATATTACTGTAAACAGTATTATCATGATATTTATCAAACTTTCCTGAAATGATACTATTACAGTTGAAATACAGGAAATTTACTTCACACCATGCTTGCCTTAGATTTGATCAAACCTAACCAACACTGAACCGTATACTGCAACTTTGTGGGACTCAATCTACTGGCACCACCCACCCTCCTGCACTAAACAAATGCAACAAACTGGTCTGGTTCTCCTCCAGTGGTCCAGAGTCACTAGTAAAGATAAGAGATGAAGTGATCCTGCTAACGCATAAGAAAAAAAATCTTCACAGCCAAAAGTAAGCAACTAAACAAGCTGTCTAACATCTGTATTTAAAGGAAATAAAATCAAACCCCAACAGACAACACTGCAAAAAGCAGAACCAAAATTATAATATCACTTAGGTCTGGTCTAGCTTAATGATAATTGATACATTGGGAAACAGCTCTGCAGTGAGAAGAGAAAAAAATGTCACTAAACAAGCAAGGGTACTCTGGCTTTGTATTCATAACATGTTACCTCCCACCTTCCTTTGTGTGCCATTTTTTAAAATCAAAGCAACGCGAGAGGCCTCTCATCTTTTATGTCTGCTGCAGGAAGTGAGTTCATTTGATCTCCCTTTTTGACAGCAGACCTCAAACCTGTGAGGTTTCATCCATCTCACATTAAATTAAGATTAAATGGGATGCAGCTCTGGAATTTGATGGATGGGGTTTTGTATTAAACACACAAAAAAAGCTACAGGTCTGTTAAAGAATAATGTAGACTATGAACAGCAACGTTTGTAGCTTGCAGCAGAAAATGTATATTGGGAAATTGTTAAAATAATGCAAGAAGTTGAAGTGGCAATTGAAATACAATTAGTGAAAAAAACTGGAATGCCAGTTAAAAAGGAAGCGCTGAAAGAAGTTAATTTTAGTAAGCACTGAGTGAAGTTGAAATATAAGTATATAGTATATAAGTGAAAGTGCTAAAAGGAGTTGAAGTTTGAGATGAAGTTCAAGCACTGACAGGAACTGAAATTGTCAAAGTGTAGGTAATAAATTGTCAGCTGAAGTGTAATCACTGAAAGCAGATGAGCTCTCAGTTAAACAAGAGATGAAAGCAGTGGAACTGTCAGTTGAAGAGCAAAGGTGCGTTCAGAGTTCAGGTGTTACCGCCTGGCAACACTGATATTCTGTGTTTTCAAATGGTGGTAGCAGGGCGCAACTCCACTGCCGCGGCTCCTGGCTACCTCTGATCCTACCAGCCTATACACTATGATCTAATACTATTTACTAAACCTAGTATAATCTCATCAGGCAGCTAAATAGAACGGGTTGTAGATTAAAATACAGGAAAAAGATAGCAATGATAGCAGCTTTGCTAACTGGTATCTTAAACGTTGTATTGTCCCAAACTGGATAATCAGACTTTGAGGCTGATGTTACTCCAATACCGTTTCTCTTCACTGATCTTGCGCTTCATTGACCATCATTATCGACCCTGCCGTGTTTACACTGAAAACAATAGAAGCGGCGGCAACTACTCACTGTCTGAAAGCACCTTATGAGACGAATGCAGTGGAAATGTCAATTTTAGAGTAAGAGATGAAAGCCACTGAAATGTGAGTTGAAGAGTAAGTGAAAAAGGCAAATGAAAGGAGTTGATGTGTAACCACTGAAAGCAGTTGAAATGTGAGTTGAAGACTAATGACATCAGTTGATATAGTTGAAGAGTAAAAATTAGTTCAAGTGTCAGTTGAGGCTGGCTAAACCACACATTAAAGCTTTTGATGTAAAGTGCTTTACAGGCAACACAAATGCTCTGAATATGTGTAGTAAATTCAGGTAATTCCTGATGGGAACCCTGGTGTAAAAAAAATGACTGCAAATTGTTTGACATGCCACTAGCCAAAGAATCCACTACCCAAAAAGAATAGATGCAAATTATCCCACAGTTGGTGCAGTCAGATAATTCTGCCCAATTATCATTTGTTCTTCTGTAAGCACGTACTGGAACATTACAGAGTAATTTAAAAAAAAAAAAAGAGCTGGAATAAAGGGATTCTGGGAAAGTGTCCAACACTAGCGCTGCAGAAAACTGAATGAAGGTCTGACAATAGCCCTGCGTGCCGCTGAGAGACTATAATCAGGCACCGGCAGAGTGCCTGTGCGCCCGCCATCAGACAGCAGGGAGGCACTGCGACATGACAGGCTGCAGACAGGTTGACTATGGAGGCCCCCCCTTAGCCTGACAACACGTTCATGTGACTGTGGGGGCATGGAGGCCAGAGACAACACAGATCCAACCAGAAACTTCTAGCTCTTCTGCTAATGTGCATCAGCAGCACACACAGGAATGTAAAACCAGGGTTCAACTGCTTATTTGTTATTCCACGTGCCAACATTTGTGCTGATATTCTATGTCTCTAGAAGTGTAATCTCCGACACTAATAACTGTAATGTGAGTTTACACAACAAACAACTAGCTTGCTGCTGATGACTTACTTTGCGTTACTGGAAAAATCACTGACCTCAATGTTCAACCTCTTATGTCAACATTGTCCCAGAAAAATCTCATCTATGCCAGCAACAATGGCCAACAACATGTCAGCAGTGGTCGGTAGAGGATGGAAAAAGAAACATTCAAATATTGAATTGAACAGTGACTTTTTTCAACTGAACTGAAGCAGAATATGAAACATGGTCGTTGAATATGTGCACTCCTGGCAGACAACATTCCTAGTGCCTCATTTGGACTAGGTAATGTGGGTGAAATTAATATTATAATATTAATAAGAGTATGTTTTATGAAAATATAAAACATAATATGGAAAATGTATGCCTATCAGATAAAGTAATCAAAAAGTTAACTGTGATGGTGGATCGTCGTAAATAAACGTTTCTTATCATATAAAACAAAAACTTTAACAAGTCGTTTTGTTAGTTTGTAACTACATTTGTTCTGAATCATTAAGTAGGGAAAGTGATCAAATCATCATGATGTCATTCTTATGGTGACAATGTTGACGGAGTGAAAACATGCAACAAACAATAGGTCCATTTGTAGTAAAGTACGGCACGGTGGTGCAGTGGTTAGCACTGTTGCCTCACAGCAAGAGGGTTCTGGGTTCGCACCCGCCAGCTGGCTGGGGCACTTCTGTGTGGAGTTTGCATGTTCTCCCCGTGTCTGCGTGGGTTCTCTCCGGGCACTCCGGATTCCTCCCACCATCCAAAGACGTGCAACTTAGGTTAATTAGTGATTCAAAGTGTGTGTGTGTGTGTGTGTGTGTGTGTGTGTACTCTCCTCTATCAGGGGTGGGATGGTCTCAGTGTTGTCAGGGGCACAGACTTTCAGATGATAACCAGCACTTCAAAAATATTTCACATACTATTTGCTTGAAACTCGTCTGCTATGGAGCAACACATATTTCCATTGGTCAGTCAAGTTCTGGCCTTGTTAGCCTCTGAAGAAACTAACGTCCATTTAAAGGTAATCTAATCTATTTAGCACCCACCCTTCACCTAACCTGTACACTTGTGTAACACTGATCTGCCAACAAAAACAAGTAGAAAATGTCAAAATGATCCCCTCCCCCCAAGTGACATTTCATGCACCTAATTCACAGTAAGTCATAATCAATTCTATGCTTCACTATTACTCTGAAGCAGCTGCAGGAAGTGTTGTGGTGTCTGTGTCCTCACCTCCAGGTAGAGCGGGGAGCTGGAGCCGTGGTTCATCCGCTGGGCCAGCTGGTCCCGCTGCAGGATACATTCCTCCAGGTGGATGACGTTTGGGTGCTGGCTTTGGATGCTGCTGAGGGCCCAGAACTCCCGCAGGGCCAGCTCCACATTCTCTGGAGAGTGGCAGCGGATCTTCTTCACCGCCACCCGAGCCCCTGTGCGCTTCACTACTGCCTCATAGACCACGCCGTAACTGCCGCGCCCCACCTCCTGGATCAGCTCGTACTTCGGCTGGCTGCTTACCATCCTAGTCCTCACTGTGGACAAAGAACATGGGGTTGGTTTTCCATTAATTCTACTTCTGTTTAGTTTACCTTCCATGAAATCTCATGCTGTATAACTGGTTGATTATACAAGACTCATGACTTAGCAAGTCTAAACTGAACTTTGTCTGCCCTAGCTGTAATTGCTGTTTGCCAGTGTCTTTGATGATACTACCACCAGTGGGAACCAGAGTTTCTACACATAGTGACTTTAAGTCCAAAAAAAAATTTAAAAAGGCATGTTCAGATTTTTTCAGGTATATCTTTAAACAATAATCACATGCTGTGATGTATGTTGAAAGAGTTACTGGTCGTTGTAATCATTCTTCCTTTCCAGCTGGGCATGAAACGATCCATTCGTATCATGGTCCTAATGTAAGTGACACAGGACAAAATCCAGTCCTTACACTGGAATTTTGCTTCGGCGGAGATACACTTAAACATCTTTGTAAACCTACGCAAAGAAGCGTGTTATGGGTAACTGTAGGTTGCAAGGGCTCGCAGAAGAGCCGACAGGCACACTCCCCAAATCTCAACAACACGTAGTGTGGATCTACGCGGGAAGTTGTCTCTAATGTTTCTTTCAGATTTTGGGCATACATCTCAGCAAACGCGGTGCTAAGAGAATCCAACTGCACTTACACTAGGCTACGTAATTATGTGACAGCAGATGTTACTGACGTGGGTCTGCCGTGGTAACTTTAAATGTTGCTGCCGCAAGGAACTGTGGGACAGCATTATCTCCTTTCCTTTGGTAAAGGATGGTCCAGTGTGTATGCTAAAGGAGATAAGAGAGGAAGCACTGAAGCACCTTTTCTTAGCATTTAGAGAATTCGACCAGCTCTTATCATGGCTGCCACTGCAGACCTAGGATGAGGTCTAATCAGACTGAGTTAGCCTGATCAAGTGTGTATCTTGCAAAGTTACAGTCTTTGTAGTACAAAATTCCCTCTTTGTGTCTCCACAGACAAAGTTTCCTTGGGACGTCATGGTGGAGGGATACACACCACAAGCTGTATGTAGGTTTGATGCCTGGACAGAACACCGACACTAAGCCTACACGCGAACGCCAGGACTAGTGTTGCACGGTGTACCGATACCAAGAAGGTACCGCGATACCCTGCCGTTATATACTTTTTTTATACTGTAATGGCAGTGAGATAAAAAAAAAAAGTGGTTTTAATGGAAGTCAATGAGGCATTGTTGGCCACGAAGGTGTCCAGAGGTAATATCTGACACTAAAAAATACTAATGCAATCAAATCAATTTTGTTGCTAATCTTTGACATATCCAAGACTCTAATCACCACCAAAGCCCCATCCCCCTACTATTTATTATATGGAAAATAATTATTATTTTGTGGGTTTTTTTGTAACAAATAATTAATAATTCAAATAATTAAACTGGCATTTAAAGGGTTATAATCCTGAAAATGATTGAATGTTTGGTAGTTTTGAGCAGGTTTGAAGTTGTGTAAGAGATTTATGAAAAACAAAGCAGAAAGAAATATTGATGTATGATGATTTAATAGCAGTTTTTTGTACGTGTACATTTTTGCCACGAAGGTGTCCAGAGGGTGCGAAATGCATCAAGAGAGTATTAAAGACATGTAAGAGTAAAAGACATTGGATTTCAAAAATTTAACTAAGAAAGGTTCTTGCAAAAATTCATGCCACAAGCTGTAACACAGTCAAAATGATCACCAAATCAAAAAAAAAAGTTGAGAAAAATGTACAAAAATGCCCGAGGAAGACACAAGGGTTAAACATGTAAATTCAGCTGCTGCTAAAGCAGCTGACACAAAATATATATTTATTTTGAATTTTAAGTTTTTTAATTAATAAAGAAAATGTCAGAGTTTCACGTTGTGTCATCTATTATTCCATTACTTTTCCTGATGTTTAAGATTTTTGCCGTGGTATCGTTTCAGTATTGGTATCGAGATACTTTAGGCTGGTATCGTACCAAAGTCGTAAGTTTGGTATCGTGACAAAACTAGCCAGGACAAAGATACCCACTTGACTGCCAAAGCCTCATATTAGCTTCAGCCAAACTTTGAAATGAATTTGCCTTCCATCTCTTGCAGCGTGATTAGGAGGAACGATTACATACATGCGAAAACACAGTATTGCATTAAGACAGACAACACACAAATCTGTTGTTAACACCAGTCTCTTATGATACAGTATAGAAGTCATACTGCTGTTATTTGGGCATCACTTATTAGCAAGGCGCCTCGTATCTTTTCCAGTGGAATATGTCATCCAGCGTATTTGGCGTTTCCCCAGGGTCTGCCCGTACAAACCCTGGGGAAGATCAAGGGATATTACCTGTCAAAGTCAACGTTATTTTCCTCTTGCTCCCTCTTTCTCTTAAAATTCCTCTACAGGTTTCCTGGCCTGTTGTCAAACTCTTCAATAAACCCAAATAATCTTAAGTTTTCCCATGGGTGTTACTGGACAAAACAGATCGCGCTGCTCCCCAACACTGCCCACTTGATTGGCATGCTGCGGCAAGAAGGTGGGTGGTAAATAAACACAACTCCCCTTCCTGTTTTTCTTATTATTATCTAATATGATGGCAGAGCACAGCTATAGGAACTCATCCACAAAAAAAACAAATGGAGGGCGCCTACATACCACTCCTGCACACTATTAGAACCTTGACAGTGCTACATGTCCAAGGTGACCACTACACATAATATCCTTCACAAATAATAAATAAAACACCTCATATTAAAGCCAAAACATGACCTCTGTGATAAACTTTCACACAGGGTTATTATGCAACTTTGTTGAGCTGTGTAGCTGCATATCACTGCATATGCACGTCGCCAACATGTGATGCTTCCCAGAAATTAATACGCCACTGAAAGCATGCACTGCAAAGGGAGTGTGGAAAAGGCATACCTCACCAGAAGAGGTCAAAATCATACCATCAGTCTCCCTCATCCTTCCTGATACACCTGCCAGAGCAGAAAATAGCACTATAGGGCTGCAACTACTGATTATTTTCATTATCAGGTATTCTAACAATTAAGTAATCAGATAAAGATACTTAAGGACTTTGTAAAGAGTAAATGTGCAAGAAAATATATATACTATAATTATTTCCATAGTGATTTTAACCTGTAGATTAGTTTAATGATTAATCAATTTAGTGCAAGGTGACAATTTTAAAATGGTTGTTTTGTCCAACCAACAGTCCAAAATCCAAAGATATTCAAAATTTGATTATATAATAGAGAGAACATTAGCTAATTTTCATATCTGACAAGCAACAACCTGAGAACATTACAGATTTATGTTTGATAAATGTCTTAATTGTTGTCAATTCATTGTCTGCTGATTGACTAATTGATTACTGGACTGATTGTTTCAGCATTATTTTCAATGAATATGGCTGGTTTTCCTCTACTCAAACATAGTATTAGTAGTTATTCATTTCCAATTTCAATGAACGGTTAACAGTAATAACGTCGTCATTATAAAAATATATAGCTGCTGTTCAGGCAAACTCAATGACATACGATATTTATCTGCTGGCTACATTGAATTATGTCCAATTAAAGACGAGTGGGTCCTCAACTACTGTTTTCAATAAGAAACTAGAAGCATTTTGCAAAAATATAGGTTTAGCCATTTACCAAACCTACGCAAAACATGTTAGCACTGAAACAAAACTTAAATTGCTAGTCTACCATACAGGAAACGACTGGACGACTAGTCACTGACAGCATTCAAACTCTCTCCAACACCTGCCTGTAACGTTACATGGCTATTCAGTGAACAAATCATACAACTTCATTTAAATGTAAAGATATCTGACACTGTCTGAAGGTAATGTACACCTCCAAAAACTCGGAGGCGAAGAGCTGTCTCCTTGACAGAAGGAATGATAGCCAGCATGCTAACGGCCTAATTAGACAGCCACTTGGCTGATTGGCTAACAGGCTAACAGCTATGTGGCCAGGCCACCGTCAGCTAACGATGTTGTTGGTTAGCTAACGTTAGCTAATCACGTTAACACCAGCTAACAAAGAGTCCAGCTCTCACCAGCACACTCGACATGCATGTCTGCATCTAGCTGATATAATTCAAACCTAAAACAAGTCCGTTGCTCTTAAATTGTACTAACGCTGGGGCATGGAGGAGGCGTGTATGATAAGCACTGGGTATTGACAGTTTATTGTCCTGTGTGTGTGTGTGTGTGTGTGTGTTTCGTGCGTGCGTGTGCGTGCGTGTGTGTGTGTGTGTGTGTGTGTGCCATCCAGAAATTCGACCAGGTTTCTCAAAACACACGCACCTGCGAGCCAAGTAGACAAGTAGCCCGAGCAGACAAGACAATAGTCTCAATGTAGAAGAGGCTGCAGTTGTCATCTTTTCACTCTCACCTTTGAATCGTTTCTCACGGGTTCATTTGTCTTCCTCACTCCCCCTGGCAGCCATTACCGCCGCGCACGTTCCGCTCGCACTCAGACCAGGTTCAGGTTCAGTCAAACACTGGACGTGAGCGCGTGCAGCTGCTGTGCAGTGCAGCGCAGAGGTGGTCGGAATGAGGCGACTTCCGTCTGCGCATTTCAAAATAAACTCCAGTTTGCGAAGAACAATAGAACAGTGTGTGAACTGGTACAGCAATTGAAGACACATACTTATATTTTCAGAATGTGCCGAAGTTCAGTATCTGGAAATATGGACCAAATATATGAATTATGTTATTTATATTTATATACAATTTAGATTCCAGTGTAGTCAATATCAGAAACTCTCATTCATTTAAAACAGCATTTGCCCATCATGCTGTACTTACACTAATATATGAGTATACATGTGCCAATTTTTACAGTTGACGAGTGTTTCCACGGTATCAATCTTTACGGTATCTATAATTTAACAATTTTTCATTGGTAACTTCTTTTTCCCGAAGGTGACGAATTCAAAGATAATATTTTGAAGGACAATCACAGCACTTCCGGCCTTACCCTAGGCCAAATCTGGCTAGTTTTATGTAGATCCCCACATTTTTTTCAATAGCCAGCCAGTCGGTGAAATGCGGACACCCTGTGCCCTCCCACTCAAACCGAACTGTCATTTACAGGGGGTGGACGCAATAACATGAGCACCTGCACAAACCTATGCATTCTGATGCACTGGCACTGCCATTCTTCCTGAAGCTTATATTCTGACATTTTTGTTGAGATAATGACACAGAAGTGTGTTAACTATATGTGATAGGGCCAATTATAATGATTTTTCTAAATGTCTATAAATCTGTTCTTCTTTGTGGCATTGTTTTCTTTCTCGTGTTTTTCAGGATGAAGTTGAAGTGGCAGTTCCTGAGTTACAACTTGAGGCTGAGAAGTTCAACTTTTTATCAATCAAAGCAAGGCTAGAAACCTATCTTGTCTATTTGCCCCAGTGCATGTAGATTGATGGGAATCAGTTTGATGGGATCTCCTGAAATGATTCTTGGTTGGCAACCTATCCAACACAACATTTCGCTGTTGATTAATTTGAATGCAAATCAAATTATTTTAAGTTCATCCTCGACCTTGAAAACATTAGTTTCACCAAAAATAAAATAAATCAAAGTCCATTTACTTGCTTTTTTTCAGAGCTTTCAACAGTATCGTGTGGTCTTCATCAGTGGAGTTTCCTAAGACGACATGGAAATGGCTTGGTTCCATACTTAGGTCACATGGTGACAATCTGCATGACAGCTGAGCAAACTCCAACCACTGAGGAAGATGGCAAAATGTGACTGAAAACTTCAAAAAAAAAAAAACCTAGTAAGTGCACTTTGAGTTAAGATTTAGTTTTTTTTATGTTTTAGGCTTCATTATAATCTTTATACTATATCTTTATACAATACTACACTAGTTGTCAGAAGAACATCACCTGGACTGAAATTGTAATCAGATTCCACACAAGTATGCATCAATAACTTACTAATTGTGTTAATACTGAGTATTACCTTTGTGATCACTGCCTAGAATAAGATTCAAAATGTGAACTTGTATCCATGCCTAGAAAACGTTTGACAGTCATATGACAACAGAAGATAGATACAAGAAACATAATTGAAACACAAGTCTTCTCTGTGTTAGATCTTTAATTCCATCGCATTGCAGCACAAATTATTTCGGTTGCAGGATGAAAAATCAAGCAAGGTGGGGAGATGATCCATATTTAAAGACAAACTTAATCATTGTGTTAAATAAGGCTACAGTATGTGTTCAGCACAACCCAGAGTACAGAGTAAAGATTCAGCTTACACCCAAAGTCAACATTAACATGCTGCTTAACCCAGACATTCTTTATCTTCACAGTTATCATGAGTATAGTCCCCAAAAATGGTGGGTGTGTCTGCTCTGGTAAGTAAAGATATGGGTGTTTGTTTGAAGAATGCAACTGAACATCTTATTTGTGTACAGTTCTTTTATGTCTCTGTATCTCCTGGAAACAAGGCGAAGACTTAATTCAAAAGCATCACTTTGGTTTTAAGTACAGGATCTCTCGTTATATTGGCAGCAACAACAGCCAAGAAGATACCATAAAAATAGCAGAATAAGGTCTGTGAGGTAGCACACATCACATTGAAAAGGAGATGTAAAAAAACACAAAGTAATAAATACTTGAACAGACCACTTAATAAACAAAAAATTACAATACATATAAAACTGTTTTTGGACATGCTGTTCTTCAGCTGTCCAAAATCACACCTGAGGTAGACTTGTATAGATTTTTGACAAGACGAGTTCTGTCTTGGTCACACATAAGAGGCAATACAAACCACAAGAAATAAGACAAAACACTGGGACTTAGGCTAGATTAGAGTATTATGCATGGTAGATTAGACCCCGTTGTATTGCAGCATAGTGAGCATTATGGTGAACCCAAGCACATAATATAGGTGTAATGATCCTTAATGATGATCAATACTGATGCTTTCAAACATCCATTGTGCTGTGCAATCAGTGGGCTCAGTCGCCAGTCCCATTGTACACGACAAAGCTAATCTATTATTTCACTCATCATGCAGACACATATTATATTAATACATACGTACAATACGTGAAAAAGACACCGGATATGTACAATAAAAACAACATCGTGGTGACTTTGAAAATATAGTGCCATGCTTGCTTTGACTTAAGGAAAATGCCAATGGATATCTGGTGTCATCTCTGAATACCAGTTTTGATATCCACCAGAGCAGTACTGTTAAAAGTAAGCATGTCAGTGCTAATGATTAAGAAATCTTCAACTGAATGACTTAAGTCATTCCCAAAGAACTGGACCCTTGGCTGTTCATACACTTTTATGTGTACAATCAGTTGAATGTTCAGTGCATTCCAGGGCTTATTTTGTGATGAACTGTTTTACGTAGTTGACTTTTTTGGTGAATCAACCTTTCCTCAACCTGCTTTGTTGACTTTTTATCCACTTATTGATTTCTTGAATTCTCCCTAATGTCTTTCAGCTACCAGACAACCAGAGGAAAGGCATGAACTTAAAGGAATAGCTCAACATTTTGGAAAATATGCATATTTTTCAGAGAGTGACACAAGAAGGCTAGCTGTTTCCCCGTTGAAGCAACTAGCTACGGGTACAGCTAGCCTGATTAATAAAAAAAAAGAAAGACACATACTAACATCTATAAAGCTCGCTAATTAACAAAACTGTATCTTATTTGTTTAATTTGTAACACAAACAGAAATGTGAAAATGGTCTTTAATTTCTTGACAAACAATAGTTTAGCTGTCTGCGCAGCGACTCCAGGAAGCTGCGCCTGACTGCTGTTAATCAAGAAGTAGTCACAGCACCAGTCATTTTTACTTTTCTGTTTGTATACAGATTAAACAAACAAGATATAAAATTATAATTTTTCCACTTTGGACACAGCCAGGCTAGCTGTTTCCCTCTACTTCCAAGCTAAGCTAGGCTAAACACATCTTGGCTCCAACTGTGTACTTGATGTACGGGCATAAGACTCATATCAATCTTCTTATCTCACTCTTGTAAAGAAAGAAAATCAGCGTATTTTCCCAGCTATTTCTTCAGTGCTGTAAATGGAGAATGTATGTAAAGACTCTTCCTGAATACGAACTCCAAAGCCTGAAAACTAAACAATGCTGTAGTCTACTTAGCTAGCTAACAGGCTAATCTAGTGAGCTGGCTCAGTGGCTACGGCCATTTGGATGTCGTGGCGTAGGCTAGGTGACTACATGTTTAGACTACATAATAGCAACTTAAACCTTTTGAAATACTACCAGAAATAGCTACCAGAAGAAAAAAACAATAAAACCTGCTACTTTCCTCTACAGCTGGTGTTTTATGTAACGAAAAAAGGTTTCCGCTGTCACACTACATTGTAGCTAAATATCTTATAATGACATCCCATTGCCTATATTTGATCACTTATCCACATGTCAAATACAATAGCAGAGAACACATCCTACCCAGAAACACAATGCACATCATGCTGAAAGATACACAATTTTTACATTGCATGGGTCCTTTAAGGTTGCCACAGCACTTGCTGCTCTGTTTTGGGTGACATAAAGATAGTGCATGGCTCATTTGGCAGTAGATGCCCTGGGTCTTTGGGCACCCCAAGACAGTAAATAACTTAAACATCTAGACACATTGTAAAAGAAACTAGGTCAAAAAAGTACTCCCTGAGCTCAAAATGAAAAAGCTAAATAAACTGAATGAAGGCTGAGGGCACTGAGAAAGCAATTTTACATACACAGATAGAACAATTAAACACGGGAAGGCAGTGTTTTTTTTCCATGCAGTGAGAATACAGTAGAGATGTAGATTTGCAAAATTACGCTGTTATAAAATTACACTGTCAGTAAACAATTACACAGTAATAGATTTGTCGGAATTTGTCAAAAACATTGTGACATACTGCACAGCATGAGTTATTGAAAAGGTACAAAGATATTTCTGAATCAGAGCACAGGTTCAACAAAACTATTAAAGCTGTCAAATGTTCAGTCTGCCCTTCGGGGGAAAACAAATCTGAATAAATAGTTAATATAAAAAGATAATATCTATATAAATTTAGTCCCTTCACCAAAATGAGTGAAGGCAAAAAACCAAAAAGATTCTACACCTCAACTCCTTCCGTCTGCTTCACCTACAGCTTTCAAGTACAATAACTGAGCAAATCCTGTTTATGTGAAAAAATCCCTGATATATATATGTATTCCCTTTGTGATTAATACTGTTTTGCAGACAAAGCCATACAATCATACTGGTCTTGCATATAAGTTCAAACAATGAAATGGGAACTTGGTAATTAAGACATAAACTTCACCACTAATGGAAAAAAGAATTATTTTTCACAGATATGTGTGTGGTGAAATAATGTTTTTAGTGGAATATGGCATTTGAAAGCAGCTTTCAACAATTCCATTGGAAAGTGGTGGTTATGGCACTTGTGTTGTGACATTCACTTTTCACTGTAATACCTGAAAAAGTTTTCCCAGAAAGGCAGACACAAATACTTTTAGCAAAATATTTGGCAGCCCAGGATATGTTTTTTTTCCCCTCTTACATTCACATGTTGGATTGTGTATCTCATGTTTCAAGTTTAGTAATAGAAAAACAAAGCAATGCTATTTTTGATCATCAATTTAGAACAGTTTTTTTTTTTTAGAATAAAGTCGTAATAGTTCGAGATAAAATTGTAAAGTTACAAGAATGACGTCAAAATTAAAAAAAAAAAAAAAAAGGTCTTAATTGTCTTAGTCGTAATTTTACGAGAGAACCAAAATGTATATATTGGGAGAATAAAAATGTAATTTTTCAAAAAAATAAGTCTGAATATTATGAGAGTAAAGCCATAATTTTACTAGAAAAAAGTCACAGTATTATGAGAATAAAGTTGTAATATTACCAGAATGAGTCTGATTGTTTTGTTCCAAAGCCAAGACACTTAATCCAAAGCAGAAAACAACATGCAAAGAAAACTAAAAGATTTCAAAGTGGACATGTCTGTCAGCGCTCTATTGAACAACACATCAGTACCACAGTGATGTTTCCTAATTTGACGCTCAATAAATAAAACCTGAGGTAGCTCCTTCTGTAAGCAGTATTCCAGTGAATATCCTCACAGTTTTCTTCAATCTTTCACTCTGAGTTCTCAGAGAGGGTGGCCTGGCTTTGCTCCTCTTCCTCGTCCCTCCATGAGGTAGCTGTTCTCTGAGAGCCTGGAGAAGAATGCTGCTACTGCTGTTGTGCTTTGACCGGACAGTTGGCCACCATGTGGGAAACACTCTGACAAAAATGGCACTTTTTGGGTTGAGGGGGCAGCTGACACTCTTTGGCATGATGGCCGGGTCCTCCACAGTTGTAGCATCTAAAATGAACAGAGAATAGGAAATTACCTCAGAGGAGCTATTACAGTTTTTCTCAGTTACTTCTTCTCCAAACACTGCAATTCTCAAATCCACAGTTTATTTTCTTACATTTATTGTTGCTTGACCCAGTGATGGATTGACTTTGCACTTGAGAGTAATACAAACCATTAGAAAAGCAGTGTAATCCGCTTTGGTCACTAAGGCAAATTCCTGTGCAGTTGTTGTTAACTTTTACATAGGAGCAATGGAAGGCATCCTGACTGAAAACATTACAAACTGGCATGGAATGTGCATGGCCCAGGACCGGAGGGCTCTGCAGCGGGTGATTAAAACCAGCCAGAACATCATTGGTACCCATCTACTGAGCATCAGTGATATCGGAGATGTGAGGTGTCCAAAGGATACTAAAAGACAATACCCACCCCAGCCACAGTCCGTTCACCCTGCTGCCGTCTGGCAAGTGATACAAAAGTATCCGCTGCCGTACCACCAGACTATAGAGCAGCTTCTTTCCTCAGGCTGTGAGACTCCTCAGTTAATCCTCGTCACTCCACCATAAATAATAGTTTTATGTTTGTTTGTTTTTGTGTGTGTGTGGCATGAAGGGACTACGGCTTGCATTATGTCGTATAACCCTGTGTTGTATAATGATAATAAATTAACCTTGACCCTTGAAATGGTTCCTTATTTACATCCATTTTTTGTATCGAGACATTTGTTTTTACTGTACTTTCATTGTTATTTTTGTATTGCATTACAGTGATGTTACATATGAAGTTCTTACTGTCAGTGAGAAACTTGTGAACAGACTGTTGAAACTGATGTTTGTATGATACGAGCTTATTCGCCAGCTGTAGAGGATATTTCACTTTATTATTGGGTTACTGTATGACTGTCTCAAAGAGAAATTACATTAAGAAAAAAAATGTTGTGTCTTCTGTCATACTGACACAGACTCAGACATATGACCGCCTTGGTCTATAGAATGACAAAGGGACATATTATTTTGGTGGCAGTGAAGCACTCGGTGATTAAAAAAGTTATAAGTAAAGGTAAAGTTATTTACTTTTGATGCACAAGTTAAAGGTTTCGAGTGAGTGACAGGACAAATGAAGTGATAAGATGATGTGGTGATTGCTCTCAATGTTTTAAAAACTGCACCAGTGCTTCAGAAAATGGTCTTAAATGTTTAAGAAAATTTAATGTTAATATTAGTGCCAAGAATAGTAGCAGTACTATATGATTAAATACACTGTAAACTCCAAAATAAATGCTATTTTTGTATTATTTTAATTTTTAAAATGCATTTAATAGTTTTGACAAGTTGCTGAATTTCATTTGAATCTGAATAAAAATCTGAATAAATTCCCTTCTGCAGTGAAGTGATGTGATCAAATCCTACCACCAGAGGGCAGCACACTCCAGATTTAGTTTCAGATCCCCTCTGTCATCATGCCTCCCTCATTAACTGCAGTCCCAGTGGTGGGCAGCTGTTAAGGGATTTGGCCAAATTGATCTCTGTCCCTCAAGGGATTGTATCAGGGACAACAATCTTAAAACTGACTTTGTTGTTCTACCAAGCAAGATAAAAGGGTGGACCTTGGCTTTGCAGAAGTCCCCGTGAACTCAAACGTGTTTTTCATATTGTTACACAGTGAAGCTAAAATATTACAGTGGAGGCACTGTGATGTTTTAGCTTCACTGTGCATTAATGATGTATATGCAGAGTTTGTTTGAAGGGGGAAAGTTTCTCGTGTTCACATTAAATCTCAGTTTACCACGTACCCGCAGGATCACGGTTTGGAAGCCAATCATGGTCCAGTACGTAACTTACACAAGTGTGTTGTGGTAGCTTGAAACTTCCAGCGCACATAAACTGAGAATGGACTTTTCAAATGAAGTAGGAGACATCTTCTGCTAGTAGTTAAACTTTTGAAATGAACAATATTTGCATATTCATAGATTCTGGATTTCTCAATGAGAAAGAAAAAGTAGATGTGCTGTTAAGAATGTTTTAACTTAACTGGAATCGTAGAAAATCCATTTCAGGCAAAAATTATTATTCAAAACAGAGTATTCTGTATGTCTTAAAACGTGTCTTTATCTTAGATCTTTAAGTATATGGGTTACATACCATAGATTTAGCCTGTATAACTAATTTAGATTCAATGGCTTCTTGCCTACCATGTCTACTAATTCTTAGATCTTTCATTTTGGATCCTTAGGTCCATGATCAAGAACATGACCCACAGGAAGAAGAAAAAAATGCCATTATGGAGGAGTTTCCCCTTTCTTCCTATGAGTAGAGCTCACCCTCCTGTCTAAACTATGAAAGGTATTTTTATTGACCAGGCGATATTCCTCTCATTGCACTGAAGAAGCTTACTTATTAGCGCTCTCTAAATCTAGATCAGAATCACTGAAAGAAGGCTACACAGTATTAAGCTCTTTGTACCACTACTTACACTCCACAGGCTCATATAATTAAAAACAGCATTCTGAAATATTGGTTTATGTTAATGTTAGTTAATGTTTTGGTTAAGACACAGATTTTTTAGTGTTCTGCTCTAATTTGTCATATTTTCTTTTTAAACTATGCTGATTAATAAAAACGTGTCTGCCCAGCTTAAGCCATGTCAGTGAGCCAGTATGCACAGTACCAGGATCCTGGAATTGGCACACCTAAATGGAATGCAGCAATCATCAATGTTAAGAGTTACACGTGCTTTTGGCATCTGCCTGATGCTTAACAGAGAATCATTGTTTATGGAGTATGCAGTTGTTTTCAATGTGTGCTTCCCTTTTCTTTGTCTCACACATTGTCCTCCATCTTTGTAGTTTATGCATGTCATGGGACCACAACACCAATGAGTGTGATCTTGTGTCAGGGACTCACAGATGTTTTGCATTGGGTCTAATTATCTGAATGCATACATACACCAAACCTTTCTTGAATTCCGTTTGCTTAGTCTGTCTGAAGGTCTATGACTGAAAGCTTGTGAATTAAATAAAATAAGAATATAGTGATTAATTAATATCAAAATATTATATATATTTATAGAATATTTTTCCAGCAAAAGAATGCAAAATAAAAAATCAA
Organism: Macquaria australasica; assembly: GCA_005408345.1. Taxonomy (NCBI): domain Eukaryota; kingdom Metazoa; phylum Chordata; class Actinopteri; order Centrarchiformes; family Percichthyidae; genus Macquaria; species Macquaria australasica. The sequence goes on from SEMN01000274.1 coordinate 531,303, forward strand.
ATCAACTTGATGCAATGCAATGGACTGTGTTCCACTATTCCATATAGACTGTTTTGGACTTGTCATAGCAGGAAAAGCACGTGTAACTCTTAACATTAATGATTGCTGCATTCCATTTAGGTGTGCCAATTCCAGGATCCTGGTACTGTGCATACTGGCTCACTGACATGGCTTAAGCTGGGCAGACACGTTTTTATTAATCTTGTACGTTGTGTGAACTCAACACTAGAGATTTTGATTGGGCCTTCTGCGCATCCAGAACCTGCGACTTTTATGCTCACACTGTACGAACAATTGACAACTGAACGTTAGCATGGAATCCCCGGTGGGTTTATTTAAGCAAGACGGCCGTGTTTTATGTCTATGTTGACTAAAAAGAGAGAAAGGCAGCGTTACTTTGTGCAATACTACTATGAACAGAAAGTAAGAAGAAAAAAAAACATATGGAGCATCAGATGTCTGAAGATATACAAAACAATATAATAAATGAATATAATATGGTCTTGTCTGTTCTGCAGCGAAGTTCAGCTTTATATCACAGCAGTCTCAATCAAGACAACAATTGACCACAACATGTAAAATACTCCACAATATTAAAACAAGCTCAGTACAGTTTATACCGTCCAAAATGTCTGACCTGCCAGAAATCCATCTGATCGCCCGACACCCAACGTTCAGGCAGTTCACTGGGAGTCATAACCCTCCTCAAGCTGAACGTCAAACGACAACTGATTTGGCAGAAATTCAGCTAGATGCTAAAATCATTCGGGGGCGACCAATTCCGAGCTAAAATCGGGTGAATCTGCACAATAGCTGCGTTACATGGACCCTAATATTCCACTAATAATGGAAATAATTTGAATAAAAGGCCTCATGTAACCACCTCAATCAGAAGAGACTGGCCTGATCCACACGATCGGAAGCAGTTTTCAATCGGGTTGAGAGGGGTGGTGTAAACCTTTGATAGGAAAATATTAGCACCTAATAACCATGTAAAGGCTTAATTCGATCCTTTCTCTCTGGTTGGAATAAATCTGTTCTTTCTGCACGTTTGCCCCACGTGGGGGAACATTAGGTGACGTGAACGAGTATCCCTGAGGGACAGAAACATGGCAGCAGCAAAACCAAACTGCTCTGTGGCTGATCCAACTTAAAAGATTTAAGGATTGTTGAACGCCTCGATGGTCGAAAGGCTCAAAACAACGAGTTGTTCAAATGATGAACAAAGCCAAAAATACATATCTATTATTATTATAATATTTTCAGCAGATTAGACAGGCGGAACCACTTTGCGCATGTCAAAAGAGTTCTATTCTGATTAAATGATTCGCACATCTTATTGGATCCCTTTATTTAGCGTCCATGTAAACAGTGACGTTGGAATCTCTAATAAGAATGATTTAAATCGGGTTGAAGAAACATTGTCCATGTAACCGCAGCTTGTGTCTGCCCGGCTTTACTGAGACGTTTAATTGAACCAAGCCATTGTTAGCGTGATTAATTACACCTGTGCTTTTTCTGCTACAGCAAGTTAAAATGTCTGCTGTGAGAAAGGCATTCACGTGTATAAAACTGTTTCTCATGGCAATGTGATAGGAATCTGTCATTTAAACAGAAAGTTGTAAAACAATAACAGAATATGAAAAATTGAATTCAATTATTAAAATTAAATGATCATCTAGGCCTATTTCTGCTGTTAACTGGCCAAAACATGTAGGAATCTCCACACAGAACAAGCTGCTATGATTAAACCCAACACTTGCTACTGATCCTGTGGCTAGAGGTGTATTGCTAACAATAAATCTATGCTGAGAAAGCTAACGATCTGTAGCTAACTGAAATGCTGTTGGTGAATTCATTAGGGCAGGGTAAATAAGGCAAGTGAGGCTCAAGCACTGTGCTGTGTGACACAGAGAGACACTGGCCACTTAAACAGGCAGTCAAAAAATGATGATTCTTTGTATACAGACAATCTGGATTTCTACGGGCCCTGGATTCTCCCTTTTGCTCTCTGTCTGAACAAGGAAACGAACCAAGTAGAGATCAGTCAAAGGCGACACTCAAATCCTATAAAACTCCTTTTTAAGACTTCTGAAGTATTGTGATTACGCTTTGACACTATCTGATCTACCATAATAAACACTCATGTTTTCAGTTCAGTTGAAGACTGTGTGAAAGGTGTGTTCAAGACCTCATAATCTAAAGTTATTAAAGGAGACTTGTACTTTGTACTGCACACTTTAACATGTTTTTTGAGTTGTAAACTAAATGATATGACTGTACTGTGATGAATCACATCTATGTTGGTGTTAATATTGACATTTATTACCAAATTACTAAAAATCAGCATTTCATGGGTTGAAAATGTCTCATCACGCCATCTACTGTGTAAAGCCAGCCCGGTCAGAACATTTATATTAAAAAAGAGTCTAATCAGTCAGTCTCCCCCGTGTCCCCTGACCCACACACTACGCAGTGTTTTTAATAATTGTTGGACAACAATGGAGCTCTATGGCACAGGGGAAGATATATCAGGCTGTGATACACACACAGTACTTGTTAGTAGGATCTGTCATTGTTAGTTTATTTCTTTTCATGTAATTTGTTCATGATAGAAAAAATATAGAATACATGTCCTTTAAAGCAACCAAATTGAGCCCCCCCCCCCATCAGGGCTCAGTATTGATCAGCGTGGCCACAAGGGTGGGAGAGGGAGCTCCTTTGTTTCAATACTACTGTGACCTCTGAACCCTGACCCCCGCTTGCTCACCACCCCTACCCTCCCACACTCCCCTCCACCTCATTTGCACACCACATCCCATTGTTGCTATGGCAATGGTGACCTCTGACCTCTCTCAGGCACCCGCATCTGTTATCAATTAAACGGACAGGATCCTTTCCTCTTCTGAATACTACATGTATGTTTGGGAGAAAAGAGGGAACATGTGAATGCAATCAAACCTCTAGCGGGTATTTAAGGACAGGAAGTGGAGGGATTTTTTTTATCGTTGCCCACCATGATTTATGAAGTTCACCTTAATAAGATGCTATCACATTAATAACCTTGTTGGCTCTTAATGACCTACAGACTGAAAATCATACACACCCACAATGCTGCGTGACCAACAGGCGCATGCTGGGTCTGGCTAACATGCTAAATGCTAACATGCTCACGGTGGATTGTGAGTGAGTGGACTGGTTATATTACAGTTTGAGAATGAACAAGCAGGGAAGTTGAACCTAGAGCAGATTGTGACTAGAATAACAAACTCACTCAGCATTGTGTGTCTCAGATTATGTCTCATGTACTATTGTCAGGATATAATGACCGTTTCAGCAAATACGACAGTTATTTTTATAAAAGTTACCTACTGAACCTTTAATTAGGCTAACTACGTCCTGACTCCAGGCCGTGACATGAGATTGTTATCGATCTGCTCATCTTACTCCCAGAAAAAAAGTGACTAAGCGCATTTCTCAAAATGAACTGTTTACGTCTAAAATTAGCATGTGGATGTCCTCAGGCTGGACTCACCTGTCCCCTTTGGAGCGTCGTTTCTGGGCACTCTTTGGTCTTCTCTCACTGCCTAGACACGGTGCTCCGTTGGGCCCGGTAACCCGGACGGACTCCAGCCCTTTAGATGATCTCTTGAAGGTGAACTCCACAGCCTCGCCTTCTCTGAGGCTGCGGAAGCCCTCCATATGCAGTTTACTCTGTTAACGAGAGAGAGTGAGGGTCATGGGGTTTAAGCAGTTAAGTAACTAATTAACACGTTACATCTCCTTTGTTTAATCTGTACAAACATCAAAGTGGGTTATGTGCGGGGCTTTTTCTTTTTCAGTCTTTCCAAAATATCAAACTGTTTCTTTATTGTATCAGTATCCTTCAAACAAAGTTCATGTCAGATCGTTGAACAGCGTCTGAAACACCCACACACGACTTTCTGATGTCAGAATTGGGAAGTCGAAGTCCGACAATTTTTTGTAACTTTTTGAAAATAAGAAATAGACAATCAGGGCCACTTCATGCAGCACAGGTCTGCAGAGATAAGAAAGTAGGCAGGGTTTAACTTCTCTCTCAAGCTTTTCTTTTCATTCTTCACACAACTTTCTACTTCTTTCACTTTTTGCATGTAACAATGCATGCAACAGCATGAATGCCTTTGAGGAGAGACTGGCCCAAAGTGTGCACATTATCCTTATAGATACCTCATAGTGAGTTTCAGCTCATTGTTTAACTGTCCAGCCCACAAGTTTACTGTTTACTGTTTGGTTCACTCTCACTGCTCTCATAGTGCTGTTTTTGGCCACAGCAGGCAGCTGTTCAGAGAAAAAGCTCTAAAAACCCACTGTCCACTACCTGCTCAGTACCAAACAGCAGTCAGACACAGTTAGAGACTAGCTGGTGTAGCATTTAGCAGATAAAAAGCCCGGTATTTAATTGATGAAGTTGCTAGATATCTAAGCTTTAAAGCAACATGATGCAACTATTTAACCTTAAAGTAACAGCTTCTTGATGGTACACTGACTTGTAATAGGGAGAATAGTGCCTCTTGCGCTATGTAACTTGGGTTGAGCGGATATGATCTCCCATCGAGAAGTGCGTAGCGCTTTACGACACTACGTCACACATGGGTCTAGCTCAGTATTCTCAGTACAGAATCATGGCAGAGGCAAAGAAACCAAAGAGGACGTTGATGGAGGAAGCTAAGAAGAGAAAAAGAGAGAGTGACCGAGCAAGAGGCCGGACAAGAGTAAATCTCAGACAGGCTTTTAGTCGTTGGCGAGAGCTTCGTGAAATAAAAGTCTGCAGGACAGCTGGCCTTCTTGCTGTGTTGACCCTACACATTTGAGACAATCTGCATAAATGTTGCATTAATAGAAACGTGTAGCCGCTCTGTCAGGAAATCCTCAACTCTCTCAGAAAAAATATCCATTCCTGTTGACAGCCCTGTTAAAACAATGCTTTCAAACACCCCTCCTCTCCTCAAAAGAATTCCTCACCCCAACCCCTCCCCCTGCTTCCTCAGCACCACCACCTACATGCAGCCACTGACTCTCCAAAAGGAGTCCATCTGGTCAAGTCTCCAGATGATCACTGCACTGGAGGATGCTGGGAAATGACACAGGGGAGGAGTGCATTCCTGGGATAGCTACCAGAAGAGGTGGCAAGAATGTATGCATCCTGAGAAAAGTAAATCACCAAACAGTGTGCTACACTATTGATCTTTCACTAATTAGCTTTCCAATTGTAGTGGTAGCTACAGCTGCACTTCAGCTGCACTTCAGGGAAAACATATTACCTTTTTTTTTCTTGAAGTACTCAAGCTTTATAAAACTCACAAAATTCTGATAGAACTCACTATCCCTTTAAACTCCATAAAACAATGCAGAGTCGTGGCTATGAACACTATGAATAATCTCTATCAACAGTAGACAACAGTTCCTTTGTTGTCTCAGTATGGTCTACAGCTGCTACAGTATGTTGCTATATTGCTCTATGGATTTTACAAATGCATTTGAGCTCACATATACTTCATATTTTCTTGCTATATTTCCATCTGCAAAGACTAAATTTCCCTGAAGTGAACGGTTTCCTCCCAGCTTTGAGATCCCAGATTATTTCCCATTCTGGCTCCACCTTGGTTTAAAGCACTCACTGCTGTGGTATCGCTGCACTGCATTTCCCAGAAATCAAATGTGAATCAAACAAACTGAGAAAGCTCAAAACATTGCAGTTTGAGAAAACAGAAGCAGATATTCCTTGACTGTTGGTTTGGGAAAGTATTATCCATTCACCTAAATATAAAAGTAGGCTGTCTGGGTTCCTGGCAGCATATAGGAGCCACAAGGCAACCAGTAACAAGCCCTAAATGGTCATTTGTTGGTTAATACACATTATAGCTGCTGCTGGCTCAGCTGGAGGAAACACAGAATGTAAACCTGCTGACCAGTATGACCACAGCTGTAAAAGGCTCTGTTGGCTGCACTTTATACATGAGAATAATAATCAGACATTTTCACCTTAATGAATGTCTTTTTCTTACTCTAGACCATAGTGCATTATAGTGGTTAAAGCTGCAGTCAGCTCAGAGAACAATTTATATATTTTTTCTTTTAAACACCTGCTATGTTTCCTGGAAAAGAAAAATCTACATCATCTGTTTTTTTCCTGGACAGTTTGGAATAAACAGAAGAATTGGATCATTAACATGACATAGATTTTATACATATTAGCCCATCCTTAACTGTGATGTAATAGCCAGGACTCTAGAGGTCCAGGGACCCTGATATTTTCCTTCAGTGACTGGCAGGTACCCACACTCTCAAAGGGCCATAAATGTGCTTCTAGTGACTGTCAAAGCTCCACCACACTCCCTGTCTTTCCAGTGCAGACAGTAGCTGCACATAGCTGGTTAGCTTCATTGTACCATGGGCAGACAGTGTCCCCTGTGTCCACATGCCCCCTATGTGGTCACACCAATCCCCCAGGAAGTGTGCCGGGCTTTGAAGCCAAGTTGACATAGTAGCCAAACCATGTGATTACAACTTCCGGGTCCGTCATGTGATGCACACTGGCCCCAAAAAGACTTTTTACATCCAAGTAATTTTATACCTGGAGTCCAACTTTTTTTGGATTCATGCACCACTGAGCAACTTTTATAGGAATGAACAGGGCCTCTGACGCTGTATCCACTGCTCTTTATACATCCATGTGGTCACACACTACAAAGCTACGAGGCCAATGCCCCATACAGACGTTTTCCCCCCACACACACCCCACTCCTCTGTAGCATTTTCTAAACACGCTGGGAGGAAGGGGTTCTAGTAGTTATGTTTCAAACAAAGTGTTTGTTAGGTTGTCGAACTTCCTGAAAACCAACAATCACTTTACCCCAATTTTTACACAGTGATTGGCCAGAAGTAAGGCTTTAAACTTCTCTTTCAATCTCTCTTTTAATTCTTCACACAACTACTGTCCATCACGCTTCATGTGAGCAATTGAATGCAACACCGTGAGTACTTTTGAGGAGAGACTGTTATTGCCCTTCATACGATTCATCACATTGAGATTACAAAGAGAGGCAAAAGACACAGAGTTCTTGGAGACAGATCGGTGCGGTCAGGAGGAGACTATGGCAGGCTTTTTGCCCCGACTTTCCGAACAGGAATGAACATTTTTGCCTTTAAACGTGGTCAGACACATCGTGCGACCTAGTTTGTTTGAAGCATACTAAGGTAACCTGAGAAGAGAACTCTGCTCAAAAGGCTCCACATGGGAGGTGGGACTGAAACTCTGGGTTGGGTGGGCTCCCTGATGCTTTAATGACTTTATAACAGGAAGCAGGGCTGGATGGAGAGAGGAATGAGCGCTGTTTTCTCTGCTTTAGCCTCTAACCCCTTTTAAATGGAGATGTTTGAGCTCTAAACCCCCCCTCTACACCTTTGAGGTTCCACAGCAAATATCTGTCTGTGAGGTGAAGGGAGTGGGCGAGTGGCAGTATACTGACTCGGGCATAGTTGACTTTAAGATGTGTTAATCTTCAGATAATTTTACACAAAAACACATCTGGTGTCTTACATTCTTCTTACAAGCTGCTTTTGAGGGGTAATGCCTGACTTTACTCCAGAGAGAGGTAGTTTTCTCTCAACCATAACTCTTGTCTTACTCTCGCCTGGTCTATGAACTGAAAGACAATGCTCATCACGGTTTCCTAAAAAACAGAAAAGCATTACATCTTCACATTTGAGAAGCTACAACCAGAAAATGTTCTTTCATTGTTGCTTGAAAAGCAAGAAAGAAAAAAAAGAGGCTGAGGGCATTAGCCAAAATGTAATCTGGGAACCCATCGTCTGACCACAATGTGAATGCAGATAAATTTAAAAAAGCTAGCTAATCTCTAGGGTTGCAAGATTTATAAAAAGCTAAATCGTCGTCAGACAATAGCCGACGGGTTCCCAGATTGCATTTCGGCCAATGCGTTCCACCACTTTTTCACTGTTTATCTGCATGCAACCAAAGCCTGCTCAAACGTGATTGGTCAATACTACTCGGACTACAAATGGAAACCAGAACACTTCCGATTCCAAAATCTTGTCCCTTGCCTACAGATTCTGCATTCACATGATATCTGTTAATAGAGATTACTTGAAAAGTGACTTAAATGATGAATCCATTATAAAAATTGTTGAGTTAACAGTTAATTGACTAATCATTTTAAGCTTTACATGCATTACTCAGTGAGTAAATGCCCTTACAGAATCTCATGGGGGCATGCTGGTTCTCATAAATAAACAGGGTTTTTACACAAGCGTTTACATTGTAAGCATTACAGGCGAAAGTGTGTGTTCAGAATGCAAAAACATGATGAGGATTCGAAAGTCAAATGTCATTTTAACACGTCAACTTTCACATTCTTCTTCTTCAAAGGGTTCTGTATATCTTGACTTTTTCTTTTGGGTATCTGCTGCATCAGTTTAAGAGAGACAAGCTTTTCTGGTTATACTGGAAGGTGTGTTAACCAGTTGTGAAATAAACCTGAAACTTGTATAAAATGTAGCTTGATTACCAGAAAATATTGTTGACACAAGCATTACTTGTTGTCATCTTTGTACCTCTAAAGGTTAGAACAGTGTAAAGACAGCTTTGCTATTGGACTGACTGTTGTATAAAGCTTGTCCGGGCAGTCTAAGAATAACTTAAGTGCATTTTTAAAGAGATTGTGTGAAACCAGGTAGTATAGGATCATAGAACCTTTAATAACTCACCACACTAACCAAATAATAATGTGTCATCATTCATATTTAAGGCCTTATGGGTAGTCATTTGTCAATAATCAGCCACTGCTTCAGAGATGGAGTCAGACAGTATAGTGTTTAATATTTGGACAGTGACACACTTTCGTTTTGAGTTTTTGAGGGTGTTCACATCCAGTGTATGGATTTCTATAGGTCTATATGTAGCCTAGGTATATATGAATATGTTACATTATGTTACTAATAAATATTCATATCCATTGTCTGAATTTGACCACTTTTTATGTATTCAATTCAATTCAAAAATCGTGCAGGAGAAAAATCGTGCAGGAGAACAAATGTAGGCGACATATCTGACTGCACTACAAGGTCTGGTGAAATTTTGGTGGCTGTCTTCAATTAAGCAAACCTTCACTTTCACCACAAGCAACGTGAAAAGCCCCAGCAGAAGCAGCAGCGTCTCACCTGGTGGACGAACACGTCGAGCGGCTGCTCCAGCGGAGCTCCGTCTCTGCTGCTCATGGACAAGAAGCCGAAGCCCATCCGTATGTTGAACCACTTGCAGACTCCGCTGCCCCGGGACAGACCCGCTGCCTCCTCCCCGCTCTGCGCACAGCCTCCTGAACAGGGGAAAGGGATGCAGTGTGGTGATGGTCAGAAGACCTGATAAATGGCAGCAAAGTGCCTGAGTTCTTCCTCCCGCATGCGCCTGACGTGTTGCGTAATGGCCCGAGAAAAGATAAAGCAATAGCAGGGCCTGTAATGAAATACGGATGATACCTAAAAAACTATTTTCTCATTTGACTAATGTGATTACACGTTGTAACAGTGGTGCAGCCGATGTTCATTTTCATTACCAATTAATCTGCAGATTATTTTCCCGATTAATCAAAGTTTAGCCTATAAAATGTCAGAAAATAGTGAAAAAGATTACAATTTCTCAAAGCCCAACATGTCATATTTAAATGTCTTGTTTTGTCCGACCAACGGTCCAAAATCGAATATTCAATTTACTATCATAAAAGATAGTAAAAAAAAAAAAAGTCTCTCTATCAGCCTACTATTACTTTCTCTTTATGATTAGGTCGCACTATTATACCTAAAATAGCATAAACATGATGAAACGGGGGTTAGGAGTATCAAAAGTATCAAAAAAAAATTTAAAAATCAGTCTCTCCACTAATCATTAATCAACTAATTGTTTCAGAAATAAATAATAAGAATTATAATAAATTCACTAGCCTATTTATGATCTAATAGCCTACGATATTTTATGTATCTAATTAACTTATATAGATTAATTAATATATTATTAATGTATATATTCTCACACTTTTCTACAATGACAGAGCAAATAAGTCAATTTCATAATATTTCTTTAAAACACATGTGTGCACAGGCCTTCAAAATAAAATGTCTCTTCCCTCTGTCAACATTAAAATCGATATAACAGCTAAATCTTTATGTGAGCGAATCTATAGAAACCCTGTAGGCCGATCTGTTACTCCAACGCCTCTCAGATAAAGAGAGAAACGGTTTTTCTAACAACATTAAAAGTTGCATTTCTCAATAAATTGCTGTTGATGGTCTACCTGTGAAACCCATCCCGCCACTCTCTGCTGCTTATCCCCCGGTTTTCAAGCTGCTGCCCGCCTCTTATACCTCCATTCTACATCCACATCAACAAAAGCACACACAACAAGTCATGGCAGCACCTCTGGAGAGCTTTTTCTCAAAAGACAACCACCCAAGACCCTCAGAAAGGAGAGAAGAAGACAATGCAAGAGGAAGAAAAGCCAGCCCTCCTTTGTGCCTCGTTCCTTCTTTCAGAGCATCTGCAAAGAAGCTCTTCATACCTTCTGCCATGGTGGGAGGTCTCCACAGCCTCCTGCAGAAACAGCTCCTCTGGCCCAGAAAATATCAGACGAAATGAGTTAATTGCATGCTGGACACCCGTGTACGTTCTCTCCGTGTGTGTGTGTGTGTGTGTGTGTGAGAGAGAGAGAGAGTGTGTATAATCCTCCAGGAGAAACTAAGAATGCGTTCTCCCTGCTTCCTGCTCTCTTCTTTCACAATATGCAGAACCCCATTGACCCTCCTACCTCTAGTAACCCCCACCACACACAGACACACACACACACGCACACACACGCACAGACCGCCACACACACGCACGCACACATACACACTACCACCTTTTCGGTCAAGTCCACGTGATTTCCAATCGCAGATAAATCACACATGTCCAATAAGATATAGGGAGCCAAAACATTGACAAAATGACCAATCAGGACTTTGGAAGATACAGCATTAGGGTTGCACCCAAGGGCCCAGAAGGATATCACCCCGCCCACCACACACACACTCACACACACGCTCACAACAAAACCCCATCTGCAAGGCATGTTTCTGCAGCTACTGTTCAATTTAAAGATGGTCTATCCATCGCATTTTCAAAAATCTAATCCACATTAGCATCTCTAGGAACTATATACAAATTATGTGTCAGTATAAGCAGAAGTATCTGATATTGATAAAAAAGTGTTTGGCTCCTGATTGAATGACATTTCCATCCAAACTGTCTTGTGATTCCATGTAAAACCCCTTAAAAAGCAATTAATCAACTCTCCTTTTCTAGGTGCACATATGATCCACTGAACAAAATAGTATCAAAATAAATTTGCTTTAACATATATTCTCCCATACATTCTCACAAGTATGATTTAACAATCATATGCATCAACAGAAACATGTTCAAAAGCACAATGACATTTCAGAGTATCCTCCTGATACCTGCCTAAGAGCCAGTTTGGACTCAAAATGTGTTTTTTTCATAAATGGAATACATGTGTTTGTAAAAGGTAAGAAATAATAATGTGAGCATTTAATGGTGTTGCATGTTTGACAGAGTGATTACTTAAAATAATAATTTGAGTAATAGAATGTATGTTAGTTTTCAATATAAACAACTTTATCATTTAATAACACCTTAATCTTATAATAAAAAGAATATATTTCTTATATATTTCCTTAAATTTAGGGGAATGTCATGTATCAATTAAAGTCTAACCCTCTGATATTTAATGGCTTTTTAAATTAAGGTATTTTTAAGGAGTTCAAGTTTTAACCTTTTCAAATTAGCGTTTAAATTAAGGGATCTCTGGCTATATTCCAAAAATCCTGGCTGTGATTAAGGCGTTTGGTCTGTTTCACTGTTAAATTAAGAATTTATAAAGTGTATTTCAAAGGATTTTCTGGCTGATATCGAACAAACTGCCACTATACAGTGTAATACAAAGCATTACCGTTGGCCACCGAGCTGCCATCTTAGAGGAAACACTGGTCTTACAGTAAACGTTCTCTATATCAGTGGTTCCCAATCTTTTTTTCCCAATGTATCCTTGCTTCACAATTTTCCACATACCCCATGGTAACTGCAGAAGTACCCCTTGGGGTACAAGTACCCCTGGTTAGGAATCACTGCTCTATAAGAACAGCATGTGTACATTTGTGGGGATTGGTGCTGCACTTATGTTGTCCATGATAATAATACAGTAAATAATAATAATAGGTGAAAGGGAGACACCAGATGGTATCTCCCTCTTCCTTATTCTCTCAGGATGAATCATCTCTTGCATTGTCTCTGTTGCTGAGGTGACTCACATCCACCTGTTACAGTTCATAAAAAGACATACGGTGGCCTGTTTGAGTCATTCACTCACACTCATTAATAACTAATTAGTTGGTTTCGAGGTGCTGTATGGAACCACAAACCTGCTCTCATCACTGCTGAGTCATGGAACTTCCTGTAGTGACACACACACACACACACACACACACACACACACACACACACACACACACACACACACACACAGGCATTTTTGTATGTGCAGATATAATGAGCTAAAGCCTGCAGTTTTCCTGACTTCCTGTAAGTGCAGCTTAATGTCTCCACATTTTGCGTGTGTGTGCCTGTGTGTGAGGTGTTGCCTGATGAAAACCAAATGACGACCTCCATTCATGCGTTTAATAGTCCAGCCAGAGGCCCTCTGAAAGTCGCCATAGAAATGGAAAGGCCCACCGGCTGCTGGGCAACAAAACAGGCCACCCTAAGGTGACCTGGGACACCCAGAGGGGCTTGTGGGAACAAAGCCTTGGCACGGGCTTGTTCAGCAGCCATCAATGAATCAACACACACGCACACACACGCTCAGTTCAAGCTCTGTTATTTCACTGAGAGAGTAAGTTCTTAAACACTCGAATGTGTGCCTAAGAACATGTGCCTAACTTGCACATACTTGCAGTATTTATGTTGTGTATGTAATGATGTGTGGTTTAAAACACACTTTGGGAATGGCTGCATGGGCCCTTGTTTGTTGCAGAGGGGGGAAATATAAGCAGGGGCCCCAAGGGAAGCCTGTCAGCTCACCTTTCACCTCTCCTCCAGAGAGAAATCAATCAATAAGCCTGATCAATAACAAATCTATAATGTGCTGCCATGTTGTGACAGATATCCCTCCCACAACAAGCCTCTAGGTAGGAAAGGCTGCTGCAGGCCACCTAAGGGCCAAGCAGGCAACAATGACAGGCTTCTTCATCAAAAGGGAACCTGTCCGTTAAAGGAATATGACAAGATTTTTGGGGATTGATGCTTTGGTTGACTTTACTATCAAGTGAAACAGAAAACAAACTAATTTTCATTGTCACCAGATGTCAATATGGTGGACATTGGATGTTTTTAAAGCTATTATGCTTGTGATTTTTATGTCTTTATAGCATCTTTCAATTGGCTCAGATGGCTTAAAATGAAACAATTCTGATGAAAGTTGAAAGTGCAGTGCATGCGTTGCTTTCAGCGTATTCATCTTACTGTCACCTGGTCAGATCTGTAGGTACATTGCTGTCTACCACATGATCACTCTTGACACTACCACCAGATGGCACCAATGTAAAAAAACAAAACAAAAAAAAACAGTTCTAAACCTTCACATAGTGACTTTAAAGATAAGACTGGTTATTTCTGTATTTTCCTTATTGTCAACAAATCCCATGATTTGTAATTTGCCAGTGCACCTTTCAATACTTTCTGTCTTCTCTAGTTTTAGCTTAACCTATTAACAAAGGAGGAAATAGTGCATTTGTTGGGGACTATTTTCAACGGCTGATTAATCCACATTTGGTGCTCTAGTGAGTATTTGGAGCAGCAGGATGATGTATGTAGCATAGAGTCAAAATAAACTATTGTTTAAGACTGTATGTTCATGGTAATGAAGGAACATGTCACCCAGTGCAAGTGTGGCTCACTGGTGTGTTTTTTAATAGTTTTTTGACAACAATGGAGCTCTATAGCACAGAGGAAGAAGGTATATCAGGCTTTGATACACACACAATTCATCATTGGTTTTGTTTTTTTGTGTGTGTTTTTGGTGACAATAAGAAACAATATAGAATATCCCCAGCCTCCAGCAGGAAGTTCCTCCCAATAACCTAGCATCGCTAATCATTGACCTCACCTGTTGCCTTATACGGTCCATAAAAAGGTTTCATCTCCCCTTGGAAGTTTTCATGTTTTATTGTTTTACAACATTGATTCCCTTGGCTTCCAAGGGAGGTGAATGCTTTTTATACCTTCATAGGCATTGTGTGAATAAAAGAAAGCCAACAGAATCCATTCTTGGTGTTTGATGCAACTGATATGGTAAACAAAAGCATATGGTGACAGGGCCATGCGTAACAATACAATCATGATAGTTGGATGTGGAATTATGAGCCCAGGTTGCTGTTGGCTTTTGCTGCCTAATTAGCACTGATACAATTACCTACAGGTGTATAGAAATTGTTGAAAGGAGGAGGCAAACAACAGACAATGCTCTATCCATGCATAAACTCATCAATAGCCTGCCCCACACCAAAGGTGGAGCATTGTGTGCAACAGAGGGTGTCATGATCCTAAGGACTTTTGTGTACACTGTGTGTTTTTGCTGTTTCCTGTTTTATTTTGAAGGTCTGTTCTTTGTTCACAGTTAGTATTGACTTCCTGTCTTTGTTCTTTTCCCGCCTGTTTTGATGGTTTTCACCTGTGTCTCGTTACCCACCTGTGTCTGCTTCCCTCGTTGTCTCCTCCCCAATATATACTAGTCCCCTGTCTTTGGTCCTTGTTGGTTCCTTGTGATTTGTGGTTTTCTGAGTCTCTCTGTGTCATATTCCTGGTGTTTCCCTGTGTTTCTGGAGTCCATGCTACCTGTTTGTAAGTGCTTTTTGTCATTCATTAAAACCCCTTTTTCATCTGCTGGAGCCTCCCCGACTGTTTGCATTTGGGTCCTCTCCCTGCTGCCTCGATGGCTCACTGTGACAGAATGAACCAACCTCATTTGGACCCAGCAGACAGTCTCCTTCCCAGTCTGCCTTTTTCCTGGGAGGACTTCGGGGTTGTGAAGGAGGTATTTTTTGAGGACCCAGGCCTCCTGGGGGCCCTAGTAATCCTCTGGAATCGGGACAGAGAAGTTGCCTATAGGGTGGCTTTTAACAGGTGGAAGTTATACCCCAGCACTTCTCGTCCAGTTTTTTCCAAGCCAGTCATTCCAGCCTCCTCTGTGTTAAAGCCACAACCTGCCAGCAACCGGCCTGCCAACCTCCAGTCTCCTTCACTCTTCAAGGGCACGCAGCTGGCCATATTCTCGGGGACCCGCGGGGGCCATAGGAGAAGTGATCGTCGGGGTTCCCGACGCCATTGCCAGCCGTCCAGCGCCCCAGAGTCTCCGTCGCCCAGCCCTACGAACAGCCCTGCTTCTGCTCCTGATTCCCGGTTGGCGGTCCAGCCGGATCCTGTTCCTTGTCTCCAGTCGGCGGCCCGACCCGCTTCTGTCCCTGATTCCCCGTTGGCAGTCCGGCTGACTTCTGCTTCTGGTTCCCGAGTCGGCGGCCCAGCCAACTCCTGCTCCCCGGATCCGGTTGGCTAACCGGCTGACTTCAGTTCCTGTTTCCCAGTCGGCGGTCCTGCCACGACCTGATCCTGTTCCTGAGTCGGCGGTCCTGCCACGACCTGATCCTGTTCCTGAGTCGGCGGTCCTGCCACGACCTGATCCTGTTCCTGAGTCGGCGGTCCTGCCACGACCTGATCCTGTTCCTGAGTCGGCGGTCCTGCCAACTCCTGCTCCCCGGACCCGGTTGGCTAACTGGCTGACATCACTTCCTGTTCCTGAGTTGGCAGTCCGGTCTACACCAGCGCAGCCTCCAGTGCCCGTCCAGCAGCCGCTGTCGCCGCCGCAGCAGTCTCCAACTCCAGTGGCCGTCCAGCAGCCGCTGCAGCCGCAGGCACCAGTTCCCGTCCAGCTGCAGCCTCCGGCGCCAGTTCCCCGCCGCCGGCCTCCTGCCCGGCCTCCGGAGCGGTTCCCCGTGTCTGGTTGCCCTCCAGGCCGTCCGCCTGAAGGGTCCTGTTTGGCCTCTGCCCTGCCCCCTGGCCGTCCTCCCGAGCGGCTCCCTACGTCTGGTCGTCCTCCAGGCCGTCCTCCCGAGCGGCTCCCTACGTCTGGTCATCCTCCAGGCCATCCACCTGAGGAGTCCTGTCCAGCCCCAGGTCTGAGTCTCTCCGTGTCATATTCCTGGTGTTTCCCTGCGTGTGGTTTCCTGAGTTTCTGGAGTCCATGCTACCTGTTTGTAAGCGCTTTTTGTCATTCATTAAAACCCCTTTTTCATCTGCTGGAGCCTGTTTGCATTTGGGTCCTCTTCCTGCTGCCTCGATGGCTCACTGTGACAGAGGGCTGTTTTAGCACCAGGGACAGCTCCGCTAACAAAGCAAAGGCTTCCCTTTGGAACATCTCTGCAATGTCATGCCTAACGCTAAAGTATTTACAGTACATTAACATTTTAGGAAAACAATGTTACAGGTTATTGAAGTAACTTTGGAAGATTTCCCATAAAGAAATTGATTATGGATCTGTACAAACCTATGGGATACCTTGGAATCACCCACCCTCACACATTCCAAGGTTGAAATTCAATCCGAGTTTATATTTATAAAAATATCCAACTGAAATTGCATATGTAGGTATAGTGCCTATATAAAATGTAGATTTATTAAAGCATGGAGGAATGATTCATTGGAGAAGTGTGGCAAAATAATTCCTTGGTGTCAAACAGTTACAATTATCAATGAATGATGACTCGCTTCTTAATCTGTTATGATATGAAAGTGCTTTTTCTGGCTTGACTGCAGATAAACATTTTATTGTCGGATGGAAACCCTCACATAGTATACAAAGTATATTAAACAGTGGGCTCTTCTCACAATCAGTTTTAGAAATGTCAGTTGTGTAAATGTTAATGAGGCTATTTCTGCAATTAAGACACAGCTACTGATTAATCCTATTTGCAAGATATATCTAAAGGATAGACCGTGCTTGTTAATATATACAACCCAGCATTTACGTAACATTTCAAAAATCAGGCACATCCTGTCTCAAAAAGATGCAGAAAAACTAGTCCATGCATTTGTTACGTCTAGGCTGGATTATTGCAACTCTCTATTATCAGGCTGCCCCAATAAATCCCTTAAGACTCTCCAGCTGATTCAGAATGCTGCGGCACGTTTACTGACAAGAACCAGGAAAAGAGATCATATTTCTCCAACATTAGCTTCTCTACACTGGCTCCCTGTAAAATCCAGAATAGAATTTTAAATCCTTCTCCTCACCTTCAAAGCCCTAAATGGTCAGGCACCATCATATCTCAAAGAGCTCATAGTACCCTATTACCCCACTAGAGCACTGCGCTCCCAGAATGCAGGGTTCCTTGTGGTTCCTAGAGTCTCTAAAAGTAGAATGGGAGCCAGAGCCTTCAGCTATCTAGCTCCTCTCCTGTGGAACCAGATCCCAGTTTGTGTACGGGAGGCGGACAACCTCGTCACATTTAAGAGTAGGCTTAAGACTTTCCTCTTTGATAAAGCTTATAGTAGGGCTGACTCAGGTGAACCCTGAGCCACCCCTTAGTTATGCTGCTATAGGCCTAGACTGCCGAGGGACTTCCTATGATGCACTGAGCTCCTTTCTCCTCCTCTTCCTCTCCATCTGTACGCCCTCATATCCCATCAATGCTTGTTATTAATTCAACTTCTTCCTGTAGTTTCTCTCTCTCTCTCTCTCTTTCTTTCCCCCCCCCCTGTTGCTTTCTGCAGGTGTTTCTGCCTCCGGAGCTGTAGAGTCTGGATCTGTGGTTGCTGCCCCCGTGCTCCTGCTCTGCACCCGCTGCTGCTATTGCTGTTGTTGCTCTTATTAGTGTTTCTGTTGGTGTTAACATCAATGCCATTACCATATCTATTGCCTTACATCCCTATGTGGAACTGTATTGAGCTGCTGTATGTTCTCTTTCCTCCTGCTCTCTCTCTCCCGCTCCCCCCTTCCCCCTTCAACCCAACCGGTCGAGGCAGATGACCGCCCACCTTGAACCTGGTTCTGCTCGAGGTTTCTACCTGTTAAAAGGGAGTTTTTCCTTGCCACTGTCGCATAGTGCTTGCTCATGGTGGGAACTGTTGGGTCTCTGTAAATATAAAGAGTCGGTCTAGACCTGCTCTATTCGAAAAAGTGTCCTGAGATAACTTTATGATATGGCGCTATATAAATAAAACTGAATTGAACTGAATTGAATTGATGAAAGTGTGGGTGATTCAATTGTATGTTTTTTTTTTTTTTTTTTTTTCCTCCTAGTTTTTTTTCCTCACTTTATTATTTTACATTTTTAAACATGTGCTTGTGCTGTTCTATGTGAATGGAATTTAAAAAGTTGCTCACAAAAAAGAAGACCTTGGTGGTCACTGGTAAAAAAAATTGAAATGTAATTTATTGTGTAATTTATTCCATTCTAAATAGAGACAGCATCTATGGGTGACATATGGACATGCAGTCCATTCAAAGATAATAATGTGCTCTCAAAGGCTGGTGGAGGATAATGGCCACCTTTAGTGCACAGGGACTAATGGCTACGTCCACAAGCATACAGGTAATAAATGCACTATTTTATTTTTCCCACTAGATGTCACCTCAAGCATGTGTTCTCTGAGACCACAGTAATATGATTTATATATAATCCAGAGGAAGATGTATGCATTGTGTACAATAGCAAATGAAAATACTGCTGTTAAAGCACCACACAGAAATCACTTTCACGTGTATTTTATGCTGAATATACTTCTTTGTGTGCTTTTGCTCAAGGGCCTCTACCTCTGCAAGTTCCATTGGTTGCAAGTTCCAAACTCATGCTGTGTCTCAATTCGGATACCTCCATTAGTACACTTCCATGTAGCTCACTGTGTACATTATGTACTTACTTGCGTAGTGTTGTCTCAAATCGAATACGGCCATTGTTTCATTTGACAATGTCAGAATTAAAGGTATGTTTTGCAGCATAAACAGATTGAGCTACAGTTACTATTAATAGTATCTACTGATACAATAGGGTATCATTCTTTTGATAGCACATGTTTCTTTGTTATATCATAGAAAAGTACATGATGTGTGGTGTTATGGTGTGGGCAGTCCTGGTCAGGTTACAGGAAACTGTTGTAGTCACCTCAAATTCACAGGAACAACAAGCCTTTATGAGGGGTGATTAGTGTCACAGCGAAGGCGAAGGGTAAGAATAAAAGAAAAGCTGCATTAACAACAAAGTCACAAGTTTTTACTCACCAAGGCATTGTAGTGTCATTACTTATTAACTGTCTCAAATGTCCCAGTAAGTGATAAAGTAGCATTTTGAAATGTTTCCGCTGTGAAATCATGATTTGAAAGTCAAAATCACCTCTCTATCACCAGAGATAAAACATGTAACAAAAAATTGCAGCATGAAATATGTTGTGTATGCTATATTTTACACACCCCAGTATCCCCCTGGAATTGTTAAATATTGGACAACTCCACCCCCATAACTGTAACCACCCCATAGTTGCCATGCGGGGAAAACGAGAATTTTAAAAATGTTGTCACTGGACATAAAAAAGCATTGGCATTGAATGTAATCTGAGGTTTGGCAGAATCGTCTAATACTGATGTTCTTGTATAGCGATAGGGTTGGTTTTATAGCTGTAACTCTTTTGGAACAACACATAACAGCAAGCTTCCATTTGTCCATTATATTCTTGTTAATTTTCATTGAGAGTAAAGATATTAAGATATACAGTATGTGTATCATTGCAACCATGTCCAAGAATTACAATCATGCAACTACAACATGATCAAAATTCATTTTAGGGAAACATAATGCTTCCTGGATTACGCCTCCATTGCACACCACTCCCAACAGAAATGCTGAAGCTCCACCTCCTGCTTCTCTTGTGGCATTAATCACCCCTCATACATATCTTTCCAGTTGGAGTTAATCCCACCTCCCTCCTGCTCGCATCACAGAAACAAATGTTTCATTCTCTCGTCTAGCATGAGCGTTCAGTAAAAACGGTGTTTATCTAATGCAGGGCTGGTTCTAGCAACAGAATAGAAACCGCTTTCCAAGAAACAGACGTGATCTCTTGTGTTAAAGATGGGATGACAGGGAGAGCAGCTGCAACAGCCCGATGGACACATGAGAAGCAGACGCACCGTGCGAACAAACCATTGGATGGAATACAAAGGTAACCAGACTTGCTTTAGGCTATTCGAGCTTTACAGAAGCCTCGGCTGTGACCAGACCGACGTCTGTTTTCTGCAGAGACATGAGGGAACTGTTGAGTGATGAAATCGATTTTTCATTTTTCTCTCGAAGAGGAAAGGATGGAGAAAAAAAAACCCCGACGTGATCATCATGGCTGTGCGAAGGCGAGCAGGAGGCGATTTGCTGAAGCATTATAAAGCAGGCTTCTCCTCAGGTCGTGCTAATGTAAGTGAAATGGGATTGCTTCGGTTGTCGTGCGTTTAACAGGTTCGATTATGCGCCAACCTCTGCAGCGACTGAACGCGTTTTCTTTTACCTGCTCGACGCCAATTCATGCTGAAAGACGATGACTGCACTCACGGGCTGTAGTTGGCAATAAGAGGAACCTGTGTCACTCCCCTGCTGCCTGCTGGACTGACTGTTTTTCTGCAGCACCACGGACAGCGACAATGACGCGGCTCCGCAGGAAAGCTCTCGTGGCTCTTTTCCTCTTCACGCTCTTTATTTTCGGGGCCATGATGGGGCTCAGGACGCTGAAACCCAGTGACGGCTTCTCAGACCTGGCCCCCGGCATGGACTTCATCGGGGAGAGATCCGACAGGAGGCGGCTGGATGTGAAAGACGTGGTGGTGTCGCCGGGCCAGTTCCACATGGGCAGCAGCGACACTAAAGTAGTTTTTACCAAATCGGACCGAGATTACAGTATATTCTATGATGTTCACATCTTCTACTACCTGTGGTACGGCTCTCCCAGCATGGACAACAAGTACATTCACTGGGATCATGTGCTGGTACCACACTGGGACCCCAAGATTGCAGCCAGTCATGCCCAAGGAAGGCACACACCTCCAGAAGATATTGCCTCAAGTTTTTACCCTGAACTGGGACCCTACAGCTCCAGGGACCCGACGGTGCTGGACTCGCACATGGCCCAGATAGAGGCGGCTGCAGCAGGTAAAAAAATCTTGCAACACTGACATGTTTCCCCTGTCATGGTATAGTGTTGACACCCCTCTAAGGCCAAAGCCAGTCTCCCCAATGGCCCCACCCAGAGATAAAACATAAAGTCTCTAAAATGTTTTAATCGCTTGGATTTGTCATATTTTATTTATTTGGTTAACTTTTAAAATATATTTTTGTATAATGTAATAAATAAATGCTGTTTCAAAACCCTCTTCACACTGCCAGTAATAAACTCCCGATTCCTTCATTTATTGGCCTAAAAATAGTCAAGTTCAAATGTAAATGTTGTCTAAGTATATTGGAAACAGCCTATAAAGTAACCAGCATGTGATAGTTTTGTAATTATAGGATGCAAACACCCACCAAGTTGCTAAAACCCCAAATCCCCATAAAAGAAATACAAAGGGCGGGAGCTCAGTGGCCTCAATTCACTATCCACACACATAATCTAAGTTAGTTGACTGTAGTTTTTAACATCACATCCAAGAAGTTGACATTTCCTGCATGTACCTCAATCCTCCAACAAAACAGTGCTTTAACCTCCAACACCACTCATCACACTCAAACTTCATGCCTGACTGTACTCAGATCAGACTTCCTCTCCGTGCTGTGGTGTTGCAGGGGTGCTTGTGTTGTCCTGGTATCCTCCTGGGGTGGCAGACGACCACGGGGAGCCCACCGAGGACCTGGTTCCTGCTGTCATGGACGCAGCCCACAGGCACGGCATCAAGGTAACTGGTGAGACAACCGGTATGTTTTTCCTTTCTGATGATTTACTGAATGAATGGCTTGCCAGTGACAGTTAAATGTTAAAGCTGAGAATAACATACTGTATATCTTAATCTTGTATCTTATCTTGTATAGCTGTGCTTTCACACTGCATCTGAAAATGTTCCCGTTTGAGTTATTGGGCCTAGTGTGAAAAGCAGAAAGCTGTATGGAGTTGATTCATGTCAGTTCTGATCTGGACAACATAGATATGTGGTACAAAAATCACATTCTGAGATATGCAACCAAGATGTCTGATGTAGGACACATGCTTCATTTGAGAATCATATAATAATTTGACAAAAAGCAAGTCTTATCTCCATTGTCATACTTTTGGCCACTTTTAGGCTACTTTTAGCAATACTTTGTGGAAGCGACAACTCAAACCTAATTACATTGAGATAAATGCATGATGTGACCTTTTTGTCAGTTAAGTGTGCCTTTTTGACACGAGTGTCAGTTGATATTGGTGTCAGATATGTGTTACACCCTGGAATAGATGGAGTGGCTCATCATGAGCAAACCAGTCTGTAATGTGAAAGTAAAGCTATTCTAAAATGAGCTTCTTGCCAAACTTTTAGATTTAACGTGTAGAATACCACACTTCTGCAGCAAAATCTGAATGTTCTTTACTCAAGAATTTGAAACAAAACACTGTTTTGTATTGTATTGTTCTGCTAGGTGTTGCCTTGCACATAAAAGAAAACTCAGATATGTAGCTAGGTGAAGGGAGCAATAGCAATAGCATTGTAAGAGCATAAAGCCTTCATTTTACATGCCTTTGGGGCTCCATCCAGTGACTTCTGTTTCATTACTGTCAGCAAACCATGTCTGTTTTGTGGAGCAGTTTATACTCCAGCATGGCAAGGTTATGTAAAAGTGAATGGTACAACACAGCTAATAGGCTATGACTCTGTTTTGGAGTCTCCGGCTCTTTGTTCCCTCAAAAGTAAGCACAGTTAAGACGTTTGCTGCTGGCCAGCAGTACAAATTTGAGTGTTAGCGTTCACCAAAGTTGAACTCACAGTAAAAGATTCGCACAGATTCAGTTTGATGGAGATTTTGCTTTTAAGTGCTGGTCATTTTTTCCAGTTGAGAAAAAGTGTGGCGTGCCCTTTATTCATAATGCAGCATGTCTTGCAGCTGCATTGCATTCTGGTCCACTGAGGCTCCTGACAGTGAAGAAATTGGTACCTACCCAGTGGGTCCCAGTTGCATCTTCAATTTTGATGTTGTGACCTCAAAACCTGACATTTACAGTAATATGGATGTTGTAGGGAGATGAAAATGTTCTGCTTTCAGATGCCTTTCTAGCTGAGCCAATAGCTGTTAAAGACTTGAAGCGCTTTAGGGTAGATGTTATTTTTCAATGCACCACTCCATTTAACAAAGTCATATCTACTTTAGCATTGACGGGGTCAGATACCATAAAGCCATAAGATGCTGAAGGTGCTTGAGACAACAGTGGCAAAACAAGCTGAGCGCAGACTGTAGATTCAGCATTAAGAGGACAGAAGAGCTTTCCCTCAGTCTACTTTCATGCTCCTTATATGGAAGTCTTAGACTGAGAACTGGGTCTCTCTGTGTGTCTCAGTCAGACTTACACAACAGTGTTTATCTCACAGCTGACCTGAGGGCTAATGCTCCAGTGTTTCAATGCACCAGAGCTGCCCCTGACAAAATACAGGCTGAAGTCTGTGTTTGTGAGCAGTCGTGTGTGTGTGTGTGTGTGTGTGTGTCCATTTCCTCAGCAAATATCATACATGTGTGCCTTGCATGGCATTTGATGTAGTGCTTTTGACACAGGAGGAGTTCTTCTGTCAACATTCAAAAGCAAAATGAGGCGTGAAGAGGGATTGTTGTTCCAAATTCCATCCAAACCAGACCGCTGGTGTCACAGATATCAGTTGAGAGACCATCACATATGACAGACAGGAGGACACAGGCTGATCTATAATCCCCGCCAGTGCTCCATCCTCACTAATTAAGCATAGATTGACCCTGTTTGCTCAGTGAAATGTCGACGTCAGGATGCTAGCAGCAAACAAGAGGAGAGAAATTTAGTAGAGCAGAAAAGTATTATCTTCTAATGACAAAATCCCTCATTATGACAACAGGCCTCTTATTATAACAATGAAGCTTTCTTCTTTTAATGATAAAGTTATTCTATTAATAACAGTTGTGTCTGATCAAGCCTTTCTTTTGTAGTCAACACACAAGTACATGTGCTCTTGCTAAGAAGTTATATGCGATTTTCATTACCATCAAGTCTTGCAATAAAAGTATTGAAGCAGCACTAATCAGTATTTTCTGTATGAACAGTAAGTCAAATTACAATGTGTAATGTGAAAGGTGTTTATAGTGACAAACCCACAGAGAATTATCACACAACTCTGCAGTTCTTCTCAGCTCCACAGAGCTTTTTAGCATCTGTAGGCTTGTTGTTTTACTGTTTTGGTTCAGTCTCACAGCCTCACTCCCAGGAGCAGCAGCAGGGAGCTGCTTTCAGCAAAAAAGCTCAGATAAAGTCACTGTACACTACCTGTCCAGCCCCTGCTATGGTTGATTTATAAAAGTGTGTAAGAGGCTGAAGGGTAGCGTATACATTAACTCTTTAAAGCAAACTGACACATTATAATGACAACATTGTCCCATTATGATGACATACACTTTTGAGAAAATGTCTCCCATCATAAGAAACAGTACGAATTATTTTGTCATTAAATTGTCCAGAGAAAATCTGATTTAGCCAACATTAGACTTTGTGCCTGTGTTGTTCCTGTGGGTTTCTTTGGTATGAAGCATCACAGACTAGATGGAAGGTAAATATGGATGTGTTGTGTGCGGTTAACTCAGGCCACATTGCACAATTTCTAATTATTTCAGGTTATTCTGGGTAAACTTTCTGCCATTTTGAGTGGCAAGTTGCCGTGCACAGACAATTTTTTTTCTTTCATAATGGTCTTTTGCATCTGCACTTCTGAATTTATCATCTCAGTTTACATAATTAGCTGATTTAAAGCAGCATACACCAACATGATGATATAACATCGCTCCAGGTTAGTGTTTGACATCATCTGAAGGAAAAAGCCAAACATTGGTGAAAACTGTTCAGGGAGGCTTGTTTGTTGCGGCAGCATCTACACACCTGAGGCTTGGAATGTAAATATGAGAGTCAGTCGGCATCACACAACACGGGGGATCTGAGCAAACAAAGCACTTTTCATCCGCATCCATCCGTGGTTTATTCAGCCAAACAGGAACAGATTGAGCAGCATCTTACCTCGCTGGCCTTTCATGATTTCCAACCAGTTGAGACAGCTGACAAGCCTGAGCTCGGGCGCCAAACACCACCGCGTTACCATGGAAACTGTTTAGGAGGACCTTGCAGCCTCTTTTGAAAGATGGCGTGGGCGTCGGGCGCTCAGTATTTGTGGCTCGACAGCTCTGTCAGTGTTTTACTGTTTGCCGCTTTGCTTCAGTCACAAAGGGAAAAAACGTCTACTGCAGCTAACAAGCGTACCATAGTTTTTCCTGGATGACAGAGGGCATCCATCACTCAGCTTTCTGCTCCTGCCAAAGAACAAAACACGGTGTTCTTTGTGAAATCATGCTCATACGGCCAGTCGTGGCCAATCTTCACGTTTTAATTGAGTTCTTCTGAAAAAGCTGCATATAAACTGAAATTCCCTTTGTGTCACACATCTACAGCAGATTGTGCAGATACTCTTTGAGGTTTTAATTATGACTGAGAGGTAGCTGAAAGGGATTTCTGAGACAGAAGTGAGTAGAATAGATGTCATCCTGTGTCACCTGAATGTGTTGACACATTAGATGAAAATACAGTACAAGCCTGTGGGGACGGTGTGCATCTGCTTCACTTGTTCTCTCCTCCTCCCTCTCAGCTCCATTTTCAAAAAAACCCTCAGCATCCTGTGGGCTAAACTTAGGTTCTGTCTGCTATTCTGTCTGCTATCTTCATATCAAAGGCAAAGGACACTGTTTGCCTGCCTGTTTCCTCTTTGACGACTGATGGCTCTTGGGCCAAGGTGCCTATCCAATGGGATATTATTTTTATACCATTTGTCAGGCAAACACATGAGCGCCCATGCAAGGATCTAAGCACATTCTCTTTGTGCTTGTTTGTTAGCCTGACATCGCCAGAGCAATTCACAACTCTCAGTTCATTTTCAATTTCCAAGGGCCGTTATCAACGGGCACTGACCAAAATGCCTCTGGACGCAATTGGATAGACCTACAACCAATCAGAGCAACGAAACATGTGACATAGCGCTGAGCGAATCCTGTAGGAAGTACAGCAAACACATCCTTATCAACAAAAGCTTTAAGTGCAGCTGTTTGTTCCACATCAGCGGCAGCCATCTTGGTTGTTTACGAAAATACCTCAACAGTGCTCCTCTGTACAGTCATCGTATCAAACCCGCCCCATATTAGATAAACTGTTGTGATTGGCCCGACCCGGGCCAGGTCAGCTGGAAATCTGCCTGATTGGGAGGAGGACCAGACGCATCTGCCAGAGCAAATAAAACATGAGCTTGCAGATTTGTCTGGTTCCCAGGCTATCAGTCTGTATCATTAAGTAGGAAAAGGCACAAAAGCAAAAAGAACTGCACTGAATAAAAAAAATAACACCCCACTTGCAAAATTTGACTTGCGTTGTTAGATAATCACGTTCTTTTGGAAACGTAAACAAAGTTTTTGCCAACTGACATCCAAACACACACCTCCTACTGCTGCTCTGCTACTACAACCCACGCGCTATCGGGGTCAAGCATGACTTTATATGATGAGCGAAGTTAGCTCGTCGCCCCAAATCACATTTGATTGGATACATTTTAAGTTTACGCCCCTGAGTTCAAGATGAGTCATCAAAAGATAAGATAAGGTATACTTATATACCGCTGCATCACACAGCACACTTGCCAACAACGTCACAATGCACACACACGCATAGATCATACATACATACAAACACATAAACATGCTTAAATTCACATGTTGAGTGTGAGACACTAGTTCTTTAAAATAATAAAAGGTAAAAAAACAATCATATAGTACTACTACTTGTTATTTAATATTTTGATGGAATGAAGGAATCTTAGTACCGGTTTAGCCTGCAGTTTGGCATTCTGAACCGTCGGCCTGAAGGCAGCACCTCCAATTCTGGGTTCAGAATGTGTGTTGGGTCATTCAGACTCCTCTGTGCCTCCCTGGGCAGCACATTTTTCATATAAAGGCTGAAGATAGTGATGTTCTTTTATATCAAACACAAACAGACAAACGAATGCAGCAGGCCGCGAGCCAGGGTTGCAAGCAGCCACTGCAGATTCCTCTTTATAACATTTACAGTAAAAGAGAAGAGATGGATTTTGCAATAGAAATACTCAAAAAATATTTTTTTGTTTTGTTTTTGTATATTTTTGGTACATAACAAGAGATAAATGAACATTTAAAATAGGGAGACAGAATTAAAACTTGAAAATGTATTTCATATTTCACTGTCTTTAAGCACTTACAGCAATGTGTTTTGGTAGTTTTAAAATCATGTGAAGCAATAAACCAAAGTGAACTGTTTAAAGTAATGCTCTGCAGTGTTTTCAGTGTATACTGTCATGCACAGCCTTCAATAATTGTGATCTAAAGAAGGAACAGTTCCTAATAGAAGGTCAAATAAGTCAGTCCTGCAGTATTCGCACACCACTGAGCAGCAGGGGAAACGTGCTTCACAAAAGCATTGCAGGTACACTCTGTATATAAATAGAATAGTAGTCCACTGCAGAAAGGCTATGAAATGTATGTCAGATATTTCATCTGTCAATCATCAAGAAGCACACACACATCATAAATTCTTTGTAGGTCTAAAATAGAGACACTTTAAAAAGCTACTACATAGAAACATTTTTGTAGGATTGTTACTTCCAGAGATTGTCCCTTTGTGTATCAGGGCTGTAGTACCGGAGTCAGTCTCTTTTTGACCTGGAACATTGTTTCAGTCTTGTTTCTGTTTGCATTGAGACTTGTCTTGGTGGTGACATGAGCTTTTTCTGGTTTATTACTAGATCATTCTTTTCTCTCTGATTTCACCCTAGCCAGCTCAGCTCGCCAGCAATTTGTCTGTGTTAGCAAGCAAGCTACGTGGACTCTGTGTTGTGGTGGGTGCCGGTCGTTTGTTGATGTTAGCGGACTCCATTTCTAAGCTAACGTTGGCTGGTGTTGCACACTGTTGGTGCTGTAGGGGACCTGAAGAGAGGCAAGGCATTCGGGAGCGTGCATAAATGTCACATCCTTTGGATTTTCCCGTCAAAATCATCTTGAGTCCTTTACATAGTAATCAGTCCACAGGCTGTTATAGGCAACCGAGAAAGTCGGGGAAGGTCTTAATGTTACAATTCACACATTGGCAATACAAAGCAATCAATACACGTAGTACCTTTAAGTCACGAATGGGACTAGTGTTCAACTGCACTTAGTTTCTCCAAAGCAGACAGCACAATCATAAAGACTTAAAACAAAAAATTTATTAATCGGCTCCAGACTGTGCAGAACTCAGCTGCCAGGCTTTTGACAAGATCACATTACACCTGTTTTAGCCTCCTTGCATTGGCTCCCAGTATGTTTTAGAATAGATTTTAAGATTTTACTGTTGACTTTTAAGGCTCTCCATGGCCTGTCTCCATCCTACACGTCTGACCTCCTAGTAGCGTACAAGCCAGTACGTAGCCTGAGATCCTCAGGCAGAGGTCTTTTATCTGTTCCCGAAGCAAAGCTGAAAACTAGAGGTGACAGAGCATCTGCAGTCAGAGCCCCAAAGCTCTGGAACAAGCTGCCTGATGAAATCAGGTCAGCAGAATCAGTGACCTCTTATAAATCTTTTCTTAAAACATACTTTTATTGGAGAGCTTTTCCTAATTTTTCTTGATTTTATTGACTACAGTTTTTGCTGGTTTTATTTGTTTTCTTGTTTTATTAGTTTTTCTTGTTTTATTTGTTTTTATTCATTTGTTTTATTTTATTTGTTATTAATTTATTGGAAAATGTTATGATCCGCTTGTTGTGAAGTTGTTGCCTTGTGTGAAGCACTTTGTAAAGTGGTTTTAGAAAAGTGCTCTATAAATAAAGATTATTATTATTATTATTATTAAACTTGAACACATATGCATTGATTAGCTGGATGTTGAACCATTAGGAATATGTGATGCAGATAAAAAAAAAAGTTAAAATGTCAGACTGTTTCTGCTGCCAAAGCAGAGAGGAGAAAAGAGAAGGAAAGTAGTTAATGTCTGATGAGGTCTTTCTGACCAAAATGTTGCATTTATAATCATGGGAGCTAATTAACGATGGGTGAATTATTTTGCTGATCATTTCTGAGCGTCAGTGATGGAATAAGAGTGTAAAAGCGTTGTCACCGTCAGGAATCCTGTCGGGCATGAAAGAATCTTTGCTCAATTAAAATGCAGCTATAACTGCCGTTATATATTTATTGTGTTAAACTATCCCTCCATTTGTTAGAAGCAGAGAGGAGCTGGAAAGCCTGGAACAGCAAATTGATTCTACTGACCTATAAATATCTATTGCTCTTTATTACTGGTCACTTGATTATAAAGTTTTGTCCCTGTCAGGATCCTGCTCTGGAGCAGGTTAGCTGTGCAGCAAAGGTTACCATGGTGATCTACCTTGGTTGAAAGTGAGCCAGCTTCGTGATACAGGAACACCTGTGTTATTAAGCCAAGAGCCACTAATCTCGCTTTGTAGTGCAGGCCCCAGGTCTTGACTGTAACCATGTATACACATCATTTATGGCTTACTGTAAAAAGAGCAGCTACGTATAAAACACTGCAAAGACAGCTCCTCATTAAAACTCTGACTGACACTAGACTCGCTCGGATTGGTCCTGAAAATGAACATGTTGCTGTCACGATGTCAAGCAGTCTGATATTTGAGTATTCACACACAAACATGCAGCCACTGTGGAACAAGTACTTCCAGAGTGGGCACAAAATGACACTTCAATCAACACTGTGCTTCACACAGCTCGGCCAAATAATTAGCGAGGTCCACAGACTGCTAATTAAATATTACCTTCATACTGGCTGTCCATCAAAACAAATAATACACTGGAATAATGAACGACTGAGTGCTCAGCTTGAAATGCATTGCATATAACCCCTTATTTTTCAGGTTTTTGTGTATTTATGTTGTGTTTTTATAATCTTTTTGTTGACATCCGTGTTCAAATGTGTGTTTGCACAGGTAGCCTTCCACATACAGCCATACAAAGGACGGACGGACCAGAGCATGCATGAAAACATCAAATACATTATTGACAAGTGAGTCGTTTTTCTGTTTCCACTTTCCTCTGTGCTAGATTTGTTTCCTTTCGCTCACCAAAGGGTCGAGTTCCGCTTTCCATATCAGTGGCCGCTGACATTAGAAGTGTCGCGATCTGGTGAAACATGAAGTTTGATAAGGGAAGGTGAGGAAGGTGGTTGGTAAAAATAGACACCTCCCCTGTGATGCTGCTGTAATGGATCTGCAGGTAGCTTTTGCTCTGACTTCAACCAGTCAGAATGTGCGTCAAAGGTACACCTAACTCTTTGTCTGTCTTGTGAAATTTGAAGATATTCAGCTTTTCCCATAACTCAAGCTACATGTGAAATATGTTAGCTTTAAGAGAGAGGCATGGGGAAATGCTGTGAGGCTAATCAGATAGTGTTATAAGATATTCATTAGTAGTGTGATTAAAAAAAAAAAAAAAAGAAGCCCATGATCTCACACTGTGACTAGGAACAAGAATAAAGAGTCTCAGTGATGCTATCTTTATAATGATTCAAGACTGGAGTAACATTAAAGCCCCAGCTAGATTGCCTTTAGTTGAATCCGATTTCTGGACTTTATATTGCTGCCAGTATTTTCAGAAACCCACTGTGCTGACTGTCTGTATAAAATGAAACAAAGATTAGAGACAATAAAAAGAGATGATGGTTTCAGTAAAGCATAAATATTTCTTGAATGTGTGACAGAAAATCAATCTGTGAAATCCTAACTGTAATAAAGGTGCTACCTGTGGCATTTTAGCATCATTCAGTTGGAAACATTAGTATAGTTGCAGAGTGACTGCCGCAAACCTTAAAGCTGCATGAATCATATAATATTATAACATTATAAAATAATATTTTTATATCAAAAATGAATTAAATGACTATGTCTAATCTCATCTAATCTGTTGCTTGTAGTGGCGAACCCACAGAGAATTATCACCCAACTCTGCGGGGCCTCTCAGCTCTACGGAGCATTTTAGCATCTTTAAGCTCATTGTTTTGGTTTTATGGCCCACAGATTTACTGTCTTGGTTCAGTCTCACCGCTCTCATTAACCTCGTTTCCAGTCGCAACAGTCATCTGTGTTTAGGAAAACAAGCTCTGTTAAACCCCCTGTACATTATCTGCATAGTACCAAACAATATACAGACAAAGTTAGCTGGAACATTTAGCAAATAAAAAGCCAGGTATTTTGCTCAGGAGTTGGTGAAGACCAAAACAGAGCTAGAGAGAGATTTGTCATGTCACCAGAAACACAACTTCAAATGAATGCTGATGTTTTTCCCTGTGTCTACTAGATGGCAAAAAGCAACTGTTATCCAACATATTAGCCATGTCAGCTTTATAAGACCATATGTCAAATGTGTATGTGATACTCAGCTTGTTGTGGCCGCCAAGAAGCCAAAAAAATTACCAAAAAAAAATTGATTAAAGCAGCATTAAGGCAGTGTCTTATACTGTATGGATTGTCCCAAATTTTTAACCCATTACATTCCTTACCAATCACAATCTATATATTCAACACTACCTCACAGTGTCACATGTTGTTCATCTAGTAGGTAGGTCCTTTCTGCCTGCTGCTGTCAGACTCTATAATCAGTACAACTCCCGGTAATCTACACTTGACTGTCAGTGTGCAGACTATTCACTACTATACTTCATCTACTGCTGTGCATTATCTTCATACATATATTGTATTCATGATGTTATCTACTTCATATGTTGCTGTGAAATATTTTTCATATACATGTATATTATATGTGCAATATTTTTATCTTATCTATTTGTTCATACTTACAACTGCACTCAGTCACTATTATTTATTTCTGTCTATACTGTGTATAGGACTATTTTTCTATTTATTTTTATTGTATTCTATATATGACACTTTTGCTGGCTGCTGCAACGCTAAAAATTTCCCGCTGTGGGACAATAAAGGCTTATCTTATCTTATCTTATCTTATCTTATCTTATTCCTGAACACGTGCATGGAATTGACAACAATGTTTCTACTTATATAGTATCTAGAAAATCAATAGGAAAATATAGCCTGGGATGTGATAAACTAGCAGATTCTTTGTTTTTAGATATCTAGGGTGAACATGTCGCAGGGGAAAAAAATGTCAGTTTCCAGACTAGTAAATTATTTGTTGTCCTTATGTGTAAATTTCTAATTTTCTGACTTTAGCAACTCTTAGTTGTAAAAAAGTAAAAAGACTCAACAGCACACAACAAAGCAAAGCAATTATTATAATAATTAATTATTAATTAAAATTAATAATATTTCTTAGAGTAATTATGCCAGTGATTTGCCAACAGCAAATTAAAGCCAATATGTGCAGGATTTCCAATTTTGTAACTACCCCCCAGTAGTAGTGACAAAAAAAAGATTTGTTTTGTCCCTCACTCTTATTTTT
Source organism: Macquaria australasica (assembly GCA_005408345.1). NCBI lineage: Eukaryota > Metazoa > Chordata > Actinopteri > Centrarchiformes > Percichthyidae > Macquaria > Macquaria australasica. The sequence continues at coordinate 564,187 of SEMN01000274.1, forward strand.
CTCAGGTATGGAAAGCATGGCGCCTTCTACAGATTCAGATCCAGCACAGGGCGAGTCCTGCCTCTGTTTTATGTCTATGACTCCTACCTGACGCCACCAGAATCCTGGGCAGAGCTTCTGACGGCTAAAGGCTCCCACAGCATCAGAGGCACGCCTTATGACGGCGTTTTCGTTGCCCTCATTGTTGAAGAGCGCCACAAACATGACATCCAAGCTAGCGGCTTTGATGGCATATACACCTATTTTGCCTCCAACGGCTTCTCCTTTGGCTCATCCCACCAGAACTGGAAAGCCATCAAGGCCTTCTGCGATGCAAACAATCTGCTATTTATTCCCAGTGTCGGTCCAGGGTACGTGGACACAGCTGTTCGGCCATGGAACAATCATAACACCAGGAACCGGGTTAACGGACGTTACTACGAGACATCCTTGCAGGCAGCTTTGTCTGTCAGACCAGAAATCGTCACCATTACTTCCTTTAACCAATGGCACGAAGGCACGCAGATAGAGAAGGCTGTACCCAAGAAAACAGTGACCCGTTTGTACCTAGACTACCAACCCAACCAACCAGACCACTACTTAGAGCTTACACGCCAGTGGGCTGAGAACTTCAACAAGGAGAAGGACAAGTGGCTGATGTGAATATGGCTTTATTTCCCTGGTAGATGCCTTGAGCATGACCAGAAATGACAATGATTCCGCTCCCACTGTTAAAAGACAACCCCTTTATGCTCATCCACCTACCTGTTTTGCTCCAACTCTGAGTACTTCTGATGAAATTTTCCTAAATGTTCACTCTACCCTTACTGTTTTTAATCACTAACATTTTTTGTACAGGTTAATAATGTCACTGATATGTTGAAGCTACAAGGTCACAATGATAACAGATAATCATCGTTTCCTGATAACAACTCTGTTCAGTATCTGTTTGCGACATTAAGAAAGTGCGGCTATGTACAGTAACTCTGCTCTGTAGGGTTTTTTTCTTATTTTCTTATGATGACAGACTGTTCTTTCCTGTATTTCTTTGAAGCCAAATTAAAATTTGTGTCTGTTTACTCTTGGTGAATCAGTGATGTCACTGCACGAGAAAACTAATTTCCAAGAAAGATTATAAATGATCAAAGAAGTGATGATGAGCAGAGCCCTGGGTTGTAGGTATGTGGTACTTGTGGTACAGTCAATGCCATCTGACAGAGTCTAGTTTCGAGGCTGCATTTGTAAATGGTGAAATAATCAGTGTGTGCAGAATTCAAAAGATGAGTCAGAAGCAGAAGCTGCTCAAGCTGGTCTAAATAATGGGTACATTATTCTAAATCACAGTGGGTTAGGTTCCTTAGTTATGTTAACTTCGGGACTCACCAAAGCTGAGATCCGACAGGTTGTAAACAATCCAATAGTTTAGCCAGATTAACTAAACCACTTTATTTGGAGATACTACATTAGGCATTGTAGGTCAAAGTTGGAAATCAACCTGTAAACTGTGATGGAGAGTTCGGGTACGAATTTTACAGTTTGCCTATGTTTAAATAAGTTTAGCTAACCTTGGGGTTTGTTTAAAACCGACTACTTTTTATCGATTCCCAGGTCCCAACAAGTTGTAATAAACTGGAATTATTAGCTTATTCGCTAGCAAACACCATTTATGTATGCAAGTTTGTTTATAGGAATAACAAGTTAGGGAGGGGGGTGCAGACGTAGCGATGAGAGTGGTCAATAGGTGGCATGAAATGGGGGTCAAGCATGAGGGAATGAAATGAGGGTGAAGTAGGGATTGATGATGGGCCAGGTGGTGTCACTTCAAGGAATCCAGGGACTGAGACTCAGTTAGGGGCATGTCTTGTCCTGTGGTTCCTGTAATAAGAGAGAAGGAAGAGAGGAAGCAGAAAAGTGAGCGGGGCAGGTTGCGAGACTGTATATTGGTGGGCACAGGAAAGTGAATTAGAGCAAGCCTTGGAGTCCATTCCTATATAAGATAAAATAACTTCATAATAAGCTAATCATACAGTAATGGGCATGACTATGCTGGTTTCTGTCATCCAGAAATGGTGGTGTTCATATGAAGTAACAAAAGCCTGAATTTCAACTTCTATTCAGACTGATTTGTCATTGCTTGGTTTTGTTAGCAGGGCTGTCCAAGCAATCAAACTAATAAAACCTTGGTTTTTGGGTTGATTTGGATTTGGAGCCTGCTAACACCTAGACTTTCCAAGCCGTTGTAATCAGAATGTATCTTACTAAATTCATAAACCTCTGGAGCAGCTTTCAGTGTGCGGACCTGACTTTAGGTAGATGACGAGGGGCGACATGCTCCTGTGTAATTTACCAGTGAAGCCTGTGTAAGTGCCTCCATGCCAGGTCGTTGGAAGTGGAACACATCAGACATAGTGAACCAACCAGTGTCCAAGTAGCCTAGCTTCAGCCCTCATGGGAATGAGAAATCATTGGAGCAAAGCCGATCCGTCCAGACACTCTAATGCCACGCTTTAATGGCTCTGCCCACATAAAGCCTGTGCCCATGAAAATGACATGTTAGTACCTGGCTGCTGGCAGGCCACTTACAAATGTCAGGCCGTGGGGCAGCTAATCATTGCTAAACTACAGTTTGGGATTTGAAATGCAAGTACAAAGTGTTTCTGTCAGAATTTTTCCTTGGATCCCAGGACAATAAAACACTAGGACCACCAAGCACTACTAATGCTAAATGTTTGTGCCTCAACTACAACTATTTACTGCTGCTCCTGCTACAGCAGCAGTGGCTCTAGGGATGTCGGTCAGTCGGTCAGTCCAACATTTTGGTCTAGACCGAAATATTTCAACAACTGTTTAATGGATCGCCATGAAATTTGGTGCAGACGGTAAAGGTCTCCAGAGGATGAATCCTAATGACATTAGTGATCCCTTAACTTTTCATCTAGTGCCATCATCAGGTCGAAATTTTAATTTAATACTTCGGTTTATGACCAAATACCACTGACATTCCCATCATCCTCAGCTGTAATTTGTGTTTAGTACTAATGTTAGCATAGCCAAACATACTAAACTAAGATGGTGAACATGGTAAGCATCAGCATGTTGAAGTTAGCATTTAGCTCAAAGCACAGCTGTGCCTCAATACAGCCTAATTGAGCCACTAGCGTAGCTGTAGACTCGTATTTTCGCAGCTGAGTCACTAATAATGTCTTGATTTTTGGGAGTGAGATTAAAGTTACTGACCGGGTGAAAATAGTTACAAATAAAAAGTCTACAGAATTGTGCAATGGACATATGCGTGGGATAAAGAAGGTATATAAAGCAGAAAGTCCCTGAGGAGGCTATATGTTTTGATGTGTATCTATTGCCTCGACATAAAAGTAAGAATATCACAATAAAATGTAATCTGTGTCCAGGTCAGAATCGCCTGTCCATGGAAGCAAACTTGTAACCTGTCTAAGCGCTCGTATGCTGACATTAAACAGAAGAACCTTGTCCCATAATGGGAAGAATGGCTCAATCACAAGCTACATAAGCTTAAAGCTAGCTTATGATAACTGAACAAACTCCATTTGCTGAGACTGTGAGATGTGTTTGAAAGCTCCAGAAAAAGCTAGTATATAAACCCTGAGCTAAGATTATTTTATCAAAAACTATTATTTTCAAGATCAAAAATGAACTTTCACTTTTCGTCCAGCTGCAGCAGTAACACAGGGAAAACTCATCAGACTGTGTTGATAAAATGCTGCTCATGTCTACAGCAGAATCATCATCTGTTAGACAAATTCTGAACAAGACAAACCGATATGATCGCTCCACTCACTGCATAACAAGTAAGGTTATGTCATCCCAACTTTAGTAGAGTAATGACAGATTAATAATGCATTATTTTTCAGTAACTTCCCTAACACTGCAGCCGGTGCTGATCCCTTTTTACTCTGCTAGCAAGAGGGCCTACGGATTAAGTTAAGGATTCAGTGATTATCTCTGTCAGTGATTACACTTGGTCCAGAGTGAGATATCTCAATAACTACTGACCTACTTTCTATTAAATATTCTGTGGATGTTCATGGTTCCCAGAGGATGGATCCTAATGTTTTTGATGGCCCACTGTTCTTTCCTCTTGTGCCACCTTCAGGCCAAAATGTCATGATTGAACACAAAATGCACGCAGAAAATATCAAATCTAATGGGCAGATTGTTGTTTAGAACATTCAACTCTTTCCATTGGTGCCACCATAAGCCAAAATGTTAAACTTGACACAAGATAGTGGTAGATCAGCAGTATCACCGTGGCTTCCGAGGAGCCCTATTTTTCTGTGGTGGGGGGTGGGAGGGTACTGTACAGATGCACGCGCATACATGAATGTACCTGCTTACGTGCAAAGTATACTATTAATTAGGGGTGTAACGGTACACAGAAGTCATGGTTCGGTTCATACCCGGTTTCAGAGTCACGGTTTGGAATGGGTTCAAGGCTGTACCGAACCGTTCCCAAACAACAACATGCAGGCGAGTCTTCCAGCTCCGGCGTGTCACTTGAGCTCATCAGCTTGCTGTGCTGACCTAAGCAAATGCCGCTAACAGCATATGGCTAAAAGTTTACGGGACCTTAATCCCGGGACCGTGACCCCTATATCATGACCGTTCTGCACGGATACACGAACCGTACAGCCCTACTATCAATACATTTTAATCCACATAGAGAATATTTAACCTGGTACAACAAAGAAATAGAACAGTTATTCACCATAACATGAACATGCACCCCCACGCATGGATGGCCACAGCAGGAATAGACAGCATAGTGTTTATTAGATACAAATGATCGGAGATGTGAATAAACACGCATGTTGACAAGTGCTTTCCTATTAGCCTATTCTTTATTTCAGGAACCTAAATATACAAGAAAATGTAAATGTATACAGGAATAAACCAGTGGCACCAAATTACAATATTTTAGAGCTCCCCCTAAATTTTTCAAATGAGGCTTTTTGTGGAGCTCATGTCTCTTTCAGTTGATCTGAGCTCCCTTAGCTCCCCTGTATTTCAAACCCTGTAGATCACCCTTGCTGACACTTACTGAGAACATTCATGCATTCATGCATGCAGTACACTGCCCCACAAGTAAAACAAGGGTAGATTGCTTTTTTGTTTTGGTTAGAGCCTTTTACTATTTTGAGTTCAGCTCAAAGTTGTGTCAGAAGCCACTTTACTGTGAAAGACACAACGAAAACACTCAGATTCAGAAGCCCTTAAAACCTTGTTTAGCCTATTAAATAAGCCTTAATTCCTGAGTGTTTTTCCCAAGGTTATTTTGAATTTTGTTTTCCATCCCATAACTTACATGTTTACTACATGTTTACTACAAGATACAAGGTAATTAATCATATATACTGTAGCTAATAATAGCATTTATAACTGTACTATATACGGTATATGTTCTTCAAAGCCAGTATATTAAAAATGAGCAACACGTGTCTATGATCTCTGAAATAGGATATATGAGGTACTTACTATTATTACCATATTCTCACTCTAAACACGCTGACAATGTTATGATGAAATCATGAGTCTGACACAAGCTTTTTTATATGGTACCAAATGTTTCAAGCAGGAAAACATCAGATAAGGACTCCAACACCAATTAAACATCTGCTACAAGGCAGGTCATTAATCAGAAGGATCCTCTATCCACAGTATCCTCGTGGATACATAGCTATTCCAGGCTTTGTGTGTGTGTTTGTATACACTTGCACACAGCCATAGATATCAGTGTCAGATGTCAAAAATGCTTCTATTGTTATTTAAATAAATAATTTCATTTAAACATCTCATCTAACAATAATCAATGTTTTTAATGTAAAAACAGTTTATTTATTGGCCCACCAAATAAATAACAAAAAATACAAATAGATAGAAAAGATACAGTATATTTATTTTATACTATCAATATAATAAGACTCATGCCTTCAAGGTCCTGGACCCTGGGTCTCAGGAGCACCTCTTGTGGGAATGCTAGAGAACCACAGAGGCTATCGTGGCTGAGGCGACCACTGAAAACCTGGATAACACCAGTGCCTCAAGGACCAAGTTTAACAAAGACACAACCCTTTAGGTTAGACTTAGTTAGACCTCCATGATAAAGGTGTGGATGATTCAGCGTGTCCACATCCTGAGAGGTAGCCTGGGAACCAGATGAATCTGCGAGCTCATGTTTTATTTGCTCTGGCAGATGCGTCTGGTCCCCCACCCATTTAGACAGATTTCCAGCCGACTTGGCCAATCACAACTGTTTATCTAATATGGGGTGGGTATGGACCGAAAAAATTGGTCCCTGTTTGGGATGAGGTTGAAATTCACGATGAAGTTGGCTTCTGATTCAGAGATTAAGGGGAAAGTAAAGGATAAGGGATAATATTGAAACAATTTAATATGAATATTTTATCTGTCCAAATCTATCCTGTGTGTTTCTACTAGAAAATCATGATAAAGCAGCACCATCTGCAGGTTGTTGTTAACTGAAGATTGCATTTAATGTTAAAATTTGAACATTAAATCTAAATTGAATCTGAAACATGACAAGGAGCCCCAACTACACACTGCTTTTTTGTAAAGGGTCACAAGCCAAAAAGGTTGGGAAACGCTAGTTGAATGTTTACCTATAGATTGTATTTTATAAGCTTATTATATGTTTTGTTTACATAAAATCCTAATTGGACTGAAAGTAGAAACTGTCAGGTAAATGTGTGGAGTAGAGGTATAAAGTGGCATCAAATGGAATACTCAAGTAAAGTAAAAGTACCTCAAAAATGTACTTAAGTACAGTACTTGAGTAAATGTACTTTCCACCACTGCAGGCACTAATGTGGCTGTAGACTCCACATCCTATATTTATATTCAAGGTCACCTAACCCCTTCACCCAGACCCACTATGGGTTTAACCTATAGTCTGCATGAAACCGTTTGAACTCTAAAGGGCTTTTTAAAATGACATTGCACTACTTGATATACACTCATTGGCCACTCTATTAGGTACACCTGTACACTTGAATGCAATACAATACAACAGCTCTGTGACAAATTCTACTTTATGAAGCTTATGCATTTTCAGTTGTTGTTGACACTGTCAGAAAGGTGATAATTCCACTTAATGCTTATTATTGAGGTCATAGCGGGTGGTGGGGTTGTACTGGAGTGCATTATATTGAAAGGCGTTTCTAATATTTTGTCCACCCCATTTACATACATGTGGGGATTGAATTAGATTGCACAGGCGTACCTAATAAAGTGGCCAGTGGGGGTGTGTATATTTCAGTTTTATATGCATTTTATTTTTAGTTTCTCAACATCAGTTCAACCACTTGAAGAACTCAAAATATACAAAGCTATAAGGAACATGGGTGTGTTTGTTTTCAACATATATCATATCATATTCAAAACTCAACACAGCAATAATAAGAGAAAACCATTCATAGCACCATTACAAAACAGAATGTAGTGTTGTGTTTGTTGCAATAGAGGACGAGTTCTCAAAGAATCAGTGTGCATTTGCCTTGACATTATAGATTTCAGTATATATGCAATGAATGACTTTTCATACATTCTTCCCTTTTTTACATTTTGTTTTTCAAAATAAGACTTTGAGCCTGCAGAGCCTCTCAAGAATGCTCTTGGATACAAGAGCCCCATCTGGTGGAGTTTAAAAGCCTCCTGGGAACAATCCTTAAGCCTGTCTGTGAAAGGCAGGCAGGTCCTCCTTTCTTCATTATTGCACCCAATAAAGGTTTCTACACAGACACTAAGCTTATCAAACAGCACCGTCCAGAATCACATCAATGGATGTAATAGTAAATTAAATGGGGGGTTAACTATAACCCCCTGAATTGGTGACCTTTTTGTGGTAAAGAAGCAGAATGTCCTACAATTGAACATGTTAAGATGGTGTACATATCCGATGGTGGAAAGTACATTTACTTAATTTTGAGATACTTGTACTCTACTTTACTAGTATTTCCATTTTCAGCTACTTTACACTTCTACTCCATTACAGTTCAGACGGGAATATTGTACTTTATACTCCACTACATTTATTTGATAACTTAGGTTAGTAGTTAAGATTCGGATTAATAATACAAAATATAATCATCAAATAAATGATGATGTATAATTACTGATTAAGGTAAGACTCTACTGAAGTTACCCAGAAGTATATAAAGTAATTAAAATAAGCTCCACCTTTACCAGCTTCAATATTAACGTGATGTACACATTAATGCCTTCATAATTATAATCTAATAATAAAATACACATTTTGAAATACTTTTGTACTTTTACTTAAATACAATTTTGAGTGCATGACTTTTCCTTGTAGCAGAGTATTTCTACACTGTGGTATTGCTACTTTTACTTGAGTAGAGGATCTGAGTACTTCTCCTACCACTGTACATATCTTTGTTCAACCCCCAATGCTTACTATTGCTTTACCCCCACAAATAATGTCCTCACATAACTCTGACCATATGATATGATGACATGAATTTAAAGCTTAAAATAAGTGGTAAAAAGTTGGTCAGCTCTTCCTGAGAAGGTTGGTTTTAAATACATCTGCTCCTCTATATTGATAAAAGATCAATTAATATGGACTAACAGACACTGTAATAGAGTATAAAAAACTAATCACTAATAAGTCAAAGTAATACCTTGTCTCCTGTAGTGCCTTGGAGTGTCGTCACAGGAAATAAATACCTGCCTGTAAGAAAACACCTTTACAAAAGCCTGTTTACAGTAAAGCTGCACCTCTCATATAACCAGCACTCAAATTAAACCATGGCACCAGGCCCTGAGATGATCTTAGTACTACACACTGTTGACAGAGGTGTTAACTGGAACATGAAACCACAAGCTTTAGTCTGTTGTTGGGCTAAATTCACATTCATAAAGTTTTGGTTTTCCATGTGCAGACATTATCAAAGCACGTCTCCAACCATTATCATCATCATTTACACCAGTGACTGGGAGCGTTGAGATATGCTGAGTTCATACGCGTTGTTCAGGAGTGTAGAACAGAAAGCAGACCTGTGCCTAGATGCCTACATGGTATCTGAATGATGACGCAGACAGATATGATTGAATGCTGGTAAACATGCTGTACAAGTTCAGACTGGCTGTCAGTTTCATGAGCACAGGCATGCACATACATGACTCTAACCCTTACATGCATTTCTACTGCATCCACCCTATCCTACATTCATGATGATTATCCTTTTACCCAAATTTCTTTCTAGCATGTAATATGCTGCTATAAGGTTCAGAGTGGATGATGTGACAATCAGGACAGAGGAAGAAAAAAACATGTGTGCTTCAATTGTGAACTCATCCACAGGTTTATGAAGGGATTTTAATTAAAGGAAAACTTTAATATTTTGGGAAATACACTTTCATGCCAAGAGTTGGATGAGAAGATTGATACCACTCTTCTAGTGGAAGAAGTACTCTGATCTTTTACTTAAGTAAAAGTAGCAATACAATCTGTGTATCGATCCCTGCCCCCAATCACACATGACCCCATGTAGGAAATGTTCCTGAACATTTCAGGTATAGACTGCATGTGTGAAAGGGGCTATAGCCTTACTTTAAAATACTTAGCCATTGACTTTATCACCAAGCTGATGTTCACTTACTGTACTTGTATATGGGCACTGTCAGTAGATGACTGACTACAGATACAGTGTGGCGTCCTTAAAAAGCATTTCATGCTGGTTATAGCACATAATGCCAGTGCTGTACATGACTTCACCTGTGAAACTGAACAAGCATGTTTGCAGTATGAAGCTTGCCTAAGGGTTTGCTGGGTGAAAAATAAAGTTGCTAAAGTAGACTTCGATCCGTGTTGTACAAATACTTAGATCAGTGAACACAACGGACCTTACTCTTGATTAACTTGTCATCAATTATAATGTCGTACTTGTTGATCCTTAGCCAAGTCACAAACAATAGTTAACACTTTTCAGTCCATGGCAATTCAGAAATGTCAAATTGGATGATTGCCACTGTGGATTACCTCAGAGACAGATGCTGGCAAGGTTTCAGTGACATTTTCAGAGGAGTGTAAATCAGGCAGAATATGTGACTAGTTCATCTGCTCAGGAGTGGCAATTCTCAAACTGTATTTGTCAGTCATTACAGCAAGAAAAGTCTGGATTTTCTTATATGGCACCCAGGTGAGACGGTCACTTGTCTATCATCACTCTGAGACAATGACAGAGTGCTTAGTGATCTATCTGGCTCATCATCCACATAGTCTTCACACATCCACAGAATCCTTGTAGATCTGACTTTAGATTTTGATTTATTTAAATATTTCATTTAAATACCTGTTTGAGGCCCAAAGATGTAAAATGATCCAATATTTCACAAAAAAGCGCAGATCATAAAAAAGTCCAAAAACTGAAACTCCTCAGGTTTATCTGGTGTTCTTTTGGAGGGGCCCGACCCCTAGGTTGGGAACCACAGGACTAAACTAGCTAACTGTATACAAAGTAGTTCAAACTAGCTCCACCTCGACCATCTAATGTCAGATATTTTATCAGTCACAGGAGACATTTTATTGCAGAACAAGTACTTTTACTTTTGATACTTTAAGTACATTTTGCTGATAATACTTCAGTACTTTTACTTAAGATTTTTACATTGTTGCATTATTACTTTTACTGAAGTAAATGATCTCAGTACTTCTTCCACTACTGGTTATTTGGATGAACAGCTAATGTTTAGTAATGTTTATCTCTGAGGAAACAAATGACCCGACCACACAGAGCACAATTAACCCTGCTGACATCACTACTGACCTGGTAAAGGTTATCACTATCATACTTTGCATTAACTCTTCATATGCTTCTGTGAATCAACTATTGATTCAATTGATTGCACCGTCCTCTTGATGAGCAAACACTGTTGCGTGTATCCTGGAAATAGCACAAAATGGCTTTCCTGTGTTTAATGTCTTCATCTTTTGCCATTTTGGCTTCACATTCTTGGCAGCAGATCTTTGATGTCCGTGTCAAAGTTTATTTTATGTTATCTGAAGCAATTATTCAGCACCTTCCCAGAACATCCTAGCATAAAAAATGGTGGTATTAGCCACTCTGAACGTATTCCATTAAAAAGATGGGGGGATTCTCCTCACAAAGAAGGGTTATATTGTGATTTTAGTACTTTGGTCTGTCAAATATGTGATCTTTGCCAGCAGAAAACTTTAAGATATTCCATTTTTTTGCACAATATGTAGTCAAACTGTGCTCTATGGCAACAGCAGGTTTTCTCATTAAAAGAAATACAACTATCCATGTTTTAATTTATTACTTGAGTGTTTAACGCCACCATAAAATCACAGTAGAAAATTAGCCTACATAAAGAAAGTTAAAATATGCTTACAAGTCAATTGCAACAATAAATCAAAGCATGCTCTCAGAGGTCGATCTCTGCACAGCCGCTGTAAAGTCCCAACACTGATATTCCTAGAAGCCAGACTCTAGCAGAGCAGAACACTCAGATTTGACAAACTGCACGGTGACAAAAGTATTCAGTTTATTAGAATGATCAATGGTTGCCACATTACAAAGTTATCAAAGGGAGGAATGAGGGTGGGATGCAGTCTGTAAAACAACATTACTACTTACAAATAAAAAGAAACATGGGTGATAAAAAATATAGTAAATCTTAAAAGGACGCTCGTTAGATGTTTTTTTCTTCCATTTTTTCTTTGTGACTCAGTCTCCTCAATCTACAGCAAGCCTTGTCTCTTCAGATCCTCATAGGTCTTCTTGTTGACCACATTTCCGCTCGAGTCCTCATACTCTTCCTGGATAACACACAAGCCGTGGAATGAGCATGTACATTAGAAGTAGGAAGCATTATTTCCCCAATTAGTTGTCCTGATTCCATCCATGTGGACTCACCTCTGTGTCTGGCTGCCACCGCTCTGATGCCTTCTGGGACTTCAGCTTTGCCCACACTGGAGTGACAAAGAAAACACAAAATGCTAATTGAAACCAACTTTCAGAATTCTTAAAAAATCCAGATGTTCATAACAAGCTCAAGACTCTTACAGGAGACAGCGTCCTCAATCTGTGTGACGTTGGCGAAGTGAGCTGTGTTGGGGATTCCAAGACAGCGCATACCGTGAGCATGCCTCCATTCCTACAAAAAAAAAAAAACAACACAAAATACACTTCAGTTGCAGAAGTACACACTTAATGTCATAAGCAATGAACTATGTTGATGTAATTTGTTGATTTTGATAATATGACTGTTAGAAGACCTGAGGATGGTTACTGAATGTAATAGCAAGTCCCTGATAAAACAACGACATACCGCAAAGTGCCTCTGGAATGCTTTGGGTCCCCTGTAAGTGTAGTTTCCACAGATCTCACAGTTGTAGTTGATGTTCAGCCCATGGAGTTTATACAGCCAGTATGGAATTGGCTGGAGGGAATAAAACAGTCAGTCAGCAAACACAATACAAATGTGCAGCACATACAAACAGAACAGTGGAAGGCCAGGATTTTACAGTGCCGATCCAACCCACAGACAGAAGGATTTTATATAGATTTGAGAGGTACTGCATCAAAGAGGTCCAGTGATTTCATATTGCAGAGACAGAAACAACAGCTTGGAAAGTCGGCGAAAATTTTGGTACGTGACTTGCCCGACTTGCTGAAGCTTGACGTCACACACAGAAACATGACGGACGAAAGTAAATGTTTGGTTGATGGTAAGAAACCTTTTATTAATACAAATTTGCATATGAATTTTTTGCTCACATGTAATCTGTAATATGGTATTAGGTTGTAACCATTAGTTGCTGTCCACATGGAGTGACCTAGATTAGTTAGAAAAGTTATTTATTAGCATCAACCCTGATAACAAGTCAGGTAAAGCAATATTTTAGTTTAGTTAATTTTTAGTTTTAGAGAATGTACTGGTGCTGCAACAAGTCTGGGGGGAAAAATCACTGGAAACAGCTATCAATGTGTTGTTTAAACGCTCTGAGCAATAAAATACAACACATCTTCATTGAGGCGGCCATGTTGTTTCCACGTTATGACTTCGGAAGAACGACTTCCCAACTCGGAAAATGGGACCATCCTAGGAGCACATGAATGCAGCAAAAGCCCTTTAGGAACCACAGAGGACATTATACACGTTCCACAGACGTGTGGTACTGGCCCCGACTAGTAAAGTGATGTGTATGCAACATCTGTGTAACTACACCCAACAGTGATGTCACAGCGTGCTGGAGTACACCTGTACATCACTGTAGCAAGGTGAGACTTAGGCCACTGGAGGTCAACAACCACGTAACCAGTGATGTAATGTGAGGTCCTCCCAACAGGTCCTGACAGTTGAGTAGAATTTGTTGCTCAAGGCAATTCACTTATATGAGCGTGACCTACATACATTGTAGGAGATTTCCCTCAGTTTTTTACTGTTGGGAGTTTCCTGCAAAATTGATGCTGGTTGGTTATGTTATCTTCATCGTCATGTGAGCACTGCCAACCATCTGCCACAAAACTGAGCAGTTCTTCAGTGTGTTCAGGCTGTTCTGTCCTTTTCTTTTCAGTATTACGTTTGCAGTTCATTTTCTACAATGTGCCTTTGAGTTTGGTTGACTTAATTTAAATCAACAACAGCTAATAAGCCCACTGAGCCAGATGACCCTGCTAATTTTGAGATTTGGTGGTGTAGGTGCAGTCACATGCCTTCATGCACCTGAAATCTCGTTTTGAATGGTGCGTTTGTGTTCTGTTGTACAGGAGTACTGCTAATTTTGTGCAGTGCAGAGTGTTTGCACACCTTGCCGTCCCAGCCCAGTGGGAGGTTCTTGGGGTTGTAGATGATCTCGTTGTCTTCGTCTTCGCTCTCGCTCTCACTGAGCTGCTCCTCCTCCTCTTCCTCGCGCTCCTCTCCTGTCCGGGCCTGCTTCCTCTGGACGTTCTCATGAGTCAGCTGTCTCTGCTCCTATAACCACCGACAACACCAACAGCTGTCATTTAAACCGTTGTATCTGGGCGCACGCTGAGTGCAGTAAGCTGGGTGACATTTCTCTCAGCAGCACAGTTCACCTCCACATGTATTCACTCACCCCAAGGATCTCCACATATTCATAGACTTGAGCCTCCAGGAAGGCAATTTCCTTGTTACGCTCTGTGTCTCTGCAGAAGTGATGGATGGAAATTGTTATGAATTATATAATGAACACTATCATAAGACACTGTCAGTATTAGGCTGAATTTTTTAACAGACACTTACTTTTTAGGGCCTTTGGCTTTGGGATTCTTGGCAAACAGTGAAGGGTCCAGTGATTCCAGGGATTTGCCTTTTGTGCTGAAGAGTCTCTGAGCTCTCTCCTCCAGAGTCCTGCCCGACATACACACATTCAATCAGTTGTCCTGGCTGCATGACCTGCTCTACACTTGGTCTAAACTAATTGTGCACATTCTGTGATTAATATTAATACTATCAATTCCCAGGTCCTTGCTTGCAGTGTGAATGATGCTGTACACATACTGCCAAGGGTTCCCAACATGGGTGCCTTAAGGACGGGGCAAAGGGGCCACAAGATGCATTTCTTCTTTTTACCTGTACATTTTTAGTAACGTTTCATCAAAAAAACATGGGAACAACTACATTTACTACATCTTTATATTATGTTTTCAAAGATATCAAACAGAGGAAACATAAACGATGTTAAATGTGCCAACGACAGCTCATGGAGGCTGGTTGTCATAGTAACCCAATGCGTTTTTCTTTGTTTTCCAGGTGCACGGCAGTCAGAAATAATACATGTCAGAGCAAGCGACAATAAAATATGTCACTATAAAGAGAGTTTAAAGAAATGCTGATACATGTCAGCCCTCAACACAGTCGAACAAGATTGAAACCTGAGCTGGCCAAAAGAACTAAGATCAGACTGAACAGCGAAAGCTACTTGGCTTATGGCTTTTTGTGGATTGGGGAGAGTAAGTAGGGGGAAGCGACAGTACAAAGTATGCTCAAGAGACAGCTTGAGACAAAACATCCTGCTCTTTAGCCAGCAAAGGTATTGAAAACTTCAAACAACTAAGAGAGCTAAATAAAAAACACTGTTTGGCTTTGCGTTGCATTCCCATTTCTGTGATGCACTGTGGTTGTTGTAGTTGTTCCTTATTGTGATGTGACTACTTGACGAATCGCGATCGACAGCACTGCTGGCAACACCTCAAAGTACCGGGAACTTGCATTTAGTATTCCTCCAGAGCACTGCTCAGATTTACTTCTAGATACGTGTCCCCAAGCAGGAACTGTCACAATAGCTGCATGTTTCCTGCAGTGAAAGGCAGCTAATAGAGTGCCGAAAGATACTCACTCAACAACAATTGAACTTGTACTTTTTCCACTGTCCTTTTGCTGTCTCATTTTGGAGTGAAGGCACTGGCAAAGTTGATCATCAGAATAATGCTGCTTTAATGTTTTTTTTTTTGCATGCATGCAACCATGCTTACCCGCCACATTTCAGTCCCAACGCCATGAGAGCAGATTTCAATCTGTCCAGACCCAAAGAAGCCAACTCCTGTGTAAAAGAATAGCAGAAAAACACATCAATAGAAGCACGAATAAGCAACCTCAGTATTAATATTAAATGCTAAATCTTCACTTAATGTTTCACCTCCCAAGAAGAAAAGGCAGAGAGGTCCAGATGAGCTCCAGCATGTGTCAAAGCACTACTCGTCTCTTTCTAAAGTCCAAAGAAACAGATTAAGGAAAAAAAAAACATCACGTCAGATGAGATAAATAATCAAAACTCTAAACATCATCACATATAAAGAACCTTTCAGGGGGACTTACAGGCCAGCCTGGGAAGGTCCCAATCTCCCATTTTTTCTCAAAGTCTGACAGAACTTTGCCGTAGAGCTCGTTCTGGTCCAGCAGAGGTTTGACCCGGTCTGTGTAGTCCTGTAGATATTCCAGCAGCATTTCCAGATACCTGCACAAATCATCCACCACATCACAATACATACACCACAACAGCACAGTACATGCACATCTACACATGTATGGGTATTTTACTGAAGACATCCATCAAACTTTCTGGTTAAGATGGATTAATTGTCTTGTCTTAGTGTTGATTATATATTCTACTTCCCGTTCTGATGGGATTAAGCGTGATGGACCTACTTTTTGTATTCAGCGTTCTTCCTGTCCTTGGGGATGTCAAACAGCTGATCGAATGAAGACAGAAAAGTGATGTACTCCAGTTTCTGTGGAAAGACAGCATTGAGTGTGGTTAAAAATAAATAAAAGGTTCAGTTTGGAGGTGAAAAATGAATTACACAGTCTTTAAAGGATCAGAACCTCAGCTCCCTTCAAGTTGATGTACTTCAGGTAGCAGTCGTGGAGATCAAGGTAGCGGCCATATCCTTCCTCATCAGTGAACTCCACCAGGTCTGTGGGAGACACACATTTCACTCAATCGTCCATTACTGATCTGGGGCCTGTCTCACAAAACCAGGTTAGTGTGTTAGCCTGCCAACACCGGTCTTAACTAGTTTATCTTTAACAGGGATAGATCCTTATGGTGGTTAGCTAACCTGCTACAGAGCAAACCAGCATTAGAAAGCCAGGCTCAAGTGTATGAAAGCTTCCTCAGCAGTCACCTGTCTGGAAATATGGAGTCACTGTCAGTGTGTCATCAGTGACAGTCACAATCAATACAGAGACCAGCAGGCAACTACTGAATGAACAGGTAGTAAGAGGGGTAGTGCACTTGGTGATGAGTATATAAAGCAGCAGAATCAGTCTGTTTTGCATGATGAATTTATATATTAAAGCGACTATATTCAATATTTTTTATAATAATGTATCAAAAGGCAATGTGAAAACAATGTGACAATGGGAAAGTGGTCTCCTGTAGTGATGAGTCTACAAAGAATTAGGCTATCAGCTGAATCTGCAGCTCCCCTCAGCTTTACAGAGCTTTATAGTGAGTTTTGGTTCGTTTTTTTATCTGTCCAGCCCACATCTTTAATGTTTTGGTTCACTCTCATATACCCCTTTTCCAACAACATGAAATGGGTTCCGTTCTGGTTCGTGCACCTAATTTTAAACTCCTGTTGTGAGAAAGAGCCTATTAAGATAAAATTGTAACGTGTATTTTAACGGCACTTAGACTGACTCTGAGCCTCCTCGCTGGGGTTGTCTCTGGCCTTCATGAGCTCCTCAAACTCCACAGACATGGGAATGGAAATCTACAAGAAACACATGATAGCA
Organism: Macquaria australasica; assembly: GCA_005408345.1. NCBI lineage: Eukaryota > Metazoa > Chordata > Actinopteri > Centrarchiformes > Percichthyidae > Macquaria > Macquaria australasica. The sequence continues at coordinate 581,470 of SEMN01000274.1, forward strand.
GTCTTGTTAATAATCACTTTCTAAAGGTTTACACAGTCCAATTTAACCATTTACAAGTTAAGACGTTAACTACCTCATTTGGGTGCTTTCTGTGAAACTCCTTGATCTGTTTCAGTCTGTTGTAGAACTCTGCAAACTCATTCGGTCCTGAGATGGCAGCAAGTTCATCCCTTCTCATTCTGTCAACGAGAAAAGGATTTTCTTGTTCAAGGTAACAGGTTAAGTGACAGGTCTGATTGCACCAATCCGCAATAAACACAAAAAAATAAGTTATTAAAACAACTCAAAGTACCATAATCTCTCAACAACATCTGTAATTTGGACATGGACCATTTTAACATCTGGATATGAGTTAAGATAGTTATGGCCACTTAAACTGGTGCAGGTTAGTCACGTAGAAAAGACTCACCCATCTTTGTCTTCATAGGAGTCTCTGAGATTTGCACTCACTTCCATATACCTCTGTCAAAAGATAAAGAGCCTTGTCTTTGTTTTCATGTTGAACATTAAACACAGCCATATAACTACCTTACTGAACCCAGACCTGCATTCCTCTCTGTGTGTGATTTAAATGTTTAAAATGTAAGTTCTGATATCTACTGTTGTATAGGGGTCACATTTTGGTGCAGTTAAGGAGTTAACCAATCACAGATGCTGACCCGGATCACTTGTATGCCGAATGTCCCAGCAGACCGTACCAATAGGTATGCCGCTATAAGTAAAGTAAATGCAAGCATATTTATGAAATTATGATGAAAAATGCATTTAACTGATACATTTTGGGGTGGGACTTCTATGTGACACTCTCTCCTCGTGAGCATGTAGCTACGCTGTTTGTCTATAGTCTTTAACGTAGTTACTGTAAGTAACACCAGAAATGTTGCTCTATGGATGACATTAATGGGTTAACGTTAGCCAGCCGGTGCAAGCCGTTTAAAACAAATCAAAACTGTGGCTTAACTTACATCCAACATCGCTCTTGTTCGATGGTCAGAGTTAATCTGTTCCCGCAGCTGCCAGAAAGAGAAACAAGACACATTGGAAACCACGAGTTAACTTGCAGATGTTTGCCATGGTTCCAGTGTTGATTAGCAGTAGTGCTAATGCTAGCATAAAGCGGACGGCTTACCGTGGACTTCTTGTGTAGCATTTCTTTTGTTTTAGCATCCATTAGCCTCTCTTTCTCTTCGTGATAGCGACGCTGTTGCTCTAAAATAGTCTCCATTGTGTATAAGTGTTCGTACGTACACTAAAGACAAGACAAGGACTCTAACTAGTTAGCATAAAAATTAAGCAGCGCCCGCCGTATCTGCTACGTTTGTTTTCAATGGCGCATGTTGAGCAGCCAACGTCCGTCACTGTACTCGGCGTAGGGAAACATCGTTCAATTAAAAGGTTCCGCAGTGGTGACTAGGTCGACACAAACCATGAACAGCAGTCATTTAATTAATTTACAAGAGAAATGTGATACAGGTAGTCAAATAATGACACAATCTGGAGGAAATAGTGGCTTCATTTAGCTATTTATATATTGTCACTTAATATATTTAGGAGTCTGGCTGAGGTGTTTTAAAGCTACTGTTCATTTTACCTGTATTAACTAGGCTCAATTGAATAATGGGGTGCCTCACAGCAGCAGGTCACCAAAGCACAGACATCATTAACATCTGGGAAATTGTTTCTGAAATCCTACTGCACACTTTTCAAACAACGCGGACGGGCAGCCTGCACTGGATCCCTGTCTTGTGCACTTCCTTTGTAGTCTGCTCTCATCACAGCCTGCCACAGCGCTTCGCACAGCACGCGGTTTGCGCGGACTCGCGTGGGAGCGCGCGCGCACGGAGGCGGTCTGGTTCGTCAAGCTGCGGCAAACAAAAGAAAACATCGGAACTGAGGAGTCTTTGCCTTAACATAAAATGCGACTGAAGAAAGTAGGCGATTAAAGAAAAATAAAACTCGTTTGTATAGATTTCGCGAGCGTCACATAGGCAAGGCTAGGTTTACCACTTCTGAGTCCAGATTGGGTGTTCTTGTGTCTTCAGGAGCAGAGAGTGAGCAAGAACTACCAGCAGGAGAAGGGCAGCAGTGTAAATTGATGGTTTTATATTCAAAATGTAAAACGGGTAGATTGTCGGTCAATGGCTGTTGCTCCATTTTGTTCAAAAACAGCCAATAGACCGGTAACCATGATTTTAGGTTTTGGTGACAAATGTTGTTATTTGGTGAACTGACCCTCCACACAACAAACAGCATGTTATTTAAAATCAGACAAGATAAAATAGGATGATACCTTATTGATCCCAAGAGGGGAAATTCACACGTTACAGCAGTAACAGAAAATACAACAAAATAAGAAATTACAAGAGCTATATACATTATATACATTTAACACTAATCTTGCGTAGACATTACAATATTTAGGCCATACTTGATTTTTTGAATTGTGCAAATAGCGGTGCAAACTTCTTAGATAAAAAAAATACTGTATATTAATTTCTTAAAGTTCTTCTTTTAAATTCAGTCTGACTTTTTTTGTAATGTGTCACCTCACTCATTGAAAAAACAGCCAAAAACGTGAGAACGTGCACGCTTACGCTTTATTTTGCCAGCTGAAACCGGAAACGATGCGTGTGATTATAGCCACCTTGACAGTCGCGGTTTGGCACATTCTCTCAGTCAAAGCAACGGACGGAAAGCAGCGGACAACCAGTGTGACGGATTACGGAATATACTGTGGACATTATAACACATTTCTCCTGCCGCCGTGCGTCCAGCCCGCTTATAAAGGTGAGTCGCCCGTATTCCCATCTAAAAGATCAACTCTACAAATAGAAGAAAGGTTTATTACGTTATCTTCTAGAGGGAGGGGGCGGTGGTGGTGGTGGTGGTGGTTGGGGAAGAGGGGGGGCATCCATTCTGTCTTTTGTGCTGGAGCAGATTTGGCAGTGGTCAGTGCGAGCTCCGATACTGCTGGATAGGCTAGATATAGGATAAGTGTGCTGTTGAGTTTCATTTCGTTCTATCTACATCAACATGCCTCATACCGAGGACGCTGTCTTGCTGTTAACTCCTCGCTGATAGCCAGTACGCCAGGGGACCGGGGCGGTGAGGGCTCGGGGGCTCCTTAACATTAGCCCGATACGTTCCTTCCCTATGGTGCTGCTGAATAGAGAGAACGTCTCCCGAACTCCGTCCGAAATATCAATAATTTTAAACCTACTCCTCTTTAACCGTGTGTATATACTACAGGGGCATGCCGTGAAAGACCCTATAAAAATCGTTAATAGCCACTGTTTCATTCGGTGTACACCCATTGCACCAAACAGCACTTAAGTCCAATACAATTTAAACTTGTGTAAATTCTCGCCAGGTAGTCCCACAACCTTTTCCACAGAAATACGTGAGCTTAACGAACAGTGCGAACCAAATGTAAAAGTTGAAATGTGCTTTTTTTTTTTTAAAGAGCTGGGTTGTTTCATACATAAATTGAGAAAAGGTCAAATACAATTTGACGACGTGTTTGCCGAAAAGTGAGGCTGCATTTACTGTAGTTGTCTGCAAAGTGTTTGAAGGGAATTTGACATGTTGGTCTCCACAATTAAAGGGGATGTGTTGGGACTGTGGGTTCTCTCTGGGGTGTGATTTTCTGTAGGCCTGCTCAATAACACCCAATTTGTAAAAAGCTTCACCTAGTTTCATAGTTATGGTTGAGGTGTTTTGACAGTTTCACACCTGAAGGTGGAAAAAAAACATCAGCCCTATCTGTTGTTGCAAGAGCAGTATATCTAGTCCTCTGTCTTTTCCTTTCAGTGTGTTTGTCCTCACCTGACAACTGGAAACACATCATTTTCCACATAATAAGAACAGCTTACCCTGAGAGGATTCCATTCACCAGAGCATGCACGTGTTATAACCTTTGAAATGATGCCTCTCTGTATCATCCTAACCCAAATAATCTGCCAATTATCTCCCATATCACCATGAAAATGTAGTTAATTGCATCAGATAGCCCGTGTGCAGTGGCTGTTTGTCAAATGTCGGAAGCAAAGCCCATGTCATGTTTATTGAACAATCTGTCCTTACTTCTGTCCAATTTGATATTCATTTCAGCTCAACAGCATGCTGCAAAAAATGCCCTCACACTCATTCATCTGTATCATACATTTTTCATAGCCGACCTGGGAATGCAAATAGAGGCATTCACCTTGAGGTTCACACACACACACACACACACACACACACACACACACAGAGTGAGGAGGAATTGGATTCAATGAACATGACCTTGTAGGTGTCTTTTATTATTGAGACTCAAGGCTTGTGACAAGCAGACGTTCAACTTGGCTGATTCTGAGGATGTGTGGTAAAAGATCTGGGGTCTGTACGGAACTTTTCACCCTCTGGCTCCAAATATACTTCTGCATGGGGGGTAGAGACAGAATAACCCTTCTAGATTATTTTCATTATCAATTAACTCAACAATGTTTTTCTTGATTTAACTGTTTGTCTGTAAAATGTCTGCAAATAGTGAACATTTGTGAAGAATGGCCAAAAAGTCCTAGAGCCCATGGTGACATTTTCAAATGTCTTGTTTTGTGCAACCAACAGTTCAAAACTCTTCAAGATATGAAGAGATATTCAGTTTTCCATCACAGAAGACTAATGAAACCAGAAAAACATTCATATTTGAGAAGCTGCATCCTATTCAATTTTGCCAGATTAATCGATGATCAAAATTGTTGCCAATTCATTTTCTGTTGATCAATAGTAGCGAGATGAAAGGAAATGAGGAGAGAGAGAGAGAGAGAGAGAGAGAGAGAGAGAGAGAGAGAGAGAGGAAATGACGCGCAACAAAGGTCCCCGGCTGGAGTCAAAGCAACCAGGATGGATGCCCATTTATTGTTGAAGTCCTTTTTATTAAGCAAACATGCCCAACATTCACTGGTTCCAGCTTCTCAGATGTGAGGTTTTTTTCAAATGTCATTGCAAATTGAATATCTTTGGGTTTTGGACTTTTGGTTGGGGAAAAAACAAGACATTTGAAGATATCGTTGTGAAATTGTGATGGACCTTTTTCACCACTCTCAAGGTCCACTTATTAGCTTTTTCTGGGCGTTTCAACCATATCACAGAGTCTTCATCAGCAGATTACGTTGGCTCAGTTTTCAAGGAGCGGTTATTTGATCATTTCTTCCATAGAACGTTTAGTACTTTTTGTCTGTGTTGGCTTTAAAAGTTATTCATCAATTAATCGGAAGAATAATACACAGATTATCCTATAATAGAAATAATCATTAGTTGCAGCCACAGCTAAAATCACATCATCTAGTTAATGTCATTCTCCTTTGATACACTGGATATGACTTGGTTATGATTACAAATTTATTCCGCAATTCAAAAATAGCAGCATTGGTATCAGTGGTTGATTGGATCCATCCAGATGAAGGACCCGGCAGTAAAGATGCAGAAACCCTTTTAGGTGAGTGTGTCTTTGTGTATTCAGTATGTATGCATAATACTGCGTGTGTCTGTGTGTGCACGCAGTGTCAGCATGTCCAGTGAGGTGCAGCAGAGGCCGGACGACAGCCCCAACACCAGTGGGGGAAGCTCGGACGCCGAGCAGAGGGAGGCGGCTCCACCGGAGCAGCCGGGCCCCGAGCAGCGGGACCAGACTCAGCCCAAGAAGAAGGAGGCCAAAATCTCCAGCAAGACCGCTGCCAAGCTCTCCACCAGCGCCAAGAGGTAGATGTGCTGCACTAATTCTCTTTTTACTTTGTCTCCTCGGCTGGGTGTGTGCTCACGCTGTCCTGGTGGCTCTGTTCATCTGTCACTTACTTATGTTGCTGATTTATTTATGTATCTTTGGAGCTAAGTAGGTAGGATGTGTTGTGTTCTGTTTTTCCCACAGATCATCTAGTGCAGGCTGTAATTTTCTGTGGAAGAGGCTCAGTGCTGAAACTATTAGTTGATTAAATGTTAGTTGATCAACAGAAAATTAACAATTCAATTCTGATAAATCCTTCAAGTCATTTATCAGGCCAAAATATCAAACATTCTCTGGTTCCAACTTCTCAAATGTAAGGGTGTGCTGCTTTTCTCTGTTTTATATCAGTGTTGATTGAATACGTCTGTGTTTTGGTTGGACAAACCAAGACATCCGAGCCCATCGCCTTGGGCTCTGTAAATTATAATGGGGATGTTTCCTTCTAACAGTTAATCGATTTATTGAAAAAATAGTCCAGAAATGAATCAATAAGGAAAATAGTCATTAATTACTGTGGCTAATGAGGTTTGATTTTTTTGTGGGTGACATTATTTTCTTTGTTCACTCAGCCACTGACTTGTATTTAATTTGCCCAAACAAACTACTGGACATAAAAGCATCACTCCTAAGAAGGCTAAATAGTGACTAAATAGTTCTTTCTTTGTTTATTGAACGTCTTGTTGTCAAGTCTTTGTACTAGTTACTACTACAGCAGTGAATGAACACAGTTCTGTGTGTCTTCTTTGAGAGAGAGAGAGCACTGAAAGTGAAGGTTTAAATATGTTATAATTCTGCTAAAATGTGCTTCATCATGTGTTGATAGCTGTTTGGAAGTCGGTTGTGTTTACACACGTCACTGCTCTGTTGGGTTTTTACCAACAACATATTAATTTGATCCCCCCACTCACCCAATCAAATCTTAAACGCGGTTGGACAATGACGTACACCATTGGGATTAAACACATCATTCAGAAAGAGAAACTAACGCCAGACGTTTCCACTTAAAACGCACCCCTGGTGTTCATCCCCAGTTCCCTGATGTAACGCAGCACTCAGTCAGTTTATAACCAGTTCATGGCAGATTGGCATGGACACCATGGTGTGATGGCACGGAACAACAGCAGTTGTTATCTGACTGGCCAATCAGCTTGCCAAGCTGCACAGCCAGTTCATCTTGTGTTTTGATGCTGATACCAGAGCTGTTGAGAGGGACGTTGGTATTCTCTACACTCTGCCACTTATTGGCAGCTGCAGGGACAATAGGTGGTAGATGAACAAGCTTGCTAGAAGTCGCCAAAATAAAAGCATATAATTCAAAATCTCTTAATTTCAAAGCATGTAAGCCTGTAAGTGCCCTGTCCCACTATAAAGTGGTACGGCAGTATGCAGAATGTATTCACGCATCTTTGTGACATAGGTGTTCCTGGAAGCTTGGTGATGTACTTCCTACTTGTGCTTTTGGTTGCTAACTGCACAGGATATACTAAAAAAGAAGTGGTTCGTACAACGTGTTGTCCAACCACATCAAAAATCAAAAGTGTTTATATAGTAAAAAAAACGTTTGGGTAGGAGCGCTTCCTGGAATCAGAACTAGTTTGTTTGAGGTGCTCTTTGTATAGGGATACATGTAGACTCAAAAACCACAAGCAAACTACAAGGCATTCTCTTTTAAACAATTAAAATGCCTTTATTGTCATATGCATGGTCATGGTAAACCTTTAAACAATGACGCGTTTCGGCATCAAGCCTTGACTCCCTGATGAAAGCTTGATGCCAAAACGTGTCAAAGTTTGTTTTATGGTTTAACATGACCATGCCATGACAATAAAGACATTTTAATTGGTGTTTTCTTGTGATTTTTGTGTTTATATAGTTTCCGAACAGCCACACACGAAGGTGGAGTGAAAAATTAGAGGGGGCAGACGCGATATTGTTTAAATGTGGGAATAATGGTGCACATTTTCAGACTCAGTCTCTCCTGGAAGACATACCTAGTGTTGCACGGTCAGATCTGGAAAGTTACAGGAATGGTCGGACACAGCCCCCCCAATCCAGTGTCAGAAAGGTGTGGGGCAAGGGGGTTTCTGAAGCTAACTGACCATCCGACAAGCAGTTCTGACGGAGTATACTGGTGCCTTAACAGTTACTGGGAACAGATTTGTGCCAAAGGTCAGTACTGTTAAAACAATTTGTAATTGGTCAACGGCACAAACTTTTGTGTGTCAAAATTCACCAAGATGAACACTACACAAAAGCGGATCGCAGCCTATCAATTGAAATGAATTAAATTGGGTTTGAAATTGTTGTTATAAATACAGGTGTGACCAGGCCCTAAAGGCTGGGGTGTGCTTGAAACAAACTAGTTTGTACGACGTGTCGTCCGACTACGTCTGAAAGCAAAAGTGTTAATAACTGTTCCACATAGCCACATTCAAAGGGGGGTTGAAAAGCCTGCCGTCATAGAGAGGGTGGAGACATAATAATCATTCAAATGGAGATGACTGCGCACACTTTCGGACAATCTTTCCCTGCAGGCACTCGTTTTGAACAGAAAGTGACAAGTAGTTGTTTGTACACTTAGTAAAAAGAGAGCTTGAGAGAAAAGTTCAAACCCCGCCTACTTTCCCACACCTGGCTAATTGCTGTGTGAAGCAGGAGTGATTGTCGGATTGTCTGCTTCGGAAAGACAAAAATCACCGGACACAGCCCACCAATTCTGACGCTGGAAAGATGTGGGCGGACGGCTTTTCAGACGCTGTTTGACCATCCAACAAGCACTTTGGTTGAAGCATACTGACAACTAAAGGGTCATATACGGGAGAAAAACAAGTGCCCTTCTCTTCCTACTATCCTAGGAAGAAAATATTAATTGGACAGTATTGTTTCAATGGCGCAAGACTAAATCTAAACCATCTACTCACATTGGCCAGGATATAGCCAAGTCTGGTAACTACTGTCTTTATGTGTCATAACTCCCTGGGATCTATAGTACTACTTTAATGAAAGCCTCTGGATTTGCTCTTGTAAATATTCTGCACCAGGTATTTCCTGGGGAAAAACAATCCTGTGGCACAAAGCAAGTGGTACACTGTATGCCTCTGACTTCAGCCACAGCAGACAGTTTGAAATAAATACAGCGATGACTTCTTATCACCAGAGAAGGCTACAACGTAAAACATAAGGACCTCAAGGGTTAGCACTTTATAGGAAGGTTGACAGGCATAGTGTTATTTAGTTGCTTTTCAGTGCTAGTTCCTGTAATAAATCACCTGCTGCTCCACACACAAGCCAAAGCTAGTGTTTTCCATCATAAAAACTATGCTCAGATGATAGTGACTTATTTGCATTTGTCGAGGCATGCAGAATGTAATAGTTTAGTGCTTGCAGTGGCTCAAGGGATTATCAAATGCAATGAGCTGTGGAACGTCAGAGAAAGCAAGTGTTTGGTTAAAGACATGACATCTGCATGAGCATGAGGAACTCACAGTATAATCAGTGCTTTTCCCTTTGGATTCCCCCGGCCTTGTTCATTGCACCACTCTCCCTAACAGGTCCCCAGCTTCAGCCGTCAAAATGTGCCACCTCAGGAAATACTGCAGATAAAATTACACAGCGCGCACTCAAGCTGAGAATGACTCCATAACCGTGGAGATTGTATTACAGGCTCCTTTGCAAATATATGTCTTTTTTCCCTCCTTCCCCAAGTGAGTCGTGTGCAGTCATTTCCCCACTGAGGAGAGTTTAAAGGAAAATCCCCGCTTGGATACTCTTACCCTGTTATGTATCATCAACCTATGATGTACACTCCATTCCATTCTTTTATGAGCTGTATCTGCTGTAAGTGTTGTAATTGACATCCTTGTACCTACACTCCTTTAGCTGGCCTTGTATTCTTCAGATCCTGATTTTCTTTTTACATTTACCAGAATACTGACAACCCTCACACAAGGGAGTAGCAGCAGTTTGTACTTTTTGTTTGTTTTTATTTAGTACACAAGACAACATATATTTCAACCACAGTATCCCCAGTGAACCATTATGCCACTACCGACCTCCCACCCACTCAGTGGTTGCCAATGATGTGAGATTATTTTGTCTTTAGGTTATTTTTTCGGCATTTGGCCTTTAGTCAATAGACAGCAGTGATACAGACAAGAAATGCAGGGAGAGAGATGGTGATAACATGCAACAAAGGCATCCAGCCGGAATAAACCAGGTACGGTGCAGTTGGTAAGCAGTAAGCTATCAGACACCCCGTGATTTGAGTTTTAACACAAGTGACAAAACACAGTAAGCACGTATAAGATAGCATGACAAGTGAAGGTGTAAGAGGGTGAACTGTCAAAGGTTGGTGGCGCATATTTCTGTTCAAATACAATGTATGGAATCAATGTGGCAAGCAATTCCATAATTGCTGAATCAGTTTGTAGTGTTGATGCTTTTAAAACAGAATTTAGAAACGACAGTTTTTGAGCTAAATCAATTAATTTCAAGGTAATCACCACACAATCATATATGCTAATGTTACTTGTTAGTGTTTTAACCTGTGCTGCCCGTTCGGGTGTGTGACAGACTCATAGGTCATTTCTCACTACCTGCAAGAGCTACTATTGTGTAGTCTCTGTGTTATTACTGCTAGTAGCATGTTAGATAGCCAGAAGTCAGATGTCTACTAACGGTGAGGCATGCAGTAAAAAAGTTGCTTCATTTTTCAAAACTTAAAATGTCCATATATAAGCTATCATGACATTGTAGCATTGTGTTTTCTACTCCCCTGCTGTGTGCGCATCCTCGATTGTAAACGGGAAACCAATCTATATAGCAATGTTTGACAAAAGAGGCGTGATTTTCAGATAGTACTGAGACAGGAGTTGACGGTTCAAACAGGTCTCTTGAATAAGCTGTGTGAACTTATTGTCCGCTTAGCAACCGAGCTGCCTAGTAAATTGACAGTTAGCAAACCAGCTAGCTGGAGAGCTGTTGAGACTGACTAGAGCCAGCATCTTGCCAGCTGGCTAGCGTGTTAGCGGCACAGGGTGTTAGCTTGCTAGTTCACAGTAGTAGTTATAGTATGCATGTAGTCACTACTTCACCAAGCTTGTAGCACCACCTATTTTGCAAGAATGCGTGGATGAACTTTGCTGTGCCACTGCTTGGTATGACCAGGGTTTTAGGCTTGTAAATTCTTTTTAGTATATAGTTCCATCATCACATCTCATAAGAACCATAACCATTGCCCAAGATGAAGTGGTGGCGGTGTCCATCATTGAACAATCAATTTGTTTTTGCCTTGCATTCAACTGTACACCAGAATCATCAATAATAATATAATAATGATAATAATAACCTTTATTTATATAGCGCTTTTCTTAACAATGTTACAAAGTGCTTCACAAAAAGATAAAATACAATAAAACAATACAATTAAATAAAATTCACACCGAGATAAAAGCTTTTTTTTTTTTTTTTAATTTTAAGAATGTTTTAAGAAGACATGTAAAAGCAGTGATAGATTTAGCAAAGCTAATCTCAGCAGGTAAGTCATTCAAAAGTTTGGGGGCCAGACTGCAAAAGCCCGATAGCCCTTAGTCACTAGTTGGGCTCTGGGGATGACTAGAAAACCTCTATCAGCTGACCTAAGAGGGCGCCCAGGTTCATAAAGGGTAAAGTAGAGCTTTGATATAATTAGGGGCCTGGTCATGTAAAGCCTTGAAGGTCAACAATAAAATTTTAAAATCAATGCGAAGATGAACGGGAAGCCAAAGGAGGGAGGCCAGAATTGGAGTTATATGATCTTGTTTTCTTGAACCGGTGATAATCCTAGCAGCAGCATTTTGAATCAACTGAAGGCGATAGAGGGAAGCCTGAGTAATACCTGTGTAGAGGGCATTAGACAGTAAAAAATGAAGGCTTGGACAACCTTGTGTAAATCCTCAAGGGATAAGAAGGATCTAATTTTTTAAATTAACTGAAGTTTAATGAAACATGACTGAACAACCTTCAATCAAGTACAAGATCATTGGTTGCAAAGGAATATCTTTCCCTATTAGCTTTGACAGTTTCTTTCCAGAAGGACAGTCCTAAACCACTGACTTGTAGTGGCGAGACAATTTGGACTCAATAGTAACTTCAGTCTATCTCAAAATGGGGAGCCAGTAGATTCTATGGAGAAATTTCATGCAAATTACGCTGTGAACTTCTTATCTAACTGTTTTTACGTTTGAGACTTTTGCCTTAATAATGACACTTGAAAGACATAAGATGCCGTTTTCCTCAATAATAAATGGTAAGTGCAGCATGTCATTAAACCTGTCATTATCCATAATCCCCTACAACTCTTCCATTCTGCAGACACATGGTAGATTTTCTCTCCAGTATACAGTAAAATAGCATTTTAACACGTTTGACAAAGGACACTTCTTCCAAGCATCAAGAGTTGTTGTGTGTAATGTGAGTGAGCCTGTTGCACACCCATTCATTGCCATGTCGATGCTGAAACAATATATCATGTCAACATCGACTGCTTGTCTTTCGCCTCCCTCTCTTGCAATAGCAAATAATTTTTATGTCCCAGTTAACAAACAGCTGAGTGAACAGACAGTATGATCAATAAAAGTAGTCAATTATTTCATTTCTTTGTTTTTACGGCAGCCCTGAACATTTTAATAGCTATAGCAAGGAAGCATGTGAAAACAAGATGCAAGGGGAATGGAAAAAGGAAAAAAATGTTTCTCAATACAGAATATGCCATGTTTGAACTCGCGTCCTTGGGAGTCCAGACTCGTAAGACTGTGAGGACACAGCACACTTTGTGTACCATTTGTAATTTGGACAACAGCATTCTTGCCGCACCACCAGCTCAGCCTCGGCTCTGATGACCACGCTTCAACATAACTATACACCACCCCCAGCAAATATTAGATTTCATCTAGACCAAAGTTTACCTTTAAAAGGAATTGTGTTTTATTTTTTAAAACTCTACAAAGACATCAGTGCCACCAGTAAATTACCAAAGGGCTTTCAGAGATAAGACCTTGACTGGCCAGTAATCTTGTGAGGTGGTCTGCTAGCTCCTCCTAAACATTTCACTTATTTAGGTTTAAAGTTCATTCTTAACCTGTGAAACAGCCTTTGAGAAAACAATCTCACCCCAGTCCATTTAATATCTGTTTCTGGGGCTTTTGATCACATCTCATGATCATCATCAGGGGGTGGAGTTTTCCCAGTTGCTTTTAAGCAAGCCAGCATGGATGAGAAGTCCCTAAAGTGGTCTGTAAAATGGAAAATTGAACATCTACAATTCCATGAAGATCATGTCATATGATTGAAAGTGGACCTTAGGGTGAGATTGTTTTCTCAACTGATTAATTTCTTGCCTAAAAAACACAATTTGTCTATACTAAGTATTTCTAGAATATCATGGAATTTAAATTAAGAATATGAGGGAAATTCGGAGAATAGAAGATGCAAATGTTTCACATATTCAATGCTTTTTGTTGTAGTTTTCAACCAAACTGCAACAGAAAGAGAATATTCAACCCTCTACAAAAAGCACATTAACAAATCAAGAAGAAAAGAAATATTTTAGCTCATGGAAGCAGTTTTACTTGCAGTCTATGGAACGTTGGCATGGGAATATATATAAATCAAGACCATGGTGAAAAACCTGGTTTGAAACATTGTTGAGTTGCTCCATCATGAAAGCAAACGTCTGTATGAGGCAGAGGTGGCACTGTCTGCATGGAGAGAATAACAGCAGCATTTATAGCTGACTGAGTGATTGTAAAGTATAACACCTGGCTACTGGGTCCTCATAGGCAAATCACTGGCATAGTTATGTAATGAATACTTAACCAGGGAGAAATTTGACCTCACTATGGTCTATTCATTAAACCCTTTTTTTTATGTGCCCGGTGTGCAAATGCCCCCAACAGCTTCTTGAAAGGGTGAGGGCTGAGGCAGCACCATGATCGGCAGCAAAATTAATTATCCCAGATGTATCAGATATGCTTCTTTTATTCGACATGCCCTTTTGACATCAATATCAATTCATGGTTGTGTGTTGTTTTTTTAAAGAAAGGGCAAATATCCAGCCAAGCATCTTGTGTTGTGTGACAGAACTTATTCCTGTATCCAGTCACAGTGCTCAGGAGCTCAGAAAATCAATGAGGTATTCAGTGTGTACACTTACAGATTGATTTTACAGGCAGGATTTATATAACTGTGTTTTGTGTGTGTGTGTGTGTTTGAGAGCGTAAATATATAACACAGATCTTCCTCTTGTTTCAGAATCCAGAAAGAGCTAGCAGAGATAACCTTGGACCCGCCGCCAAATTGCAGGTAGGAGCCTGTTGATTGTGTGTTTTTAAAAGGGCCATTTGCTCTGACACCTGAGGCACTTTTGTGTGTGTGCGAGTGTATGAGCCTGTGTTAATGGATGGTGCCAGCTCAGTGAGTCACATGAATAGCATAGGTAGATTATTGTGTCGTATTTACACCACTGTTTGCTCAGGCTGAAGCCTAATGAATGGACCTTGTAAGCAGTCTGAAGCATGAATCAGGCTCGGGGTAAAAATTTAAATAAATAAATATCTGTGCGATTGACCCGATTGACAGTGTTTACCATTAGGATCACTGTAGCAACAGTGTTGTGTTTGCTCACACTCCCTGAGGGTGGGAAAGGCACTCTGCTGTGGCTCGACTGGTTTGCAAGTTTATTTTCCAGAGGAAAGACAGAGGTGCCACACGCTCCTGCCAATCTAGATTTGAGTAAGAGCTTTCATTGTGTGGGGTTTTGGTTGAGTCAGCATCTGGTATTCTTCTCAAACTGATGACTTTTGGGAGCAGTATCAGAGGGCGAGGGGAAGGTGGAGGTGTGACCGTGCAGCCTCTAACTATGGGCAGTGCAGGCAGCAAGTCACTGAAGTCATTTCTTGTAGGGCTGAGAAAGCAGGGAAACTCAGTGATGCATGGACGCTCTCATACCTGTAGGCTGAGAAATGTTGGCCACAGCTGGGTTTTAGTCCCTGCAAATATTTTTACCCAACCCAAAAAGTAGGGATGCACCGATCCAGTGTTTTCGCTTGCAATCCTAATACCTTAACTCAGTGCTTTTTCCCCCTAAATATAAAATCTATAAGCCTCACTGTGTGTAATGAATTGGGATCACTCTTATGTAAGTAAACATGAGCCTGTAACATCTTAACTATAAGTGAAGACATTCATACACCGTCATACCTTTTAGGCTTATGCAAATTTAACTTATATTTATAAGTTTATAAGATTGTTTTGTCACAATAAATCAACCTCAGATACATTTGTACCATGCCCCAACCAAAGGGCAGATACACCATCATGTTCAACTTGTCTAATGTAACTTGCACATTTCGTGATGTAGGATTACTGGTGTTGCGTACAGACCTTACAAGCTTCTCTGAGCTGCTGTGATAAACAATGATCAGAGTCTATGCTGCACTCGTTGTCCTCTGTGTGTCCACAAGACAGCTGAGGCAGAAGGCATCATTTAGATTCATTACACACTTCTACAGCTCTTTTTCTAATCACTTCACCTGCGCATGGATCCATCTTTTTTCTTTGTTTCCCTCTCGAACCAAAACCAACTTGCTAAACTAACATTACATAGTTCCTCTACAGGATTTTAATCAGGGATCCACCATTCCAGCAGTTTCTTTTCCAGTGTTACCCAGTGATACCGAAACTCATACTGAGTGCCCATCTGATGCCTGGCATATTGATAAATAAGGCAATATTATGCCACTAAAAGACTGAGTTGGTGTCCCTGAATGAATGTTCATGAACAAACTGTAATATGGATCAGTCAACATCTGGCTGTTACCCGAGCTGCTTAATTAGTTCAGTGTCGGAGCCGAAATCCAGTGGATCGGATTAGTGATTCTCAAGATTTACTTTACTCCTGTTGCTAAAAGGTCATTGTTAATAAGATGTAACTTCAGTCCCCGTTTTCTGAGGTGAAAACTCAATAAAGGAGAGTCTTTAATCAAGTTTTGTTTTTGCTCTTATAGAAAAACATCATGTCGATTTTTGGTATTGCTAGATAACCTGGAATGGCATTGTCAACACTTCTTATTTCACAGTAAACGCCTACCACTACCTTTACATTAAAATGCATATGTTGTGAAACGTGCAGGAATGGATGAGTATCAGAAGTAGTTGAATGCATCAAAATCAGCTCACTGCTGCAAATCAACATAGTAGAACATCATCATGTCTTGCCGATACCTGATCCACCTAATAAGGTCAGTGTCTGGGCTGATACCGATCTGGCAAATTGGAATGGTGAATCCCTACTGACCCCTGACTATCTTACCCAAACCTGAGATGGACCCATCAATGCACAGACCCAAGGCCAAACAGACCCGATAGCAACTGGACACAAGCCCAAACCAACCCTAAATGACAATGTACACTGCCAGCGCTTTTGTTTTAAAGCTTTTATATGTGATCTGATGATCAATCAAGGCCACCAGCTTATCTGTGAGATTTCTGGTTTCACAATGGACATAGAGAGATATGGTCAGCAGGGGAAATATAATCTCATGGAACCTCCTTGAAAACTGTTTTCCCATTGTGTTTCTGATATTAGTCAGTTTGGCCTTTCAGTGCCACAGCCATCTCTGGCCTCATGTTACCTTACATAAAAATGGATTTTATAAAATGAGGTATATAGTAAAAAATAATGTAATTTGTGAAAACGCAACACCGCTGGTATTGGACCATTACTCGTGTTGCCAGATACCCCGAGTTGAGTTGTTGGAATAAGTATCTGGAAAGATCATCTCTAAATTTTGGAAGAGATGATTCGGAATAACGGAAGAGCTCTATTTAATCATCAGCCATCAGTAGCCAGTCAGATGTCTGTGTCTGCCTAGCCTCTTTACCAAGGTGATCTAATTTTATGAACAATAATTCCACCTAGACAGTGGACTAGTGGATCATTGCAACAATTCAAAGCTTTTTGGGAAGACTGAAAGAATAAACCTCTCGAGAGAACAGCTGCATCCATTGTTTGCATGGAAAGGCATTAAAAAAAGATGTTCCCCATAGAAAAGTTTGTATCTGCATACAGCTAAATAAATGGAGGTTGAGCCTCTCACTAGTGGTGCAATGGATCGCAGTTGATCCGTGATCCATACGGATCTTCCCCCACGTTTGGCACGCATGTGAACCGCGGATTAATTGCAACGTTTAACCATCATAGTGTGACACATACAGTTTTACTGCCACGGTTACCTACTTTTTAAATAACAATTCCCTAAATCTCGATGCAGAGTTGTAGTGAAAGGATACAAGACAGATGCGTGCTGTATTTTATTCTGAAGCGCTGCAGGTTGATTTGATTATTTGATTGATTATTTGTTTTGAGCAGTTTTTCATGTGAACGGAGCATGTTGAATCCCAACGAATCAGGGATGTACGTTGCAAGAGGAAAAGAAGCGCAGTGAGTGACAATCATGGCTAGCGGGGGGAGAGGAAGAGCTTAAGAGGCCTCCCGCATCATTTAAATCCCAGGTATGGGAGCATTTTGGCTTCCCCGTTAAATATCTTGACGGAAAAAGGGTGGTGGACAAAACTGTAACAGTGTGTAGACATTGTGCGACGAGAAAACCGTATGATAATGGTAATGCATCGAGTATGGCTACACATTTGAAGAGACATCACCCTGGTGTGTCAGTGATGGGAGCTACGTTAAGTTCTTTAATAAACAATACATGGAAAGCAAAGGTATTTGTCTCATTTCATTTCTTTTTTAATCTGAAAAATGATCTGTGACCCTAACCCTGTCACAATAGAACAATTCCTCAACCACGCTGCTTGCAGTGTAAATACACAGCCACAGTGTCTTTCAACAGGTGAGGAATGACAGAAAATAACCTGTTTTATATGAAGGCACTATCTATCACAGTCGGAGAGATCTCCTCGGCACGTTGCAGTCTGTTTTTCGGCTCGCCGATCTCAAAGACAAGGCTAATCTGACTGAAGCAAGCCATTATGTTTCCTGACAAAAGGCCAAACAGCAGAGGGGGAAAAAGAAATTTCATGGGCAGACGTTTGTATGGAAAATGACATTTTTGTGTAAAGGGATGCTTCCTTGAAGACTGTCCGCGCTGAAAGGAGGCCTCGTGACGAATGGATTGAGCTCGGCTGCAGTCAGGAGTCCTCAGCCATAAGTGAAAAATTAGGCTCAGGCTGCTCGAGTGTATTTCAGCGGCAGGCAGAGATACGAGCCAGCGGAGGCACAGCACTACTTGAAATGTAGATTTCTGTATTCATATGCCCCTTGGGGTATTTGCCTCACTCCAACAGCTCCCAATTCCCCCACAAGGCTGTCACATCCCCGGTGTTTGATTCAGCCTACATGTTTCACCACAACAATCCCGATTCAGCCTGTTCTTTTGTGCGATAAGTGAAGCACAATCGTACATTGTGAACATTAAAACCTTCTGCCGAGATAAATTCCCTTAAACTGTACTGTACCTCCTCGCACACAGTGTCTGTTTGAACAAAAGGCTCCACGTCTCCCCAGCCCTTTCTTCACCTACTAATTGATCTGACAGTGTTAAATAGGCTGTGTTCGCTGAAAGACATCAGATGTGAGGGGTTATGAACGGACGCTGTGATGCAGCTCATTACCCCACAGGTTTCAACTCTTTTTCCCCCCGCCAGAATATAGCACAGCTCATGATCACAGCCGCTCCTACAAACATCCTCTCTGGCTCATTTTCTGCATTCCCTTCCTCAATAGAAGGAATGGTACTGGAATCCCTCTTGGGAGTAAAAAAAAACAAACAAAACCTTTAACTTTTACTAAGACAGCATGCCTTGTTTTAGAGATCATTTGGCTTCATTTTTTTTTTGAGTCATATGAGGAAATATTTTTCATCATTCTTTTTAATCATCTTTGTCACCCTGCCAGAGAGTAATTAATTGAATGTGACAAGCGCTCTGGAAGGGTATGTAAATAGCCCCCACACCAGACACATTATATTAGCCTGGTGCTTGGTCGGCCTTCCTGGCTCTGTGTGTGTGTGTGTGTGTGTGTGTGTGTGTGTTTTCCATAATTACCATATCCTTTCATGATAGTCCTGGCAGCGTTTTGATAAGAATCCCCCATCGGCTGAGGGGAAACAATGTGTGGATTCCAAGGGGGAATTGGCCACGCTCTCTCTCTCTCACAATCATTCATGCTCTCTCTCTCTCCCTCTGTCTCTCTTTCCTTCTTAATCCAAGCAAGACTTTGTGTGTTCCAGAGGAATAACTTCCCAGTGAATATCAGCGAAGATCTTAAGAAATGAAAGCAATAAGGCAGAAGAAAATATCGCTGCAGAATGCGTTGAATGAGAGAAATGTAAATTCATCCATGACTATCAGGTTGTAGATATGATTGACTCAAACACAACTCTGCTTTCATTGTCTGCCATGAAGCGCCGGTTCACTTTCTCAAAGGAGGATGATAGACGCTTAGCCCAGCTTTACTATGCTGATCTCTATCCAGCTGTGAAAACATGCAAAACACACAATGTGTATTATTTGTCAATTAGGTGGATGCAAATAAACGTTCTTTATTAATTTCATAAAATTACATGAATGACAAAATTTGTTCCTCAGCAAGTAATCTCTATAAACAGATATCTGCATGTAAATGCAGAATCTGTTGGCAAGGGACAAGATTTAGGTTTCGGAAGTGCTCTGGAGAAAAGAGGTGGAAAGCATTGGCCAAAATACAGTCTTGGAATCCGTTAGCTAACAATGATTTAGCTTTTTATCAATCTTGGAATCCTAGAGATTAGCTTTTTATTAGCTTTTTTAAAATTTAAATGTATCTGCACTGAGTCATACACTCATGACTTTGGAAATAAGTTGGTCTTTCAAAGGCAGTAATGTATCCCAGTGCTCCCACCAGAGTAGGTAGAGTTCCTTAAAGAGCCACTAATGTTCAGTGTAGGCTTTAAGTGTCTCAAAATGGTCTTAATGCTGTTTCAGAGACAAGAATAACATTCGACAAGAGTAACATTCTGGGTTATCACTAGAACTGCACAATTAAATGTATTGAAATAGGGCTACCATTACCAGCCAGGCAAAAAAAGTGAACTGCCGAGGAGTAGGGCTGTCACAATCATGACATTTTAGTTGATGATTAATTGTCAAACAAATAATTGCGATTCTGTTCATTTTATGTCACACAGTGGTGCTGTGTGTTTGTGTTGTTTGGCTTTGCAACTAGGCCTAAATCAGTGTTGTTAATTTCAATGGCTGCCCATCGAAACGATGCGGTCGTTGGCAAAGGAGCCTCAATGAATCGTCAAATAGTTAGCACACGTGCACATGCTGAACCAGTGTTTCACCTCTCGCTCTGCTGCACAGAGATTTATTTTAAAATAGCTTGTTCTAAACTGTTGCGTAGATCTACCTGATGTAACAAACACATGGTTCATGACAGTTATGAGATTATGCGACAAATAGACGATGGAAATGCGTTTGTTGAATAAATAATGATGTTGCGAATATTACATGACAGATCAGCTGTTCGGTCTGATCGCACAACAATTCTATACTGGGTTTAAACATACTGAGATGAAGCAGCAAAGGACTGTCTGTAAATGATCTCCAGCATAACTTTCCTCAGAGCTGTCAAACACTGCTGCACCCATATTGGCATTGGTCATCATCTTGCTTCAGAAAGCAAATATGGTCTCATATGAGCTGAAACAAAAGATCTGCTGCCCAACAGCAGTGAGGTCTAGACAGCCAAGGTTTGTTTCCATGTTTCTTTCTGACATTGGAACCTTGTGCTCAGGTCATCAGTTTATTTGCCTTAACCAGCTGATGGAAACGCACCTGTAGGATCCAAAACTTGGTAAACCTTAGGTCAACATGTGTTTCTTTTGCTATATCCACACCGCGCACATCAGCTCCTCTTGTAGATTAAAGCCAAAGGGTGAAGCACTTTGTAAAGTGGTTTTAGAAAAGTGCTCTATAAATAAAGATTATTATTATTATTATTATTATTATTATTATTAATGCACTTTCCCTCATACAAAAATAAACTTGGTGAAAACAAAAAGAAAAGGCCACCGTTTATCTCAGTATATTCCAAATGTCCACAACACGGACGGAAACCTGTGCAGCTCCACTCTGCAGCTACTCGATGTCATTAAGTGTCGGCAGTCGGTCCTGAAGAGACGTGTGTATTTCTTTATTTTGCATTACAGGTAACAAACAAATAAAATATAACTGTAATTATTCAGAGTAGACCTGGATTAAACATAATATATTAAGAATAGAAGCAAATATGGCTAAGTATCAACATGTAAATAATAATAAATAAATAATCTAACGATATGCAAAATGATCGCAGTCAGCTCAAGTAATCGCGGTCAGGCGATCATGTAATAATTGTGACCGGCATACTGAGGAGCACTTGTTGGTTTCTTGATCTCTGGGCGTATCATGAAAGTGCCTTGTATAGGCTGCAGTGTGTACTGTACTGAATGGGAACTTGTAGGTGACAAGGTAATGCACAGGTGGTGGTGATGGGGTTTGTAAAACATAAGGGCCAAGGTCCCCAGGCCCCCTCACAGGTGAACCCT
The DNA here is from genome assembly GCA_005408345.1 of Macquaria australasica. Taxonomy (NCBI): domain Eukaryota; kingdom Metazoa; phylum Chordata; class Actinopteri; order Centrarchiformes; family Percichthyidae; genus Macquaria; species Macquaria australasica. The sequence continues at coordinate 602,863 of SEMN01000274.1, forward strand.
GCCTTGTGTGCAAGAAACATAGTGCTGCCTTATTTTCTAAGACCAACTAGTGACATCAGTGATGTTAATACAAACATGCAACATGAAGAAGCAACATGCTAGTCAAAAATCAGTCAGCATGAATGCAAAGTGATGCAAGAGGAGAAGTTTAACAGTTTTAGTCACTTTAAAAATAAGTAATAAGACTCCAGTGAGCAATGAAAATGAGGAAACAAATGTTCCCAATATAGGCAATCATAATGTTTTATGGTTGCCGAAAACAGGAGTCTTTCCCATTGTGTCGAATGCTTTTTTTGTTGAGGATGATGAAAAAAAATCTAATTCATTTTAGTCACAAAAGTCACATCTGGTCATCGCAGCGCATAGGAATGTACAGGAGATGTCCTCTGTTTTCCTGGTCCTGGTCTGTAGTTTGACTCTGAGTCCAGGTTTCTGCTGCTGCTTTTTTCAGGATTAAGACCTTAACAGACAACTGTTGTTTTAGTAAAAGGCAGAAAAAAATGTTTTGTCGGTGTCAGTGAGGTATACAGTGTTCCCAGCAGTGACTCTCATACATCTCTCTCACAACTCTACAGTGTATGTTTTGTGAGAGTCATCAGTTTCTCAGCAGCTGGTACAGTTATGAGAACTGTAATACATCAAAGTCATAAATAGGAGTCCTATGTCAATATCATCAAAGATTTCTAGTTGGCTCAAGTGTCTAATGCTGCCACGAGACAAAATGTAAAGATGTCAGTAAAATGGACGATATGAATTACATTCCCCTCACAGACGGAAAATTAGTGGATGGTGTTACTGACTCCCAAGCTGTGCTGCCTGTCAGCTAGCCTTTTCTAGCCACAATAAACCAAAATAAACAGAGCTTTTTAATACAGACATGATAAATCCAAAAGCCACCAAAGTGTACATGTCAAAACCAGTGGAAACACATTTTATCCACAGACTGTGAGGTATATTCTACCAAACGACATTTTTAAGTGGGGACCTTTTGGAGTAATTGGTATTGTTGGCCACTAGCGAGAAACAACTTACATTTGCAATTTGAAGTTGTTTAAATGGGCTGACAATGGTAAACCTTATTTTCCTCATAAAGGTTTGATCAGATTCCATTTTTTTAAACAGGCCTTAAGATGCAGGACTGTTCTGATAACACAATCCAGTGGTCGGATAAGATACACTCCAAAAGAAACTGGAGACTCAAAAGAACATACTTCCCATCATAAAAAAATGTTAAAATCTGATACTAGGGATGCACCAATCCAGTCTTTTCTCCCTGGATACAGATTCCAATACCCAAAATCAGGGTATCTGTCAAAACCAAGTACTGATCCCATACCAGTTCTCTTTCTTTTCCAAATTTAAAATCAGTAAACCACTAGCCTGTGTGTGGAACAGATTAAAATCATTCCTCTATGTGTAAGGTAATCTGAAGCTGTCACTGCGAATCAGTTATAAGTGTAAGTGGAGACATTCATACATCAACATCCTTGTGCAATTTTTGAAAATATACTGTGTAGAAGATTGATGAAATTGCATCATTACAGTGCATCTACTTCATAATGGCAGACACTCCATCACACACACACAGCTGTACCATTACTGGTGTTGTGTACAGATACAGGCCGTACAAACAGCGTTGAGCTGCTCTGAGCAGCTGTGATCAGAGTCGACGCTACACTCGCTGTCCTCTGTGCGTCCACAGCGCAGCTGAGGCAAAAGGCAGTGTTCGGTTTCATTACATGCTTCAGCAGCTCTTCATCTCAAATTTGTCCAACCAAGTATGATCTGCCACAATGTAGCGCCTTCGTAGGGTTTTTGATCTCAAGTTGCAACTCAATTTTTGAACTCGGGGTCAAAGTTCTACCTGTGTGTCTTGCAAAATATCCTGTGTTTGTCTGGAATTCCCAGTGTATCATGCAAGGTATTTTACATCCATTAATATTAGACTCTGAAAGACATGCAGGCTGAGAGAACACTGACAAATGTCTGAGATACCCTGTAGTTTAATCCCAATCATTTGAGTGAATGAGTAAACCCTCTGACTCTTTATTTATAAGGCATTCAATATCAGAAAGGGCGGCTGTGGCTCAGGAGGTAGAGCGGTCCGTCCATTAATTCCAAGATTGGCGGTTTGATCCCCGGCTCCTCCTGTCCACATATCGAAGTGTCTTTGGGCAAGACACTGAACCCTAAGTTGCTCCCGATGGAGGCCAGCACCTTGCATGGTAGCTCTGTCGCCATCAGTGTGTGAATGGGTGAATGAGACCAGTCTGTAAAGCGCTTAAGGTTGAAAAAGCCTTATATAAGTGAAGTCCATTTACCATTCTTGCCAAGTTCAGTATATGAAACTAACTAGTGCGAAGACTAGCCAATATATTGCTATAACTGAACTGCTTTGTTAGATATTTGACAGAATTATTTTGCAGCTTCTTTTCTGTGGCCCGGTCCCCTTCCTTTAGCATGTTGGGGTGAGGCTGAAGTTGTTGTGTGAAGTGGCCTGGCCTCTGTAGTTCAGGTCTGCAGTCCGGCCCTGCAGCATCTCAGCTAGCTACTGTAGCTGTAGTTGTGGTCTTGTCAGATAAATGGGAGGAGGTCCAGGTTGTTATTAGGAAACATCCCGCAGTGAAACAGCCGGCTAGTGGGCACACACCAGCTGTTCGGCCAGCAGCTCACTGCTCAGACTAAAAGCTGCATTTGTTCATACACAAACAGACACTGAGAGGATGGTCTAAATGTGATCACCACGACCACAATTTCTTTTAACTAAAGGCTATGTAAGAAACCAGTATGTGTTTAGTACTTTGCAGCATTCTGGACACTCCTGTCCACATACTTGTGTGCTGTTTTCTTAGTGACTCTATTAGGGATTATGTGATTGTATATCTAATGGAGCATTTACTACAGTTAGGGGCTGTTTAGTGCCACACTGTTCTCCTTGAACAAGCTGTAGCGATCGTGATCTGTCAAATCACTCCAGGTTTGTGCAGTGATGCCTGCTACATGGCAAGAATCCCCAGGGATTTGGACCAAAAAAAAGTTTTGAAAAATCATTGTTTTTTAAGCTCAGTTTGAGGAAGAAAAATGAAGAGTAGAATGGGAAGTTGAGCCGAGAGGGACAGAGAGAGACGTACCCATCTGCTTCAGAGAGGAAACAGAGGAGGCCCTGAAAGATTTCTGCAGCCCCCCTGCAGGGAGACGGCACTATGGAAATACTAATTATTCACCATCTCTTAAGCCAGCCCTATGTTAACGTTCGGGTCGGGTTCGGTCACGTCACACTTGACATGCTGCTTCCTGTTCAGTGGTGCGGTTTGTTATTTACGTGACAACGCATGAACGCAACACACAAGCCATAAATACTAATACAAAATTTGTCATTGGGAAGTTTAAAACTACCGTACACCATCTAGTACACACATGCTTCACACCAGAAAAATGGTGATTATGCCTGTCTGTCTGTCTCCTTTATTTTATATTTTTATGTATATTGTTTACTCTTGTGGGGAATCACACAGTAAATGTGTTTGGCTTTCCCTCTATTTTTCGTTTATCTGTACATTCTTTTTAAGTTTCATGCAGCTGAATGTGGGACAGTCATTTATCTCTGCAGTGACACATTAAGATTGTTTCCACAAACTTGCACAGATTTTTTATTTTTATTTTTTTAGTCTTTGACAGTCAGGAAGGAGCATAAACCTCACAACTAAGTAAATACACTAGACAACACTCTGAACGACTTGTCAGTAACCACCATAGATGACACCAATTGCAGCGTGTTCTTGTCCTAAAACAGTAACCAGCAGGGTTGCCAAAAAAGGAGGAAAAAAGTGCAGAGTTTTGTTGAGATCCTGCAGAGGGAACTGGGGGTGTAAAGCTGTTTACTGGTACGTCTCCCTTGGGCGGCACACAAGTGACGTCATCAGTCGCCTATGTCAGGTGCAAAAGTACCAGACATGTTTAAATCGAGTGGCAGCAACTGGACCTGAAGACTTCAGATTAGAATCTGTATGATTTTATCTGCAGACTGTCAACACCACCTGACCCAGACTGGAACAGACCCAGTCCAACTTGGTCTCAACAGTCGTTACGCCCAAATCATATTCATCATCATCTCAACTGTCCTAATTTGTGTCCCTGCCTTAAGACGTGTGTCCCACTGGTGATTATAAAACTACATTACCTCGACTTTATCTACGAAATACTGTACATTGAGATTAAATCACTATAAGATAAATAATCGTTTGTATATTATGACTTTTACTGATTACTGATTTACTGATATTTTGTCATTTTATTAGATAGTGACAATGTAGATGCAGACAGGAAACATGGAGAGAGAGAGAGGGGTACGACATGCAACAAATGTCCCTGGCTGGAATCGAACTGGGGAAGTTGCAGTTGTATGTGTCTTAATCATTAGTCCAGGGTGGCCCTAATGTCAAACTAATTCATTCATAGGGGCATTGAGAGTGGATCTAACAGTAAAGGTCTGTTAAGCAATGTTTATGCTCGCGTGACGCCGGCCTCTGCAGACGTCTGCACAGAGGCATTTATGTTTAATGCGCTATCCGTTGTAGTATTCTCCGAAACACCAGGGGGCGTACAAAAGAAAACATTCTGTGAATAAGCAAGAAATCAACAAGTGTTACCGGAAGATTGTCATAAACCAACATGGCTGCACTAGAGCTCGTTGTTGCTGAGGAAGAATTTAACTGTCTTTATCTATTAAATGTGGTGGCAATCTCTCTCCATGAGTTCAGAATCATTTGACTGTCCTTGTGGTCTCTCATGGAAGGGTTGTAGAGGTTCTTGCGTACCGGTCATTCAAGCTTCAAAGGCATCCATGAAATGACGAGCATGAGCATGTGCTGAGACAACTCGCGGAGCCTTTGCACTAGACGGACCCATATGTGACCAGACCAGCTAGTCTAGTATATTACTGCAGTGTTTTTTGGAGTCTGTGATCAAACACGAGGGAGGGTGCCCTTGCACTTTATGTGTGCAGTAGGATGGGGAGTATCCTTCTGTGTAAGGTCATCAAAGTGTGCTGTGAAAGTAAACACCCATTCTTTTAGTAGCCTGTTTTTAAAACTGCTCGATAAACCCTACTGTACTCCTATGATCTGACATTTCGTGTAAAAATAATCATAAGAAGCATGTTTGGCTCTGTTCAGAGAGGCCCAGATATTGACATACTGCTGTAACTGATTCTACGCCACTATCTCCTCGCCTCCATCCTCACTCATTTCCTCCCTCCTCTTGTCTGCAGTTTGCTACAGCTGACTAAGCCTGTCTCTGCAGTGGTGTGTGTGTGAATGAGGTCATCATCAGTGTGTGTTATATCAGCTATGCACATCGTGTCTCTGTGTTGGATGAATGATTAGCCTCTCATTAGATATGCTGTCCTGTTCTGTAGACTAGAGGAAGGTCTGCAGTATCCACCTACAGCGCCGCTCAGTCTCTCTCAGAAACGCATACAGGCAGTTACTTTCTGTCTACACACGCACACACACTATTCAAACAGAAACACAATTGCACTCACACATAAATGTACCATTTCCTCTCCTGCGCTTAAAGAGGAAACTTCATTCATGTCGGATACACAGAAACACACATTCACTTCCTGAGTGTTACCCATTAGGACTCAACTGATACGTCCATCCATAATTGGCCTTTTATGAAAGGGTATCTCGTAGACATGTCGTCCACCTCTGATATGATGGTTTCTCCCTGAGTGCAGCTACATACCCACAGTCTGAAAGAGCTGAGACATTCATTTAATTGATAAGTAATGTTTCTTTTATATTAATTCTCATTTAAAGGCTAAAAAGGCTTTTCGAGTTCCATCAGTCTAGGTTTAGGTGGACGGCTGTGGTGTCTCAGGGTGTGTGTAAATGCTGATTCAGAGCCTTTTATAGCCTGCAATAAGAAACCTCTGACTGAGTAAGACTTTGAAGTTGCCCAGTGTGAAAATGTTCATATTATAAGTTATGATTTTTGGCACAAAAACGATCCAACGATCCAGATATAAAGTAGAACCAAATATTTCGCAAAGACCTGCAGATTATTTCTGCTGTGCCATTTTATGGTGTGACCAGGCCTTAAGACCTGACAATATGTTGACCTATCCTTTATGGATGGTGGGTGGTGAGACGGTACCTGCAGGCAGTGAATATCAGCACAGCAGAGGGGGGAAAGACTGATACTGACTGATGTCTATCTTCTTCATTCTTTCTAAACTTCAATCAGGAATATTATTTATTTTACTGACATTTTAGATTTCTTTCTTGAGATATTATTGTGTGTGTATATAGTGTCTGCTGTTGTAAACTTTACTCTTGCTGCTCTAGAAACAATATTTAATTATATTTAAAATATAAATAAATTCTAAACCTGTTCTCAATTGATTCTTTTTTAAAAAGGACAATAAAAAAAAAAATGTTTCGGTCAATTCTTTAGTAATAAAAAAGTACCGGTAAGAGTATTGATAAAGAACCAGGCTGATAAGAGCATGGATAAGATAAGATAAAATTCTAATCATACCCGTCTACAGCTGGGTAGTGGCATCACCCTGACTTTGGATGAGCAACTCACAGTTCAAATCTCTTTACTATAAGCCTTGTTTAACCAATGTTATTTTGTGATTATTATTTTATATGGCACACAGTGCAGTCACTCACAAAAATGTGAATAAGTGCCCCACCTGCATTGGCACCCACCACCTAAGACCTAAAAAAAGCCAGAGAAAACCCTGGATTGGTGACGTCATACGAGGTTTTGGCCCCCAGCTGCTCAAGTAAAAGCTGCTCAGGTGCCACCGCCGACATAGATCAAGATGGCTGCCTTTGGTGTGTTGGTGCGCATTGTTTTCCCACTTGCAATACTTGCTTTATCTCTCATTATATTTTCTCTTTACTATGTTTATTGTTATGCACCAAAATACCAAAGCAAATTCCTTTTATGTGTAAACCTACTTGGCAGTAAACCTGTTTCTGTGAATGAGTGCTAAACATGATAAACAGGATGCAGCTGCAGAACAGAGTTCGGACAGCTACACCATGTAAACGCAGTTGAAAAACTTAGTTTTCTTACAACCTCTAGAGCCTCTGCACTCGTCCCATCCCCACCTGAGCCACCGTGCTGCGAACATAATTGAGAAAGCAAGTTAATGTGAGTAATTGAACGTCAGCTCCTCTGATCTGTAGAGGAGTCGTGTGTGTGTGTGTGTGTGGCTGGTTGGAGTCCCCTGTCATCACAGAGATAAAGCAGACAGCTGACACAGTCCTGGGCGTCCCTTTATCTGCCTGTGTTGTTACAGCTTAACTTAACCAACCAGTTGTGAGAGAGGGAAGATAAGGTGAGCAGTGCTCCACTGACACCAGTCATCATGCACTCCTGAGCCTGATACTGGCACAGAAATGTGTGGCCTCAGGAAAGCTTGGCAGATACACATGTTGACAATGTTTCTTCTCTTTTCAGGTCAAGGGTCAATTATTGATACCTGAAAGACAAATGCATGCACTGATTTTCAGGTTGCATTTTGTTGTCCAAAACATATTACTATTATTGTTTACTATATGCGTACTTGTTTGCTATACACACAGCCATACTTTGTCTGAGATGCAGTGTGTGTGGATGCAGTTATTTGGTTACAGTCAGACTACTTGTTTACTGTAAATGATGATTTCCTCATTTCTGTACTCCTTTGTATGAGACTCTGTGTACTGTTTTTATTATCATCTTATCAGCTTTAGATAGTAGATTATCTTTATTGACCAAATTAGAAGGTCTCAAGTTCCAGATAACAGTTTAATTTCTGTTTGAATGGACAGAAAGGTCAGTGCAGTTGAACTTTTTCTGGACAGACAGGTTCATGACCATCCATTCAGGCATTTAGAGGTAGAGTAGAGTGTATTCTTGTTTTTTTTTCCATGAAGCAGCAGTACCACTATAAGCTTAGCGTCAATGTTTTGCTGTACTTCTGATACTGTGTCAAATGTTTACTCCTTTAACTTAATAGCTCGGACACCACACTTCACATAACGCAACTTTCATTTGACCCTCCTTGCCTGGTACACTATTTAGGCCTTTTTCACAGAAGACATTTTGACTTGTCATAGCAGGAAAAACACGTGTTACTAATAACATGATGACTGTCATGGCTTTCATGTAGGTAAGCCTAATGGACACCCTTCATATTATCCACAATAGATCCACATAATCACTTACTTGCTGAGTTGGGTTGATTGAAGGTCCAGGTTTGGGTTGCAGCAGGGCGAATGAGTGAATGAATGAGGGGGGCGCATGCGAATGAGCAGTGCGTTGCGCTTGCAAACAACAAAAATGGCTCCTACAATGACTCTGTTCTAATCTAGTGTCCCAGTAAGTCATCAGCATGAACAATATCAAGATCCTGAAACTTAAAAATGGAATTTGGCCATCATTCATTGTATTATTTACACCTGTGCTTTTGCACCTGTCAGAATGTCTTCAGTGAAAATGGCCTGATGCCAGTGTTGTGCCGATTGATAATGATATCGACTATTCATGATTGAAGAGACAATTGCAGATTTCTAATGCAGCTGGGGTTCTTCCCATCCCCACTTCCTACTGGTGTCCGATGTTTCCAGCACGTAGCACTTTTAGCACTCTTTATTAAAGCATTTTAACTATTTATTGTGTTATTTAATTCTATGTGTTTTATTTAGATATGTGTCTTGCGTGGCCGTTTTCTCTGCTACATATACTATAAATTAAAAAGTTCTCTGAATTGAATTGAATACCATGGGTAGTCCCCCCACAATACCCCATCGTATTGTTTATTGGTAATCAAACACAATGCCACTTTGATTAATTTTCTCAGACTTGACACAGCTCCTCCAGAGCCACAGAGGACATTATACAATAGGCTGAATAGTACACTGCATGACTAGTAAATTATCTTTGACATGTAAAATCAACGAAATTCCCTTTTAACAATCCGAAACAATCTAAAATAAATATGTCAGACTCCTATCAATATTCTGGCAGATCAATGTGAACGCCCTTTCAGAAGTTGTTTTTTGGTTTTAAAGAGAGTTAAACTGAGTGAAAGAGAGGTTTGCCAAAATTGATTCAAAACCGCAGTGTGAAGGGAACGAGTTCAGATTAAAAGGACTGAAAACTTAAAAAGTGAGAGTTTAGATTGTGGCTTTTGAATTTAGACTAAACGTTTCTCTAAACTCTAAAGCAGTGGGTCGTTTTTGGACTGTAACCATGAATCTGTCTTCTTTAACTGGTCCAGCGTCTGTTGGTCTGCTCCCGTGGAGCTCCCACAGCTCCCACTTGGTCCTCTCTGTTTATTTTCCATTTCTCATACCCAGCCAATGCTTCTCTAAACTGCATTGCTGCTGAATAAATAGTGTAGCGAGAGCCATGCTACACCCACAGGCTCCTTAAAATCAGCCCATAATGTGTTTCAGTCAGCAGGCGTGGGAATCATGTGTATTTTTTTTATCACTCAGGGATTGTGTTCCAAATCACCCCCCCCTTTGCCTCTCAGGCAGCTCTGATCCCTCTCCGCTGCCTATCTGAAAGATATCTGTAGCTCTTATCATCAACCACCAACGAGTATTTTCATTCACTCCGTCGCCTCAGCTGTCCTCGCTGCACACACGTCTGCCCTTGATAAGATTAATTAAGCGCTCAGTGCAAAGATAGTTGGAGTTTCAAGGTAGTTGTACTGCAGCAAGCCGACTGTAGGTCACCTGCGTGCCAGATGCAGTACTATGGAGCCTGTGGGAGCCATTCACGCTACAGGCCTTCCCATTCTGATACCAGTTACTGCACTGGCAACGCTAGCATTAATCAAAGAGTGTGTTTCATAGGAGACCACGGGGGGAAGTGGCAGATTCCCCGTACCTTGCCTGATCATCCTCCACACAGTAAATCTCTGGTTAATTGTCTCTGTGCATGCCTCAGTTGGTTTTCCAGCTGATGTGGCTGCGCTAGCTGTTGAATTCTTAATGTGCCCTTTTGTGGACTGCTTTCAACAGCTATCACCTTCAAGTCTTGGCTCTTAATGGGGGTGTCTCCCCTTTTACTTTCATTGCAGTTCAGCGGGGGGAAAAGCATTAATGTTGTTTTAAGGCGAGCTAATAGATCAGTTAAATCATCGCCAGGTGGATCCTTTGTTTCTTTTCTTGAGTCTCCACTGCACTGGGAGGACATGAGGACTCTTCCTGCAGGGGTGAGGGGGTTAGCTCCTGCCCCGAGGGCTCATGTGTGGGTAAACTGTGAAATCTTGGAACCGGGACAAATAGTTCCAATGCAGAGAATGGCTACGGTGAGATTCCATTACTGTTTTGGCAGGGAGCTTCACACAGACAGCCAGGCCGAGCCCCTGGCCTCGGCAGCCACCACACACACTGAGGATCAGCTTCCTGCCAGGGCTTTGATTTCATTCAGGTGATGAATCCCCAGCAGCTGGCACCGGGGGGGGGACACACACACACACACCAGAGTCTTGTGTCCAAGACACTCAGATTTAAGACAGTGTTTCTATAAAATACAAAAAAAGATGTTGATGCCGTTAATTTATTTAGTAATTTTGTAATACTTACAACACAGCTCAAGTCTATTGAATGTCGTCACAGTAGCAGAAAGGCTACAGTAGCATAACATCCAATTCACATACGTAGAAAATGTGTTTTGTTCCACCCACTTAAAATCATTGTAATACATTTGTCACTTTAATAAACCACAAACTAGTGTCAATGAGCCAATTTTAAATTGCAGAGGAGATTCTTCTCGCATCAGATCAGTTAATAAAAATGTGCTTTCATTCATTATCCGAAGAAGAAAAATCTTTGGAAAACCACCAAATACAACTACAAATACCAAGCCAGTCATCATCTTAGCATAGAGCAGATAACCGCCCACCTTGAGCCTGGTTCTGCTCGAGGTTTCTACCTGTTAAAAGGGAGTTTTTCCTTGCCACTGTCGCATAGTGCTTGCTCATGGTGGGAACTGTTGGGTCTCTGTAAATATAAAGAGTCGGTCTAGACCTGCTCTATTCGAAAAAGTGCCCTGAGATAACTTTGTTATGATATGGCGCTATATAAATAAAACTGAATAAACTGAATATATCTGTGCAGGGGGGTGAGAGAGATCAGGAGGACGAAGGACAGAGTGAATTATAGATAGACTGAATGTTTCTGGCTGTGAGTGATTGCAGTCTATGAGAGCCCATCTCAATAGGAGAGTGACATAAAATCAATGTTCAGAGTGCAACCTAATCGATGTTGCCATGATGACTATGGGGAGGGCACTGAGAGATTGTTTTATTTGGTTAGCCTGGGAGGTCACCCTGTGTTTCCTTTGATACACTTCTCTTTTCACAGTAAGCTCAGCGCGGTGTCTTTTATAATACTAATGTAATAGTGCTGCAATTTTGACAGCACTGTGCTTTCTCACCCAGACTACTAAATGTGTTTCTTTTTCACAGTAACTTGGCAATTTTCCTCAGCCATTTAATTTTGTCCTCACAGAGAATGTGTTCATTCTGTGAGAGTGGCCTGCCGTCAACTCTGCATACAATATTGAGAGAGCAGCTAACGAGTAGCTCAGGACATTCACTCACAATAGCGAGCTGAGTCGGCAGGTCTCTGTGACCTTGGTGTGTGTGTGTGTGTGTGTGTGTCTCTTGAGGACCGTGTAATAGCAGAGGCAGGTCTTTTAGAGAGGTCAGAGGAAGAGACTCTGATATATTATTGAAACATTATTTGACTTCATCCCTAGACTTCATCTTGTGTAGATAATAATAGTTACACTTTACTTGAAGTGGTGCTTACAAGGCATCAAAAGTATATTGCAGTGTGAGCAAGTAGGGAGTGCATGGTGATTAATGAAATCAGAGGACATTGTAAAGCACAGAATCTGTCAAAAGTGGTGGTGGGGTTGCGGAGTTGGAGTACTTTAAGAAATGTCTTAGGTCACACCTATAGTTTGATAGTTTTCAACTTTTTTCAAAAAACCTCTTCAAACTTTTCTTACTCCTAAAATTTCCACACTTCATAGACAATTTATGCATCAAAACACTGACAAAGTCATCCTCTCACACACACTTGCCGTTTTTGAATTTTGGCCTTAAAAACAACAGGAGTCTTATTAACTGAGTCTTAACACCTGAACTTACATTTGAAGTGCTGTCATCACTTTAACTGCTTTCACTTGTCATAAGTCAAGTGATACTTGATGTTTATTCTTCAACTGACAGCTCAACTACATTCAGATCTTACACTGCACTTTAACTACTATTTTTTACTATTTTTACCACTTATATACCACTTACCACTTTATATATCACCTGGAATTTCAACTCTTACTCTTCAACCGACATTTCAATTACTTCCAGAGCATAGACTTCAGATGCAATTTCAAGTGCTTTAATAGCTTTTACTTAAACTGACATTTCATCTGCTTTCACCTACATGTCAACTGACAGTTCAACTGCTTTCAGTGCTTACATTTCAGCTGACATTTCACCTTTAGCTTCACACATACAGTTCAGTTCAATGCCAAAATACATCAACTGGGACACAAGCACAACACACCTTTGTTTTAACAATTTTCACTTTCTGATGTATAAGGCAAAATCAGAGCATCCCTCTATTGAAGCTCATACGTGTTGCCATGGTTACAAAATAATCTTGCAAAATTATATAAATCCCTTTTCTAGATTGCTTAGGAGATCGCTTCCTATACAGTTTCTACTATGTTTAGCACATGGATCCAGTAAATTTAATAGTAGTTTTGAATTTATGCTAAAATTAGATATCTCTTATCACACATTCCTGTGGTTGGTGCAGTTGTTTGGTACGCACCAGAGTTTGATTGACAGCTTTCGCATCATCCCTAATTCAATCGAATCAATCTGGCAAATCCATCAGTTCATTTGAACCACACCAAAGAGGTTAGATGTGAAAGCACTCTTACGGCCAGACCCTTAAGACAATTTAACCGAGGTTGGTAAGTTTCATTTCCATCTTTTGTTGTTTTCACTCTACTGTAGCAGTGTCAACATCTTGACTGGCTGGCTGTCTATCCTGCATGCACTAGCGGTCAATCACTTTGATATGTTGTCATAGGCAGATTATGTCACCACCTGTCAGATGTTTCAGCAGCATTTTCAGCCTCCTTGCGAGACCAAAATTAACTGGAATGGAAATGGACTCACTGGGTGGTCCATTATTACAAATACATGTTATGCAGCCAAACCCACAGACCTTTGTTTAGAATTCTAGTCAAGATCCAATTTGTGTCATATATTTCAGGTTGATCTATAGCAGAATTTGTATAAAATGCACAAGACAACTATTCTTACAATAAAAATCATGTTTTTGAATTTGACAAAACTGTCTCTTCACAAGTTCCCCTTACTCGCTTGTTCTGGATCACATGGTCTTCATCAGCAGATGAAGTTTGCTCTGTTGTCATGGAGCTATGTTAAAACTTTTCATCATTCTCCATGTCCATGATAAAGACCTAATGAAGACGGTCGAAAGTATGTGGTAAATGGAGATTTGTTTCGTTAACTGCTGTTTCCACGGTCAAGAATGAACTGCTCAGTTCATTATTTTTGAGTCCTCTATAAGTGTCACTTAACATCATATGGTACCTTTAAAAGAAGTGTAAGAACATGCAGATACAGAATAGCTGTGCAATAGTATGATACAGTGTGGATTTTCTTACTTTAGCGGGAAAATTGAGGGGAAATTCCAGGCTCAAGAGGTTAATATAGCATCAGCCTCAACCTAATGAGATCACAAAGCCCATCATTGCTTTCCCCCTTTGTCTGGAACATGTGGAACTTTTTAAGGGGCACTCCAATTTTTCACTTAAAAATCCATTTGTTTGTCACAAGGAGTACTAGTCAGCATGTGAATACAGCTCTGGAGGGAGCTTTCTAAAGTCTTGAGAAAATTACCCTGATGATGTCGTGGTGATGGCATCAGTGTTATCTCAGATTGGGCTTGAGACTACACATTTTTAATAGAAAGCCTGCATTACGAAATTGTGGCATGGAGTTTGAAAGACAGGGGCATGTACCAGACGGGGATGGTCTAAGGACAGACTGTATTGATTTTTGAAGCTTAACCTAAAAGTCAGGATATCTCAGCCTCTGCTGCTTCGATTTTAACCAAAACCTGTTTCCTGTAAATCCTGTAACCCCTTTAACACACCAGGTTAGGGCTGTCACTTTCCAAAAAAGTTTGAACGAATTTGAAATGGCACGAAATCCATTCGAATGAATGCCCGCGAGTTCCCGCTCGGCCCATAGACTTTACATTGTGATGACGTTACCGATTTTTAAATCGCTTTTCTATGCTCGAGGAAAGTTTTACAAATATAAAACCTCCATGGATCAAAAATGCATTATAGAAAGAGTCATAATCGATCTTGTTTGCAGTTTGAGGTGTCCTGTCAACAGTTTTACAGATGTCTCTTTTTACAGTTGTGGCTTATGGGGAAAATGCTTTTTGGACTGCAGGGGAATTTTTCGCTGCAATACCGCGAGTGGCCACTGGAAAAAACTGGAAGCAAGGCTGAGCGGCCGCGCCCTATCCAGTTCTTAAAAAAGTGACAGCCCTGGTGCAGGGCTGTCACTTTTTTTTGTCGTCACTTGGTATAGGTTGTACTTCATGGGGCAAAAATATGGTTAATAGCATGACATTAAACAGAATTTTATTGGCCCCATCTGGATGATCAAGCCCATAGCCATGGCTTGGATTGGGTCATACACTGGACAAAAGTGGCCCTGGCAGTGACTTAATGTATCAGGTCATCCTACAGCACAAAAGTGCATTTAAGTGTCAGATACCATTTTGTCTGAAGATAAAGAACAAGCTGCGTTTGTGTTCAGTGGGTTTCCTGTCACTCCTCGACTTCTCCAGAATTATTTAAAGTGTAAGCGCTCTCACCCCGAGTGTTGTCTCTACACTTTCAGTGAAAGCGTTTATTGCTTGTAGCATGGAGCTTGAAAGGTGGAGGTGCCACTGGAGGCGGCGCTGAATTAATTCTAAACCGAAGCTTCAGCCCTCCACTGCGCTCGCTGTGATGCCGCTGCTGGATTTTGTTCCGTCAACAAGATGAGACACTGGCAACTGCAACACACACAACTACACACACACACACACACACACACACACACACACAGCAGCAAATCTCCATCCTCTCGCCAGTGTGGAATTTTATGCTCTCAGTTTTTGTATGAAAAGGATGAAAGAACTTTGACTTAAGACATCTTACAAAAGATGAAAGAGGCTTTTTAGATAAAAGAGTGTTTTTCTGGGAAAGGAACATCACACTGGCACCGGTCTGATTTTCCGAGGACCCCAACTGAGGCCATGAGGAGTGACCTGAAATTCTCTCAGGACTGACTTTCTTAACTTGATACTTTTGAAGATTTCATTAGAACCAGACTCAGTAAAAGTTTGCACAGGGCAAATGGTGCTGCAGTACATCACCAGAAATCAAAAGTCAGAAAATTGTGCGTTTTACAAATCAAAGCAGCGCTGCTCCATGAAAAATGAGATTTTGTCCAATTCTCTTAACACTTTACACCACTAACTCCCATGAAAAGTAGTTCAGAATCCTGTAAGACACAGACAGAGTTTCCCATCTTAGTGTTCGATCAGGTGATTCATCTTACAGCTGAATCATCAGTTGACACCAGTAGCATACACTGGACAGAAGTAGTAGTCAAGGTACAGCTGATCTGGGAGGTGAATGTGATTAAAATGTATGATTTTCTGGAGACTTGACATGCAAGAGATAAGACAGTGGCATATCCCTGCCGGTGTATTAGCTTAGGTAGAAAATAATGGATCCATGTGTTTTGATGAGCGTCATACGCCGCTGGTGTGCATCACCATTTACATTCTTTTTAAGTATGCAAGTTGTATTATTAGTTGAAAGTAGAGCGATGACAGAAAATGAGGGGGGAGAGAGATGAGGAACGGCATGCAACAAAGTGGATGTCGTTGTCCGGTTCTTCCTCTTCGGGAGGCAGTGGGATTTAGGGCATCTTCAAAATATTGGGCAGTATTGCCCACACAGCAGTGAGCAGAGCAGAGAACATAGAATCGTTTATTCCACTGTCCACTTTATCTCCAACTACACCCCTTTTATTTAAAATATTTTTGGGGAATTGTTTAAGCCTTTGTTACAGGAAGTAGAGAGACGACAGGAAACAAGGGAGAGAGAACAGACTCAAAATGGGGATGTTGCAGTTTACAGTCTCAACCCCTAAGCTACGTGGGTTCCCCAACTTTGGGGAATTTGTTAAGTTTTTATTGCAGGCAGTAGAGAGATAACAGGAAACAATGGAGAGAGAAATGCAACAACGGTCTCCAGCCAGAAACGGGGACGTTGTGGTTTATGGTCTGCATTTTAACCCCTAAGCGACATGGGTGCCCCAACTACACTCATTGTTAACCTATGTGCCTATACAAAAGATTTCTGTCACCCAGGCATGGGGAATTCTTTGTAGCCTCATAACAATATAAACATATCTCTAAAACATTACAACCCCATGTGTAATTTGAAATAAAGCGATTTGCAGCTTGTTTTTCCATGACTTCCCACTGACTAGGGAAATGAATGAATCAGCCATTATCTGAGGTGCTGTAAGAGCTAAGGCAAGGCAAGGCAGCTTTATTTATATAGCACATTTCAACCACAGAGGCATTTCAAAGTGATTTACATAGGCAAAGAAAAGCATTAGAATGACATTCAAAACAATAAGAATAAAGTCAATTAAAATAGAATAAAATGAAATTCTAAGAGAAAAGTTTGATTTACTATTGCCAATTAGTATGTTCTGACAGACCCAAATCAACACTGTTATCAAACTGCATTGCCAAAAAGCATAATCTTGCCAGGATGTTGGTTTCTGCAGAGATAGCATGTGTTCTCCTTGTTGACAGAGCAGCTCATTCTTATGAAGTCTTCCCTAACCATCTTTCCTCTCAGGGAAAGTGCACGCTTATCGCTGCCTAACCTCCATCTCCTGGAGGTTTCTTGGAAGTTTCTAACAGTTTAGGATATACCTGGAGCTCTCCTAAATATTAGCAGAGAAAAGAGCAACTTATCAAGTAACTTATTAAAATTGAGTCAATGTTTTTTCTCCCAAGCCAAAAAGAAGGACCAATATACATCACTCTGAGAATTTTTGGCCAATTAGGACTGATTTTCTACTCTGACATCCTAGTGTCTGCATAATAAGATTTTCCTTTCCGTCGAAAGCGGTGTGAAAGCCCTTTTTGCATCTGCACCATTTATCTGCTATTTTTTCCAAGTCCAAGGCCAAGCACACATGTGAAAACCTTTAAAAAACATTCAGATTTCCAGCCTCTTTTCATCTCTCAGCGCGATAAAATTGGTGTACGCTATCACAGAGATGGTGAGCCATTCAGAGAGAAAGATTCAGTCCTATTGATCTCTTTGTTTCTTTACAGACCTGCTGGTTTATTAAACAGGATTCACTCTGAACAAAAGGTTATTAGTCAGGGTGAAAATAGATTATAATCCAATTAAATCTTAACATTTGCTGTTTGAGAAGAAAAGGTTTTAGGGCGACATGGTTCAGGTTTTTAGGTCATGAATTATGAAAATTTCATTTTATCTGGCATCATTTTACTCACCAAGCAAAACATCACCAAGCCCGACTCAATTCAACTCCATTCTCTTCTTTTTGTTCTTCTCCCCTTATTGGCTATTTTCTCACTTCTCTCTTTCTCTCTCTCTCTGCTTTTTTATTGGCTGGAGTTTCTTGCAGCTAGGAGGAGGGTTAATGAATTACCGTTTCTGCACTGTAATGGGAGTCATTAATGGCTACAGCGACAGTAAAGGTTATCATAAACACATTTGCCTCCCTTTAGTGGCTGAATGTGTGTGAAGATGAGGGAGAAATTACTCACATCCAACCTTATCATTTGCTTAAATTATCACTGTGGATGCAGCGTAATAAGCTGCATAGGAGACATATCCCAACTAGTTATTAAGAAAGCATAAGGAAGTCATTCATGAAGTCAACACAGTGATGTCATTTTTTAAAGAAAAACTGAGGAATATGTTAAGGATTTCTGAGGTTTTACGCAGCCCAAGTTTACATTTTCTATAACAAGATTCCGTACTTTTTTTGGTACTAACTGAAATGTGTCCCTATCACCAAGTACTGAAAGTTGGATTTGAATGTCTAGTCAGACTCGTCAAAGTATCTTTTGTTTCATAACTTAATCATGACTCAAGGTCTACTTACTAGCTTTTTCCAAAGCTTTTAACCACATTTCGGGATCTTAATTGTTGAGTGTAGCGTACCCACTGCTACCCTCCCCTGGGCCCGCCAACAGAGACACACACACACACACTGTTCTCGGGTATAACCCGTAGGTTTCTTTATTAACGCTTATCTGCCCGGGCTCTCTCTCTCGCTCCACCCGCGCACTCCCACGGCTGTGGTCCTCTGTCCGGCGTGTCGTCGTGTTGTTCATCCAGTCCAACTGCACTCCCGTCCTCAGGGCTGCTACTGCTTAAGAAGAGCACACATCAACCCCTGATGCGCTGCACCTGTGCCTCCCCGGACGACCCGCCCCGAGCTCCAGAGCCACTCCCCCACTTCTCCCTCTCTCTGCAGCCATGCTCCAACCACGCCCCACCACCACATACCCCCACCGCCCGACTGAGGCCGGGGAGCCATCCGGCCGAACCTACTCCCCCCCCATAGGACGAGAGAGGAAGTCGGCTACAGCCATCTGCACCCCCGGCCTATGGACCACCCTGAACTTAAAGGGCTGTAAAGCCAGATACCACCGGGTGATCCGCGCGTTGGCATCTTTCATGCGGTGGAGCCATTGGAGCGGAGCGTGGTCCGAACAGAGGGTGAAGGCCCGCCCCAGCAAGTAGTACCGCAGGGCCCCGACCGCCCACCGGATAGCCAAGCACTCCTTTTCAATTGTGCTGTACCGGGACTCCCTCTCTGACAGCTTCCGGCTGATGTACACCACTGGGCGGTCGACACCCCGCACCTGCTGGCACAACACGGCCCCCACCCCCCTGTCCGACGCGTCGGTCTGCAGTATGAAAGGGAGAGAGAAGTTAGGTGTGTGGAGCAGAGGCTCCCCACAGAGAGCCTGTTTTAACCCATCAAACGCCATTTGGCACTGCTCCGTCCACTGAACCGGATCTGGGGCACCTTTTCGGGTGAGATCAGTGAGGGGGCTGGCCAGATGTGCAAACCCCGGCACAAACCGGCGGTAGTACCCGGCCAACCCCAAGAACTGTCTCACCTCTTTTTTGAACTTGGGCCTTGGGCAGGCTGCAACCGCTGCGGTCTTGTCTAACTGCGGCCGCACCTGCCCTCCCCCCAAGAGATGCCCCAGATACCGCACCTCCCTCCGTCCAACCGCACACTTCTTCGGGTTGGCCGTGAGCCCCGCCTGCCTTAATGAACCGAGCACCGCAGCCACCCGCCGCACATGCTCCGCCCAGCTGTCACTATAGATGATCACGTCATCCAGATAGGCGGCAGCATATGCGGCATGTGGCCGCAGCACCCGGTCCATGAGCCGCTGAAACGTGGCTGGAGCCCCGAACAACCCGAACGGGAGTGTGACAAATTGGTACAACCCGTACGGAGTGGAGAAGGCCGTCTTTTCCCTGGACTCCTGAGACAGGGGAATCTGCCAGTAGCCCTTGGTCAAGTCCAGTGTGGTGAAAAAGCGCGCAGTACCAAGACGGTCCAGGAGCTCGTCGACCCTGGGCATAGGATAGGCATCAAACTGTGACACGTCATTAACTTTACGATAGTCCACACAGAACCGAATAGACCCATCCTTCTTAACAACAAGAACGATGGGGCTACTCCAGGCACTGTGTGACTCCTCGATTACTCCCATTTCCAGCATGGCCTTTAACTCCCGCTGAACCACTTTGCGCTTGTGTTCAGGCAACCGATAGGGCCGTGAACGCACCGTCACGCCCGGGTGAGATTCAATGTGGTGCTCTATGAGGGATGTACGCCCTGGCAAGGGGGAGAATACGTCCGCAAACTGCTGCTGGAGCCTGATTATGTCTGCCCTCTGGGACGGAGTAAGGAGACGGTCACAGGGGAGTGGAGCTGAGGCGACCGAGGTTGGCACCTCAGGCCCCAGCTCATCCGTCTCCTGCACCGTCGTCACCAGAGCCACAGGCACCACCTCCTTCCACAACTTAAGGAGGTTCAGGTGGTAAATTTGAGCGCCCCCCCCCCTGTCAGTGCGTGCCACCTCATAGTCGACATCACCCACTCGTCGTGTGACCACAAAGGGCCCTTGCCACTTGGCGAGTAATTTAGAGCTGGAAGATGGGAGTAATACAAGTACCTTGTCTCCCGGTGAGAATTGCCTCAGCCTGGTTCCTCTGTTGTACAGGCGCTGCTGACGCTCCTGGGCCTGCAGCAAATTCTCACGTGACAGCTGCCCGAGCGTGTGGAGTTTTGCTCGCAGGTCCAGGACGTACTGAATCTCATTTTTGCTGGGGCTGGGACCCTCCTCCCAGCTTTCCTTAACTAGGTCCAGTGCCCCGCGTGGTTTTCTGCCGAACAACAGTTCAAAGGGAGAAAATCCCGTGGAGGCCTGGGGAACCTCCCGCACTGCAAACAACAGAGCATCAAGCCATTTATCCCAATTGCGACTATCATCGTGAATGAACTTACGAATCATGGACTTCAGGGTTTTGTTCATCCGCTCCACGAGCCCGTCTGTCTGCGGGTGATAGACACTCGTGCGGACCGATTTGATGCCCAGTAATTCGTACAATTCCCTCAGTGTGCGTGACATAAATGACGTGCCCTGATCAGTCAGAATCTCTTTCGGGATTCCAACTCGGGAGACTAATTGAAACAGTGCCTGCGCTACTTTCTTCGCTGAAATGGAGCGCAAGGGCACCGCCTCGGGATATCGGGTTGCATAATCTACCACGACTAGCACAAAACGATATCCCTGTGCGCTACGGGAGAATGGCCCGATGAGGTCCATCCCGATTCTTTCGAACGGGGCCTCCATCAGCGGTAAGGGCCGCAACGGGGCCCTGGGGGTGGCCGGCTGGTTTACCAGCTGGCATTCAGGGCAAGCCGCGCACCACCGGCGGACATCACCCCAAATGCCTGGCCAATAGAAACGGGCCATTATCCGGTTCAGTGTTTTGTCACTCCCCAGGTGCCCAGCCATCGGGTTGTAATGAGCCGTCTGGAAAACCATTTCCCGGCGGCTTTTCGGCACCAACAACTGGGTGTTTATTTCACCGGTTTGAGTGTCACGACTCACTCGGTATAGTCTTTCCCTAATCAAAACAAAGTGCGGGTACGTCTGCACTGCGTCAGGGCGCACCAATTGACCATCAATTTTTATCACTTGGTCGAAGGCTGAGCGTAGAGTATCATCACGAGACTGCTCAAGTGGAAAATCCTCCATGGAGTTAAACACAGGGACCTGCGGAGCCTCCAACGCCCCTCCTCCCTCTCTGCAGTGTCGGATGACCTCGCGTCACCACTGAGCACAGCGCAGATACCACATCTCCCTGCCTGTCGTGTACGCACCCCTATTAACCTATCAAACCCCGGCCAATCTGTGCCTAATACCATAGGGTGCGTCAGACGGGAGCTAACCGCGGCCTGTATCCTATGCATTTTACCACCATATTTAATTTGCACTGGCACCACTGGGTAGTCGTGAATATCCCCATGCACGCACCTAATCTTCACCCATGATGCCTCTAGTAATGCCCCTGGTCGAACCAGGTTCTGGTGAATTAGGGACTGTTGACAGCCCGAATCCACCATAGCCCGGTGTACACCCCCCTGGATCCTTACCGGAACGCTGTATGTCCCCCCTGGACCGGGGGAGGGGACCGGAGGGCCGGCGACCCGGACCACTTGGCCAACCTCCATCAGTGGACACTCTCTGCGGAAGTGTCCGGGCCGCCCGCACCTCCAGCACTCCTGCCCTGCCGTTTGAGGGGCTCTCGGTGGGGTGGAGTCAGGGCGGGCGTCGACAGCCTCCCCAGTCAACGGACGAGGAGGGGGAGGTGGAGGAAGGACCGAGTGTGGTGTGGCCGCTGCGGCGGCCCCGCCGAATCTCCTCCTCGGCGCCGGGACAGGCCGGGACGCTGTCACAGCCCGGGCCTCTGCTGGCTGACTCCGCGGGTGTACGGCCAGATGGTCTTCCGCCAGGGTGACGGCAGTCTCCAGGTCCTTTGGTCGGTGGCATTTCACCCACGCCGCGGTCCTGGCGGGGAGCGCCTCCACAAATTGCTCCACCACCACCCGGTCGAGCATTCGCCGCTCCCCGGTTGAGTCTCCTGGTTCCAACCACCTCACTGCCGCATCACGAAGCTGCTGCGCGAAGGCGAACGGTCTCTCTTCGGGTCCCAAGCAAGCCTCGCGGAACCGGCGGCGGTAGTCCTCGGGGGAGCAGCCCATCCGGTCCAGGACGGCGCGCTGAACGTCGGCGTAACTCCCCCTCGAGGACGCCGGCAGGCTGAGCGCCGCTGTTTGGGCTTCTCCTGATAGTAGCGGGAGCAGACGCACAGCCCACTCCGCCGCCGGCCAGTCGCATGCCTTCGCCGTTACCTCGAACGCTTCCAGGAAGGAGCGTGGGTCGTCCGTGGCTGTCATTCGCGGCAGTGAGATGCCGGAGAGCGGCGCGGTGGTGGTGGGCCCCCCAATGTTCGCCACCAACCATGCCAGGACCTGGGTGTGCCGCTCAGACTGGGCCTGGAGTGCCTCCATCTGCCGGCGATTTACCGCCGTCTGCTCCTGGTGCATGACGGCTAGCTCCCCGAGCATTTGGGCCAGGGCCGCTACAGGCTGTACGGCCGCAGGCTCTGACATGTCTCTGTTGGCTTAGGCCCCACGTTGGGCGCCAATGTAGCGTACCCACTGCTACCCTCCCCTGGGCCCGCCAACAGAGACACACACACACTGTTCTCGGGTATAACCCGTAGGTTTCTTTATTAACGCTTATCTGCCCGGGCTCTCTCTCTCGCTCCACCCGCGCACTCCCACGGCTGTGGTCCTCTGTCCGGCGTGTCGTCGTGTCGTTCATCCAGTCCAACTGCACTCCCGTCCTCAGGGCTGCTACTGCTTAAGAAGAGCACACATCAACCCCTGATGCGCTGCACCTGTGCCTCCCCGGGCGACCCGCCCCTAGCTCCAGAGCCACTCCCCCACTTCTCCCTCTCTCTGCAGCCACGCTCCAACCACGCCCCACCACCACATTGAGCATCTGAGCAAACTCCATCCACTGATTAATGTGTTGAATGAGTTGAAGATGTGTTTGAAAGCTTCAGAAAAAAGCTAGTAAGTGGACTTTGAGTTAAAATTATTTCCAAGGTCAAAAATGAACTTTCAACTCAACAAAAAAAAATATTAATTTTGTTATTGATACCGAAACTCAGGTCTCGTATATATAATAAAATGTTATATGAATATATAATAATATTTCAAATGATACCCAACCAGATTCCAAAACAAACCCGTTTTTCATGCCTTATATTCAAGAATATATAATTATTTTTTACAAAGCCCATTTTTCTATTTAGCAACATTAGCCAAACCAATCTCAAACCAGTATTTAATTAACAGTATGTGTCTTAACACAATGCAGTAATATGAGAACTTTACCTAAATTGTTTTTTATTAGTCTAAAATTAGCAAAATTAAAATCAGGAAATATTTAATCAAAGCATTCTTTGAATTTGACCAAGCATTTAATGCCACCTTTCAGTGGCACAGTATATGATACTCTGAGTTAGTCATTTCTGATACCAAACCCTGACTGTTGTATAGATGTAAGCACCAAAAACTATTGACAGTTTCAGTACAAAAAGAAAAGGCCTCTAAAATATCCTATTGGTCACGTCCTCAAATTGTGTTTAAAAAACATTAATTTCTACTGTATGTTGTCAACTGTCAGTGTACACAACTACCAGTAATCGATGATCAGTTGTTCTCATTTCACGGTAACAATTCCGAATCAAGATTGAAAATAGAAAAATTTAGTGTACAATTTAATTCAATTCAGTTTTATTTATATAGCGCCATATCATAACAAAGTTATCTCAGGGCACTTTTTCGAATAGAGCAAGTCTAGACCGACTCTATATATTTACAGAGACCCAACAGTTCCCACCATGAGCAAGCACTATGCGACAGTGGCAAGGAAAAACTCCCTTTTAACAGGTAGAAACCTTGAGCAGAACCAGGCTCAAGGTGGGCGGTCATCTGCCTCGACCGGTTGGGTTGAAGGGGGAGGGGGGGAGCGGGAGAGAGAGAGCAGGAGGAAAGAGAACATACAGCAGCACAATACAGTTCCACATAGGGATGTAAGGCAATAGCTATGGTAATGGCATTGATGTTAACACCAACAGAAACAACACTAAGAGCAACATTATAATAGCAATACTAATAACAAGAGCAACAACAGCAATAGCAGCAGCGGGTGCAGAGCAGGAGCACGGGGCAGCAGGCGGCAGCAACCACAGACCCAGACTCTACAGCTCCGGAGGCAGAAACACCTGCAGAAAGCAACAGAAGGGGGGAGAGAGAGAGAGAGAGAGAGAGAGAGCACACAACTACGGGAAGAAGTTGAATTAATAACAAGCATTGATGGGATATGAGGGCGTACAGATGGAGAGGAAGAGGAGGAGAAAGGAGCTCAGTGCATCATAGGAAGTCCCCCGGCAGTCTAGGCCTATAGCAGCATAACTAAGGGGGGGCTCAGGAGTCACCTGAGTCAGCCCTACTATAAGCTTTATCAAAGAGGAAAGTCTTAAGCCTACTCTTAAATGTGAGGAGGTTGTCCGCCTCCCGTACACAAACTGGGATCTGGTTCCACAGGAGAACCGTATTGAAAAGCAGGACTACATTGTTTCCCTCTCCCATTCCCAGCTGATTTATTGGAAGAGGAAAACCCATCGGTGCGTCTGCAGAAGAGTGTGTTAGAGCAAGGCTAGATACACATATAGGCTGAGAGCAGAGAGAGAGGGCTTGGAGCTAAAGCAAATACCCAAGCTAAGAAAATGACTAGCAGAAAATGAAGGTATAGAGCCGGAGAATCCCCCTCTTTCCTCAGAGTCATCAGTATGGCTGCACTTTGTTTTTCCTGTATACTGCAATGAAAACTATGTTTCTGTCACTGACAAAACAATTGTAGTGCACCTTATGCTACAACAGACAACAGGCAATTCAGTACAACATGAAGTCTGCGATTATGCCTATAATGTTCAGTTGTTGTTGAGGTGTTAATTCAAAATTCAATTATATGTTTTAGAATTGAGGTCATAGTTTGTGATGGTGTTGGTGCTAGATTTAGTTTTGGTACTTATACAGAACAATACTTTTTTCAGTACTTACTAGTATACTACTTACTTGTATACTTGTGTACTAGTATAATACTTTGAGAAATATGTTTTTCTATAAAATACTTGATTTAACAACAAAAAAAGGCCAAACTTCTCAAATGCTAAATGATGTCCAAACACTAACAGCACTTTGTACATGAAAATTGATCAAATAATAGGTCAACAAGATTTCAAGTCTGGACATTTGATGCTAGCTTTCAGTACTTGACAGTTTTCGATACTCAATGCTACGGATACATTTCGGTCAGCACCAAAAAAATATCAAAGTATGTTTGATACCCATTCCTAATCAGGACACCTTAGGAGAGCACTTATGCCCAGTTACCAAAGGAAAAAAGAGGCCGTGTTAAAATCGCCATCTATGTTTTAAGTGTGTTTATGATCAGTTTAACCCATGGTTAGGTTAGATTCACCAGCAAGTTAACTGGCAACATAACATGACATGTTGTTATATTTACTCACAGTTTAACTTACCTTGTCTACAGATTTAAAGTAGTGGTTAAGCAATTGACTGGAACTATTTTAAGGTGATCTGATATGGGATTTTGAAAGGACACTTGCCAGCCAATCAGGCATTTTCTGTGGCAGTGGTATAAAAAAAAGAGAATGACCTGTTTCCCTTGATATCTCATCTAATTCTTTACTTTAACGTCCATAAGCATTTAGTCAAGTGTCGCACTGTACCAAGTAAGCACTAACCAAACTACATCCTCTTTGAAAGACCCATCAGGATGTTAGCGTGTTTCATAAAGATAAGACATGAGGTAACTGAGTTGGGGATGATGAGCTTTTCCCATGACTGCACTGTCAGTGCTCGCCGTCACAGCAAATCATGCATAAAGCCTGAATGGCCTAATTCATTTCCAACTGCTCTACATTGATGCAAATCTCACTTCTTATTTTAGGCATCATTAGAACAAGCATGCAGACAGTCTATTAGATTTGATGCCTGCCCATGAGCTGTCACTAACATTTAGGAAGTAATCTGTGTCTTGATTCCTTTCATACGATCTTGTTGGTTAATTTAATAGCTTAATGTTTGTTGATTTGTCCCTAAAGGACATATCTGAAGATTGTGAGCCATAAGCAAAGATTAATGTGTGAGACAATTCATTCTTTTATTGGCCTTTATGTTTTATCCATTTGGCAAACAGTTTTCAGGTGAGTCAAGCAGCAACGTTGTGTCTGCTTGTACTGCTGTTGTTGTTTCCATGGAAATTCCTCTTGCAGCAAAATCAACACACTGCAGGGATGTAATGTTGCTAGGCAACATGTTCAAGACAAGAGGGAAGTGCAATTGGTTTAATGCTGATTCAAAGGTTAGAGGGTGTTGGAGTTACACCAGGTTCGACCTTCCTCCAAACAGCCCTTCCATCGCCTGCTCTTGTCACCTCTGCTCCCAGCGAACTAGTGCATTGTGAGTATAAAGCTGAACTAAGTGTAGAGGGACAAAGGCCTGTGCAAGCCAACACTTAGTCCTTTTAACTAAAGCAACAAAGGAATCAAAAGAGTTTTTATCTCAAGAGGATTTAAGCATTTCACCTCTTTCTGGAGCCTTTTTATAATAGATCATTCCCAGAGACCTTGAGCCTACCCTTCATTAAAAGAAGTGACGTGGTGATGCTGGTTATTGTTTGCTAATGAGGCTTTGAAATCCTGCTAACCTGCAAGGAACAGCCTCCACTCCAGAGAGTCATGGCCTAATAATACCTGATATAACTAGTTGATGGTAGTCACTCAATACGTGCAACCTGCTGAGTTTTCCTTAATGAGATTGGGCAGATATTCTAAGAGCCTTGAATGACTGAATAAGTACACCTGGCTAGTTTCTGCATAAAGTGGGCATGCTTGTCAGATTGTTGGTTTCGGAGAGGTACAAAAACTGTCGGATGTTGCTCCCCCAATTCCAAAGTCAGTTTTACACAATAAAAGGTACTGGCAATTATCTTCCCTTAGACATGAGGAATACCTAGAATCCGCCAGTCAACAAAGGTTGACAACAGAGGTCCCGAACCTTAACAAAGTAGTAATTTCAACTCAAACCATTTTTCCTTAACCATTAACTAAGTAGTACTAGTTTTTAATCCAAACCATGATTTTTCATGACTTTTCCTAACCCTAGCCAAGTTGTTTGTGCCTTAACCTAACCAAACCTTGACCACAGCGCTACATCATAAAACAGTTTTATTTTCTAACAATGTTTGTAACGGCATAGACAAATGATGTCATCCTGCCATTGGTGGCGTCAGTTCAGAAAGCGCTGTGTGTCATTCTAGAGGGCAGTTACAAATGACATAGTTTAATTTGGAGGACTGGTTGCACTGACAGTTGTCTTATTGTTTGTGCTTTGAAAGGTTACTGACAAACAAGGTCAAAGTTGAAACAAATTGAACTGTGAGCACAGCTGCAATACATGAAATCCAAGTGCCATGCAATGTCTAAGGTAGCGTTGCTGCGAGGCTCTGCGCCAGGGGCTCATGCCTGACTTGCTGGCTGAAAGGTTGCATTTAAAGTGCTACAGACATCCACAATATTGAGATTAGAAGTTCTTGACCTTGACTGAAATTGACAAAACAATATCACCACAAGGTCCAGTAGTAGCTGTTCTACAGCTTTCAATCGTATCACAAGGTATCCAAGATTGTATCATAGGATTGTATCCAAGGTCAAGAATGATCTTTCAATCCCATTTTTTTTAACCAAAATGGACGAGAAGTCTTTTAAGTCCTTAGAAAAATAGAAATTTTAACATCTACAATTCCATGACAACTGGGCAAACTCCATCTACTGAGGAAGATTTTGTGATACGATCAGAAGCTCCAGGACAGCTACTAATGGACCTTCGGGAGAGACAGTTTCAAATCAAGTGTATTTTTGAAGCCAATGAACATCCTTGAAGTGTGTAGTTGGAATGTATTTGAGTCAGTGCAGTACTGTATCATTAGTCATCAGGTTTTAATCCAGTTAGTTTGTAATCTGGAATGGAAGGGGGGATTAGCCATCCAGGCTGGAGTGTAAGTAGATGGTAATGCTGCCAGTTGGATTTCATCCTCTGCTGTCCTCTCCTCTTTGGTCCTGTCTTTTACTGCAGCACACAGGAGCTGAGGCTGACAACGTCCTGCTGGTCTTTTTGAATCTCATCGTACATGGATATCTATCGATCTTTATGAATCATCTCTGCCCTGCTTGTCAAAGGGTGCTATGTGATCGCAATGGAATCAGTCCACTGTTAGAGGGTAAAACTGTTTGCCTGCTAAGTGATGCTGAGTAGAGGGACAAGGACCTCATTTAATCTCACTGGGATTATTGAGTAAAATCTTAGTCAACTGAGAGGGTTGTCTGAGCAGCAATTTTTTTTTTTTTAAAGAGAATACCCGTTTTTTCCCCCCTACAGTTGAATTAGAGGTAATCCTGTAATACTAACAAACACTTGGAATGGAATCAAAACCTGTGTTGGGTGACTTTGGAGATCAAATGGAATTGTTCACACATGGTCAAACACAAACCACTAAGGGATATACACTATAGTTCAAACAAGTGACTCCAGTCACATATGAGCAATGTCTAAATGTCTACATTCTCTGCTTCCTGTCAGTGACTCTGACTTTCTCCTGACTGGCTTTCTGTCTGTGAGCCATATTTCCTTTGTGTTTGTTTGTAATAGATTTGTGTGGTGTAGCCTTTCTGTACACTCCCCGGTGAGTCAGTGACATTTGCGCAGTGGCCTTGAGCGTAGAAACATAGATGAGGTGCTTCTACAATAATAACAGTATGTTGGTGGGCTAGCCTAGATGCCGAGGTGCCAAAGGCATCAAAGACACTGTAAGCAAGCATACTGAGAGCTCTGTTCACACCCAGAAGAACAAAGGTTCTAGTTTAGACACTTGACAGTGAAACACCTTGAAGAAACATAGAGACTTACGCCTTGGCTACATTGAACGTGTAATGCATGTGGACCGTTCACGGAGCAGCTGCTGCAACACTATGCTTTCACTATGATCAGTGAAAGTGGCTACACCAGGTGTGAGAGCATCGCATAAGTGGTGCGTATACGCCACAGAGATCCGCTCTACAAATGCGTGAGGTGTGCACACAGAAATAGGGCATAAAGTGTCCAATGTTTTTATTTTTATTAAACTACAGGTATACAGGAAATGACTCTGGCTTATTGGCAGTTTGGTTTTGAGAGTTTCTATTATTAAGCATTTATTTTGCCAGTACCAGCTGGCGGTTGCTTAGTAACTTTGTCCCTTACATAGCCTACTGTAGATCTTAACTTACCCATAGCCTATTACACAAACTTATACATAAGTTTCACAGCGCTGTGCTGTGTTCAAAAACTGAAGACAGTAAAATGATACATTCTGCAGCACATCCGTTCCGCAAACATACGTTACGTGTTCAATGTAGCCAAAGACTTAATTTGTTTAAATTAAGTTTTGGTAAAAAAAATTAAAAAATGAATAAAACAAATATTGACTAAAGAACATCCTTTTTTGTTAGTGTACTTTTCCTCTTTATTCTCGTGCATAGATATAGATGATGTACGGATTTTAAAGCACTTTGAGGCAAAATTTGGATTTTGGGCTATATAAATAAAACTGTTTCGACTTGATCTAAAACACAATCTAAAACTGACCTAAGGTGGCTCTTGAACTTTTACTCAATCTTGACACCTGTCTTATATATTTAATACCTTAAACATTTCAGTTAAGTTAGCCTATGCTTACTGTACATGGTGCATATCCTTGAACCTGCATTAATGGATTTTTGGAACAAGCAAATAGAGAGTATACTGTAGATATTACACTGTCAGACAGTGAAGAATAAAATGTTCTTAACTAAATTAAAGCTATTTAAATGAAAACAAAAGTAGAAAACTGGATGTTCTACAATGGGTTGGAGGAACATGTCTATGGAGGTGGTTCAGTTGCGGCCCCCTAGCAGGTTAATCCAGCCCTCGTATTTCCAGGTCCATGTGTCAGTAGGCATAGTGGATGTCTATGATTTTTCTGGTCACTTTATTTGGATAAATAAAAACAATAAAAAGCAAAAGCAACAGGCGGGGGGTGCTTTATTAGGCTACGAACAAAGGAAGCTTGCAGTGAAATTGCAAAGGTCTTGAGACTTTATTTTCATCGTATCTAGTAAATGAAAAAATGACACAGTAAAGCAAAAGCTGGAGCAGTTCCTTCTCACACTCCACCACCAACTAGAATGATGACAAAATCATTATAAGAAAAGGGAAAAGGTTTTCCACATGTATCCTTGTGCAGCCATCCCGAATTCCCTCATAACCCCTCAGCTTTACAACTGTTAGTGTATGTGACTTGACTTGACAGAGATGGACAGTCAGGGCTCTTCTCTGTCACTCAGCCTCATTAGCTGAATTGATTAGCTAACGCACTCATTGATACACCCACAGGGGAAAATGATAAATGATGCCACTTTGAGCGCAGAGGTCACAGAGCCACTGCTTATTTAAGAGACTGCAGCACTAAGCTGAAATCAAGTGGAACTGTTGAAACCACAGCTTGTTTTATCAAGGGTTTGACTACTGTTTTGTGGAGCTGCTTATAGTTGATGTGTTAGCTGTTTTCATGCCAAAAATTCCCCAAAATGACAAGTAATCAGTATTACGAATAACTTGTTTGTTGTACTTAAAGATGCATGTATGACTTTTGGGTGGACATATGATAATAACTTGTGTGCAAAAGTTACAGATCTACGGGGCTCCGAACTTAGAGGCCTTTGAAGGGTGCAACTGATTTTTGGAAGGAGGGTTTTTAATTGCAAGACTTTTGATTTTTATAACATTTCCATAATCCTCCAAGACTTGTGTTTTGTCACAAATAAAAATTCCTTGACCCCAAACAAAGATGGCAACTGGATATTTTTTATAAAGACTTTGGCTTTTTTCTGTGACTCAAATATAATCATCAATACAAACATTTGACAAATATCAATAATCTTAACTCAAGGTCGACTTACTAGTTTTTTTTCTGGAGCTCTTCCGGACAAAGAGTCTACACCCAAAACCAGGCTGTGCTTAGGCACAGCAGTGCTTTGAGCTAAATGCTAACATCAGCATGCTAACATGCTCATAAGGACAATGCTAACATGCTGATGTTTAGCAGGTATAATGTTTACCGTGTTTACCATCTTACTTTAGTGTGTTAGCATGCTAACATTTGCTAATTAGCATGAAACACAAAGTTAAACTGAGGCTGACAGGAATGTTATTAGTTTTGCAGGTATTTGGTCATAAACAAAATACTGGACAGGTTGAAATGTTGACCTGTTGGTGGCACTAGATGAACAGTCAGGGCATCGCCAAAGTTATTAGAATTCAACCATTTGGGACCATGAACGTCTGCACCAAATTTTGTGCCATATTTCATGGCTGTTCATCAAATATTTGTCAACACATGTCACACAAATCCAAAAACGTCAACTTGCTGGTAGCACTGAAGGACAAGTCAGAGGGTCACCAAAGTCATTATGATACATCCTCTGGGAACCACGAATGTCACACAATAATCATACCAATCAATGTGAGTGTGGACCAAAGTGGTGGAGCGACTGACTTGCAATGCCATCCCTAGAGCCATGCTGCTAGTCTGGCTAAAAAGCATTGTTAGGATTCCATGTTTCCCCAAAATTTGATATGTGTGAGGATGAAAATGCCCATGAAACAGCAGTTACTGTAGATCATTTGATTATAATGATGATTAGACTAAGTCTCTTCAGAATGAGTTCATTTTGAGGTCTTCCCAAAGCCAACCTGCGTAGAACTGATTAGTTGTACATGAAGTTTGCAGTCATTCAAACTAGATTGAATCCATCTTATAACAAACAGGTGGACATGACTGGACCAGATCTGATTTTTGATCTTTGCCTAATATGGATAACACCAAACTACTACCATTAAATCAACTGATTACTTTCGTGTTCTCAATAACAAATCATTATTAGCCAATGTGTTCAATCACAGGCTAGAGATGAAGATTAGGAGAAAGCACAGTGTGTCCTTAAAGAGATCTTTGAAGAAGCGCTTTATCATCCTGTTCCATATGTATACTTATCAGTCCTGGTTCATGGGCCTGTCTGTCTCCCGAGGAGAGTGAGGCTGATGAGAGGAATAGGGAATGATGAAGCTGAGTACACTTGCTCATCAGTTTGTCCTTTAGCTCCTGTTTGTTTGAGCGCTCTGTTTGAACTACAAACCTGTCTTGTTTGTGCTGCCCGCCCTCCCCTCACTGTAAGCATCACTGTATATGTGTGTTGGTGTACAGCAGTGGAATGCGGCTCCGCTGGTCTCGACATGGCACCGAGATTTTAAAAGAGTGTTTATTAATGTGGCTTCACAGAGCTGGAGTCTGTGCCAGAGGTCTGTCCCACAGCTGGACTACTACTTTCATTCTTTCTCCCTCATTTCCTCTCACTCTCTTTTTGTGTAGCAGGGATTGTATTCAACTGTCAATGTAATTCTTGAAATTTTGCGTGCATTTTTAAATTGATTCAAATAAAACAGGCCTCTAAATTTTAGAGGAAAAAGTTAATCAGTGAAAAAAGTTAAAGCTCTTTCATGAATTGTCACAATGTGCAAATTGTTGTTTGACCAGCTGATGTTCCTTGTGGTGTGTTGAAATTTGTAACTGAATTCAAAGTGTTGATTCATGCAGCAGTAGGATTTTTCTGTGAGATCATGTTGGACAAATTTTTTTTGCAAAACACCCAATGTCATATTTTTAGGGATGACAGTGTCTGTCTGTTGATCGGTCTACCATTTTAGTCAGGATTGACATTGTTCCCCTGGGGATGAATCCTAATGACTCTGATGGCCTGACTACAGTTTAGTGGACATCTGCTACTAGTGTTGCAGATGGATTGGCACCCAGTAAACGTTCTTGGTTCCCAAAAGCTAAATGTTTGGTCTTTGGTCCACACTCAAATATGCATTGGTATGAAGTGGAGTTTTCTTGTAAACAAACAGAATGTTACTCACCAAAACACATTGTGTGTTTCCTCGAGCTCTAAGACATGTGTTGAATACATTTCCTTCCTGGGGTGGCTGTGGCTCAGGAGGTAGAGCAGGTTATCCATAAATCCATAAAGCCCCGGGTCCTCCTTCCTCCATGTCGAAGTGTTCTTGGGCAAGACACTGAACCCCAAATTGCTCCCGATGGGCAGCCCCCAGCACCTTGCATGGCAACTCCGTCGCCATCGTTGTGTGAATGGATGAATTAAAGGCAAAAATTGTAAAGTGCTTTGTCCATTGAAGGCAGAAAAGTGCTATAGAAATGCAGTCCATTTACCATTTACAATTCCTCATAAAATATTTACAAAGCCAATTTTGAAGTATTTGAAATCCAGCATTGTTTACATCCGTGTTGTCAGCTTGCGGTCTTCTTTCCTGCCTTTGTTGCCACATTGCTCCATATCTTGGCGTGTTACCGTCACCTGTAGATCAGTGGAATAGTGTAGAGCTACAGCCATTAGTTAATTAATCGAGTACTTGATCAAAAGAAAATTAATTGCAAACTATTTTGATAATCGATGAATCGTTTCAGTCATTTTTCAAGCAAAAATGTCAACCATTTGCCGTTTCCAGCTTCTTAAATGTGAGGATTTGCTGCTTTTCTTTGACATTTAATGAAGACTAAATGAAGAGTCTTTGGGGTTTGGAATAATGGTTGGACAAAAGAAGCAATTTAAAGATGTCACTTTGGGCTCTGGGAAATTGTGATGAGCATTTTTCACAAATTCTTGACATTTTATAGACTAAACGATTAATCAATTAATTGTGAAAATAATTGGCAGATTAATTGATGATGAAAATAATCATTAGTTGCAGCCCTAGAATAGTGGGAAACCATTGGCAGGACTCTGTATGTGTCACCCACGCGCACCCATGACAGACCAACAAAACAGGGACCCACGTACAGAAAAACAGCTTCATAGCACGACTAGAGGTCAAAAACTTCACATGGAACCTCTAAAATGTCTCGACAACTGTTGGATGGATTGCCATGTACATGTTACCCAGACACAGAACAAATTGTAATCACTTTAGTGATCCCTTAACTTTTCAGTTAGCGCCATTATCAGGTCAAAATGTTAATTTGTCCTGCACTGGTTTATGACCAAATTCTTGCATAACTAATGACATTCCCATCAGTCTCAGCTGTACTTTGTGTTTAGTGCTATTCAGCAAATGTTAGCATGCTAACACACTAAACTAAGATGGGGACCATGGTAAATACACTGCTAAACATCAGCATGATAACATTTTGAGTTTGTTAGCATACTGATTTTAGCACTTGTTGCTAAATGTTTGCTGTTATTGTGTTATCACTTAGTCAATAATCTGAAATCAGAAGTAGCCCTGAGTAGGGCTGAACAATATGCAAAAAAAAAAGTCATATTGCGATTATTTTCACAGATATTGCAATTGCGACATGAGTCACAATTTTAGTGGGAATGGTCGTTTTTGCTTTTGATTTTCACTGAAAAAATGATGCGATTTTTGCTGGGGTCTGTAACCAACAAGCATGTTCCTTTACATCTGGAGAATATGATTTGTAGGCCAGGGCATCTCTGTAGCATCACAGTGCTTCATTTATAATGGTATGCTGTGACACATTTGACCTTTTTATCAAAAAATCGCAGCTCCTGCAATTTGGATGTTGTACTTGGCCATGTTGTGATTTCGATAATATTTCAATTTATTGTTCAGCCCTAGCCCTGAGGTTAGGGAAAGTTAACATTTTAAATCCCTAAATGTTTCATCGAATCCCCAAACTGCCTGGAAAAGTATGTGTGAAGAAAAGTGAATGAGTTACGCTCTCTGCTCCCTAAACAACCACTGTGGAGGTGCCCTTGAGTGGGACATTGAGCCCCCAGCTGCTGCTGCTGCAGTACAAGGCTGCATCTGTCTGAATGTGCAGCAGGGAGTTGCTGTGAAAGAGCAAGACTTTTCCTTGCTAAATAAAGGTTTAAAAAGGCAATCCGACATATTCACAACCCTAGGTGACTTAGTGTTCTGCCGTTTCTTCTGTGATGTCCTAACAAGCTTTCACAGGAGATTATGGCTACTATCTCATCCACAACTGACAAACACCCACTCAGTTCAAACATTAGTCATATTCAGCATTTCTGTGCTGAAGTGAGAGTGCAGACCGGCTCTGGGTAGTTGAGCTCTTCCCTCTGGCCCTGGGCAAGGAGACGCAGCAGTCTCAAACCTCTGTAGCCACCAGTGAAAGTTCATGTATTTTATGTTGCCGTGTGTGTGTGTGTGTGTGTGTGTGTGTGCGCCCTGCCTGTGTAAAAATAGTTTTGAGGAAGAGCTACAAACGAGGTGGGAGGGAGGAATGGGTGAAAAATAGTCTGAGAGGGGTGGGCTCGGTGATCCAAGCAGTGTTATAAAGGTGTTGGATGGCACAGCAGTCAATAGTGAGAGTAAGATAATATTGAATTTCAAAAGTAGTACAATATATAAGACCTATGCTTGAGTTCCTGGAAGAGCTTTCCGGTTAAAAATGTGCAGCCATAAGCAGTTAAAGTACAGATTTCTCTAAGCATTAAGTGATACAAATCCTTTAAAAAGGCCATAACATCCATGCAGTCTGAATATATACAACTATATAGTCCATTAGTCTGAATATGCTGGTTGTTTCTCATCAGTGATCTTAATTTTAACTAAGGTTTTAATACCTGATGCAAAACCTGATTAATTAATTAATCTCCATCCAATCCTGATTCTGTTTATTAAATGTTTAATTATACTGACATTTTGTTGAATAACACTTCACAGCAAAGAGGAAATTGGATTTTAAGGATTCCATCACCACACAAATGCCAGCAAAGTAAGGCAGCATATAGAGTGACAGTTTGTAGTCCTCAAACCCAAAAGTATTTAATCCATTATATTCCATTATAGGAATATAACCTTTTCCAGGTTTCTGACACTTTTCTCCCTGGAAAAGCAAAACATATTTTTCAGTTTATGCAGAACAAAAGGCCTGTCATTCGCATTAGCCTAAAACATTTCACACTTTCTCCTGTGAGATAAATTAAGTCTGTAGGTATCTCAACTGTCAGTTTTGAAGTTGCACAAGGTTCTGCTGTAGAAGGTGCTTTATATGTATACATATGTGCAGTTAAAGTATTATAAACAGTGTGTTCATTTGTGAAGAATTTAATTCAATTCAATTCAGTTTTATTTATATAGCGTCATATCATAACAAAGTTATCTCAGGGCACTTTTTCGAGTAGAGCAGGTCTAGACCGACTCTTTATATTTATTTATAATTTAATAAACAAAATGTGTGCATATCACATATCACATTCCTTCACTACTAAGTGAAATTTCTTAATTGAATCAAATCCCAAAGCAGAAATCCTCCTGGAAATATGCAGATTTTTGAGTGGAGCTAATGTCTGTTTTGGCATTTGAATTTTTTTTTTTTGGATTGAGGTTATCTAAAGGCAGGTGTAAATGCAACTAAACTCCATTATGAACAGATTAAAATCTGATTACCTAAACCACTTTAGGATGTGGTCTAAAGGCCCAGTCACGCTAGAAAGTGGCAAAGCAAAGTTCATCTTTGCATCCTCGCTAACACACTAACCTGCTGGGAACACACAAGCATCAGTCACAATAGCTGTGTCTCAATTCAGGGTCTGCACCTTCTAAAAATATGAATGAGGATAGTGATAGTGAGTTAGGCGGAATTCACATAGAATCAGGCGCTGCGGCGAAAACGCAGATTTTCCCATTCATTTGAACCGGGGTTCTGCGTTCAGGCTGCGGGGGTGTGGGCCGCAGGGTGTGCTGCAAAGAAACGCAGCGGCCTGCGGCAAAAAAGTTGAAACAGATTTAACTTTTGGAGAAAAGCAACCCCACGTCACGCTGCGGCAGCCAATCACGCCGGCAAATCGCCGCAGGGGCTGATTCTATGTGAAAATGGCCTTACTCTTGCTACAGTTGCATTTCTACTATTGATGAAACAGGGAAAACATAAAAAAACAAGCAGGTCGAAATGACCAGCTGACTTCTCTACGAGCTGATTGGCTGTTGAAACAGGTGACATGCCTTACGCTCTAAAACCAGCCGCTGGTGACTTGACAAGCTGAGGCGCCAGACGCCATCAGCCGGTTTGAGTTTTCCCTGCGACATTCTGACGGTTTCATCTCATTGCGAATCTTTGGTCTGAACTGACTTTTAGAGTGTGACGGAGGGGAGCACAGCATGCTTCTGGCTATTTAGGAAATGTTCACAGAATTTTCTTTTTTTTTCTTTTAGAAAACCTTCCTCAGTGGGGTTTTAAAATAAATAAATCAGTGCAGAAGGTACAATCTACCTTTCATTGTTGATGTGGTCAGTTGTGGCCTCAACATTTTATTTTCCAGTGGTCAGTTCCAGGCTGTATAAAGAATTCACAGATACAAGGGAGCTAAAGACTACAGAAACAGCCTCGTCTTAATTATAGTCCTCCTCTAGCGGGGTGCTCTTAGTGCTCCAGGCTCATTATTAATGCCTTACAGTGTGGAAATTGACACCGTGGGAAATAGCCGGGTCCATCATCATCGTTCAGCCTTCATTATGCACAGCACTCTTTTTCCTCCAGCTTGAGTTTTGGTATATTTGAAGCAGATCCCAGATTCTGAAAGATAACTCCCCAGCTATTGAACATAAAGACAGACAAGTTGCCTGGGATAAATAAAAGTGCATACCCTGAGGTGAATCTTGAAGGTCTGTGTCCTCCATCATTCTGACCCGGCCTAGACAGGTGGTAAAAATATAGATCCTTCTCTACTGGATCCCAAATCTGTCCTCCTGTCAGAGCGGGTTGTACCACTCTGCAGGAACAGAAAAAAAAGGCGGTGCTGGCAAACTTCTAAACATTTCCAGATGCTGCAGACTGAACTGTGGGAACTCAGTGGAGAGAAACATCAGTGGTTAGCCAACCTTAAGATCCCAGAGGGTGATTTTAAACATCTACCTTGCAATAGGATCTGACTTATAACAGGTTTTTCAAGGCCGACACTTGTAGTTTGTGGATTGAGCCTACCAGCAGTTGCTCTTATGTGCTGAACTTCATTAAAATAAACCAGGCTCATGTAACAAGCTTGACTTGGTGGGTTGTTGCATAGGATACATTAAGAATAATAGAGGAAATTATAAAAGCAATAATCATTCATATGTTTCACTCAAGTTTTATTCTTTTCTGTGTAGAAAAGCCTTTAAAAGAGCAGTTAGACCATTGTAAAATACTTCAACTCTCCTCTGAAACCATTTATTATGCTAATAATACTTTATTCATGTAGCACTGTTCAAAAACAGAGGTTTACAAAGTGCATAACAAACAAGTGAAACAGGAATGCTGATAGGTAAACACACAGTAAAGATAAAACTGTGATTAAACAAAACACATTAAAATAGAAATTAGAGTACATGCAAAATATGATGGGGCAATAAATATAGTTTACGACAAAAATGCCAAACTGTAGGAGTAAGTTAAAAAATATTAACAGAATCAACCAATCTAACATGATGTTTCCAGAGTATGGGTGCCACGATGGCAAAAGCTGTGTTCCCTTTCGATTTGAGTTTAGATTAGCAGATAAGTAGAAGGTGCTGATCATAAAGGATACTATGGTGTGAACACTTTAACAACAACTACTCTGAAGCTTTGCCTTGTAATGCTTTATAGGTAATTAAGATAATTTTAAAATCAATTCTAGAACTAACTGGGAGCCAGTGTAATGAAGCTAAAATCGGAGTAATGTGAGCAGTTAGTGTCTGGTGTTTGTTAGAAGTTTGGTAGCAGAGTTTCGAACAAGCTGAAGATGATTAAAGACTGAGATAAGCCAGTAAAAAGTCAATTAATAATTTCCAGTTGTGACAGATAACTTGTAAGTGGTACAAGACAAACCATTTGAGAGCACCGACCCATTGTTTCAACCAGTCCATTAGTATATTATGGTCTACAGTGTCAGTCTCAGCAGTCTCAGTAGTGTGATAACTGACGGATGCCAGATTGAAATTTGATTGTAAAACATCATGGAGCTGCTTAGGAACCACTTTTTCAAAGACTTTGGACACAAAAGGCAGTTTAGAGATGGGTGTGTAGATGCTTTGAGAGCTGTGAGTCAAAGTTTGGCTTCTTTAATGAACATGTGCATGTTTGAATTCAGGTTTAATGCCAGAGTGAATAAAGCTGTTAATAAAGAGTCGGTCTAGACCTGCTCTATATGAAAAAGTGCCCTGAGATAACTTTGTTATGATTTGGCGCTATATAAATAAAACTGAATTGATTTGTTATAATAATAATATCTGCACCATATTGTGGTTTAACTAAATCTGGTTGTTCTGCTCTACAACCATTGGCATTGAAACTATTTGACACACAAACATAGATTTGTCCATCGAGTCACATCAGGCCATTGCCTCATGCCAAGCAGAGCGATTTATTGGCCCTCTTGTCCCCCGTCGGCCCCAGCACACTACTGTATTGCTCATCTGACTATTTTTATCCATCCAGGAGAACATGTCGGCATCCTTTCCCCGGCCCACTCTCATAAACTCTCTGTGTCCAAACACACGCTGACAAGAAATAGGTCTGCAGAGGCCCGATGCTTTACAACAGGCTGCTGTTTCACATGAACAACTCTACTCACGCTCTCATCTTACATTTATGGGCCTCACACATGCTCTCACTCTCTCTCTCTCTCTCTCTCTCTCTCTCTCTCTCTCTCTCTCTCTGGCTTTCTCTCTGTGTGTAAATGATGAAAGTAAAAGTAATACAAGAAACCAACAGGGGCATCTGGCCTAATTCCAATAGAAAATGGAATTGGATTAGTACCTCTCCTCTCACAGCTGTGTGTGTGAGTGTGTGTGTGTGAGTGTGTGTGTGTGTGTGTGTGTGTGTTTGTGTGTGTAGCAAGAATCAAGGCAACAATGGAGCTCGGCAGCAGCCAGCTGTCCAATGGTGAAACACTGATGAACAGTGAGGAAACAGCCGCTGCTGCTGCTGCTCAACACCTTCCTGTTTGTGTGTGTGTGTGTGTGTGTGTGTGTGTGTGTGTGTGTGTGGGTTGGTGTGTGTTTCATGCTTGCCTGCACACCCCAGACAGATCAGTCATCCACATGACATTGATCATACTCATCATATCTCCTGGCTTACAGATGCAGTCTTTGTTATACACACTGTAGCAATGTGGCCTAACCTTCTAATGGATAAGAACTTTAAATGGCAGCTTTGTGCGGCTGATTATCACACACTTTATTTATTCACTCCCTTGCTGCTGCAGAGAGAATTGAGTTACACAATTAGAGCACCTTTTCTGCTGGAAGATTAAATTTCTTCCTTCTGCTCTTTATTTTGATAAATCCAGCGCCGGTCCTAAAGGAGACAACATCTATGAGTGGAGGTCGACCATCCTGGGCCCTCCAGGCTCTGTGTACGAGGGAGGAGTGTTTTTCCTGGACATCGCCTTCACACCAGACTACCCCTTCAAACCACCCAAGGTGAGTGGTGCCCTGCAGCTATGCAGCACAACTCCCCCACCCCCCTTCACCCAGAGCTTTGAACAATGTCACTATTGTCCCAGCAGGCAGTCAGCTTTTCACCCTGTTGTCCAACAACAATGACTTGTTTAAAGCTTGTTCACCTATAGTACATTGATAAAATAACAGGTGACAGCAGCACAGAGAGACAAAGTTTATACTTTTTATTTTTTGGATATTCCTACAGCATACCGTTAAAGTATAAGGCAACAAATCCCATGAGAAGACCAAAACCAACAATGTGTTAGTCCATCTTTCAATACTTTCTGACTTCCTACCCTGTCTGAAACACCACAGAGACAGTGTTAATCTCATTAACGAAAACTATGAGGACAAATATTAGTTGATGGCCTTTTTTCCATAACAAAAACTAAAAAAACTAAAAGACTAGAAGGAGATTAAAAGAAAGCTTTGAAAAAGAAAACTATGAAGAAATGTATAATGTACACTACAATTTATGTCTAGAAGGACGAATGGACAAAAGAGCTAATTAATGTTTTAATGCAAGTTCTTATGCATGCATCTGTGGTATCACACATTGTATGTTCCAGATTTGTGAAACAGAAACACTATCCTCCATGGCCAAAAGTATCTCTCTGATTTAGCTGCTTGACCTGTTGCACTAATAAGCAGCATTTCTGCCAGTAATGTTAGCTAACATTACCGGTTCTTGCGAAGAAACAAGTACCTGATTTATGGATTAAGTTCATCCACAGTTCCACTAAAATTTAGACAATATTTCGTGTTTTGTTAAGGTTGTTCAAAATTATGAAAAAAGTGGTTCTGTACATATTCGGAACTGGAGGTATATGTAATTGTTGTGCCAGAACTTCAATAAAAAAAAACATTTAGACAAGAAATGACAACAAAACATGTAGGCTAGCACACTGACATTTATGAAAAGGTAAGGTAATGTTAACATAACATTAGCATGGACTGCTGTGGGTGTAATATTAATGCAACATTATCATGTAAAGAGTTACACCAACTTTAAGTCATCAACCCTCTGTCGACCATCAACCATCTGTTCGCTAAGTAACATCACTGTGTCAATGTAATAAAATGTTTTAGTGGCTCGTCTCAAGTTAAACCCAGACAGAGAACAATATTTCAGCGAACAAGTGAGTGAATCCAGCTTTGAAAAGATATCACTGCTCTGCAGTCAAGAGCACAGGTAGCTTTTAATAATGTCAAGTGAGCACGAACAACAGTAAATGAACAGCCAGAGTTCTCACAACAACAATCAGTCTGTATTCTACTGTATTCTATATAGGATTGGTATAAACAGGTAAATAAGGCCTTTTCCACTAACCTTGTGATAAAGAACACCTGTAACCATGGTAACTATATATATCAAAGATGGCTTAGAAGACATTAAAATTAAAAATTCATGACAAAAACTTGACTGAAAGGGTTTTAGTTCAGTTGACTAAAATGTGACTAAAACTAATACATTTTGGTCAAACGGCTAAGACTAAACGGTGTTTGTGGGATTGAGTCAAAATAAACTCCAGTGTGTGTGTTCATGGTGATGAAGGAACATGTCACTGATGTGTTTTTAATAGTTTTTGGACAACAATGGAGCTCTGTGGCACAGAGGAAGAAGATATATCAGGCTGTGATACACACAAAGTACTTGTTAGTGGGATACATTCATTGTTGGTTTTGAGCTGCACATGGATTTGTTGACAAGAAGAAAAATGTAGAGTATCATAAGACTTATCCTTTAACTGTTTCTTGTTCTTGTGTCTCCTTCTGATATGTGTGCTGCTAGCATTCAGCAGCATTTGGCTTCCTTCCAGCGAGGCTGTGGGTTTGTGGGTATATGTGTGTGTGTGTTGTCTGATGCAAGTGTGTGTCAGTATTTACACAGTAGACTGGCTGACAGCGGTTGCCACCTCCCTCAGTCTGAGACATGCTTCTGATTTTGCCCTAGGTTTTGGTTTCAAGTCTAGAAATACTCACTGGCTAACCACTATCAGCAATTCAGAGACACGTGTTGTACAAATACAGAGACAAAATTAAACAGGAAAAGATATCTGCCATATTTATCCTGTTCTAATATTGGCCATTCAGTATGGAGAGGCACTTGGCTTGCTTTGGATTATGGTTGAGAAACGAAAGAGAGTTGTTGAAGAGACAGCTGACAGCATCAATAGTACAGAATGTGCCCATTAGATTATGAGATGCCTCATAATCTAGCTTCCTGAGCTTGATGCTTGTCCTGAGTATGATGCTTGA
Source organism: Macquaria australasica (assembly GCA_005408345.1). Taxonomy (NCBI): domain Eukaryota; kingdom Metazoa; phylum Chordata; class Actinopteri; order Centrarchiformes; family Percichthyidae; genus Macquaria; species Macquaria australasica. Next base: position 646,118 of record SEMN01000274.1, read on the forward strand.
AGAAAAGTCAGGTGGTCACCACAAATATTAGGATTTAACCTCTGGGGACCATGAATATTCAAAAATCCAGTCATCATTTTTTAAGATACCTTTGACCAAAGTTGTGGTGAAAGGGACATTTTGATGTAACTGTGACATTCAGGAAAATGTCATAGGGACACAAAAATCTTTAGGGATCATGTAGGGAGCATGAAAATCCACAGCGTATTTCATGGTAATCTGTCAAGTGGTCATTTATATTTCGCTGTGAACGAGTGTTGCAGTTTTCTGTGTTTTTCTGGTTCAGTTCCTGGAAGTAATAAAAAAAAACATTCTGTTAAGGAACAGTCACATTCCTATGTTCACAACCTCTTATAATAACGAGCACTGCATATCACATAAACTGCTAAAAATTGTATTTCTATTTCCTCATATAAATCATAATTTTGTAATTTTATTTGAGTAATTATATTATATTGCTAAGACACAATTTAACAGTAATTTGTGTAGAAGTTTGGTTAATTTTGTTAAATATATAAAGGGTTTTATTTAGAGAAACCCTTTTCTACAATGTAAAAATGTTTTTATACAAACTCTTTTCATGTTTCTCAATGTAAAATGAAAAATGTATCATTTTGCTATCTGTCCTGAAACTCAGTTTCTATATTGGCATTGGTTTTAAAAACGTTCAAACAATAGAGTGATGCAGGAATGAGTCCTAAAACCTGGAAATGTTTGCACTTCCAGTTCCCTCGTCTCGAAGTCAATGGGTTTCTTAAATGGGTTTTTGGTTAGATGCCTGAAATAATGTCTGTGGTTAATGCAAGCTTAAGAGATTTTCACATAAAATACGTCAATAAATACCCACTCCTGAATTTTGAAGCTTTTACGTGTGTTAAAAAAGCGGTTGCTAACAAGTGGCTAAATAAGACTACAGAGGTTGTCGGGGACATTAAACACAGAAACTCATCTACTCACTCGTCCACCTTTACAGCCTCGTTGTGTTTATACTGCAAACTATTCTAACTCAAACTTTCCCAAAGGCTTTTGTAGAAGAGGTAAACGCGTGAAATCAAACTACAAGTGGGAAGCTTAGAGGTGGTGACGCTGAAGTCATGCGACCGTTTGTTTGCCACAGAACTTATTTTCTGCAATAATCCAACATCCAATGGAAAAATCCCATTGACTTTTTGTCATCTAAACAAAAGCAGCCATACAAGAATTTTGCCTTATGAAGATACAGTCTAAAATTGAATCAGGAACTATCTGATCAGAGAAGTATAGCCACTAAAGTGAGGCAAATGTGTGTATGGTAACACATTTAAGAAGCTGGGTTTATTTTGTTACATTGAGGACTTTCAATGTTTTTTGCTTTTTTCTATTTGAGTTATAAAAGAGTACTGGTATCAGCACCAGCATCTCAAAATGTTTAAATGATACCCATCACAATGCAACCAGATGCTCAGTACAAATGGGAACTGCAATTTCACAGTTTGAAAGAAAAACAAGTGACTTAACTACTTCCTCCACCTGTAGACTGAATAAAATCTCAACTGCTGTGGATTGGACATGTGGTTTGATTGGATCATTTCATGCTGCAAAAATTTAATATTTTTACCACAAATTAAATTTATTGTGAATTTTGTTACAGCCTTGGGTATTTGATCGGCAGTCTGACGTGAAACATGACACCCAAAGAGAAACATTCTCCCCTCCTGACCAGCTAAAACTGCCTCCTTCCTGGCAGTCCACGCTGAGGGGGAAAAGGAGCTCGTCTAAACTCTTGGCCTCCTGCTGCCTTGTTTTTCCAGTCTGGCTGTGAGCTGTGCCATCCAGCAGCTCACCGGCTCAAAGCCACCAATCCGACAGCTGCAGCTGCTCACTACACTGGCTCCCTCACTTCTTTAGGATGATAAGGCCAGTTAAGGCTGACACTGATACTCTTAGATAGAGGGTGAGGGTGGCATGGACAGAGCTTCAGCATTTGTATTTTGGTACAACATTAGTTCATCCAGGACCTGTTCAGCTCAGCCACCGCTGAGAGATTAGACTCCTCTAACATCATCTCCCTCTATCAACTATAATTTCCTCATGGCTATAAACTAAACTCAGCTGCACACTTTATCTTCCTCTGCATGATATCATTCTCATTTTCAAACCTGTGCAATAGGCTGTTTAACGTGCCATGAAGTGCCATAGATTTACGGATGATCAGCCATTCAACATATTCCCTCCTTTAAACCAAACCGTTCTATTCTGTCTCATTTTAAGATATGTCATGATGACTGCCTTGTCAAAACTATCAGTTCAATTGCTTTTCATTCCGTTTGCCCAAAACGACGATTAAATGTGGACATTATAAGTAGAGCTGCAACAATTAGTTGATTAATTGATTAGTCAATCGAAAGAAAATTATATTTTGATAAGATTAATCGTTTCAGTCATTTTCAAGCAATAATCTCAAACGCTTGCTGGTTCCAGCTTCTTAAATGTGAGGATTTGCTGCTTTTCTTTGTCATTTATGAAGAGTCTTTGGGTTTTGGACTGGTGGTTGGACAAAAGACGCAGTTTGAAGACATCACTTTGGGCTCTGGGAAAATGATTAATGCAGCTTTAAGGTTTGAGATGTTGGCTAGTCCATCCAAAATTGCGATCCAAATTGAGAAGACAACTACTGGATTGAAATCTTGTTGTGAATGTTCATGGTTATGAAAAGAAAAGATCCTTTCTAATGACTTTAGTGACCCCTTGACTTCTCTATCTCTACTATCAGGCCATTGAATTTACTAAGCACATTGGACATTGGGCGCTCTCCTTTAGCACTTCCCTACTCCAAATTCTCCTTAAATTGAAAACTAATACCTGGATTGCCATGACGTTTGCTTTAGATATTCCCATTGAGATATAAGTGTTTTCTGTGAATGCTGTATTTACTTCAGAAACGCATACATGAATTTGTTCATTAAATTGAGAGCTGTTGGGATACAAAATGAGGCTACAAATGAGGTTGTGTTTAGAGATTGAGGGGTGAATCTGTAACACAGAGGGGATGTGGGATTGGACCCGTAGTTTTTGTTTCACGGAGGCAGCATCATAATCTATTAGCATCAGCCATGATGGGATTACAGGCTGTTAATGAGACCACACAAGCTCTTTTTCATGGCTGCTGGGTTGCCAGCATTAGCATGCCACCGCTAACCCGTGTCAGCGGAGGTGTAGGAACAGAAGAGGCGCGGCGCAGACACGAGACCTGCCCTCAACCAGCCACCCTCCATCACCTCGTCTCTGCCTTTTCTCATCACATCTCCGGAAATCCTTCATCATGTTATGGAGGGCGTCCTGTTTACCGCTCTGTCTCAGTAATACCAGCGTGGAATGTGAGGAAGGGAGGGCTGGGCTCGCACGCACAGGTTGTTTATTTCTCACAAGAAGGAGATGTGAAGGGAGGAACGGAGACTTAATGAGGGGATTAAAGAGGGAGGAAAGGGAAGAAATAAACGAGCGCACGCTTCAGTCACAAAGCAAGCAGAAAAGGGAGATGGAGCACGAGCATGCCTGGACTGCCTGTCCTGGTCAGCAGAGGGGTCAAAGGTCACTCCTTAATTAATGTTGTGCTCCTTGTGCTGATGTTAGGCTCTGCTGAGTTCTTCACTTCACTGTTGACTAAGGCAGATCCACAGGGACTGTCAGAATCACTTTCATACTGTGTAGACAGAGTATTTAGTTTATGTCATTGACTTGGAGCTCTATCTCAGTCTGCAACCTTTTTCAATGGTCTTCTTCCACTATATTGACCTGTGTATTTACTGTAGAATAGCCTTCGGGTACTCAGATGGAGTTGAGATAAGGCAGATGTTTATTAATGCATTAGTATATTGGCAGACATCCATCATAGACCTGTTTAGACTTTGGAAATCAATGAGAATGTGTATGATTTTATTTTTACAGCTGACTGTTTTTGTGCAGGCAGACTGGAAGGGCCAATCAGTGTGTTTGCAAGGTTGCTTATATCCTTTCCTGAAACAATCGATTAGTCAGTCGACAGAGAGTCAATGTTTGATAATGAAATGATTGTTTTAGTCATTTATGAAGGAAAACTGCTAAATATTTGCAGTTTTCAGCTTTCCAAATATGATGACTTCCTGTTTTATATAATTGTTAAAGTTAAATATCTTTTTCGAAGTGTTGGTTGGACAAACAAGATATTTGAAGACGTCACCCTGGGCTCTGGAAAACTATGATTTATACTGTTTTCTGACAGTTTATAGGCTAAAAAATGATTTGATTTAATGGTAAAAGTGACAGAATGATGATGACAGATTATTGATAATGAAAATAATCATTAGCTGCAGCCCTAATCAAATGCTGCTGTAAGTACGAAATATACGAATGTAATGGTGTGGTTAGGTCACACGTGTAGTTATAACTGATAGAAAACCAATATTGATCTAACCCTCTGACTGTCTGTGTCCAGGTGACGTTCCGTACGAGGATCTACCACTGCAACATCAACAGTCAGGGGGTGATCTGTCTGGACATCCTGAAGGACAACTGGAGTCCTGCCCTCACCATCTCCAAGGTCCTACTGTCCATCTGCTCCCTGCTCACTGACTGCAACCCTGGTGAGAGCTGCAACACACACACACACACACACACACACACACACACACACACTCTTCTCCTTGTCATATCTCCCTCCAATTCTAGCTGTGACAGATTGACAGACATGTCCATTCTGTGTGGATAATGTATATAGAAGGGTGTCACTTTGAGGCTTGAGTCGTGCTCTTTGTAGCACAACAGTCTGAGAGGATCGACAGGCAGGTCGCAGTGATGGAAACACTGGTTTGAAGCCTTTTCAAACAGCATGTGGAACATTGCTCGTTTCGTCTATCTGTTAAAGTAACGGCTTTTACAGAAAAGGGTCTCCATTACATAAATGCTCCATAATGGCTTTATTCAAACATGAAAACGTTACAGAAAGAGCCTAAAAAGGTCACTAGATATTTGGTATCTTTGCTTAATAAAGTTTCTTATCAGTTTTATAATTTATTAGATATAATGAATATAGAATTTTGCCGCCTATTTCATACAGTCCTCCAGGGGCGAAGCATAGTTTAAAATGACAGGAAGTTACGTTGTGACTCTCATTTAACTCATGATCCCGCATGCGGTTTGTAAATTGTTTGCTGGTATTCATACTGTAAGCAGTTGGCATGAAGGAAAATGAAAATTTAAGGATTTTTTTTTTCCTCTTTATCCTCGCACTGTGAAGGGAAAAATAAATAACACATTTTTATTGACTGATCTCACATGAAAAGAATCTCCTTTTCAACTTGAAATTGGCTTATTCACAGTATTTCACAGTTTATTAAAGAGTAACTTAACACCAGGCTGAAAAGCAGTGGGGTTTTTTTAATCAATGATGAGTGTGGTTGGGCATGGTCAGAAATGTGCACACCCAACAGTGATGTCACAGGGTCTTGGAGTACACCTGTGCATCACTGCAGCAAGGTGAAGAGTTGCTCTTTTAACTGAATTTGTTTTCTTTGTTCATAAGAAATTATAATTAAGTGACAAATGTATTACAGTGATCTTAAGAAGGTGGAACAAGACACACAATTAAATCTATGTGTATTAACCATGCTCTACTGTAGCCTTAAATGTGATGACTGAATTGCCTGGGTCGAAATATTAGCCCATATTAGCTTATAGCAGATATATCACAATTGGTGTATATGTTGAAAAATGCCAAAGATATATTCGAGGGCTCTAAAATGTCCTGCTAATGTCTTGGTCACTTTTTTTTTTTTTAATAAAATAAACTTAAGGTAAATGTATCTTTATTTGAAAAAGAATATTAACTGATCATTTTAAACTCTCAAATATCAGTGTAATCCTCAAAGATCCTGTGTCGGCTGGGCTATAGTGACAGCATTCAATTCAGACCATAGTGGAAGTATTACAGAAATGTTACTTGGTCCGATATAGTAAGATTGCCTTTGTGAGTTTTATGAATAAGAGACATGGGGGCTTATTCAGACATGAAACCTAAATGTAAAACTGTCAACACATTTAGGTGAATGCATGTCTGAAATTCATGGAGTTCCACACAGTTAAGTGTAAGAGTTAAGGCCTCAGTCTGCTTCAAATGAACTCGGTCTTACAATGTGTCATCAGATCGTCTAAAGGCAAAAGTGTCTTCAAGAGCTCTGTGACGTTTGTGTGTCTTTGTGGTCTTGATGCAATGAATTGTACAAATGGGGATAACGGCTCACAATTTCAGACAGCTTCTTCATGTGCATTTGTGGTGTTGTACTCTGTTGTATATACAAAGCATATATATATTCTGCTTAATTTTGCTGTTGCAACAAAAAGTACCTGTGTACCACTAAACCATTCATAGAAAAGGATACCGATAATATCTCAAGCTGTCTTTTTTCAGTTTTTACAACTACTTCTATCACTTTCCATGTGTACAACCAGGTGCAACACCGTGAATGCCTGTGAGGAGAGACTGAAAGTGAGCATCGGTATCCCCAATTGTAGTAGTAGAAGTAGTTGTGTGAAGAATGAAAAAAGAGAGCTTGAGAGTTCAAATCCTGACTCTTTCACACCTCCGCACACTTGGCAAATCACTGCGCAACGTGAACGCGATTGGCTGTCTGTTTTTGTATATTACAAAGTGTTGGACACAGCACCACCTGTTTCTGCCGATGGAAAGAGGGTTTCAGATGCTGTTAGCACTTCGTCTGAAGCATACTGAGGCCTTTTGAAAGTAATAGATAACTCTCTTCTCTCCAATAATCACTACTATCACAGTGTGAATATATGGCAATTGTGGGCATGAGAAGCAGAAAAAAAGATTATAGCATTTTCATATCATTTGCATTCATCCTCTTACAATTTTGTGTCGTAAACGGTGAGCCTAGGTATTCCTGCTCCCTTCGTTGTAGTATAATCAATATTTAACCAGGACTGACTGGCTAAACACAACCCTGTAAACAGCTGACACCATTCAAGGAGAAGATGTCAACATTTTTAAAGCTAATTAGATCCATTATGGCCCGGTTTACCAGCAGAACAAAGGCCGCTGCTGGAGGAACTGGGAATTCAATCTGTCTTTTATGGACCAGTTAAACCAGTCGTTTCCCAGTTCGACTGCTCCTCAGCTACCAATACAGTTAATGTCTGAAGTATTAAATTGAGCGAGCAGAGGTGGTAAAAGCAGCTGTTGTAAAAATCTGTCCAATATCACAGCAATGAGGTTCTGAGTGAAAGAACTGGGAGAAATGTGCCAGAGCAAGAAAGGTAGGGAGAAGGGACTTTAAAAGGGCAGAAGAATGACAGGTGATTTCAGATGTGAATAGTGGGGAATTAGATGGCAACAGAAAAGAAAGAGCAAGGGGTGGGGGTGGGGGGTGATAGTGCTGATTGTGAAGACCTTTGATGATAGCTTGTGTCCTCTCTGCGGGGATTGCTCTTTGATAAACCTAGCAGCAAAGATTCTCCCTCCGTGGGCGAAAATGAGAATAGCTTTTCCTCTCCTCCTCCTCCTCCTCCTCGACGTTTTCAGATGTTGGCAAGATGAAATGAGACGATTCCTTTAAAGTACGATACAAAAGAGACTTGATCGACACCCTGTCCCCGCCAAAAAAAAAATCACCCATCCTCCTCCCTGTTCCCCACGCACTTTATATCCCTCTTTCTGCCTCTTGCCTCATCAAAATCAGTCCGCTTGCTACACTTCTCACCACTTGCTTAAGTTTTTTAAACCCAGCCTCAAGTGCTGAATGTGGGCCCTGTATCTGAAATACCCTAAAAATATCCACCGCCTTCCGTCTGAAGATTTTCTTTCCCATGCAGGCGGAGATCATTGGCATGTAGCTCATTAAAGCGGGGGAAGAGGATGGAATGACAGTTAATCAACCCTCCCAGGGCTGCTGTCCCTGCCGTCATGCCACATTGAACCCTGTATCGCGTCCCACAAGCAGATTTCTACCTGGGGCATTCTGGTGGCTCATTGGGGCTAAGCCATATGCCATGTCTATGTGTATCTAGGGCTCAAATCCAGCCCAGGGCCTCTGTAGAATGCCATACCCTTTTCTCCCTGTCTTTTCCTGTCTCAACCTCTGTGGAATGTCCAAAAAGTAATCTTAAATTTTTAACAAAGCCAGAGGGATTCCTCCTGAGTGATTTCTGCTGCTGCTGTCTTGGCTAGATCTAGCTGATATGTACTGATATCCGGCCAGTCTTTTATAATAAAGGTGTCAGTTTGTCAATAATAATAATAGTGTAATAACACATGCCTCACCCTGCCTTAAAGGAAGGCTTTACTATCTGGATTGATATCAGAATATGTGAGATAACAGTTTATGTCCTCAGCTAGTGCAGCTCTTGTGTGCCTTCTGTACAACAACTGAAGTGGCTGAAAACATGAACTAAAAGGGCTGAAATTATCATAAAATTACTCACACAGCGAAATCTGTTCTTATGATTGCAATGTTGGTCCAACAGTTCCAATATCTGCCTCATTATCTTCTGGATTTTCCCAATTTACAAAACTCTGGTCATCCTGAAGCCAAGAGGTGCCTTGCTGTAGAGTCTTTGTAAAGACCTCAGTATGCTTCAAACGAACTAGTTCCTACAACGTGTCGTCCAGCCAAATCTAAAGGCAAAAGTGTTAATAGCTGTTCACAGGCAGTTCGGAAAGCCTCCTCTTCACTGCATCCCACTGCCTCCACGGTCTCGGTCTCTCTTCAAGAATTCTCTGTCTTCTGCGCGTCTTTGTGAACTTGACACGATGAATTGTACAAACGGGGATAATGCTCACTTTCAGTCTCTCCTCACAGGCATTCATGGTGTTGCACTTGGTTGTTCACATGAAACGTAATGGAAGTAGTAGTAGATATTATCTGTTTAGGAAAGTTACAAAGATTGTCGAACGCGACCCCCCCTTGTTTCCACCTTCGGAAAAGGAGGATTCAGATGCTTTTAGATGATCCGACAAGCACTTAGTTTGAAGCCTACTGAGGTCTTAAGCTCCTACTTCCAAGTTCAGAAGTCATTAATACAACTTGTTGCATGTTCAAGTTTTCAAAAGTATCATATAAGCAGATTATTTGCATCACTTTAACATGTTGATACTGCAGAACCTGATGGAGAACAAGTATGGATAAACTGATTATAAAGTTCAGAGTGAAAGATTTACACTCACAATGCAGTTATTAGGCTTCAAAACATTGTAAGATGTTTTTGGGATCATTTTAAGGTTCTTTTTGGCCCTCTCTGGATCTCTAGAAAACAAGTTTGGAGCATGTTTTGTTGTTTTTCAGAAGGCTGACAGAAGCTGCACCAGCTCACCATGGGTTTTCTATTCACCAGTATTTTGACTGACTTGAGGGCAAGTAGATAAGGCCATTTTTAATTTTAGAGGAACAATTTCTTTAAGGAGGTGCCAAGCCACCTAAAGCAGTTAAATGAGTCTGGGTTTCAATGAAGTTTAGCATTATGATGGTCTGATGGTTGGCTTGAATGGATCCAAAGTGGCATGCTCTCTTGGCTCTCTCAAGTCTGAGCCTGTCTATTTACATACTCTGCTTCAATTGGGCAGTTGTATTGTTAGGTTGCCACTATTCTGGCTCTCAATAAAGTGGTTCATTTCCTGAATGATGTGCTTCCATGCATGGTTTTTCTTGTTCAAGCCCTAGAAGTCTGTTAAAGTTATTGTATATTATAGAAAATTGGGAAGCCATTGATCATGACTTTGTTTGAATATACTGACACCTTAAGTTCATATGTGTGAACAGAGCGTAGCTGCTGCTTCACCCAGAATACCAACCTTCAGGTTAATCTAAATATGCCAATCTTAGTTTTGGCCTTTAAAACACAAATTGGTCAAACAAGGAAAGAATAAGATATTGCAGTCATTGACATGATGGTTCAGGACACTAAATCATTCCAATTCCAATAGGACTTCTGTCTTTGGCTCAAGATCAAATCAGATGCTTCCAGCTTCAAGCTACAATGCCATGGTATGTAAGGATCCATTCATCCAGAAATATGGGTATAAGTCTGTAAAAAACCCCATCATTGAAACCCTAGCAGAGATTAGTGCAGAGGGGTGTTTGTGCTGCTTGCTCAGCCAAGCTCATCACACTGCTCCGTCAGCAGGCTGAGCCCCGCAGGAGACAGTCTGAAGCCAAGCAGAGTGTATGTGAGGCTCTGGGAATTTGTCTCTCACTCTGTCACCTCACTGAGAAATTGACCAGCGGCACAATGAATTGAGCAGCAGCACAATCAATAGAGAAGCCAGTGGGAATTCATAATGGTGGCTGTTGACTGACCGGACGTGTGCGGTGTATCAACAGACGGGACAGCGCAGCTGCTGCTAGAGCCCACTATGATCACCTCTGATTTAGCACCGCATGCACACTTTACTGTGCTGTCAATAAAAGTGTCGGCCACGCTGTACGTCATACGACACAAGCTTCACTTCAGACCACAGGAATGATAGAGCTCCATTTGTTTGACTTACAGCTTTTCTGTGGTTTGCACTGGTTGTAAAAAAAAATTCCTATGCATGCTGATGAGCCAAGGTGGTCAGCTGCAGGTTTCTACACCATTTTAGACTTTGACACAGTGCGTCAGGTAATTGGATGTCAAACAGCACCGTGTGGCTGTTTGTGTAAACATGCTGTATGTCCTAATAAATAAAAATATCACTCACACAGACGTGGACCTTCGAAGGCTGTTGCTGATATTCCATTTTCCCCCCAGGAAATCTGTTAGTGAAGGTGTGAGACGTTTACATTATAGTGCGCCCATGACAAGGTCCGGTATCTCTAAAACTATTTACTGGATTTTCTTGGTCCCCAGTGGATGAATTCTAATGGGTGATTGCTATGAAGTTTTCTGAGCACATTCAGGCTCCTAAGGAGTCTCAAACTCAATTGAAAATTATTAGCAGATCAATCGATAATGAAAATAATCGACAGTTGCAGCCCTACTATCAGAACTCTGGACGATGTATTCTGATAATAAATATGAAGTCAAGGCAAAGATCTTTTTAAGGATGGGCTACCTTATCCATATAAAAGTTACATTTTGTAATGATATTCAAGATCTGATTTTCAATATCTGAATTTTGGTTGTGCTCAGGCTTTTACTTTTGAAAAGGTGAAAGATGATTAATTAAAAGAAAATTAATTGACAATCATTTTCATAATTAAAGTAATGTTCAACACGTTATATCAGTGTAGTTTGACTACCTTTGGGTTTCTGTGGTTGTTTTTTGACCTCACTTTGGGCTCTGGTAACTTATGATGGGCACTGTTGAAAGCTGCACTAATCAATCTTTTTATATTAACAATGGCTCAAATGACTGTGTGTAACATGAGAGAACTGTTCCCCTCAGTTCTACAGAGCTTTTTAGCCACTGTCATACTTTCATAAAACTTAGTTCCAGTTTCTGCTCTTAGCTGATTTTAGTAAGTAACACTACCTGCTCAGCACCAAATGACAAAGAGACAAAATTAGCAGCTAGCTGGTGAACATAGTGGAGCATTTAGCAGCTAAAGAGCCAGGAGTTGGTGGAGACCAAAACAAAGCTAAAAGGAGAGTGAATAATGAACTTAAATTCATCAAACACGACTCCAAATAAATGCTAATGTTGCTCCATATCTGCTGAATGTGTAAATAAGCAATTGTTTGCTAACATATTCATTATAACATCTTTATAAGGTAATAATTTGTCAATGTTGAGTAAACAGCTTGTTGAACTGCACCCAAATGCCAAAAAAGCAGTTATTGCTGCTTTAAAGACAAAACAAACTGAATTGAAATAAAAGTTGATACATTAATTAACAATGAAAATTATTAGTTGCATTCGTAGTTAAGGAAAGGACAGCAAATTTCTCAAAAAAACATTAGACAAGTTGCAGAAACTGTATCTTATGCACCATATTGGAGGTACTGTAGACGACACTAATTGGTCCAGATCTGATTTAAAACAAAATGTGTAACACTCCAGTAAATAATCATTAAATACAGCTTTGTTTCAATCAATTGTTTTTGTATTGAGTATCATTGAGTTCATTCCTCTTGTGTTACAGCCGACCCTCTGGTTGGAAGCATCGCCACACAGTACCTGACCAACAGAGCTGAGCATGACAGGATAGCCAAACAATGGACCAAACGCTACGCCACATAGACCAGCATGACTCCTCCAGGACCCCTCACCCTACCCAACACACACACACACACACACACACACACACCTCCCCTCCTCCGAAATCTATGGAAGCACACCCGCTCCTGTCATCCTCCCTGCCCCTACCCCAGAGAAATGAACTGTTATTTGTTCCATGCTGACTTGAAAAGCTTCTTTTTTATACAAAGAGTCTATTGGGATTGTATTTTCCAATACACTGAATGTTGATATGGTCATGAAAAGCTTTAATACTGTTATTGTTTTTGTCGATGTTGTTCTTATTGTTATTGCATTGTTTATAACATTGTCGCCACCCTCGTCATCTTCTTTATCTATAAGTGTGCGTGTATTATTCCCGTTTCATGTGATGGTTTCATATAAAAATGGTCATACTGAGTGAGTGCATTTAGTTTGTTTTCTTTCAGTGGTTTGACAGCTCATGGTCAATATTAGTGCATGGCATCAGGATATGTGTTCATGCAGTGGACATGTAGTCATGGTATTATTTCTGTCCCGGCAGAGTTCTGGCATGGAGTGAGCCCATCACCATGTATGACGATAGTGGTAGTTTGCTGTACATTTAATGCCTTGTGAGAATACATACTCATTGAATACTCAATTAAACACTGGCTGTAATGTGACAGACCCTGTCTCAGTCTCTTGCTTTAATGTAACTGTGTGTGTGATTACAGTGTGTGCACATGCAGACTTATCACTCTGACCACTTCCTGTTAGAAATGAATCCTCACGGGCTCACCACAGAGAGTAGTGATAATGTGGGGAAAGGTTTCTTGTATCTTCTCATCATGACATTTTGTTTTTCTGGTAACTTGAATTAGTGCTAGTTAGACATACACTACGAATATCTTGTATACCTTTTGTAAGTCAATGATAACTGAACACTGATTTTCAGGTTAGTACATCTATCCAGTAGTGTGTTGTGCTTTTGTCCTTTCTATGCCTTCAGACCAAAAACAGCACTGGGTTAAAAAGATATCAGGGCCTGCTTTGGCTGGGGTGTGTTCTTTCAGGTACCGGTGAGACGATGAAATACAGTCTAGCAAGTCCAGTTTGAGCAACAGATCCATGATTCTGAAGGTTTATCAGCTGCCAAAACACTTCACAGCAACTGCAATACTATGTGGACGGATTTTACAGCTCTGGAAATCCATCACAGCGGCAATCGCTTCATCGTCCGTCACCAGCCAGGTAACAGCAGATTTATGTTCTTCGAATTACAAAGTAATCTACCAGGAATGTCTGCTTGCATGTATCTGATGTGCATTGCCAGATGATGTTGCGTTGTGGCAAAAGTTCAACTTTTTTGCTGGACGACCCTGCGTTTCTGCCAGAGCCCTCTGTGTTGGCACCCCCGCTGTCCCAACACAGTGGTCTCATGGGAATGAATGAGGAGGCTGTGTTTTGTCAAGCTGTGCTGTTGTCTCTCTGAACATGGCCTTAGGGCTTTTAGGACAGCGTGAGTTTATCTGGGCAAGTGTTCTACGAAACGATAAGCATCCAATTCTAATGTTCTTTAACGGGTATTGGGCCTTAAAATGTGTTAAGACATTTCCCACATCATCACAGTGCCAGTACCAGCCTATAGACACAAAACAAGATGGCTCCATCTACTCATGTTGCTTAAATCAAATTTTGGTCGTCCTCTTAGCATTATGCAAAAGGTACCTCGATTTGTCTGACCAGGCAAATGTTTTCCGCTCCTAAGTGGTCTCCTGTGTTCACTGGAGACACACTGGAGACAGGCTGTGTGCAGACCAACATCTGCATTATGTGAAACAGAGAGCTCTGGTACAAATACACAGGGTCTTCTGGTAAAACAGTTGAACCTGGCACAACTTTTGCTTTAACACAGTACAACCCACTTTAAGTCAGTCAGACGCGTGCAAGCACACATTTGTGGGAGATTACTTTGTGAACAGGGTCATTTTACTGTTTACTCCACATGGGTCACATTGTTGGGTTTTTTGAAAAGTGTCACATTGTTGAAAAGAGCCCTGAGATAACTCTGTTATTATTTGGCTCTATATAAATAAAACAGAATTGAATTGAATGGTCCAGACGGAGGATAAAAACTGTCACCATGATAACTTTTCATAATTGCAAAATCCTCATAACATCATAAAGTGCCTTGCAGTGTTTTGCCATTTGATAAACCTTCAAACTTATTGAAAGGATACTCAAACTGGACGTCCTGTTATTCCTGTTAAATTGTTATTGTCTCATCGATACCTGCAGCAACACGCTCCAACCAATGCAGCCCCTTGTGTTTTTTTAATGCAGTGACATTTTGTAGCTGTTCCACAAGTTGTTTTTATCCACAGGATCACTAGTCAGAATTTCCCATAATTCTTGATGAACCATTACCTTGTGCCAATGCACATGCCACATTCAAAGTCACTAAAGGTCATTCATTTAGCCCATTGCGAGACTCAACTGAACACTAATGCTGGAACCACCAGTTGCCTCATTTGTACCACGAAGTTCAGTCATGTGACCTACAATCTCAGAACCCATCGGCTATCGTCTGGCGACAATTTGAATGCAGATACATTTTTAAAAAGCTAATCTCTAGGGTTCCGAGATTGATAAAAAGCTAAATCATCAGTTGATAGCCGATGTGTATTTTGGCCAATGTATTCCACTTCTTTTGCTCCCCACATGGACACTTGGCCTCAACTGAAACTGTAAATAGAATTGAGGTAAGACTTTACTGAAACATGCTATAGGACCTTCAGATCAGAAGCAATAAACCTGACTTTAAATTACTGGATAATCACCAGAATGTAAAGTCAAACAGTATTTAACCTCATATCTGCATTTTTATTATATCTCCTCTATCTTTACAAAATCCTCATGCACTTAAAATGAGTTTATAATGAATTTAGATTACCCTGAGAGACCAACTATCCTGATTGGTAGCTCAAAACTTCAGCTTCAGCTCAAAGATCACATTTCCTCAGCCTACAGCCATGAGCTAAAATACTGAAAGGCGCTACATTTCAAACACCACTTAATTGCCCCCCTGCAAAGTAGCACGGACATTATGTCAAACGCACCTCGTCCAGCTTTAATGTGTTGCAGGTTTTCATGAAAGCACCATGGAAGTTAAAGCAGCACCTGGACTGTTAACTGAGGATACAAAAGCCTGAGTGTGAACTCCTACCACCCCCCCCCCCTGCTATCAGTGGAATAGTCTTATAGTTAGACGTTGTTGGTGGACAGTGTGGGGCATCTTCAGAATGATAGAGGTTCCTCCTTTTGTTTCACAACAAATTAAGGGCTGTCAGTCAATAAAACCTGCAGTAAAGTACAAATCCTCCCTTGGCTCCTCTTGCACTGTCAAATAGCACCAGTCTCGGATGTTCAGTGGATTTTAGGAGTCATTTGGTAATCGATACCTCTCTGATGCACTTAACTTTCTACAGAGCTCCCGAAGTCCCAAAGGATGATATTCTTGTATGTAATATCTTGTGAGCACAAGTCTGCACAAGTTATCATCTTGCGTGAACACGACATTAGATAATGTTAGTTGGTGTGCCCACTTTGCGTGTATTTGATGACTCCCTTGATCCTGCCTCATCAGTTTCAACTTTAATTAGTGATTCTTACATTCCCCAGAATGCCTTTTGACAGCCCAAAGAGAAGGAGGATGAATGTGCTGCAAGAACTAGGCTTATAGCAGGCAAATAAGTGGGGTGTGTCAGTGATTGCAGCCTTATCGTGTGTTGTAAACAGAATACACCACTGATAGAACTAACACTTGCTGACGGCCCTTTTCACAGCAGCGGTGTCCACCTTGTTCTGAGCAGGAGACGATGCTTTGCTGTGGTTTTAGTCTCTGACTGCATTGCAAAACCGGCGAAGTGGAGCAACAGTGGCAGAGTTAATTATGGTTGACACATCAGGAGGGCGGGGGAGCCCGCATCCTCCCTCCTCCCTTCCTCCTTCACACGCTGCAGGAGGAAGAGTGACAGAAAAGGAGAAGTCACTGATGCATGGATAGTAATGTAACACTTGCAATGAGAGGTAAGTGATCAATAGGAGTGAAAAGGGCAAAGCTGGTCTGTAAATAAAACTGCACCTAATCTGCATAATAATGTATATTGTGCAGCTATAATGTGTTGGCAGTTAGGATAGACATGCTCTCATTGCTGCTGCCAAATGTCAAACAACACAGACAGTTTGCCCCAAACAGCATGTGGCTGAACACTCATTTTATATATTGACTTTTTATTATTATTTTATTGATTTAAAAGAATTAATCTTTTATTGATTTATTTATGCTGTTGGCTTAAAAGTAGTCACATTTGAATATATTGTGTTTAAAAAGTAGCGAACTTACTTAGTGAAAATACCCTGCATGAATAGTTTTAATAGTAAACTCATCCCATATGGTCAAAATTTTGATTTAGGATTGAAACATAGCTGTGGGAAGGTGATATGTGAGGTTAAAATCATTAATTTTCATATTTCCTGTCCAATGAAAGCAAATGATATCAAGCTAGTTGTAATTCCACTGTCAGTTACCCAGAAACATCTCTCTGGAGAAGCTTTTTTAATAGAAGTGCCACTTTATAACTCTGTGCGCCTTTTCATGGCAGCCACTTTGTTTAATGTTTATTTAACCTACAACACATTTCACCTCTTTATCGGTGATATAATGGCCTTTTAAAACTGTCAGTCAGCTCTTGGTTCGCCCTGTTTTAGTGTTGGGTAGTAACTCAGGCTAATGGCTAACAGTAGCCATGATTTAATTACATCCCAGCAGTCAGCAGGCTTAGTGATGACTTACACCAGGTTATGTCACAGCACAGCCCCTAAATATCTCACCGAAATGATTCGCCACCCCAGTGTATTTTATATACTGGTTGATAGCTGTAAATGTTCTTATTTAGCTACTTTGAGCAAAATGATGAAAGGCATTTTAAACATTGCTTCTATTGCTATAAGCTAACCATCAATTTTCAGCAATTCCCATTAACAGGTACAGTATTTCAGCATGACGCAGGGCTGTAGTAAACAGAGTGTCAGGTAACAGGTTGTTAACAGGGAAGTAAATGAAGTATTCGCCACATTTCAAAGGTGTGAGTTAGTTAATGGTGTTCTTTTCTAAGAAGGGTCTTGAAGAACTGCTCCTGGCTCATGTTTGATGTCGCTGTATTTTCTGCTCTCTTGTTACAGCTCTGTCTCTGTGACTGTAGACGACAATGTCAGGACGTCTGTCTGCTGCTGGACCAACACTTCCGGCGAGAAGAGGCACGCGTCCAGCGGTAGCGTCAAGCTCGCGACAAACCCGGAAGATAGACTATTGAACCCTGCGAAATAAAAGCACCAAACTTCAACACGACTCAAACTGCTGTCCCCTATCATATACCCGGCACTGATTTAACCCTCAAAACGGCAACTTTGGACATGGGGTTTTCAGGGCTAATAGCATCATGTTAGACCGAATAAATTGAATGATTTGGGAAATTTTCATTTAGAAGTATTTCAAAGTCGACAAATGTTCTACAAGCCACAAGAAATATTTTGAACTAATAGAGCACTATGCTCCGTCACTGATAATAGCCTAGCTAATAATAATAATAATACAAATATTGAATCAAAAAAATAAATAAAACTATCGACCATATGAGAAGTGGGTGACAATAATTTTGCAGTAATGCTCAGTTTTAATTAACATTAACATTTTCTCACATTTTGTGTCTGTCACCTCGTCACTTTTCTGTGATATTTTGTGTCTAAATACACTTTGGAGTTACTATTGGTGTATATAGTGTTTAGTACCTTTTATTCATATTTTGTATTCATTTTGTAGGTGCCCAGTTTTTTATGGTTATGCTGTTCTTGCACTTACTTTTGATGGTCTTATTTTCAGTGTTCCTGCATGCATCAATAAAGTTTATCTTATCTCGTCTTACCTTATTATCTTAATATATTACCGCCTCCATTTGTCCGTGCTTTTATTTTTAAGATGATGACCGGAAGTTTAATGTCTTTTCCTTGTAGGTGCTTTGACACTGGTGCGTCCAGGCGGCGGAGGCACACACACATAGGCTGTGCACACATACAAAGAAAGGTATCAAATACTAAATGTTTGTATTACAGCGCGTAATATTGTGACAGTCTGTGTTATTCGTGTCTTTTAGCGGATGTTGGGGCTACAAATGTATCCGTGTTAACGGCAAAGGAGAATTTAGGAGTCGGTCCATCCTGTGACTGGCTGCACTGAGATCAGCTGCATGTCGACGGATAGGCTATAGCTTCAAAAATGCGAGGAAAACCTTTAAGTGAACAGCGTGTTGTATTTGTTTTTAATGTCGTAATTTGGGTTTAACGCGTTAGAGACAGCTTGACAGCGCTGTAACACCTCGCTGACTTCTCTAGATGAAAGTTTCATTCGCCTGGAAATTGTTGAGGTGTAGTGTTGGGGTTCCCTGCCGACTGCGACATCGCCCCGTCGATGTATTTCTGCTTTTCCATTCCGACCTATTCGACCCAACCGAGACGGGAGCAGAGGTCTTGTGTGTGGTCGCGTATCGCCCTGTGGTGTCAGGCAGAACTAGGCCTTTAGCCGAACTATTTCACAAAATGATTTCCTTTGTCGCAGCCCGACAAGGCTAAAAATAACGCCCGGCTGCAAACATTAGCTGAGGTCAGAATTCGGCGTTATGAAAGAGGAAAATGCTCCGCCGATAATCACAATAAGTTCATCAATAACATCCACACAGTGGCGATTTAAACTGATGAATCAATTTAACTCGGGTCAACGTCTAGTCCAGGCCTGGTAGGGAGTTAAAACGACGGAAGCGTTTATGGAATCTTTGACTGCACCGTGGGATTCATACTTGCAGTCTATAGCCTCGATATGCACCATTCACGTATGTAGAAAAACGGTATGCAAGACTCCATTGAAAAAACATAAAATTTAAATGTCACAGTTTCTTCCTGATAAAACGTAGGATTGTGAAGGAATGGTAAGAATCCTCTGTTAAATTCGGTGTACAGGTGCAGACAGCCGCACATTTCAATAAAATCTTAACCTAATTTGGTTCACAGAAGTCACTTGTAGCAATGGCATTTTTTGCAGAAAAATACAGTAGGAGTAAATGCAATTATTAGTGCAGTTATTAGTGTATTGGATGCATGCCGAATTTAAGAGTGCAACTTTAAGATATTTTATACAAACTAATCATTTGCCCTTAAGCAAAGCTCTACAGTGAAATGTCAGATTTTTAAATAGGGTTAGATGTGGAGTAAAGACATTTTAGGGCAAAGGTGGTTTGGCTTGTGTACCTTTGCAGAATCTTGTGTTTCTGTTTGTTCCCCAGGCTCGGTATGTCGGATGAAGATTCTCGTGCCAGCACCAGCTCTTCCTCCTCTTCATCCTCAGCTCATCATCATCAACAGCAGCAGCAGCAGCAGGACGCGAACCCCTTGAAGAAACGAGAAAGCAAAGCCAGCATGAGCAAGACTTCCAAACTCCTCTCTACTAGTGCTAAAAGGTGAACTTACTTAGGGGCTGGAGTCATGGTTGTGGTGCAGGATGGAGCCCAGCTTTTGACAGCAAGACAAGGATTAGTCTGCTTTATGATGATTACTAACTCCAGGTTGTAGTTTACCCTACTTTCAAGTTTTGTTTTACACTGGCTACAGTGAGCGGTTTAAAGTTTTACAGCTGCATTTTATCCCAGATATACTGCCACTTATTCCCACGACTGATCTGCAGTCTCTTTAGGGAGTATTAATCACTTTCCCCAACAGCTGAAAACAAGTCAGGAGTTTGTCCTACTTACTAGCAACAACTTCAGCTGAAGTCCAGGTTCATAGAGAATTAGAGAAGATGGCATTGAAATACGTCGATCACCAATCCAAAACCAGACTATTCTTGGTAGTTTCTAACATTAAGAGTTGTTGAGTGTCTTGTCCAACGTATGCCATTTCTGTCATTAAGAGGTGTGTTTCACTTGTGACATTTCTGTCAAATAAAAGCTTTTCATGACTCCTGGAGGTTTTAGTTTTATCGCAGAATATGGTTATTTTACTCAAGAATGTGTTGCAAAGCAGCTTTTTCTCATTCCCACCAGGCCTCCTCCTCTGCCTTCTACCCAGGCCTTGAGTTTGGATTTACAGTGTTTGATCAGAGCTTAGCTTTTGATGCTTGGCTTTTATTTGCTTTTGACAGAATTCAGAAGGAATTGGCTGACATTACATTGGATCCACCACCAAACTGCAGGTGAGTGAATGGAAAATTATTAATGTGCCATTAGAAACAGCTGGGTCATTGACGTGTGTGTTTCAGTGGCGGGTGGAAGTGTGGTTGTGTTTTTTTTTTTTTTTTTTGAGATGAGGACATTGTCTGTTATGAGAAATGAATGCATGTAGTCCTTCTTCATGTGGGTGTCTTGAATGTGAAGGTTGAAAAGCCCCTCTTCGCCTGAATGCCAGAATGGAAAAATGTCTTTTTGCTTCACTGGCTGACATGTCTAGTCAATCAAAAGACAAAAACTATCAAGGTAATGAGAGACTGAAATGTCTGCTTCATAAAACTAGGGCTAAATGTGCTTTCTGTTTGCCGGAGTTCAAGGTTTACCCTTCATTACGTATTTAGAGAAACCTGAGTTAAGGTTATCTCTTTGTTTCTTATTGCTATTTTCACATTTCAGTGGAATATTATTGTTAGGCCTGAGTATTCCACCTGAATACTTTATTGGTACTGACTGAAATATGTCTGTGGCAACTGTCAAGTACTGGAATCTGGCATCAAATGTCTGGTCAGAATGTACTTATTCCCAATTTCAATCACATTTTGCCAATTTTAGACTCTTGTATTTAGGCAAAGTTCTTGTACAGCTGCTTGTGTTAAGAAAACGTTTAATATTTGAGATATTTGGCTTCTCTTGTTATATGAAAACATGTTTATATGAAAACATGTTTATGCCTCATTAAAGGAAGGTATCATAGAAAATCTTGTTTTGGTATTTGTACCAAAACTCAGGTATTGTATCGACACCAGTAGTGAAGAAAATGGACTAATCGTTGCAGCTCTACAAGCAACTGCATCATTTTATCTTATTCTATTCATGTAGAAACAAAATTAATTTGTGATTTGGAACAAACCATTTTTAAGCAATGTAGACCTTAAATACAGACCTGGAATAAATGCAATATTAGCCCACAAAATGCCCAAGTCTGTGTCTCAGATGTATTGTTCAAAGTTAATAGCAGGAGATCCAATGGCAATTAGATATTAACTTCAAATTGTTCGGCCCTAGTTGTTAGTTAGTCAGTTCTAGCAACGGTGCTAAGTTGAGGTCTGCAACTTGTCCTGAGCCAAAATGGACGTGAGTGACATATTCAGAGCCCAGGTTAGCCTAGAAAACATATCTCCTACCTATGAAACTGCTTTTTGTCTGTTTGATCCGTCTTTAAAACAAGCCTGGCAGGTTTAGACACGTGTCATGAAAATGAATTATCACCATGTGTTACACGTGACAGGGCTACTACAAGTCTCCTGCTATTAACTGCACAATACATCTGAGACACAGACCTGGTTCTGGTATGCATTCATAAATCTCTGTGCTTGTTATGCATATCAGAAATGCAGGGATTGTATTGTCATCGAAGTGAAGGTGTTGGAATCTGGTGGTGACACACCCTTTATACAATAAGGATACAGTACAGAGCCAGGAGTTGGAGAGAGGTGTGTAAGGCAAGGAAAGGAAGTCTTCAGGAAGACTTGATGTCCCTTTTCGAAGCCTTTCCTAACAGTTTAGGTATCTTGAGGTGATCTGTTGTTGATTGTTGGCAATAAAGCTGGTGAGGTGGGTGTCTGAACTGCAGGTCATAATGTCAAGGCGAGCTCAAAACCACAAGTTACGCAGCTGAGACCAAAAATAAGCATGTCGATGATAAACCCTGGCCACAGAGAAGCTTTAGGCTTCATCAGGAGCTGTTTCATTCAACACTCCTCTGTCTGTGTGTGTGTGTGTGTGTGTGTGTGTGTGTGTGTGAGTGTAAGTCATAAAGCTGAACTTTAGGAAAATTTGCACTGTAGCTGTACCCCCAAACCCCCTGTGGTGTCACGGATTAACTCCTTACACTGAGGCTCACTGGAAGCTCTGATGGCTTATTGAGAAAAAGATTTGATGAATGCAGGATTGTTGACATGCGATTTAGTTTTGAAGTTCTGTTTTATACAAGGGAAACCGTTTGACTTGATAATCTTATTCAGATTTAAGTTGCTGCACCACAGACAAAGATGCTGGTTACTTGTAGATTAGTTCAAATGGACTTGGTCACAACCAGCACAGATTCGGCTAAAAAAAGACCCTTTCAATTGTATTTCTTGATAGAATGAAATTGTATCTTTCACCTGTTGTCCCTCATTTTAATTTATGGAAATAAGTGATGGGTATACAAGACAGTGGTGATGGTCAAAGCTGTGTTTAAGTCTTTTTAAGTCCAAGTCAAGTTTCAAGTCACAAGTCTGTCGAACTTAGTCCAGGTCAAGGTTCAAGTAGGTAGAAACAAGTTCAAGTCAGGTCTCAAGTCATTTGACCCAAGTTGAAATCAAGTTTCAAGTCATTTGAGACGAGGTTCAAGTCAAGGCACAAGTCAGTCGAGACAAGTCCGTTTGCATTTGAACATTTTGTTTTTAATAGTGGGGTTTTTGTTGTTGTTGTTTTTACACAACTGAGAGAGTCTTTTCAATGCATAGTTCAAGCACAATTAGGGCGTGTGGCCATGTAAGGCCTGTCTGTCACCGTCTTGCATATTTGTTGTTGTCCTGGGATTTTGCTTGGTTCAAAATTTTAACATATTTTGGATTAATCCACAGCTGAAACTGGTTCCCAACAACTATTTCCATCTTTTTAAGTAATGTATGCTATGCTAGCTGTTTTAGGAAATTACTGAGCCTTTCTGAAGAAAATTAAACTATAATTTTAGGAACCAATGGGCTTGTGGCTGAAAACTAAAAAAAAAAATAGAATAACGCCAGCCTTATTCTGAGGCAAGTCACAAGTTTATAGCTCTAGTGAGGGTGTTGTCTTTTGTTTAATAAATATCGGCGATGAGGGGAATATGAAGTCAAAAAGGTCAAAATAACGTTAATATGCTAAGAGATTTGAGTAATCTGTTTCTACCTCGTGAGGACCACCTGAAGAAAAATCTGAGTGACTAGATTTCAACAATGGGTGGCAGATGTCACCATCTGCACCTTGTGTTTTTAGATTGTTTGCTGCAATGCACAATGTCCTCCTCATTCTGAGTGAGCTGTGCTGTAGTTGTCTTGGACACTGACGGAGATCTGTGTTTTCAGGCGTCTCTGTTTATTTGGTGACACCCAAGTTCAAGAGACATTGTTCTTACCTGGCCAAATGCACTAAAGAAGGAAATGCTTCAGAGTTCGGATAAACGGCTCCAAACATGCGTGGTGTGACCGCACCCTGAGTGATTTATCTCTCTGTTTTACCACCAGCGTGGAGGAAGGCCTCATCTCTTCATTTTGTTCTGTTCCACTTGGTGAAAAACCGTCTATTCAGCACCATGTGCAGAAAGAGGATTTTTAGTGGATTTTGGTTGTTTCTGCTTCATTTAGCACAGAATCTGCTCATTAGGGTATGAATGGAGCTGGCCAGCTACGCCTTGCAGATGCTGTTTAATGGATTACACATCGATGAGTCAGTTGGTTGTCGTTTCGTTTCTCTCGAGGTTGTTCCGGGCTCCCTCGCTCTTAAAATGGACACTGACTGATGAAGAAAAGACTTATCCTGACTAGTTTCCATTATCATCAGCGCCTCTCGCAGCAAACTTTGCTTTATGAGCACTATAAGGCAGAGCCTTTCATCTGTCATTTATCAAAATCTAATTATACTCCACACAGGGAATGCCAAGCAGGCCCTCTTTTATTTTTCTACTGCCTCATTGCCACTGAAGTGTGAACTGCAGACATCACAAGCCTCCTCACTCCCTCCCTCTCTCCCACCCGCCCTGTGTTGCTTTTATTCACCATGTTTTATTCCTTTTTCCTCTTGACCAGCTATTTTATTTATTGCTTGCTTCCTGACACTCACACTTTATTCTGCCTATCTTGTTTTCCCTCTCTGCCTTGTGTCCTCTTGCGCTCTCATTCACCATATCTCCTCTTAAGATGTTGCCCTCGGGGGTCAGACAGATTCCTGACATTCCAGGGTCGGGGCTCATGACAGCTAAGGAAAGTTAGAGGCTGTGTACAGTAGGGTAATTAGTGCTAAGTAGGTTTGGACAGATATGGTGGTTTAAAGACTGTTAGTCGTATTTTTAGCTTGAACCATTTGGAAATCACTTAAATTTTCTATCTTTTGTGCCTTTTTAAGCTCTCCTGATCATACAGCTAAAGAAATGGCCAGTGCCCCCCAGTGTGTGTGTGTGTGTGTGTGTGTGTGTTTGTGAGTGCGTGAATCTGCCAGGCCTGGTGTGAGCCATCTGAGCTGCATGTGATCCCTCTGTTCAGTCGCTGATGTTGGCAGCGGTCTCTCCCCACACACACACCTCTGCAGTGTATTACTGGCTTGCATGTCTCGAGACGACCGAGGTTTTCTCAACAGCTTCTTCATATCTATAAAAAGCCTCCTCCCTGGAGAGGAAGTGGCTGGCCTGTACACCGTTGTTACTTCAGAAAAAAACCCTGAAAGCGGCGCTGAGCTCTGAGCTGCTGCACAGATGGAAGTTTGAAGAAGTTTCCCTTCTGCATGACGGGCTTTAGTTGGGCAGCAAGGGGAAGTAGATGTTTCATTTTATCTCCTGTCATCTACAGGTAGGGCTGAGCATCAGACTTTAGTACTTTTTTGGTACCGACCGATATGTGTGTGTAGAACTAGAGAGTATCTGTCAAGTCCTGAAAGTTATTCTCTGATCTGATAGTTCCTGATTTTAAAATCAAATTTTGCCTGATTTGACTATTTTATATTGGAAAGTTGCTGCTTCTGTTATTTTTAATTTTAATGCAATTAATGCAAATAAAGGCTTTAGTTTAGGGGGAATTTCTATATGTCTTAAAACATGTCAGAAGAATTTCTTTAAAAAAGAAAATTAAAATCAAACACAACAAACAATCACAGAACTTTGTCTCTGGTTTTCCTATAACTGGCATCAAATTACACCATAGTTATTTCCAGGAAACTTTCAAGAAATGACTAGGAAGTTATTAGAAAATAAAGACCCATAAAATAAAGTGTTGCCAGGCTTTATTTTATGCCCCCATAACATATTTATGTTTCTCAAATTTAAGGTATCGAAAAAAGGTATCTTTTTTGTAACAGTACTGAACCTCAGGTATTGTATCACCGCTAGTAAGCAAACATTTCAAATCATATCCAGCTGTAGTCGGGCCCTAGCAGCCTGATACAGGGCCTGACAATGGCAGTGTTGACATTTCCTGTAGCACCTCCATCAGGCAAAAATGTCCAGTTGTATATGAGAAATGTCAAACTCTAATTGGAATATCATTGTGACATGTGCTGTGCATGATCATGGTCGCAAGGGGATAAATCATTTAGAGTTTAATGACCCCATGAGTTGAGACTTCACATTGTAGCTCTAAGATTAGCAAAATCCTCAGTATGGCATTTGTCTTTCTTACAGTGGGGTTTGATGAACACTGCAGCCTCTAGATGTTGCTGATGGAGCTTTAAACATGAATTAAAGTGCAAGATTTAGTTTTTCATGTGTGAAGATTTGTCTGATGTAATTCACAACACTGGAACACATCTAATTGTTATGATCATCAAGTTGATAATTTTATATGGCATTTTGCCTGTATTTGTCTTGTCCTTGTATGTATTAATATTAGAATAAGATCCTTACTAATGTCATGATATTCATTTAATCTGTTTCGCTCAGCCCTAACAACAAATACAATCTATTTCAAGACACAACCTATCAGACTGGAATCTAACACTTTGTTTCAGTGGAGGAATATGAATACTACCATATGATATCCATCCTGCGCTGTCCTCATAAAGCACTGAAAGAGCATTTACAGGCTGATTGCCGTTGTGTGAAATTGGTGGGGTGGGAGGGGGTGGGTGTGTGGTGCTGTTGCATGGAGTCTCCTCGGCACTCAAGTGAAGTGGAGTCATTATATTGTCTCAGTCAGGCAGCTTATTACAGTGTTTCTCCTTGTCATCACAATACCATTGCAAGCAGATAGCAGTGATTGAAAATGAAGCCCAGTGTGTGCTGATGGCAGTGTGTATATTAAGGTCTGCAATGGAGAGATGAGACTTACACAAAGTGAAACAATACAAAGTGTTAAGATGAAGGAAAAATAGATTCATTTAAACATAAGGAGTGATAACAAGGCCGTGCTCGGTACAGAGGGAAGAATATTAAGAGAAAGAATGTTTCCATTCTGATTTTTCATGATCATTTGTGAAGCTTTTACACTGAAAGTCAAGCTGAAATTAAAATATTTTTTTCTAAGAAATCAATATACAGTATATCTGGTGTTTTGACTTATGTACTTATTGGTCAAAACTGTAATTACCAAAAAACCCCAAAAACAATTCAAATGTATGTGTTTTTCTGCAGTGATAACAGCCCTGTATTGGTGTTGTTCGCTGGGTGTAAGTGATGTCACTACTTTAATTTGATCGGTCCAATATCTGTATGAGCAGATATTAAAAATGAGCGTTACATCACTTCAATTCCAACAGGCGGCAGCATCTAACCAGGCAAAGTTACCCCGTGACTTGAGTCACAGAACAACCCGCTGCTGTGAGTTTTAGTTGTGGCGGTCTTTGACAGTCAACAGATGTTGAAATAGCATGCACGAAAAGTAACATCTAGTGGGAATCAGTGGTTATGTTAGCAAGCTAGGCTAACTAGTTAACAACAAATCTAACAACATGATGGTCCTCCAAAATGTTGAATGTTCTAAAGAGACCGAGGGACAGACTGCTAAAATCGCTAAAAGCTGATAGCTAATGCTATGTGGCCTTGAACCAAAGTTTGTAATTAATTGTTGTTGGGCCCTAGCAGCCTGATACAGGACTGTACATGTCATTATCCAGCCAGTAGTGCACCATAAAAGTTGACTTTGCATCTCCTGGCTACCTGCCTCATGTCCTCTTTCCACCAAATTAGCTCTAGTTCTCTCTAGTTTTTATCCAAAAAACAAGCATGGGCCAACTATTAATGATAAGAAGAGATGTAGAAGACTACATATACAGTATATACACTTTTATCCCCTTTTGGGGAAAAAATGGCTGTAGTATCATAGCTTATATTTCCTTACGCAAAAAGTAAGGAAGATTCACATTTCAGTTTGACTTTAAACAGCCTACAGCCTCACATTTATGAAGTTAGTTCCATTCTGTGTGAATTCAAACACTTAACTTTCATGTAATACCAGTGCTGTATTTGTACTAGTGCTATATTGTTGTATTTCAGGGTGAAAAGTTGCATATTGAACCTATAAGATGTACATGCTGGAGCTCATTGTGGCTGCTGCGGACGAATTCTGTTGACTAACTGAACATATCCATCCACTGTTCTCCTCGGCTGTGCTGCAAGGAGTCAGTTTTGGGTAAACTGCCGCGTGCCTGTTTGAAAGGTTAAAGGCTTAGATAAAATGAAACGGCAAAAATGTCAGCACGCTTCTTGCACTGTGTGTGTGCACACAGAGGTCGCAGAAAAAGCTCCCCCTGATATTGAAGTGAATGACAACAGAGATAGCATGGCATATTACTGCCTCACACAAAGCACTGGGTAGCCTTTGTGTGTGTGCATCGGAGGGAGGGGGGGGGGGGGCAAGCGGGCGGGGAGGAAGCCCAGGCTCTCTGTGGCTCGTCTGTGAATGTGAGACGCCTCTGTTGTCAAGCGAAAGAAACCTCAGTCTGGTTGATTCAGTGGGGAATTATACAATATCTATTCTTGGCACAGCAGCGGGTCCTGACTGAGGTCTTGTGGTGTGACCAGTATATTAGCAGTCCCAGCCCAGGTCAGGGCTCCCCTGCAGGAATTCTAGTAACACAGTGTAAATGAACTGCATTCTTCTAAGGGACATGTGGTATTCTTTTTATACCGGGGGTTTCTTCTCAGTAATTCACATCTGCATAGCACACTGTGGCTATTCCATTAAATCTGAATATTTTGACCTGGTTTTGTTCTCAATGTTTTGTGCACTCTTTTAAAGAAGTATACTAAGACTGTCCCATTGGTCAATGTTCACATGCCTCTGGGAGATCATTGGCTTCATTCCAACACTTGAGCACACACTACAGTGTCTGGTGTAGATGTGATAGTAACTAAGAAGATTTACCTTTTTAGCGTTTTGTATTATAGGACCTAAAAATCCATACTTTTCTATATGAATTTTCTTCAGACTAAAATTAGATGTTACTTGGCTATAAAGGGTCACAAGCCAAAATGGTTGGATGTAGTGTTGTTTTTGATGCCGCTAGGTTTATTTCTGGAACAGTTTCAGGTGAGTGACCACTTACTGCATCTGTCCATTGCATAATGATCTTTAGCTGCACAAAGTCCCCCTTTACCCACTAGATCCACTTCCTGTGACAACAAACAAAGTAGTCAGTTAGTACAAAACTGGTACTCGGCTTAAGAGTTTCTCGAAGTTCTAATTTTCCACCTTTTGTGATTATGTTCATCAAGTTTTGATTTTCTCCCTTTAGGATTTTGCTAGCCTAGCATCACTCAGTGCAGTGTTAGCAAGGAGCATCAGAGCTAACGGATATGACAGTATGTGTGTGATTACAGTATGAGATGAAATCAAATAAGATTTACGTGAACAGATGTCACTGTTTCATGCTTGTAGGCTACAGTAAAGACTGTGAAAATAAAAATATGTAGTCTGATGAAATATATTTTTGACTTAATATAACACCAGATAACATAAATGTATTTCACCACCAAAAAAGCACTTGATGTAGAAACTTAGATTTGCCAGGCAATCATTTTGCATTCCTGGCTAACAGAAACACTTACAGTACAGGGCCTTCCTACAGCTGCTGGTAAATAAAATCCCTCCACAGGGGCCTCCTTGCAGCATGTTAAGCCTTCAGATTCCTGACAGCCAAGACTGGAATACCAACCAAGCAAAGTGGGAAACTGCCCCAGGGGCCCAAAGGCTCCATGTTCACTGTGTGGCAAATAGTTTGTGGTCATTTACATAATTATAAACAGGTTTGGTAATACTGTATGCAATTCTAATTCATTCTTCAATTCTGAAGTGATATGGGCCTACAGTATTTGCTAATCTTGAGGCCCTGTTTTGTATTGGTATAGAGTTAGATTTCTAGTTTATTATTTTAGTATTGAGCTTATATGATGCATATTCCTACATCATTTTGGGCTTAAAGACGAGATGAAATGAAAAATGCCTTTTTAACCCTTTTAGATCACATCCCTGGTCATATTGTGCGCCTATTTAACAATATGCCAAAAAAACCCCAAAACATTTCTTTGTATTCTTATATCAAAATTCAATCATGTTTTCTTCCTGTAAAACAAAATATGACGTATGCTTACATAAGCTTGAACCAACCAATTTCAACCAATAATATCATGACATCCACCCATCAATCAATCTAAGATTCATAGCTAGCAACAGCGTGGTACGTTCAAATCACATTCCCCCAACGTTATGTCCCGCCTGCCTATCCTGTTTCACTCAGAACTACGTCACAATACGGGAGCTAGATACTCTCAAAATGCTGCTTCATCTAGACTTTAATCAAGTTATCACAAACTAATGACTAATTCTTACACATATGGCTGGGACTAACGGTTACTTTCTTCTTGGCAAAACATGAGAAAATTGTGAAAAATGGCCATCACAGCTTCCTAGAGCCCAAGATGACCTTTTTAATTGCTTCTTTTGTCTGACCAACAGTACGAAAACCCAAAGATATTCAATTAACTGTGAAAGAAAACAAAGAAAACCAGCAAATATTTTTGTATCATTATTATTTTGTAATTATTTTTGGCATTTTTTTTTCTGAAAAATGACTTGCCTGTGGGGCCCCTAGTGGGTTAATCCAACCCAGGTTTGTACTGTGAATGGGAATTTTTGGAGGTAACCCTGAAAACACCTAATTTCTCATGCCAATCCTTCAAATTCGATGGATGTACATTTTCTGTTTTTTCAGTTGGAAACGGTACAGTGAGAGATGTGGACTTAGTTACAGTTTGAGCAAGATACCATAAATGAGAGTATGAGCTGCAATATTAGCTTTATGAATCTGATCTCTTGTCCATTTGCCACTTGTTTACTGCTGAACTCCATATGGCAGTAACAGTAAATGTTTTACATTTAGCAGCCCCATTGAGGACATAGAAATGATTTAGGTGTCTGTTCTGTTATTGATTTTAACTATTAAGCTATGAGAGCAGTATAAAGATAGTAAAAACCTTTTTTTTCTGGCAGTCTGAAGCCTGGACTAGTATAGAGGTTTAGGTTCCTGACGGTGGTATTTTTTGTATATGTATGTTTGCCTCTTTTTGGGGATACGTCTGTGCCCTCTCTCTCTCTCTCTCTGAGTGCAGCGTCTCCTTCAGAAAGTGAGATCATTGCTTGACATTTACCTTACTGAGAACAGACAGCATACTCAAGCTACTTATTATTACACAAGTACTGTGCAGGGTAACTGCTTATGTGCTTGAAATCGGATTTGCACAGTGAATTATTCTTGGTATTGCTGCGTCTGAATACTGGATTATTTTCTGTTTGTTTATTTAAAATATTTGACTGATTTCTTTGTCTAAATATATTGCTGTGCACTGTATTTTGCATGTACAAGTCTTTTATTTTCATCTGACAAACATGCTTTAAGAGCCCTACTTATTAAAAACTGGAAAGTGGAGTTTGGAGCGCTTCATCAAGCAGCTGATCATGTGAAAACATCCCCAGCATTAAAGCGCTAACAGAGCGCTAACTGCTGTTGAATGGAGGCTCTTGTGAAGCCTGCCACTCTTCGGCTTTATCTCCACAGGCAAATAAAGTCGTGTTGATCTTTTTCTTTTCATCACTTTCCACTCTGTTGGCATAATGACTCACACGGGCGATTGCACCATATTGTTTTAATGAATTACCAATAAGATGACGTGGAATAGATGTCTGACTGCAAAACATTAGAAATATGGTAATTCTCTTGACATGTTAGTCATTTAGCAGATGTTGAGTAACTGAGCTGGTGCAGCAGCAGAATAAGCCTCAGTACTGAGAAGATAAACAGTAAAAGAAAATCAGAATGCAGAGGGTAAACTAGAGGACTAGAAGGCTGAGACCATATTCTGGATATAAAGATGGCCGACGCGTCTCCTCCCACTGTACAAAAATGAAGCCAAAATATCCCGGATATGGGCGCTGCCATCATGACATCATTTAGAGCCAGAGTCTGTTTTAAACAGATGTCGGAGCGAGCAGCTGCCTACTGCGTGAGCAAATTGTGACTAACAATATCAAATAAAATGGTTTTGTATAAACGCTCCTACAGCTTAATGATAAATGATCTTTACTGCTGAAAAGACTGTTTGAAATGACTAACATACCCGCTGTCATTCATGTGTAACACACAGGACACTGCCCGTCATAATCTTCAGAGTGTGATCTAACTATTAAAACTGCACTAACTTGAGTTGAACCTTGTTAATTAAGTCGAATGCAGCACAACATGCCCGTCAGTGCACTTACATGGACTTTTTGTCCATCATGACCCAAGCCTATGTGCCCCTCCATCTGTACTAATCTTTGTAATGTTAATAAAAGCTGACCAAAGTCAGAGTCCGGTGTTACTTTGTATCCTTCTATCAACCTGCTTCCTTCTGACATTTAAAGTACAGCCATGCGTCTGGGTCATCAGTTCAGTTGTGCACATTCAGCACTACTTTCATTATGGAAAGCTTTCTATGTTACACTGTAAAAATATGAATACACTGTATGAACTATAAGGTTGTTTCAGTTGCTGCTGAAGGAAGGGGTTTTATGAAACAAATACAGAAGACTCTGCACTTTAGAAATTAGAATCATAGTGCCACAGGTCCATAGCCAGTATGATTGAAATTTTGTGGTAAAGCTGGGTGACTAAAAATGTTTGAAAGACAGTCTTG
Organism: Macquaria australasica; assembly: GCA_005408345.1. Classification (NCBI taxonomy): domain Eukaryota; kingdom Metazoa; phylum Chordata; class Actinopteri; order Centrarchiformes; family Percichthyidae; genus Macquaria; species Macquaria australasica. Next base: position 678,441 of record SEMN01000274.1, read on the forward strand.
TTTTGTAGCATCCAAATGTTAATCAAGAATAAATGTTTCCTGTGTACTGACAGCGCTGGCCCTAAAGGAGACAACATCTATGAGTGGAGGTCGACCATCCTGGGCCCTCCAGGCTCTGTGTACGAGGGAGGAGTGTTTTTCCTGGACATCGCCTTCACACCAGACTACCCCTTCAAACCACCCAAGGTGACTTCTGAATGGTTGCCGGCCTCCAGCAAAGCCTTTTGTGTAAATCATGCCGCTGATGGCTCTATTTTCAAAGAGGTGTCATTTTCACATGTTCCACTAGAGGGCGTCCTTGCACTTTGGAATGCAGCTGAATGAAATCAGCAGCTCATACTTGTAGGCCTCTCTAATATCACTCCAGCCTGATACTTGTAATTCTCTTTTTTTTTTTAAGAAGGGGCTGTCACAACCAAACGGAATAGAAGAAATAGAGAAATTTACTCTCACCTCACGTTTCCAAACATACACGCCTCATAAGACATGGCCTGATAGCTTTTCGAAATCATTAGCCACTACTCTTCATATCAGCATAAATGTAATGTATAGAGCAGCACTTTTAAAGGTGATTGCCACTCCTCATGTCAACATCCTACAGTGGATTTGTGATAGAATAGGCAAAGCAGAGAAGGTTCAAATAGATGAAACTGAAAGTGCTGCTCAGTGGGTTGGATGTTCGAGTTAATGTTGACTATTCAGATAAGGTCTGGACTGGAGTGATACTTAATAACACAGTTTGCCTGACTAGAGGCACTCTAAAACTGTCTTTTTTTCTATGGAGTTTAGCACACAAGAGAAAAGAAAATGCATGAAAAGCAGTGGAACAGACTCGTGTCTTCTCTTGTCGTGCATGTCCAGGTGACGTTCCGTACGAGGATCTACCACTGCAACATCAACAGTCAGGGGGTGATCTGTCTGGACATCCTGAAGGACAACTGGAGTCCTGCCCTCACCATCTCCAAGGTCCTACTGTCCATCTGCTCCCTGCTCACTGACTGCAACCCTGGTGAGAGCTGCAACACACACACACACACGCGCGCACAAAAGCTATTTAAAAATGCATTTTTAAATTTGAAAGAACAACAACTTAGACTTTAATCACAGTAAAGGCATCTGAAAAAGCATCCATGTAAATACAGGGCACTATTACTAGACATAATAAAACAATGAATGCATAAAATGGGGGCAGAACAAATTTTGGTTGTAGGGTTTGTTTCAGCTCATCTCATTAACTGCAGTAACTCAGTATTCTTCCTTAAAGGTCTTATCAGCAGTAACTCCCCTTTTATTTGATATTCAGCGTTAGAGGAGAGACCATACATTTTTGCCTAGGTTGCACAGATTTTGCCTACCCCAGCTTTAAGTAACTTTAATTTGAATTAAAATGCATTTAGCTATTTCTTTTTCTGAACTTCTGTCAAAAATGGATTCAAATCTCTTGACTACAATAATCCAGGGGGCGAGAAAGTGGAAAGAAGCACTGCTGTGACTCATGTTTTGTTTGTGTGTTCACAGCTGACCCTCTGGTGGGAAGCATCGCCACACAGTACACAACAAACAGACCTGAGCACGACAGGATAGCCAAACAGTGGACCAAACGCTACGCCACATAATCACCAGAGGAGCTGCTGGTTAGATGACATAGGGATGTGGGGGGGTGTTGACTCGGGGCGGGGGGGGTGTTGACTCGGGGCGGGGGGGTTGGGGGAAGGCGGGGCAGGTAGAGGGGCGGGTGGATTTTTATCTTAACTCTTGATATTTTGTTGTTAATTGTATTTTTTAAGTTATCTCCAGCCCAACTATAATCCAATCTGGCAATAATGCATTTAGTGTGTTCTCTTTGGATTTTTCGCTTACGTGCTTGAAGGTGGACATTAATACTAAACTGCTAGATGAAATGTGTCACAGCATGATGCCCAGTCAATGATGTCAGTGTCAACTCTCACATGTATTAAGTTCCAGTTGGTGTTTGCTTCCCCTCCAGACTCCTGGTCGTTGAAGAGGTGTTTAGACATGTTTAGATATGGATGGATATTGGTTGTGATTTGTGTTCTGTACTGATAAAAAGCTGTTCTGTTTCTCCCTTAAGAATTAAACATGACCAACTGAAGCGTCTGACTTTGTTTGATCATTCCTAACACATTTTTAAATGTTTAATCATCTTGAGGAAAGACCACCAAAATAACATTTTCAGAGGATGAAATATGAAGTAGAGGCTACATGTTTTATTCAGTGCATCTTAAAACAGAGTTACAGAGCAGGGAATAATTTAGGGTTAGCATGATTACAGAGTGCAAGTGTTGATCTCACTAACTCTGTTCTACTAGCAGCACATTAAATGTTATTACTTTGAAACATTAGGGGAACACAGAAGACAGCGCAGATCATCCTTCACATTGGTTCACCATTTTCAAAAGTCAAGGAATGTGGCTCATTAAAGTGACAAAAATAAATTAGTTAAAAAATAAATATCTCCTCTCTACACTGACATTTCTACCGTTAGAAAGGCTTACACACAGCGTTAACTAGTAGCCCTGTTGGCTTATACAGGCTGGACGACACGGAAGTGCAACTAACGCCAGACACATCACACGTAAAGGCAGTACCATGAAGATTATTGCTGCCAGGCCATACTTAATAAATGAGATGGACTGCACGAAGGCTAGCTGAGTCCTGCCAGAGGACAAGGGTTCATGCTGCATTCACATCAGATGGGGAAGAAACACAGGTACAAAATTCCTGTTTGGAAACGCTGTTAGACTGCAGCATTTATGAGTTAACTTGAGCCGTCAGGGGTTTGGTGCCAAAGCTTATAGGACAGTTCCAGATTTCTCAAGTCTCTCTTAGTACAACAATCACATGCCCATATGTATGTTGAAAGAGCTGCAGGTTGTTAATTCACCTTGGAATGATGTATACATTTCAACTGAAAAGGACGGTTAACATAACACGTCATTTCACAATCACAATTCAAAAGTGTAAATCAACCATCTGTTTGGGATGTCTAACTTGTCTCAAATCTTTGGTACTAAAGTGCTTGTCCATGCTAAGTTTTTAAAGGTGGTTTTCCCATGAAAAGAAAGGATTGACTACACACTTTAGTGTTAAGCGCACTGTACAGAAAAGAGGTGTTACAGAAGTGGATTTGGTTTGTGGTTGACACTTGTGTTTGGCTTGCTGTAAAAGATGAACTACAACATGCATCCCCATTGGATTAGTTAAACACATTGGGAAATATGCTTATTTGCTTTTTTTCTCAATGTCATGTCTTTGTGCTGAGTACAGAGCTGGAGTCAGGACGTGGTTAGCCTAGCTTAGCATACAGTCTGGAAGCAAAGAAACAGCCAGCTGACTGTCCAAAGCTCAAAAATAGGAATAACAACAGCAGTCTGCAGCTCTCTGATTAACACATTGTACCTCATTTGTTTAACCCAAACATGAACAGAAATGTAATACTCACAATTTGTGATTTTAGGGGCAGCTACATGTTGGAACTATTTCTTGACATACAACAGCTTATCCATCTGCCCAGCACTCTGGTGCAGCCATAGCACGTTGTCAAAATACAGCTGGTGAGCACAGGTTTATGTGTTGGTCTCTGTAAAGGCATGATGGTAACCAAACCTGACAACTTCACTGTGATGGCAACAAGACTTCAGGAATCTGCAAACAGTCACTGCGCCCGGGTGTTGTTTGCCAAGAAATAGTCACACCGTGATGTTACTCCCTCTAAAACCACACATTTTTATTTCTAAGCAAAAAAACAACAGCTGGGTGCAGCTTCCTAGAGTCTTGTCATCACAGCAAGGTTTCCAGGTTTGGTCCCATCATGCCTGTACAGAGAACACCACCAAAACCTGTGCTCAGTGGCCATATCTGGCAACTAGAGCTACAGCCTGTGATGCTGTACAGAAGTGCTGTGTGGATGGATAACCTGTTTGGTTCCAGCACGGAACTACCCCTAAAATAAGAAAATGGCGTTTTTACATTTCTGTTTATGTGTGGATATAAAATGTTAATTGATGAGTCTTACACGTGTTAGTAGGCATATTCTTTCCACTTTTGATAGTACCAGGCTAGCTGTTTCCCCCCGCTTCTTTATGTTAAGCTAGACTAACCACGTCTTGACCATAGTCTGTATATAAAGATGGACGACATGACAGCTCCCCAAAAGTGAAGCCAAAACATCTGGATCGTCCCCTGGTGGCTGGCTGCAGTATAGGTCATAAACCCCGCCCCTCCATGTTAGCGGATGGGACATGGGCCAAACTGAAAAATCAAAACACACGTCAAATAAAATGTTCCCAAAGATGGTTTCTGTCATTTTAGGTAGTTCTTATCACGCTGATGTTTGTTCAAGTGTTCATTTTTCTGATGAGTTTGGTTTTATTTAGTTATATGATGCTATAAGAAGGGGGTGTGACGTCATGATTGACAACTGTGATTGATTGATTGTGGTGTGCTCGCGATTGGTTCGGGTGGATGTATGGGCGGGACCTCGATCACTACTGCGCAGACTCTGGCTCCAAATGACGTCACCAGCGCAAGATGGCAGTGCCCGTATTCAGGGTATTTTGGCTTCAATTTTGTACTGTAGGAGGAAGTGGAGACGCATCGTCCATCATTATATGTGTGAAACGGTCAAATTTACACAGAAGCAACCATGCTGCCAAACTAAAGGCCTGTCCATGTTGTCCTGCTGGTTATTCCCATGTGAGGTGAACGCAGCCTACTAACAGGAGCACAGGCGAGTGAGGGGAGCTTCAGATGTCGTTGGACGGGGTGCCTTTGCTTTTGCGTCCCGGCAGAGGGAAGGCCGACTTGCTCTGGGGTTGTGTGAGGCGGCTGGTCAGCTGCGTGAAGGGTTCGATGAGGGAGTTGCGTTCAGCGACGCTCACCTCCCACAGCTTCACCTTCTCACCCCGCGCCCACTGCTGCGCCACCTCCTGGTCCACCTGACGACGCTCCCGCAAGTCTGTCTTATTCCCCAGCACTATGACTGTCACCTGAGAACATAACAGATGCACCTGAACCAAATCCAATTCCAATTTTTAAAGATTTAAGATACTACATTATGTACTTTACTAGATGGAGAACACATAACACAATAATACATTAATAGAGTGCTGCATGGATGACATATCTTTGTAGGCCAACCTGGAAGTTAGCATCTCCCTGGTTCCCTCCACAAAAAGCCAATGGGATTTATCCATTGGCTTTTGGATTATTGCAGAAAATAAGCTCTGTGGCAAACAAATGTTTAAACATACTTACACGTTTTGTTCAGCAAGATAATCTTCACAAATGAGTTTCTGTGTTTGGCATGGTGACGTTTAACGTCCCCGACAACCTCTGTAGTTTAGCCACTTGTTAGCAACCGACACGTAAAAGCTTCAAAATTCACCAGTGGGGTATTTACTGTCATAGAACAAAAGGTGAAAATCTCTTCAGCTTGTGTTAACCACAGACCTTATTTCAGGCATTTAACCAAAAACCCATTCAAGAAACCCACTGCAAAAATGCCAACTCATTTTCGGTTTTAGGACTCATTCCTGCACCACTATAACTTAGATTTAACATTGCCTTGCTCAACAAAATTGTTTTTGTGCCTTAAACCGCACGAACCGCAAAAGTAATGGGTGGAAATGTTTAACATCCCAAGAGGTATACCTCCCAGATTTAGATTCTTATGAATATATTAATATTAATTAATATTTTGATGGTAAACAGCAGGAATTCCATGCATGCTAGTGCTGGCTGTTGATGGTATGGGACACACATGGGTCATTTCTCAGTAACTGCAAGTGCTAACTTTGTGTGTAGTCTGGGTTAGCGTGGTAACTGCTACTAGCTGCCATTTCTCATTGGATTCCTTTGTGTCATGTTAAGTAGCTAGAGTCGTCAGATGTCCATCAATGAGGGGAGTGTGGTAAAAAAAAAATTTGGCAATGCAAGAATGTGTTGCATATAGATTTACCTCTAAAAAAGTTAATATTACTGGTTTCCATCAAATTGCTTTCTTTCAAAATACTAAGTAGAAAATGTCCATATACAGTGTAAGCTATTAGGCAACTGTGCCAATAAGTTTTCTGCCACTCTGCTGCATGCACATCCTCGATTGTGAGGGCTTACATGTAAAGGCACTTGACCCCATATATAAAAGCAAATGATATTTTCTCAAACTGGGAACCTTAGTTCTTAGCTTTATTTAGTGTTTCAATTCCCCTTTACGTTCAAATTGTATTTGCTCACACCTTTTACTGCCACACTTTATGATGTATTCAGGTGGTAGAACAAATGGGACACGGAAACCACCTGAAAGTGAACTGAACACTGAGTGTTGTTAGTTAGTGGTGGATGTTTGCAAATCTAAAAGGCAGTGACACATTTTGGAAGACATTCCCTGCACAGAGGAGATAACGGCACATATGATGAATGGAGCTTAAAGCCACACCTCTTTTTTATCTCTGGACTTGTCTATTTCCTTCTTCAGAACGTCCACCTTCTTGAAGGACTCCAGGCTGTCGACGCTGTAGACCAGCACGAAGCCGTCTGCCACGGAGTAGTAGTGTTTAGGGAGGTCTTGTCCATCGTGGAGGCCTTTGGTGTCATAAAGCCTCAGCTGTTCCTTCACACCGCGGTCAGTTTCTACTGAGGCCACGTACACATCCTCCTGGGTCTCACTGGACTCAGAGCCTGGAAAACACAGACAGCACAACCAGTTCAGAAAAGACTCGAGACTTTCAGTCAACCTGGGATGGTACACTTCAATCAGTTTTCAGGACAGGGGAAACCATCAATGACACTTAATAATAATCTAAATTAGAGCCACAAAAGACTCCTACGTTGAACCCATATGAATCCAAATTCAATTCAATTCAGTTTTATTTATATAGCGCCATATCATAACAAAGTTATCTCAGGGCACTTTTTCGAATAGAGCAGGTCTAGACTGACTCTTTATATTTACAGAGACCCAACAGTTCCCACCATGAGCAAGCACTATGCGACAGTGGCAAGGAAAAACTCCCTTTTAACAGGTAGAAACCTCGAGCAGAACCAGGCTCAAGGTGGGCGGTCATCTGCCTCGACCGGTTGGGTTGAAGGGGGAAGGGGGGAGCGGGAGAGAGAGAGCAGGAGGAAAGAGAACATACAGCAGCTCAATACAGCATAGATATGGTAATGGCATTGATGTTAACACCAACAGAAACAACACTAAGAGCAACACTAATAACAAGAGCAACAACAGCAACCAAATGTTACCTCTATGTCAAATAGTGCAACTGTGTTATTTTCTCATGACTAACGTCGGTCCAACACTTACCTACAGTGTGATTTCCGTACAGCAATTGTTCCAGTATGGCAGTTTTCCCAGTTGCTGCCTGGCCACACACCACAACTTTACAGCCTTTTCCCATTTTCGAGTCTACAATGTATAAACACGAAACGTAACATTGTTCATAGCCTCATCTGGCATATATCAGACATGCTATAATAACATTAACACGGAGAAGAGGTCCTCTGAAACAGCCCAAAACAAATCTGACTGTATCCTTAGCGTTGGCTCGCTGTGACAGCGCTTTGTTGTTTAGCCTAGCTAGCTAACAGGCTAGCCGTACTGCGTCGTATAAACACCGATAACAATCCAGCTGCTGACCACTCTTTGTTCATTACTGGTGCGGCACATTCGGGTACAGTTCCTTACTTGAATCAGGTGGATAACTAGCTGTCTATCAAGGCTTTAAATGTAGCATCCATCCTGCTCTGCTAGCACTTTGACGAGACAAATTCTGTCACTGCGCGTGCGCGGCTGACGGAGTTCACTAACACCAACAAAGACATAGTAATACTATTACTACTAATAATAATAATAATTCATCGTTTTAAGACGGTTTTTTAGTTTATAATAATCGTATGCTATAGGATATATTGTGTAATATTATTACATCACAGTTGTGACATAATATTTACATGCGCTGTGCATGTTGTTAATTCTGATGACGCTACTACACGCAGCACTAAGCGTCATCAGACGCTACATCACGTCAGTCTATACGTGACAGGTTTCACACAACAGAACAGTGGCAGGTGAGCAACGCAATCCATGCAGTTACGTCTGTAGTCAATATGGCAGTATGTATATACTATGTGATTATATTATGTTATGAAGTTACCTTTTAATTTATTAATTTTAATGAATTGAATTGATTCTCGAAATTGCCGCAAACATATCATCAAAGGTGTGGACAATGTTCAATAAAAATGAACGAAGACTTCATTTCCCATAAGCACAACAAAGGAAATGCGTCACTGTCGTTTCCATAAGGCATGCTGGGTACGTAGCCTCTCTCTTTCCGGCTGGTACGCCATCATGTAAGCGAGATTTGCTATGCTTTTGTACGAAACGCAATCCATTAAAATCATTATGCATGTACTTTCATCTAGCTGTTTGACTCAAAACATTGTTTAACGACTTAATAACCAGCCACACGAGTTGATTATTTTGTGAGTAACGTTGTTAAGAACACGGATTATAGCTCTGTTTTAACGGTGCCGAGATGCAGTCGGTCCGGTAGCCATTGACGCTGCTGGCCGCAGTAGAAAGCTAATGTTGTTACCATGCCGTCTTTGCATTTGTGTAAAATGTTTCACTTTTTAATTAATTTGAAGCCGGCACGTGCAGTTCGTTGTTTCTGTGGTAATGTCGGCAACCTTCCGGTGAGGTGGACAGTGATGAGCTAATACGCGGCATGCTAGATTCATGTCTAGTAAGTTAGCTTATTAATAAGCGTGGATATATGTGCCGCTACAACTTGTATTGTTTTCATCGTGTTCCTTCATATGATCAACACTCAGGTCGCCATACCATGCGTTACATGGGTATTGACGCTAATGTAGCGGTTACTGAGGAAACGGAGTCTCAGCGGTCTTGACTCGTGTGCCATTGTGAGTTCCAGGTTTCAAATGGACTTGGATCTAAAAAACAGCCGATTCTTTGTTTTTAACCTGAGCCAGGCAGCAACTAATCTGTGTAAAATTGACTGTTTTGGTTGGAAAGAACTAGCAGGCTCTTGCATGACTCAAAATATGTTGCACAGCTCAACAGTTTGTGGAGGTTACTTTAGATTGAACTGCAGATGTTGGCTGCATGTTGTCCAACATTAATCCTGTATAGTGGATTTCTTAAGATTACGCGAGACGAAAACGGCTATGTTTTGACATTAAATACGTTAAACTTACAAGAGTTATGTTTGTTTTTTCCAGATAAGTCAACATGGGAGCATATAGGTATATGCAGGAGTTATGGCGCAAGAAGCAGTCCGATGTGATGCGCTTCCTGCTCCGCGTCCGTTGCTGGCAGTACCGCCAGCTGTCCAACCTCCACCGTGCTCCCAGACCCACCAGACCTGACAAGGCCCGTAGGCTGGGCTACAAGGCCAAGCAGGGTGAGTGCTGAGCCCAGAGATACCAACCTGCGCACGTTTGATCTGTAGTCATCTTCACCTGCCTGGCTAATCATGTTTTTGTTTGATTAAAACAGGTTACGTAATCTATCGTGTCCGTGTGCGCCGTGGAGGCCGCAAACGCCCTGTACCCAAGGGTGCAACCTATGGCAAGCCCGTGCATCATGGTGTCAACCAGATCAAGTTTGCCCGCAGTCTGCAGTCCACTGCTGAGGTATGTTCATCAATACTAATCAGACCGTGGCTTTAAGGGCAGAAGAAACACTTATGTTTCTACTGGGTTGTTGAAGCTTCCAATGAACTTTAGACACACAGGGTATACTGCACCTTAAATGGATTTGTACACGTGTTTAACCACTGATTGCAAATGTTAACATGGTGAACAGGAAATTAGGAATGCAAAAGGTAGCATCGCTTTTAAAACTGTACATGGGAGCTTATCTGCCTGTGTTGAAATGTCCTGGAAACTCTTCCACCACCCAACATCATAGTCCACTCTCCGTCTGTATCCTCAGTCTGTTCCAAACACAATATTTTCACTTTCCCTGATTTTTCAAGCTCACAAACACACATTACTAATGTGAAGAGTATCGGCATCCTGCTCCTGTTGGTCAGAACTGCTCTGTACAGCGCACTCCTAGCCTAGATGCTTGGTTTTGTATACAAGTGCAGCATACCTATTTGGATTTGTACATAAAACCAAGAGTTAGTTAGATTTATTAATGGATTGCTGACACCAAAACTGAGTTTTAATTTATTGAAAGTCGCTGGCTGACTAACAGCTTGCATACGGAGCTGATAAGTGTTTTTCAGACATTTTGACATTTGACAGGAGAAGCCCATGTGTCAATGATAAAATGAGTGATGGCTGAATTCCATTTAGCTGCTTCAGTTTCAGGGTCTTGGTACTGTAAGCTCACACTGCCGTGGCTTACTGGGACATCTGAATTGTCATTAATTCAGGTTTGTTTTTTTCCAACAGAAAAGTGAAATATCTGTTTCAGTTCATATGAGGATTTTCAGCTTTGTCATTTTGAGAGTAAATCGAAAATCTGGGTTTTAGATTGATGGTCGGACAAAACAAGGAATGTGAAGACGCCACCATAGGCTCTGGGAAAGAATTCTGATTGGATTTAGGGCTGCAACTAATGTTTATTTTCATTATCAATTAATCTGCTGATTATATTTTTTATGAATAATCATTTAGTCTATAAAATGTCAAACTGTGAAAAATGCTCATCACAATTTCCCTGAGCCCAAAGTGACATCCTCAAATTGTTTCTTTCGTCCAACCAACAGTCCATAACCCAAAGAAACTTCACTTACTGTCAGAAATGACAAAGACAAGCAGCAAATTCTCACATTTAAGAAGCTGGAACCAGCAAATGGTTGACACTTGTGAAAATAAAAATTATTAGGCACAGTCTGACACAGGTGCTTTCCTACTATATGTCAAAATGTCATTCAGCGCGATGTACCCAATGAAGTGGACACTTGGCTTGTTATATAGCTAATTGTTAATGGCTGCGTTGCATTCACCAGTTCTAAGGAGAGTGGTATTGCGCACGCTGGCTCGGAATAGTCAAAACAAGTACAGGCACTCATATCCACATTGTTTATGAAATCTGTAACTGGTGGACATTATCTCTTGTGGAATTTAGTATGCCTATAAACTGTATCACATTCATGTAGCTGCTGTGGTCCTCTGTCTCATTGCGCAGGCTGCCCAAGAACACACTGCAATTGCAGCACAATAGTCAATGCTTTAAACTTTAGTATGAGACGCAGCCTGCTCATGTCCTTTAGTAGATAGTTTGTTTGTACAGGTGGTGTTTTTTGAGGTTTGAATTCAGGACCATCTGTTGTGGAGGCTATTAGACCAACATCTGCAACAGCGGTCGTCGTCGTTGGTATACTGGCACACTTGCTTATTCAACAGCAGATGAGCAGCTTTTATGAACCCACAGATCTTAGATTTACTTTATGCACTGAGTTGAGCAGAATTTGAAGTAGGCTGCTGACTTTGACTAAGCAGCTTGGTTCAGACCCAGAATCACTCCAGCATTTCTGATACACAGCAACAAGCCTGCAGTGCAAGGGTGGAGCCATTCAAGGAGTTACTGAAACTGAACACATTCAGTGTTTAACATATCAAAATGGACTACTGATGATAAAGTATCCAATCAGCTTAGTTCAGTAAGCAGTGTTACAAAAAGTGTCAGTCACTGACATGAAGCTGATTAAATATTGGATGTATCTTCCCACATTTAGCTTGTAGCTGCATCCAGTCTCACACCAGATTGCCTCTTCCCTTTTATGCAGTGTGATCAGACCAGCAGGCTTTGTAAATACCAGCATGTTGTCTCAGTTCACTGGTGTCACTTTTTGTAAGATTGGTGGGAGTTGAAAATGAAACTTGTTGCTGCCACTGGGAGCCGCCAAAGCACACCGTTGCTTTTGCAGCTTTAAGATGGTGCCACATTAATTACCTTGTTAGATTGTGTTGATTTGCTTTAAAATTACACTGGATTAATTTGGCCAGTCAGAATCATATGCTCACTCGCTCTGTTTTTATTTCCAGGAGCGTGCTGGCCGTCACTGCGGAGCCCTGCGAGTGCTCAACTCCTACTGGGTGGGTGAGGACTCCACCTACAAGTTCTTTGAGGTGATTCTGATCGACCCCTTCCACAAGGCCGTCAGACGCAACCCAGACACCCAATGGATCACAAAGGCTGTTCACAAGCACAGAGAGATGCGTGGCCTGACATCTGCAGGAAAGAAGAGCCGAGGCCTGGGCAAGGGCCACAAGTTCCACCTGACCATCGGAGGCTCCCGCCGTGCAGCCTGGAAGAGGCGCAACACCCTGCAGCTGCGCCGCTATCGTTAGAGTACGCCACATGTCTGTACATTAAACAAATAAACAGCCCTTTTTATGGTGACATCCTGTCTGGTTCAGTTCAATTCAGTTTTATTTATATAGCGCCATATCATAACAAAGTTATCTCAGGGCACTTTTTCGAATAGAGCAGGTCTAGACCGACTCTTTATATTTACAGAGACCCAACAGTTCCCACCATGAGCAAGCACTATGCGACAGTGGCAAGGAAAAACTCCCTTTTAACAGGTAGAAACCTCGAGCAGAACCAGGGGTTCATTCAGCAGTTTAAACAGAACTCGCTCCTTAGACAATAAATCTTGAATAACCTTTGGTTTTCCCTACAGGTGATTGACTTATAACTGATAGAGCTCCTCAAGACTGATGCAAAAGTGCCCTGAGATAGCTTTGTTATGATATGGCCCTAAGTGGAATAACCTGTGTTGTGCAGGGCCTGTTAAATGAATGACAAGATGTGATGAGTCAACAATCCATTCCATGGTTAGACTGAAGGCTCATACAGAACTTGGTACCAATATTTAATATCTATTTCACCATAAATGACTTTAGCTTTGAATAATTTAATTATTTATATAGTACATTTTTAAAAATGAAGTTACAAATTTTCAATAAAAAATAAAATCCAAAACAATTTAAATAATTACAATACCATCAGTATTGTAAAAAGCCAAAAGATAGAAGTCAGCCTTAAGAAGAGATTTAATAAAGGACATTTAGATTGTCTGCCTGAGATCTAAAGGCAGGGAGTTCCACAGCTGAGGGGCCTGGATGCCTTTAGTGACAAGTTGAGATTTTGGAACCAGCAGCGATCAGGCTCATAGGGAGTTAGCAGGTCAGATATAGGCAGGAGCCTGACTATTCAAGGCTTTAGAAACTGGCAGAAAAGTCTTAAAATCTATTCTGAAAGAGCAGAAGGCATATCAGAGAAGGACCTGTTGGGACAGATATGTGATGAACCAGTCCAGAGCCACATCACTGATGCCAGCATAGCTTTTAAGACATTGTGGTCCACTGTGTCGAAGGCTGAGCTGAGGTCAAGGAGATGTAAAATGGAGTACAGGACTGTCGGCAGCAAGCAATATCAGCGGTGACCTCGACCAGAGCAGTCTCAGTGTGTGTAACTGGTGAGGAAACCACTGACCCAGCAATCAGAATTTGTCAATGTGTTTCTTTTTTTCCTTCTTTATACTTTGTTTTGACAGGAACAGTGCATGTAAATAACATTTCTGAAAGTTAGCCAGAAAGGCTCATTTTCATCTGCAGTCCCCAGGCAGGCAATAGTTGAAAGCACAGACATTAAGAATAAAAGCACTAAAATTACAATCAACGATAAAAGCAGTGAAAAATATGCAGAAATAAACAGTGCACACTACATGGAGACGAGAGAGACGGATCTTATGACACAGAATCAACGATAGCATGACAACAATCAACAGATAGCATTACAGTACATCAAGAAACAGCTTAAAATATTGAAATATATCAAATAGGTCTGCAAGCCTGCAACTAACAAACAATCTTATTTTTCCAATTAGGTATATAAAATGTTACAATTCTATTAAGTAAATTTATGCTCAAAAGATAAATGCAAGTCATTACTGTAACCAGCAAAGGTTTGGTATTTTTACTTATTAAATGTCTTGATTGATTATTATTGATCAAAATTGTCATCAGTTTCTGTAATTCTGTCAAGCCAATGCAGCTCATGTCCTAAGCTAGATACACAGATACAAATCGGTTTGCATTAACTTGAAGTGAATGTCACTCACACAATATGTTGGTAAAAACCTAATGAACCTCAGTCATTAGGGTCACTAACAGTTTGGACTAAATGATTGTCAAGTTTGAAAGCAGATAACTTTAAAGTGACTATCATTTAATTCCCACAAAGACTCCGCTATTGTTCCTGTTCTCAACCAAAATATTAGTGGTAACATTTCACCTTATAATGGCCTAAAATGGTTAACACAGAGACTTGACAAGTAAGTGGTAAGCACCCAGAATTACTGACTCAATTGAGGCACACAGGCTTTAATAGGTGTCTATTTGTTAAGCACAAAGACTGAAATCCTAAAAGTAGATGTCCCACAGCCGGGAAGCCAGCCACTCACTGCCGGAGCACTGGGGGTATCCTACCTGTGAAGAGGATAACACAATCTAAAGCCAACACTTCAAATAAAAACACCACACCAACCACATCTATGATCACAAGTCATCGTACTAGCAACAAGTAAGAGAATTAAAACCCCATTCAGTTTAAAATGAATACTTAAGACAGAGAGCACTGTTACAAACTGGGTGTAAGATAAACATTGGTTTCCACCAGTAAGTTCCTTTACTGTTTTTGTATGAATTTGCCCTCACTACTCTACACACAAGCCTGAAATTGAGTGATGACTTTTTACAAGAGTTCCCAGACTGTCACATCTATCTTACAGTAGCTGCGTTTACATGGACCCTAATATTCCACTAATAATGGGAATAATAGCCCACTCAGAATAACAAGGCCTCATGTAACCACCTCAATCAGAAGAGACTGGCCTGATCCGGAAGGAATTTTCAATCGGGTTGAGGGTGGTGGTGTAAACCTTTGATAATCTGTTTAATAGGAAAATATTAGCGCTTAATAACCATGTAAACTCTTATTCCAATCATTTTTCTCTGGTGGGAATAAATATATTCTTTCTGGCTCAGTAGTAGGTGCCATTCAAAATGTAGCGCTAAATTTAAACCAAATTTACAGAAAATCAGCATAAGATAAAGATAAATTAATATGTCTTTCCATCCACTACTGTTATGCAAATTTCTGAAGTTGAGCGCATCAAGATAAACAGTTGGTGGCGCTAATTCTCCAGTCAGGTGCCATTAATTCATTGCAGAAGAAGAGGGAGCAACGAACTTGCTATATTATTCCTATTTTATATTTTATGAATTAACCATACAAGGTGGTTTGACCATCGGTGTGAAGGCCTTAAATCAAGCATCCTCCCTTCTACCTGTAGGAGGCTCCTATTTGTTCTCTCTCAGAGATAAATTAGGAAACTGGAGGAAGGAGGAAGGATAAGACAGCCAGGTGCACTCGTTATGAGTGCTAGTGTTGTTTGAAGACTAGACAAGGATCTTTGCTAAGACAAGAAAGAACAGATTTACAAAGCTGAGCATATGCATGTCACAGTTTTATAGTCATTCTGGAAGTGGCTGTTAGCCACAAATGTATGTAGACACACCCTAAATCACATGACTGCATATCAATATGCACACTACAGTGTGGCTATGTACGGCACCCATATCATCACGAAATTCATCTACCTGTAAACCATCATCAGCAGTGTTACCTCAATTCCCACCATGAAACATCAGAGAGGTGACTAATGATTTAGTTTATTTTTATATTTTTATTTTATTTATATTCTTAAGCATGTGCACGGTGGTGCAGTGGTTAGCACTGTCGCCTCACAGTAAGAGGGTTCTGGGTTCGTACCCGCCGGCCGGCTGGGGCCCTTCTGTGTGGAGTTTGCATGTTCTCCCCGTGTCCGCGTGGGTTCTCTCTGGGCACTCCGGCTTCCTCCCACCATCCAAAGACATGCTAAATTGTCCGTAGGTGTGACTCTGAGTGTGTTTGTCTGTCTCTATGTGTCAGCCCCCCTCAACCCTCTAAGAGGATAAGCGGTATAGAAAATGGACGGAAGTATGTGCAAAGGCCTTTTCACACTGCTGCGCATCAACCGCCTGCCTGCAAGAGCCATCCATCCATCTTCTATACCACTTTATCCTCAGAGGGTCGCGGGGGGCTGGAGCCAATCCCAGCTGACATTGGGCGAGAGGCGGGGTACACCCTGGACAGGTCTCCCGCCAATCACAGGGCTGACACTTAGAGACGGACAACCACTTGTGCTCACAGTCATAACTACGGGCAGTTTAGAGTTGCCAGTTAACCTAACCTCCATGTCTTTGGACGTGTAATACAACAGTCCTGTAATAAATACAATACAATAAATTCTACCTTCATGAAGGTTATGATGTTCACTGCTGCAGCTGCCATTATCATCAAGACTGTCTGCATGTTTCATCATGTTGAATCTAGTTACAATGGGCACAAAAACCATTTCATGACCAAAGAGCACTGAGTAGTCATTTTTGACTGGTCACCAGTCAATCGCTGACACATAGAGACAGACAAACATTCACAGACAATCTAGAATCAACCAATTAACCTAACCTGACACGGGGAGAACATGCAAACCCAGTTTGTAATGCGAACCCAGAACCCTCTTGCTGTGAGGCGACAGTGCTAACCACTGCACCACCGTGCCACCCTAGAGCCCTAGACCTGCAAGAGCGTTCCCCAAAAAAGCAAAGCGTTTTTAAAAGTGGCTGCTGCTGCTACGGTGCCAGGCTGCGATGACAGGCAGGTGCTTCGGTGAACGTCATAGCACTGGTACAACCCACCCAAAAGTCCACAACACGTTCACTAGCTTGCAAATCAAATTGGAAACCACGCACTTGCCATACCGTAATTCCCCAAGAAAATAGGCTTCAATCATTGGTTCCACAATTTGATGTACAAGTGGAATGTATTGTTTTTCTAAATAAAACGTCAGGCTCTGCTAGATTGAACTAATCAAATCAAAATGCATTGAATTTATAACATTAAGTAGCTAGCGCTGTGTTGTACAACTCCAGGTATTCAGACACCAGCATTATCAGCTCCTCCATCGCTCTGACCGCCAATGCCCGCCCCCTTCTATTTGATTGGTCAACGCCAGGCAGTTAGAACAAAACAACACGTCCCGGCTCCACACGGAGCTTCAGGCTCATTATGTTCGATGCCATGGCGCTCGTAATGACGAGTGGCAAAGAGGCATGATGACAAACAGTGGGGAATAACTTTTGACGGGGGACAGTGGTGTGTGTGTGTGTGCGGTGTACTAGCCTCTCCTCCCGCTGCTGGACGGCGTTGCAGCTGCCTCTGAAGCCTGGGGCGCTCTGCTCTGCGGCCGCGAAGCGCTGGAGGGGTGTCTTTGGGAAAACAGGTCACGGCGGGAGGGACCGTGGTCTCGGTGAGGCTCACGCCGTGGAGAGTGAGCCCTACAAGGGATACGGTTTCGCAGGGGAACCGACTCCTGCTGCCGGTTGAAGTTGTGGGTTTGGTGGGAGGGGCTTAGCGGAGTGATACGAGGCAGCAGAGAGAGAGGCGGAAGGTTTTGCCTAGGTTGCACAGATTTTGCCTACCCCAGCTTTAATGAATATTTCTTTTAAATGTGTGCTGTTACTAGTTATAGTTGCAGTGTCTTTATGTCCTTTCACTGTCCTACAGGAATATGGGACTGAGGCGCCACAGGGATAAATAAAGTGTTGGAGTATCTTACCTTGTTATGTTAACTACTACTGAATTCATTCACTGGGTCATAGTGATAACATATTCTAGTGCTTAGCTAACATAGTGTTTCCCTGACCTAAAGAGTGAAAGGGCCAACTGAGAACAAGGATGGGCGGAGTGATCATGTCTCACATTACCCCCTCTCCATTGTCTCTCCATACATTAGTCTGTGGGGCAGCAGTAACCCATGACATGCTCTGTAAAAATCCCCAAAAAAGAAAGTGGAGAACGGTATGGTACAGCATGGGATTGCATCACTCCTAAAAAGGTTTCATTGTAGTAACTGAGGAAACATTAACTGGGACTGAGAGTGCCTTGGGAAATGCCTGGTGCTACATAATGGTGTGGAGCTTCTGCCATCTCCTGCTGCTGTTTGGAGATGGGGAGGAGGGAAGCTTTTCCATGTCATGTTAACCCGGTAAGAATTTAGTGTGGGGGAGAACTCCTGACATTAAGCCTTAGAACTGGATCTACTAGTCTGGTGTTTATCTTATTTAAATAGTATGCACTGCCAAATAGTGGTGTGTTTGCAGTTGGCCCACAAACTATTGAAACATTTATTACTGTGCAGTCCTCAGACAGTGAATTTGAATGTGTTAATTATGAAGTTAAAGGAAACAATTGTTGTCCATAAGGTTTTAAAGGGATGTATTGTTTGGCTGAGTCAGGCTTTAATGGGGGGTTTAAATGTCAGCTTGTGCTGCTCTACATGATGTTTCAAATGCTTTTAACCCTTCCAAGGATGAAATTCAAATATCAAATATTTTAAAGCTGCACTGATTAATATTTTTTATATTACTAATGGATCAAATGACCATGTGTAATGTCAAAGACGCAGCTTGTAGTGATGAATCCAGAGAGAATTATCCCTCATCTCTGCAGTTCTCCTCAGCTCGGTGGAGCTTTTTAGCCTCTTTTAGCTCTTTGTTTTGGATTTCCAGCCCAAAAGTGCTGCTATTACTGTTGTTGCTCTTGTTATTAGTATTGCTATTATAATGTTGCTCTTAGTGTTGTTTCTGTTGGTGTTAACATCAATGCCATTACCATATCTATTGCCTTACATCCCTATGTGGAACTGTATTGTGCTGCTGTATGTTCTCTTTCCTCCTGCTCTCTCTCCACCCTTCAACCCAACCGGTCGAGGCAGATGACCGCCCACCTTGAGCCTGGTTCTGCTCGAGGTTTCTACCTGTTAAAAGGGAGTTTTTCCTTGCCACTGTCGCCTAGTGCTGCTCATGGTGGGAACTGTTGGGTCTCTGTAAATATAAAGAGTCGGTCTAGACCTGCTCTATTCGAAAAAGTGCCCTGAGATAACTTTGTTATGATATGGCGCTATATAAATAAAACTGAATTGAATTGAATTGAAAAGTCCACTCTCATCAACCTAATTTCCTGCAGCACCAAACAGCAGACAGACACAGTTAGCGACTAGCTGGTGAACATAGCTAGTGTAGCATTTAGCAGCTAATATTTTTCTCAGGAGTTGGTGGAGACCAAAACTGAGCTAAAAGGTGAATGAGTATTGGACTTAAGGTGTGTTCAGACAGAAAGCAAAGTGAATTTTCACAATGGTAATATCCACGTTCTTGCAGTCCGTATTAATTCCCCCAAAGATCTAATGTACTGAGTGTACAGGCGTTAACTGTAAACTAGCTAGAAACGGATATAGCAAGCGTGAGCATGGGAGCGTGTCTGTGTCTCTGTATGTTTATAAGGCAGATTCAAAAAGCTTCAGGATAAGTTAAAACATTGTCAACTTGCGGTTGTGTCTTCAGCTGAGTTCGCCCTGGGGGGAATTCCTGCCCACTCATGTCTTTCCATTGGGGTTGCAACTAAAGATTCTTTTTATTATCGATTGCTTTCTCGATTCAATGATTAGTTGTCTTAAATGTCAGAAAGAAAATAACAAAAAATGTCAAAGGTGATGTCGTAAAATGTTGTTTAAAAACCTCCAAAGATATTGAATTTTCAATTATATAAAAGCAGAAAATTCTCACATTGCAGAAGCTGGAACATATGGAGTGAAAATAGTCTCAATATTATTTGTAAATGTGTATTACATGATTTGTAACTGAAAAACAAGATTTGTAACTGAAAAACAAGATTTGTAGCTGAAAATAAATTTGTAACTGAAAAACAAGATTTGTAACTGAAAAAAAAAGATTTGAAAATATATACAGTAACCTATAAATGTAAATATATGGTTTAAATAAGCTACTGCTAGGTGGTAGAGTTGTTCTGCTGGGAAAACAGCCAGTCCAGGCAAAAAGCGGATGCCGGGCGATGCTACGGGAAACACAATTCTAACAGAAGGGAAACACATTTCGACGGGGGAACGGGCTTCCACACAACACCACTGTAGCGTCGCCCCTCTGTGGTTAGGGGTAGGTTCAGCCGGCATCCGCTGAACCTACTATATATTTACATTTATAGGTTACTGTATAGAGTCTGTGGTTGGTAAATGCATGTGCTCTAATCGAGGGGCGACAAGCTATTCTGTCTATTTAGAAAAACGTCTTTCCCACTTTGAAATTAAACACGAATACGCCGAAAGCCCAGATGTCCCAGTTTTCCACCAGCACTGAAACGCATCATGCATTTACAAATCTGTGGAGCTGGACCAGCGTTAAAATAGTCTCAAAATCCCGAAAGCGAAAGTAACCTGAGAGACATTTGTATGCGCAGGAAGCAGGAAGCTTTTTGAAAGCGAAAAGGATCAGATCTGAGAAGCTGAAGTTAAAAGTCTGTAAGTAAAATATTTTCAAATCATTTTTTTTTCAGTTACAAATCTTGTTTTTCAGTTACAAATCATGTAATACACATTTACAAATAATATTGAGACTATTTTCACTCCATAGGAACAGACATATATGTTGCATTTTTGCTTGAAAATGACGTGATTAATCAATCATCAAAATAGTTGCCGATTAATTTTCTAGCGAAAACTAATTGACTAATTAATCGACTAATAGTTTCAGCTCTACTGTACACTGACTTTGTTTGAAATTGTGGCATCTCTAAAATTCGCCTCACATTCTGTCTGAACCCAAATTTACACTTGTCAGGATGACTTTTAGGTAGGAAAAAAATGTTTTGTAATATAGAAAAGGTATATAAATTTCAATAATATATATAAAGCAAATGAGAGGAAGCTTTTACTTATTACCAAATATTTCATTCTTGACATTCTTGAGTTTACCTTTGCCCTCCTTTAATAAAAAGTACAAGAACAAATTTGGAGTCAGACCAAACTGTGATACAATCATACTACAGTATGTTGCTACATACTTGTCTTTTTTGGACACAGGATGTCCTTGCCAACTGTCTTTGTTCACTTTGATTGGTGAAAGTATGTCAGTGGGTTACATTGGCACCAGTGCAGGGCTGCAGGGAAGGAGGAGCCGATGAAGTGGGTCACATGGTTGCACACTGATCGCTACTCGAAACGGTCGCTGCAAAAACCAGTCCTCCAAACCGCTGGAGTTGCGCCTTTCTCGCAGCCTTTTTTCCGCTGTACCTTCGTTGAGTGGAATACGGCATATTTCTAGATGTAGCTCAATTATCCTGAAAACAGACGAGCTGTGATTTTTCTCTTCTGGCAGAAAGAACTGAGCACCACCTTCGAGGACGGAAAACTGCCCTTTCTGCGTCGCTGAAACCAGCCCCTAAAAACTTGCTGCTTCGGTTTGATATGAGATTTTGTTATTCCTGTGTAATTATATTCGCTAGTCTGTCACTGACAACCGACCGCAGTTTTTACGGTCTTTACCGGGTTTAGGTATGGTTCATTTAAATGTCGTAGCTTAAAAGCCAGTTTCCCAACCGGCGGCAATCAGCGACTTTTCAGTTGCTGAACACCAAAATAGAAAAACGGCTTCTGGACTGAGGTAGCAGAGGAGGAGGAAAGCCCCCAAACTCACAGGACATGGAGTCGACCAAAGCTGGTAAGTGTGCATTAATCATAATTTAAATGACAATGGGTGCAGGTTGTTGCAATGGGTTTAATATTGTGGCAACATGCTGCCATTAGGTTCAGTGAAATTACGTTTTGTGAAAGTACCACGACTAGCGTAATGAGGGCACGTTCTTGTCTTCTATTTTGAATAGTCTTTAACAGAATGTAAAGGTCGTGAAGTGTACTGGTGTGTTAATATCAAACTGGGTTAGGAGTGCTAGTGGGCTGTTGTTATTACCCAAGTAGATAGCTTCAGCAGCACTGCAGTCGTCTCGCCTCACATGGACCCGTCAGCCTAGCCATGTGCGCCTGTGTTTACGCTCCCCGTGCGTCGCCGCTCATTGGCCGAGTGGCGCCGTGACGTCACCATTGCATAATTCTTCCCATGCAGATGGTGTGGGGTCTTGCCGCGGATACACGTGAGGCAGCTCGCGGTGACCCAGTTTCCCGGGGAAAGAACATGCCTGCTCCACGTGGGGTCGTGTTGAAAACACGCCTAAAGTTATGGTGCATTCAAGGCCCATGGGATTCGCAATCGTCTTTGTATATTATAAAGTGTTATTCAGGGCCTTTGCCTGAAAAATATTTTCAGAAATTACATCCAACTCAGTTTTCATGTGTTAATATATAATCCGAACTCTGGTTTTAATGTTGACATTGTTTCTTCAGTAAACTCAGAATGATAATAGAAATACTTTGTGTAGTGTTACATTCTCTTTGAAAAAATAAAATGAATAGTTTTCATTACATGTCACTATGACCACTGCTTTCAAAATCAAATTACGGAACAAAAATGGCTTCATATTCCCAAAGTATTTGGTATAACTAGACCAACAGGTTTCCAATTGACTTGCAAGTGTTGAAAATATGATATTTCCCATGAGACTTGAATGCAGCACTTTTTTTCTGTATTCAGTTTTCCAGCTTGGTGACTTGATCCTCAATATGAAATCTTATACTTTGTCTCTTTAACTTTGTACTATAGTACTATGTAATTATATACTAAGCAGGATTAATAAATGTTAAATTTGGAAGAAACAGCCTTTTTAATATCACTACACGTTGAAATGTAATTCAACTTTGAAATGATTCATGGTATTTTGGCAAAGGTTTTATTCTGAAAAATATGTTTTAATTGGGTGAAGTCAACTTTGTTATGGTATCTGTCCCTTTTCGATGGAAAGTAATATGTGGTACAGTCAAACTGTTTTTCCCAGTCCACTTTTATGCCAAAACTGCTATCTGTTAATGGCAATGCAGTTATGAAATGCATCAGTTATATCAGTACATGTTAAATGAGGTGAAATAAAATCGACCCATTTAGAATGTGATTTGGCACTAGATCCATTTGTTAAGGAGCCTGTGTATGTGAATGGCTGCAGGGACGGGCCAAGCTATCTACTGCTGACATTATGTAATGGCTGTTACCTAATCATTGAGAATGGCAGGGGAACAAATCAGGTCAGCCTATGTTGAGGGGGGAAAACAGGCTCAGCAGCAGCAGCAGGATCCTGTCTGCTCTGCTCCTACTGGCTGAGGAAGCTGATGTATGCTCTGCCCTCTTTATGTTAAGCTTGCAAAACGGCCTGGAGCTGCTCGTAGTTACACCTATATTTCATTTGAGGGAGTAGCAGGGAGTTGGCATGAGCAGTGACAGCCACCACAACAGAATGGACAAAGAAGAAAACACCACCTAAAGAAACTCCAATATCATCAACAGAAAATGAATGGATTAAGACACAGTATTCGATAGACTGGTGATTATTGGGAAATTTTGTGCTAAAACACCATAGAACCAAAAAAAAAAAAAAGAGAGAGAATTACATGAGATGAACAAGAAGACAAATTAGATTTTGTTGCTTCTTATTAGGGCTGCAACTAACGATTATATTCATTATCGATTAATCTGCCAATTATTTTCACAATGAATCTTTTTGTCTATAAAATGTCAAAAAATTGTATTAAATTCTCATCACAATTTCCCACCAACAATCCGAAACCCAAAGACTCTTCATTGACTGTCATAAATGACAAAGAAAAGCAGCAAATCCTCACATTTAAGAAGCTGGGAAAATGGCTGAAACGATTAATGGATTATCAAAATAGTTGGTAGTTGCAGCTCTACTTCTTATTATAAAGATAACGTGAAATTAAAGGAAAAGGCTGGTGTAATTCTATATTTTTCTTGTCAACAAATTCCACGAAAAAAACCAAAACCAGTGTGTTTCTCAATAATTTCTGACTTCCCTATCCTGTCTGTGGCACTCTTTACTTTCTTAACTGTCTGTAAATCTTATAATAATAATAATAATATCCAATGTATAGTTTGATTTTTAAAAGAGGCTCAGTAATTTCCTAAAACAGCTGGGCACTGTAGTTTTTATCAAACGTTACTCAAACATGAGGAAATAGTGCATTTGTTGGGGACTATTTTCA